>OZ010797.1:85678887-86316891 GCA_963932465.1 Maratus speciosus
ACCCTTTCAAGGGTGGTGGGATAAAATATATCCTACCTACTTTTAATTGTGAAATGCCACATTGACACCAGAATTCAAGACTGAAAAGTTTAATTTTATTAAATACCTGAAAAGAAGCTTTTACTTATTTTGAATTAAATTTGTTTTTAAATTCTGGTGTGATTCAAGCATTTTACGAATAAAAGTTCTTTGCCCCTGAAAGGGGTTAATGTGGACCCCTAGCAGCGAATTTTTTCCAAATTAAGGGAGGATCTGCTTGCCATAGCCAAAAATTTAAAATAAAAATTTGGTTCAATTCTATGCATAACTTCATGCACTGTTTGATGGTACAATGGCGACAGACACACGGACAGACAGACATTTTCTATAAACATGGTTTTTGGGATCTCTGGCCCCTAAAACATGTAAATCCGTCGAAAACTGGAAGTCGAAAAAAAATTCGATTACAATACTTTCTTCTATTAAAGATAGAAGAAAGTAAAAATATTTTAAAATGTAGCTTGAAAAAAAATGTGTACAACTCCTCAAATGACTCCTGAAATACTAATATTTTACTCTTGAAGAGTGTCCAGAATTCCAGAAATACCCCTGATACAGTCTTTACAATGTTGACATCTATGCAGTATGGGTTTAAAAAGAGAAAGAAAACTTTGGTGAAAATTACGTCAGATTTGAAGTGATACATAAGAAAACTTTGGTGAAAATGACATCAGATTTGAAACGATACATTTGAAATATATTATTTAAAACAATTTTCTTAAGAGTTGTTAAAAAATATCAGAAGGCAAAGACTATGTTGACTTAGTTCATTTTATATTAGCTGATTTTCAAATGTTTAACTAATCTTACAAAGTCAAACACGAAAACAGTCATTAGATGTCTTAACAGCAGTTCCTTCAGCTTTAAAATTCTTCAGTAAAAAGGAAATTAATGGAGACCCATTTACAAGGGTATCGCCGCTGGATTTTTAATCATAATTCAGTCTTCCGTAATCTTTTTAAAGCCGATCAAATTAGTGTATTTAGTCCACGGTGTCTGAACATGGGGCTGGCAAGTGTAGCTCGTAAGGGGCAGCCCCCCCCCCCCCTAGTAATTTTTAAAAAAATTGAAGAAGAAAACAGAAATCTGCTGAAATGTGAAAGATTCGTTCTCAACATTGGATTTTTTGATCAATTTTTTTCCGCAAAGAAGTTTGGAGGGAAAATTTATTTTTGGAAGTGGAAGATAAAATTAAAATTGTTTAAAATTTAACCCTTTCAAGGGTGGTGGGATAAAATATATCCTACCTACTTTTAATTGTGAAATGCCACATTGACACCAGAATTCAAGACTGAAAAGTTTAATTTTATTAAATACCTGAAAAGAAGCTTTTACTTATTTTGAATTAAATTTGTTTTTAAATTCTGGTGTGATTCAAGCATTTTACGAATAAAAGTTCTTTGCCCCTGAAAGGGGTTAATGTGGACCCCTAGCAGCGAATTTTTTCCAAATTAAGGGAGGATCTGCTTGCCATAGCCAAAAATTTAAAATAAAAATTTGGTTCAATTCTATGCATAACTTCATGCACTGTTTGATGGTACAATGGCGACAGACACACGGACAGACAGACATTTTCTATAAACATGGTTTTTGGGATCTCTGGCCCCTAAAACATGTAAATCCGTCGAAAACTGGAAGTCGAAAAAAAATTCGATTACAATACTTTCTTCTATTAAAGATAGAAGAAAGTAAAAGTATTTTTAAATGTAGCTTGAAAAAACATGTGTACAACTCCTCAAATGACTCCTGAAATACTAATATTTTACTCTTGAAGAGTGTCCAGAACTCCAGAAATACCCCTGATACAGTCTTTACAATGTTGACATCTATGCAGTATGGGTTTAAAAAGAGAAAGAAAACTTTGGTGAAAATTACGTCAGATTTGAAGTGATACATAAGAAAACTTTGGTGAAAATGACATCAGATTTGAAACGATACATTTGAAATATATTATTTAAAACAATTTTCTTAAGAGTTGTTAAAAAATATCAGAAGGCAAAGACTATGTTGACTTAGTTCATTTTATATTAGCTGATTTTCAAATGTTTAACTAATCTTACAAAGTCAAACATGAAAACAGTCATTAGATGTCTTAACAGCAGTTCCTTCAGCTTTAAAATTCTTCAGTAAAAAGGAAATTAATGGAGACCCATTTACAAGGGTATCGCCGCTGGATTTTTAATCATAATTCAGTCTTCCGTAATCTTTTTAAAGCCGATCAAATTAGTGTATTTAGTCCACGGTGTCTGAACATGGGGCTGGCAAGTGTAGCTCGTAAGGGGCAGCCCCCCCCCCCCCTAGTAATTTTTAAAAAAATTGAAGAAGAAAACAGAAATCTGCTGAAATGTGAAAGATTCGTTCTCAACATTGGATTTTTTGATCAATTTTTTTCCGCAAAGAAGTTTGGAGGGAAAATTTATTTTTGGAAGTGGAAGATAAAATTAAAATTGTTTAAAATTTAACCCTTTCAAGGGTGGTGGGATAAAATATATCCTACCTACTTTTAATTGTGAAATGCCACATTGACACCAGAATTCAAGACTGAAAAGTTTAATTTTATTAAATACCTGAAAAGAAGCTTTTACTTATTTTGAATTAAATTTGTTTTTAAATTCTGGTGTGATTCAAGCATTTTACGAATAAAAGTTCTTTGCCCCTGAAAGGAGTTAATGTGGACCCCTAACGGCGAATTTTTTCCAAATTAAGGGAGGATCTGCTTGCCATATCCAAAAACTTAAAATAAAAATTTGGTTCAATTCTATGCATAAATTCATACACTTTTGGATGGTACAACATTCAAACCCGCACAAAAATTGCTGTTACAGCGCCCCCTACCGGCGATTTTTTTCCAAATTCAGGGAGGATCTACTTGCCATATCCAAAATCTTAAAATAAAAATTTGATTCAATTCTATGCATAACTTCATACACTTTTGGATGGTACAATATTCAAAATCGCACAAAAATTGATATTACAGCGCCCCATACCGGCGAATTTTTTCCAAATTAAGGGAGGATCTGCTTGCCATAGCCAAAAACTTAAAATAAAAAATTGGTTCAATTCTATGCATAAATTCATACACTTTTGGATGGTACAATAGTCAAAATCACACAAAAATCACTATTACAGCGCCTTCTACCAGCAATATTTTTCCAAATTCAGGGAGGATCTGCTTGCCATAGCCAAAAACTTAAAATAAAAATTTGGTTCAATTCTATGCATAACTTCATACACTGTTTGATGGTACAATGGCGACAGACACACGGACAGACAGACATTTTCTATAAACATGATTTTTGGGATCTCTGACCCCTAAAACATGTAAATCCGTCAAAAACCTGAAGTCAAAAAAAATTTCGATTACAATACTTTCTTCTATTAAAGATAGAAGATAGTAAAAATATTTTAAAATGTAGCTTGAAAAAAAATGTGTACAACTCCTCAAATGACTCCTGAAATACTAATATTTTACTCTTGAAGAGTGTCCAGAACTCCAGAAATACCCCTGATACAGTCTTTACAATGTTGACATCTATGCAGTATGGGTTTAAAAAGAGAAAGAAAACTTTGGTGAAAATTACGTCAGATTTGAAGTGATACATAAGAAAACTTTGGTGAAAATGACATCAGATTTGAAACGATACATTTGAAATATATTATTTAAAACAATTTTCTTAAGAGTTGTTAAAAAATATCAGAAGGCAAAGACTATGTTGACTTAGTTCATTTTATATTAGCTGATTTTCAAATGTTTAACTAATCTTACAAAGTCAAACACGAAAACAGTCATTAGATGTCTTAACAGCAGTTCCTTCAGCTTTAAAATTCTTCAGTAAAAAGGAAATTAATGGAGACCCATTTACAAGGGTATCGCCGCTGGATTTTTAATCATAATTCAGTCTTCCGTAATCTTTTTAAAGCCGATCAAATTAGTGTATTTAGTCCACGGTGTCTGAACATGGGGCTGGCAAGTGTAGCTCGTAAGGGGCAGCCCACCCCCCCCCCCCCTAGTAATTTTTAAAAAAATTGAAGAAGAAAACAGAAATCTGCTGAAATGTGAAAGATTCGTTCTCAACATTGGATTTTTTGATCAATTTTTTTCCGCAAAGAAGTTTGGAGGGAAAATTTATTTTTGGAAGTGGAAGATAAAATTAAAATTGTTTAAAATTTAACCCTTTCAAGGGTGGTGGGATAAAATATATCCTACCTACTTTTAATTGTGAAATGCCACATTGACACCAGAATTCAAGACTGAAAAGTTTAATTTTATTAAATACCTGAAAAGAAGCTTTTACTTATTTTGAATTAAATTTGTTTTTAAATTCTGGTGTGATTCAAGCATTTTACGAATAAAAGTTCTTTGCCCCTGAAAGGAGTTAATGTGGACCCCTAACGGCGAATTTTTTCCAAATTAAGGGAGGATCTGCTTGCCATATCCAAAAACTTAAAATAAAAATTTGGTTCAATTCTATGCATAAATTCATACACTTTTGGATGGTACAATATTCAAAATCGCACAAAAATTGATATTACAGCGCCCCATACCGGCGAATTTTTTCTAAATTAAGGGAGGATCTGCTTGCCATAGCCAAAAACTTAAAATAAAAAATTGGTTCAATTCTATGCATAAATTCATACACTTTTGGATGGTACAATAGTCAAAATCACACAAAAATCACTATTACAGCGCCTTCTACCAGCAATATTTTTCCAAATTCAGGGAGGATCTGCTTGCCATAGCCAAAAACTTAAAATAAAAATTTGGTTCAATTCTATGCATAACTTCATACACTGTTTGATGGTACAATGGCGACAGACACACGGACAGACAGACATTTTCTATAAACATGATTTTTGGGATCTCTGACCCCTAAAACATGTAAATCCGTCAAAAACCTGAAGTCAAAAAAAATTTCGATTACAATACTTTCTTCTATTAAAGATAGAAGATAGTAAAAATATTTTAAAATGTAGCTTGAAAAAAAATGTGTACAACTCCTCAAATGACTCCTGAAATACTAATACAGTAGACTCTCTCAAATCTGCACAGCTTGGGACCAGAGGTTGTGCGGAATTTAGAATTTTGCAGATTTCTGGTCATTGATTTGTTTACATTTCTGAAACATTAATTTGATTGGTAGTTAAGCAAGGGAAATTATAATGAATGCTTACAGTAAAGGGAATCATTAAAATAAGTAAAATATTAAAATAATTTATTAGTTTAAACGTAAGTAATTATTAAAATAATTATGTAAAAGAAAAATTTAGAAAAATATTAAATTATTACCGACGAAATCGATTTAATTCGATTCCAAAAGTCTTGTGCTGCCATCTAGTGTAAAGCAATCGTAAGATCGATAGGTCATTATGCTATTATCAGTGTATATAGCTTATTGCACTCTCTGTAACTTTTTTCATTGTTATTTAGAGTCTTGAATGCTTTTCTTATACTGCTTTGTATGTTTAGAAAGAAATTTGTCTATAATTAAAAAAAAAAAAAAAAAAACCCCGCAAACAATAATTTTAAAATAGTGTTCCGTTTCATGGATTTTTCCATTTTGAATCCTGGAATTTTTGATATAGATATGCAAATTTATATCAAAATCAAAAGTAATGTAAATTTATGTAGTAATAAATCAGCTGTAATAACCAAAAGAGAATGATTGACAAAAAATTTAGTAAAAAAACATTGTGGTAGTCGCTGATTTTGGCACCATCTTGAATTTTGTTCCTGCAACTTAACTGTAAATTTCATTGTTTACATCTGAAAAAATACGCGGATTTTAGGGTCGCGGATTTAAGGGAGTGTACTGTATTTTACTCTTGGAGCGTGTCCAGAACTCCTGAAATACCCCTGATACAGTCTTTACAATGTTGACATCTATACAGTATGGGTTTAAAAAGAGAACGAAAACTTGGATGAAAATTATGTCAGATTTGAAGTGATACATAAGAAAACTTTGGTGAAAATGACATCAGATTTGAAACGATACATTTGAAATATATTATTTAAAACAATTTTCTTAAGCGTTGTTAAAAAATATCAGAAGGCAAATACTATGTTGACTTAGTTCATTTTATATTAGCTGATTTTCAAATGTTTAACTAATCTTATAAAGTCAAACACGAAAACAGTCATTAGATGTCTTAACAGCAGTTCATTCAGCTTTAAAATCCTTCAGTAAAAAGGAAATTAATGGAGACCCATTTACAAGGGTATTGCCGCTCGATTTTTAATCATAATTCAGTCTTCCGTAATCTTTTTAAAGCCGATCAAATTAATGTATTTAGTCCATGGTGTCTGAACATGGGGTTGGCAAGTGTAGCTCGTAAGGGGCAGGGCCCCCCTAAAAATTTTTAAAAAAATTGAAGAAGAAAACAGAAATCTGGTGAAATGTGAAAGATTCATTCTCAACAATGGATTTTTTGATCAATTTTTTTCCGCAAAGAAGTTTGGAGTGAAAATTTATTTTTGAAAGTGGAAGATAAAATTAAAATTGTTTAAAATTTAACCCCTTCAAGGGCGGTGGGATAAAATATATCCTACCTAATTTTAATTGCGAAATGCCACATTGGCACCAGAATTCAAGACTGAAAAGTTTAATTTTATTATAAATACCTGAAAGGAAGCATTTACTTATTTTGAATTAAATTTGTTTTTAAATTCTGGTGTGATTCAAGCATTTTACGAATAAAAGTTCTTTGCCCCTGAAAGGGGTTAATGTCGGTGTGGGATATATAGTCTGGATTTTACAGTATAGGATATAGTATAGGATTATTTCTTTAGCTGTGTTGTATTTCTTAATACTATTTCTACCAGTGTCAAATGACACCTTTTTAAATCAGGGTATTAAAAAAATCACCCTTTTTTTAATTGTATCAAACGATTTTTTTAATTTAAATTAACTAACAACATTATTTTAAACTTTGAAGGCTATAGCATGCCATTTTCAATAGTTTTATAAATGCAATTAAGATAGAGGCTTGAAAATGCCATTTAATTTTTTATGCATATAAAATTTTATACTTGTGTGTAATAATTACATCACCTACCTTAAGAGCTGTTAACACCATTAAAAGTACCATTCATTGGCTTACTGCACGAACTCACCAAAAGAAATCACATTATTGTAAATTATTTTAAATATATATCACAGTAGACTTCCTCAAATCTGCACAGCTTGGGACCAGAGGTTGTGCGGATTTTAGAATTTTGCAGATTTCTGGTCATTGATTTGTTTACATTTCTGAAACATTAATTTGATTGATAGTTAAGCAAGGGAAATTATAATGAATGCTTACAATAAAGTGAAACATTAAAATATGTAAAATATTAAAATAATTTATTAGTTTAAAAGAAGTAATTAATTAAAATAATTATGTAAAATAAAAATTTAGAAAAATATTAAATTATTACTGATGAAATCGATTCAATTCGATTCCAAAAGTCCTATGCTGCCATCTAGTGGTAAAGCGATCGTAAGATCGATACGTCGTTATTCGTTCTTAGCACTACGTGGACCATGGATTATTATCTTATTAGTAATGTAAATTTATTTACTAGTTATAAATCAGCTGTAACAGCCAAAAGAAAATGATTAACAAAAAATTTAGCAAAAAAAAATATTGCGGTAGTCGCTGATTTCGGCGCCATCTTGAATTTTGTTCCTGCAACTTAACTGTAAATTTCATTGTTTACATCTGAAAAAAATACGCAGATTTTAGGGTCGCAAATTTAAGGAAGTCTACTGTATTAGTACATTATAAGAAAGGATTATAATTCACCTGTAAACTAATGCAAGACTAAGGATTCAGAAAAACATAATGAATCCTTTGTACAATGAAAGATCAAAATAACAATAAAAATATTAATTTTATAGCTGACCATATTATAAATCTACGAACTTTAAACTATTTTATAATAAAAATTCCTTATACTGACATTTTCAGAGAAAAAATGGGCAAAGTATCAAGCCAACTAATGGACTTTACCCATGTGACGTCAGTCGTAGGTAAACAGAAGAAAAACACCAATAGGAGTGAAAAACATTTTAACACTGCTCACCCTTCATCCAATAAAGTCTTTTTTGGGGGTTTTTCCCCTCAGAGGCTTGGCTGTTGCCATTCGCGGGTAAAACCCATTATTTATTTACTTTACACTTGGAAATGTAATCATGAAATTTTTAGCTAAGGCCGATTTATTGCTTAGAGAAAACTAATTTTCCTGCTTTACCAGAAACTGTTGTAATTTCTATAAAATGAACCCATATTGGATCATTTTTCTTACCTGCCATCTTTGTCTTAAATTTTTCAATTTGCCCTGTACCAGGGTCGTTAGATTTAAATCAGATGATTAAAAAAAAATTTTTTTTTTTGATTTAAATCTTTTTTTTTTTTTTTTTTAACATTGATATTTGCAGTTTGAATAAGAATAAAATTCAACATTCATGCTAAAATAAAATTCATCATTCATGTCAACTTAAAAATTACTTATTAATAACTTTACATAAAATTTTTATAAATTAAAAATATACTCTTATTTTATTAAAGTAAACGTAACACTGCATTAAGGGGATTCTTCCCGCACTTGAAACACATGCTCCGTAATGCTAATCCTATGGGCAGGTTATTTTCGAATTTCTCGTTTCAATTTGAATATTTTTAAAAGATTTTTTTTTTTGCATAGGATAGCTGAGCTTAATCTTTAATATGACTCTTTTTTACTTTTTCGATTTTGGCTGCAGATCTTTTTTAAAAAGGTACTTTCAGTTTCGAAACCGGTTTGGAAGAACTGGTTCCGTGAAGTGAAATTGAAGACTTTTAGCATTTCTTATTTTAAAGGTGTTTCAATTTCTTCTTCCTTATCATCTTCATCGCTCACAGTAATTTCTTTACATTTTATTACACTTTGCAATATTTCATAGTCAGTAGGATATTCAGTTGTCATGATGTCCTCATTAACGTTGTGAAAGTTACAAAGTTCTGCATTTTTTCCGAGGCCTCCCATGTCTTTCAGTTGCTGACATTTTTCCTTCAGATCTGACAAACAGGTATCAGATTAGGAAAAAAAATTGAGTGTCCTAATCTTTAGCAAAATCCGAGGCTTTTTGTTGGAACATTGGGCAACAGTAATCTGTCCGTTTGAATGCTGTGCACGCACAAAAGTGGAATAAACTTCATTATATAGGATATATTTTTCATAATATGGAGATTAATTTAGATGTTAATAGTGTTCAAAGTCAATGTTCAATAGAAGATTTTGTTAAGCAGAAAACTTCATTAAAGGTAAGTCAGGGGTGATTGTGTTCAGGTAATGTACCTGAATTCAGGTATTTATTCCATTTTCCATACCAGAATTCCAGTTTTTCTGATAGTTAAATTAATAAAATAAGACTAAAATATCAATTTCATATGATTTCTAAACATAATTAAAGGTAATATTTTTGATAATGAAATGATTTGGACCTCTCTGCAATAAAATACTTCTCTCTCCATGCAAAATCTTTTTCTCGCTACAATTTCAGGTATTTTTTCATGAACTCACAATCACCCCTAGGTAAGTTCCACTGTAGTTTCTAATGATAAGATAATCATTATATATAGATATGGTATTTGTGTGTTTACAAAGCAGGTGTTAAAATCTTAATCTAAACACTTTCACTAATAAAATATTTTTTGCAATAGTTTCACAAGAAAAATCTAATATATTTGACTGTTTATTGCATCTTTTTAATGATGTTCTAATGCATTGCTATACCTGAAGGCAAAGTATAAAATACATTGCATTTTTTAATAAAATATTTTATATATGTGGTGGTTTCAGACAGTGTTGCATTTAAAGAAGTAATAAAAAATATTTGTTGAAGGAAGATATTTGTTTTTAAGTAAATGAGTGTTAAAGAATTTATCGTGTTTCATTGGATTTTTTTTAGGTAACTACTGTATAGATTATGCACTGCAGGTCAGATAAAATATCTACATCATTCACATGGATTTACTTGAATAAGTTTGGCTGAAAGAAATTGTGCATGTAATTCTGTACATTTAATCTTAATTTAAAATATCTAGAGCATTTCATTAATTTTTTTTTACACACAATTAAGTAAAATCATCTGAATTAATTGTTAAATTTGGCTCTCTTTTTTTTTTTTTTTTTTTAAAAGGGGGAGAAAGAAAAGTATGGGAAAAGTTATTATTATTATTTTAAATCCAGACTAGTTTATTTGTTTATTATTATTTTTCAGATACATTACCTCAAAAGAATAAAATTCTTGAAGACTTCAAGCAGATGTTCCTCAAACAAGAGCACAGCGATGTGGTTATCAGGGTAAAAGGACAGGAGTTCCATGCTCATCGAAGCATCCTGGCAGCTCGCTCTCCTGTGTTTGCATCCACATTTCGAAATGACATGAAAGAGAAGCAAAGTGGCATTGTGGATATTGAAGACTGCGATCCTTCCTCCTTTTCCAACTTCTTGTGCTTTCTTTACAGTGAAGATGAGCAAAGTCTATCAGAAGCAAATGTATTCAGCCTTTTTATGGTCGCTGATAAGTATGATGTGCCAGATCTGAGGGTAAAGTGTATGAGGTTTATGAAGAAGAATGTGTCTGTCAATACAATTTGTGAAACCATCACCTTGGCTCTTCAACACTCTGAAACTGAACTGATCGACTTAGCCACCGATTTCTTCCTCAAGAATGCAGAAGAAATTCTTGTCACTGACAAGTGGCAATCATTTGCGATAGAAAATCCTAAACATAGTAATGAGTTGTTCATCAAATTTGTAAAGTCTGTTAAGCATTTAAAAGCATAATTTTTTTGCAAAAATCCTTTCATACTTGGGTACTTTTCTGTTATACCAGCATCATTGTTGCCAAGCATAATTGTTGGTGCAAAATGAAGTTCACATGAAATGATACATTAGAAAAAAATAATAATGACATTGTTTGTTATAAAAATGAGAACTTAAGAAATATAACATTTGAAAATTACAGACTTTCACAAACTGTTTTATTAAATTAATACCAAATAACGTACTTAAAATAAAAGGAAGAATAACTATTATACAATACAGTAATAATAAAACTAAATCGAAACTCAATAAATGAAAGTTAAAAATTTAGTGCTAATTTCACCTTGAGTAAATAATTAAAATTCACATAAAAAAGCACAAATAAATATACTAAAAATTACTCACAGGTGCATATATATAAAATTACTTAAAATGCAATAAAAATCTAAAACATTTTCAGCCATCACATGGCTGTCATCAGTGGGCATTTAAATGTTGTTATTGTTAACATATTGTTATCTAATAACAACATTTAAATGACTACTGATAATGGCCTTGTGATGCTAAAAACATTTTGGATTTTTAATGTATTTTTAAGGTATTTCTAATGTATTTTAAATAATTTTATGTTATATGTATGCACCTGCAAGTATTTTTAGTAGATATATTTGTGCTTTTTTATATTAATTTTTATTTTAATTTAAACTGCATGCAATTGTAGATGTCTCTTAGTATTGCAGCAAACATATAAATGTAAGTTATAACGTAAAAATATATATTGTTGATTTGTGAAATAGCAAATTGAGATGTTTTACAAGGTTACAATTAAATAATAATTAAGTGATTCACATTCAATAAAAAGCAAATCACAATGTTTGGCATGGTTTACAATAAAAATCCTTTGCACGTTCAGGATTAAAATAAATGGCACATTAGCATACATTTTGGCATGGTCTTGGTATAACGGAAAAGCACCCATACTTAATATGTATGCATAACAATATTGTTATTAAATTCACTTTTTTGTCTGTATTTTGCTATTCATTTTTGTGAAACTGAAAAACAATACATAAAAAGAGCTGAAATTGTAAAATTTATAGTGGAACTATAACTGCAAAATAGAAAAGTTCTCATACTTAACCCATTAGCCTCCAAAACTACAAGGTTGAAATTTGCAACTTTTTAGCTGATTGTTGTTTGTCACCACAAACTCTGAAAGATAATTTTCTATTTATATGATCTTAAAATTTTATGTCTAAGTAAGGCCAATTTTTTAATTCAAAAATAGTGGTGGGTATGTAATTAACTTAAATATGTGCATTTATTTTGACCGTTGCGTGAATGCAACATCAACAGGTAATGGGTTGATATGAGGACATGAGTTTTGAAACTTGCCTTATCCAAATTACAAAGGTCTTGTTTTCTCTATCTGTTTATTCTACTGGTAAACATGCATAGAAAAAAAAAACTCAATGTGCAAACAAATCAGTTTTATCTTGTATTTCTGCCATTGTAAAACCTTAGTTTACAATGAAAACCAATGGACGCTTCGCAATTTCCAAAAGTTTGATTTTCTGGATAAGGCGAGTTTTGAAACTCACATCCTCATATACAGTTAAACTTGGATAATTCGAAGTTGAAGGGACCAGAGAAAAGTTCAAAGTATCCAAAAATCCAAATTACATATATTCTCTCACAAAGAAGAGATAAATAAAAAAGTAACTCCACGATGAAAGATTTAAAAAAAACTTTACCAAAGAATAACTGCTACATTTTTTTCATTAAATCAAATATTTTTTTATTAGCTTAATTATTTATCAGTTTTAGGGAAAAAGTCATATTTTTGATTGCTTCTGTGAATACGATCTTTCAGTCATAGCATATGATTCCAATATCAATTGGCACAAGTAGAATCGTCTTCATTAGGCTGACTATCAAAAAGGCACCATAGCTTCTGATGAACTAAGTAGGTCCTTTTCTTGTACTTCCTTGTTCTCTTCCTCCCCAGATAGTCCGTCCTTAGCTTGGTTGTTCTTCGCCTTCACCAGTTCAGCAATAATGTCTGCATCAGTTGCCTCGCCACATTTTGGTCCACATTGACATAGTCCACATACAAGCTTGATGGATTATATTTTACATATTGGAGTGGTAGGAATGTAGCTAAGTCTTCAGATTTTGCCAAACAAAATTTTGCTTGTGTCAGAAAATTCCTTGGAAATCCCCACATAGTGACATTCCAAACCACCGCCTTGCTTTTCCTTAGAAAGACCATGAAAATAAACTGCTAAAATATTTTGAACCATAGCAGAAAAAGTCCTGGGAACAATTTTTACCGCCTTATTTTAAGGGCAATCGTACGAAAAATTTTAATTATCTAAAATAAAATTTTAAATATCTACAATTTTTTTAATATATTTTAATACAGAATTCTAGGGACCAAGCAAAATATTTGAATTAGCCGGAATGTCGAATTAAGCAAGTTTGAATTATCCAAGTTTCACTGTATATGTGTCATAATATTGTTATTAAATTCACTTTTTTGTTTATATTTTGCTATTCATTTTGGTGAAACTGAAAAACCATACTTAAAAAGACCTGAAACTGTAAAGTTTCTTAAAATATAGCAAGAACCATATTCCTACTTTTTTTTTTTTTTCACTGTAAATGTAATTTGCATACTCTACCATGGCATACTCACTAATGATCACATTACATAATTGTACTACTGACAGCTATTCCTAATCTTTCCTTACTGCCAGTTGTCATTTACTTTGTTCAGTTTATTTCATCAGTGGATAGTTTGATGTACTGTGGGGTCAGTAAAATATGTATTTGTTGTCAATAGTCATTCAGCGGTAAATGTGTTAAAAATAAGAAAGTTTTTACAAATTAAGTTTGTTACTTGTCAACAGGATGAGAAATTTGTGTAAAACTCATTTAAATGCTTCTTTATTTTGTGATTTTTGCATTTGTAAAAGTATGATGATGATTTCAATAAATTATTTGAATGAATGTTGGTTTTCCATTGCAAAACAATATAAACAATGTTTCTTGACAAATTTGTGCATATAAAAAAGCATTTTTGTTAATATCTCAGTCATTCAAACACATTTTTTTTTCTTTTTTAGCAACTGATTCATGTGAAACGTTCATTTTCATGAAATCAAATTCTGAATTGACTATTCAGTAAGTCTATAGGCAGAATTTTGTGTGAATGAATAATCCAATTCTTTCAATTATACACACCTGTCTATTAACGCTTAAATATAATTTTAGCATTTTCTCTTAAATGCTTATAAGTATTTATTTATGAAATTTAAGTTTTTTTGTTTTTTAATAAAAGTATTTATGAAATGTAAAAAGGTATTAAATTGACCAATTAATTAAAAAAAAAACATTGTTATTGGATATCAAAAGTAGATTTTAGTTTTAAAGAAATGAAAACATTAAGTTATACAACCTGTTCGATGTAGAATACAGTTTTCATCTTTAATTTTTGAATTGATCAGCATAAATTCTTCAGTCCTGAGTACCCAAATGGGGCTTACCGTAATTCCCGGCATATAATAAGCGGATCAAACAATTATGTTTGGACCCAGAAATTTTATTTGATAAATTCTAACTTCTGAAATCATGGTAAATATGTGACATCAATTATTAAATAAAAATATGAGTTATGTCTGTTTTCACAAACTTTCTCATATATGTCATCTGTTTACAGACTTCATTTACTGTGGGAGTGGATGAAACATATTTTATGCACCTTTTAAATGGACTATTTCATTTATTTTTTCAAAATGTACTTGGTCTACTATGATTGGGAGTCCCTCAAATAATACAGAAGAATGCCAATTATCTGAGTTAATATGGACCAAGCTCACCTCGGATCAGCAAAAAACTCTGATAAACCAGATTTACACAAATCGTCATCCACTAAGGAGATGAAATATAAATTTTCACTTAATTCATTAATTTTTATGGCAACATTTCTTTGATATACATTTCTGTTATTTTTAAGAAAAATGGGGAATGAAATTTATTTGAAAAAGCCCTTGATAGTTTTTTGTTGAATGTCAATTTTGCTGCAGTATTATGCTACTGCATAGCTATCAATTTCTAAGATTCCTTAGATAATTTTTACCCTATTTCTATGATTTCCTTACCACTAAACTTTGCCTAATTCAATCACTGAAATCTAACAATTGTCAATTAAATATAACAAAAATTTGTATTAAATTTTAGAGGTAACAAAATCGTACAAATTGGCAGCTATGGGATTCTATTAGTGCCATGAAAATTGCAGGTGTAGCCTCTTCTTTCTGCTCAAAGTATTAAATAGGGTTTTTTTTCCAATCGAACTTATACCTTTGGAATGGATCATTTTCTTCTGATGGACTGATGGCGTCCATTATTATGAAACAGCTGTTATAAATGAAGTGTTAGGTGACGATGATAGAGCAGTCATAAAAAGTTAGAACTCTGATTTTCTGGTCGGAATGGGGGAGGGGGTGGGGGAATGGCCATAATTTTTCTTGCCATCCCCCCTCCATTCTGACCAGAAAATCAGAGTTCTAACTATTTACGACTGCTCTTTCATCTTCACCTAACACTTCATTTATAACGGCTGCTTCATAATAATGGAAGCCACCAGTCTATCAGAAGAAAATAACTCGGTTAAAGCAGAAATTCGGATAATTGGGACTTTACTGTACTATCACCTGGATTGAAAATTTCATTTAAGAAAAACAAATTTTACTTGACATTGTGAAATACCTACCTTGTAAGAGATGTTTATTATAGTTACAGCATAAATTTTACATATTTTTCTTAATATATTAGAATTTAACACACAGCAATTAATACAAACTTCACATTAAACTTAGCAATAGTAAAAGGGAAATCTGGATAATAAAATTGCATGTTTGATTAATTGAAAACAAATTCTAAAAATAAAACACTTTTTATAACATGAACTACTTGGATGTTAGAAATCTCCAAACTTTCTTCCATCTCATACATCTTCAATATATTGTTATACATGTTAATACTTTAACCCTTTGTGCTGTGATGCTGTTAGCTGATGTACGTCACTAGCCACCAGTGTTGCTGTATCTGGCAGACTTTATTTTTAATAGAAATTTTAAATTCACACCACAAAAATTTAACGGGTAATTTTCTTTTACTTTATTTATGGAAAATCAATCATCTTGTAAAACAAAAAAAAGATTTAAAACTAGAATTCGGAATGTCTAATTAAACAAGTTGAAATTGTACGTCAAACGTTGCAAATGAGGTGAGTTCGTATTATAACTTGTTTTATAAATATTTTTTGAACTGCATATCGTACTGAAAGTATATTTTAGTGCATTTCATAAGTGCATATCAATTTCCTTCTGTTTGATAGGCTATAACATCATTCAAATGCACTTAAAATAATTTTTCCCCATTAGCTGTAATGTAACGAAAAATTTTTGACTGTCCCTGTAATTAAACTATACATCCGATTTTCATAAAATTTGAAATGATTCGACAAAATGTTGCAACAATTATATATTTAAAATTTCATACCATTCGGTTGGGTAGTTTTTGCTCTGTTACATACGGACAGACATACTGACGGACGGATCGAACGACGACTATAGGTATAGCGCCTAGAAGATACAGTGTGGAAAACGGCTATTCCTATAATGCTTTAAAAAGTGCTAAAAACTTGTATCCCATAAATCTCCAACAATGCTCAGCGGCAATATGCTGATACGAGCGCCATCTCGTAACTCTTTTCAATATAAACACTGTGTTTTCAAAAATTATAGAACATTAAATATCGGAAACTATAAGATATTTTGGTCTGTTATAAGCTTATTTAGTTAAGGAATGACGTGAAATAGGTTAAAGAGTCTCTTTTTTTAGAATGACTATCGTTTTTAAATCACTACGATGGCGCTACGATCGACATCTTGTTATTCAGTATCGTTGTACATTTATGGGATTCAATTTTTTAGCACTATTTTGTAGCCGTTTTCCACACTGTATTTTCTAGGTGCTGTACTATAGGTGTTACGTATTTATATAATTACGAACGTACCTAAAAATCAACCAGATATCATGACATATGCTGCATACATCATTATCGGAAACGAACAAAATAGCATGACATATGCTGCATACATCACAGAGCGCAAGAGGTTAACACTACACCAAGTTTGATTTTCATCTTAAATTTCTGCTTCTATTACCAAAGTAGAAACAAGTTAATCTCAATCATAATATTTAATAAAATCAATATTTTCCGATATTCTGTTATAAGTCAGCTGCTTGCGAATTGCCAGGTTAACTGGATGTGAAGTGTAATCGATGGCCAACGAAATTACGAAAAATTAAGAGAATCACAGTGCCTCTTCCGGGGGATATCCCTATTTCCAACTGGGACATGATCCATAGTCATAAACATATATATAAAGTTTGGTTCAATTCTGTGCATAACTTTGTGTACACCTTCTGATGATAAAATAATGAAAATGGCACAAAAATCACTCTTTCAGTGTTACCTTCCAGTGTAAGGGTGATTCTTTCTGTTCTGAAAAATTAAGGCAGTCATTTCCGAAAATTAAAAAAAATCAGTCATAAATCCGAAAATTCGGACATAAAATATATCGTGTTTTTCGACAAATGGTCGCCGAAAAAAAATCAATTTCGTTAATCGTTCGAAGAGAAATGGTCAATTTCGATAAAAAATCGCGGGAAAAATGCAAATTTCGTCAGAAGATTTGAAAAAAAAAAAAAGAAACGAAAATTATGAAAAAGGATCGGAAGAAAACGCGAAATTCATCAAAAGATCGCGAAAAAATGGCAAATTTCGTCAAAAGATCGCGAAAAAACCGCAAATTTCGTCTAAAGGTAGCTAAAAAACGCAAATATCGTCAAAGGGGCGCGAAAAAAACACATAGTGCCGGGAGTGGATTTCGCCCCTTCCCCCTCTGTTGTAACATTTCAGAAAATTTGCTGTGAATTTCAGAAATTTTGTTTTACTCAGAATCACCCCTGTTCCTGTGGAATATCACCAAATTCAGCTGGGACATACTGCCTACAGCCAATATATATATATATATATATATATATATATATATTTCAATTCTAATCATAACTCCATACACATTTCATTTCAATGATATAGGGGAGACTTGGGAGATTTGATCTCTTTTTCAGTTTTTAATTTTTATTTTGGAAAAAAAAAAAAAAATGTTTCCAGTTATTATTAAAGGCTCATGTGTCTTTCTTGTTGTAGTATTTTTTTTATTTTTGAAAAACCATTTTTAAAATAAAAATAAGTTGCTTTCCAAAAAATAAAAAAAAAAGGATCATGTCTCCCCAGTTGCAGGGAGACTTGATCGCTTGCCAAGGGAGACTAGATCCTTCAAACAGATGCATTGAAATGATTCAAATTAAGTAGTAGAAATCTAATTTTTTGTTGACTAACATGTAAAAAGTGAGAAAAACACAATTAATGATTCAAAAACATTTTTAAAGTTTGAAAAATCAAATGTAAATATTAAAATTATTGCAGTTCAAAGAATTCCACCAAGCATGGTTGATTTTGGTACTTTTTTGACAATGTCATCATAATCCACAAAACTATTATCAACATTTTCTGGATAAATAAATTGGTCGAAATTAAATCCTCGTTTTCTTAGAAAATTAATTTCACATTCAGATGATAAAATCTTCTTTTAAATTTTTCCTACGAAATGACTAATTTTCTTCTTTCCCAGAAATCGTACAATGACAAAGTCATTTTCATCAATCAACAAATTTTTTGGATCTTCAATGATTTCATCAGAATGTTCATCAAGTGGATCTGGGTCGGTTGAATCAAACACTATAACTGCTTTTATAACATTCTGAAGATTCGGGTCCTTCATTTTTAGTGTTTTTACTTTTTTTCTTGAGATGATATGAGTTTTTTCGATTTTTGTTTTTTATTCAGGTGGCGATCTTGTATCTCTTCTTCATTCTGCTTTTTAGTTAGTGTGCTTGTCAAAATTTTTGAAGACCCTTTTTTTCATTTCTTTAGATTTTCCCATTTTTGATAATGAAACTTTAGAGAAGGCTTGTATGTCTTCTGATGTCACTATGTTTGGTTTAACTGTAATTTTGTTTTACTGCTTGTTGGAGTTTTGGTTGATTAGCGACAAAAGATGATAAAAAATCATCTTCAGAAATTCCTATTTAAGGAATATATTCCAGTGATTTTAAACCCATTTATTATGTTAGTTGACACCATGGCTTTAGGACTGACAATTCCAATCAGTTCAGCAATATGATAAATTGTTGTCCTTTGAGCAGGATGATTAGTCATCCAGTCTTGAGCAGCCACGTTAAAATATCTTTTAAGTGGTCCATATACAGTACGATCCAGAGGCTGCAACTTGTGAGACGTGTGCGGTGATATTTTAAAGAAAATTATTACATTTTCTTTGGCATAATTCAAACTCTCAATGCTTATATAGTTATCATGATTATTTTTTATGATTAACAATTTACTGTTTTGATTATAATATCTTGCAAACTTTATGAAGTGCTGTAAATTTTTTTTTAAGTTAGACGTATGTCTCACATGTGCATTCATCCACCATGTGCTTGCTAACCATCATATGCAGCCACATATTAATTTTCTATCTTTGTCAACCATCTAAAATCAAGGCAACCATAGTCTAACTAATACAGATAATATCTAAATGTCATTATGAGAAGTAGGGGATTAATTAAATTTAACATTAATTTAGCTTAACTTTGGTTTGGGGACATTTGATCCCCAGGATCAAGTCTCCCCATAAAACAGGGATCAAATGTCCCTAATGTTCATGTTTGTGGGAAAAAAATGCTAAAACAAAAATAAAGAAACTGTATTGGATTTAAATAACAACATTTAAGCAGTGAGGAATGTTAGTATATTATATCACTGAAATGAAGTTATTTAGTTATATTTAGCAAAAAATATGAAACTCAAACTACCTACTCAAAAAGAAGTTTGTAAGAAAACAGAGATTACCTTCTTACAACAAAAATAAAAATGACTGAATGAAATTATGTTGCTAGATCTATTGATAAGGAATCACTTTATTAATGCTTCCAGTTTCAAAGACTTAATTGCATTTTTTCTTTGGTTTTAGACCTAGGGATCAAGTCTCCCCTAAAGAGGACACACACACACATGGACAGACAGAGACATTTTATTTTATTTTTTGGGATCACTGACCCCTAAAACATGTAAATATATTAAAAAATTTTCGATTACAATACTTTCTCCTATTGTAGGTAGAAGAAAGTACAAACAATATCAAATTAGCTTCAATGGAAAAAAAATCATAAAATACAAACACAATTTTTAATGTGTTCACTACCAAGGACGGATACATAGCGTCACTTGGTAACTTATTTGACATTCCACTGATGCCACCTATGCATTGTGATCATACACATGAGAATCTGATGAAACATAGTTCAAGTGCGTTAATTTTAACCTAGTAGTGAATGTGTTAAGCTGTCTGATGAGCATGCAACCTTTATTTTTTCTGTGCATAATAGTGAGTGAGATCTCGCATAAAATCTCTTTTTTTGCACACTTCAGAGATTTTTCTAAAAGTATGAACATAAAATTAAAAGATATCTGAAAAAAAATGTTTCAATTCAAACCTCACAAAAAATATAAACTTAATTGACATGGAATGCATGAATGTGCACATTTAATCTAGATTTTCTAGAAAATCTTTTTTTGCATACCTCACAACTAAAGGGCTTCTCACCAGTATGGACAACAAGGTGCCTGTTTAAATCTGATTTTTGGGGAAATCCTTCATTGCAGACATCACAAACAAAAGGTTTCTCTCCAGTGTGGCTAAGAAGGTGCACATTCAAATTATACTTTTTAGAAAATCTTTTATTGCAGACACTACAAATGAAAGGTTTTTCCCCAGTATGCATACGCAAATGCTCATCTAAATGAGGTTTTTGGAAAAATACTTTATTGCACACCTCACAAATAAATGGCTTCTCGCCAGTGTGTTTATGGAGGTGCTTCATTAAATTGCATTTCTGAGAAAATCCTTTATTGCACAGATCACATATGAAAGGTTTCTCCCCAGTATGAATACGCCGATGGTCATTGAAATGAGATTTTTTAAAAAACTCTTTACTGCATATCTCACAGATGTAAGATTTGTCTTTTGTGTCAGGAAGTTGAACATCCATGCTTTGAAATTATTCTTAATGCATATACTATCTTTTAAAATGAAAATAATATCTCTCTAGCTCATTCTTTTGAATATTATTTTGATGCACTTAAAAGAAAAGACAGAGAAACACTACAAATATACACAGGTAATACAAAAGCTTTTCTTACTTTTGCAGATAGAACTTTTACTTATTATCACAGAGGCAAAGAGGTCACAAAATACTGCGCCTGATACATAAAATAAAGATCTTTTCAGAAAGCTATCCTGTAAGATTTGTCAAGTTCTTAAAGCCAGAAATCAAGAGATTTCTTTTACAATGAAATTTACTCTATCATAATCCCATACAACACAATAAAATGAAGATACCAAATCATTTTTAACTGAAACTAACTAGTGATAATAAAAAATATGCCTGAAATAATAACCAAAAAGTTTTAAAAATCCATCCCTTATTTATAATCTGAGTGTTACATAATATACTAATGAGCAATTATATTAAAAAACATGGACCTGAACTGTAGTTTTTATCCTTTAATTACAGTACATTTAAGGATAAAATAACAGAATATTGAAAAATTAGTCAAAGTAAGGAAATCATGAGTGCAAGAAAGCAAGTAACAATTAAGAGACTTTGCAAGTTTTAATCTATTTTCGAATTGAAGAAAATTACTTTCATCTCATGCATCTGAGATGAAAATAAATTGATGTTTTTGGTAAGAGCTGATTATATGCATGATCACTTCAGAAGCTTCATTATTTCTACCTGTTAATAAAAAATAATCAAATCACAAAATTATTTATACAAGATAAAATACATTTATAAACAGATAGTTGAAATACTCATAAAAAATTATAATAAAACTCTTCCAAATAAGAATAACTGTTTTTATTGAAAATATTCTAGCATAAGATTCAGTCATGCATTTTGCATAAATCTTAGTTTCTGAATTGTAGCCGATAAGTTACAAAAAATGTATAAACTTTGTTTGACTGTTGCAGTTGTGCAAAATGAACATCCCCTATCCCCTCTTACCTCTGGTCAGAGCCATCTTAAAGGTTGTGCAACAGGTGCAATTACACAGGGCCTCACACCTTCCCCCCCCCCCCCCCCCCCCACACACACACACCAAAAAGTGTGTTTTCATTTTTAATAAAATTTACATTTTTGCATAAGATTTTTACTTATTATAAGCTGCATGTGTTGTGTTTTAGTTTCTAAACACTGAAAAAAGAATGTTGAATCTGCTCTTTTCTCAGCATATCCTATTTGAAAGCTATTGTTATAAGTGTAGTATTTTTATTTAAGAAAGGAAATCGAATAAGCCATTATACTCAATTGAATATAATTATGCTCAATACAATCAATATAAGCTATTCAGACAACCAAACTGTGCTCATAACTCTACTGATATGATAATGATTAAAACTACTGATTATAACTAGAGTTGAACTTATACCATGGAAGAGATAAACAAAAATTAACCAAAAATGTGTGCAAAAACTTTAAAATTTCAGCAAAATTCTTGCACTTGAGAAAAGTTAATATTTCAGTTTTACTTCTTATTAACTTTGTACATGCAGTTAAAATATCAGCCTCATAAACAAATAAATATTAATATTTTTCTTTCATTTTTTACGATATTTTGTGGTTTAAAAATGTAAAATTTTTATGTAAAATATTATACAGTAAAAACCTATTAAAATAAACTGTAAGGCATCCTAAAAGAATTCTGTTTTAACAGGTCAACTTTTAATCAACTTTTCCCGATTTTTTTTTTTTTCACTTCGAATTTACGGGAGAAAGAAATATAGCTGAATGAACAGATTCAGATTCAGCCAGGTGGGGAGACCTACCAATTGGTTTGAGCTCAACTAGCCCCACCCAGCAAGCTGAATGAACACATGTATTTTTTTCTCTGAACTTTTGGAATTTATATTTATTTATCTATTAGAACTAGTATAAAGTATAGCACAAAATTAGCACTCGCCAATCGTCGAGTAACACTTAAAATGTTAACTTTATAGTTCTCACTCGTCAAACCAGAGGCGTAGCTAAGGGGGCACAAGGGGGGCGGGTGCCAAAGCCAAGGGACGCCAAATTGAGAGAGGTTTAAACCGAAATTATCCTACATATTTTGAAAATAAATAAAAAAAAAATAATTTTTTTTGTGTGTGCGACTGTGTGTGAACGTTTTCTTCAGTAAGCTATTTTGTTATATTGAAATAATAAAGAAAGAAAAAGCTTCTGTAAATTTTTCTAGGGATGGCTTAACACATTTCATACCCTAGATAATTATGTACCTGAATTGAGGCGCAAAGTGGGTAGGGTAATAAGGGGTGCCAAATTGAGAGGAGCTTTAAACCGAAATTATTTCAAATACTTTGAAAATAAATAAGAATTGTTGACATTTCCTTTCGTGTGTGTGAAAGTTTTGAAGAAATTCAGTGAAGATGGGGGAGGGGGGGGGGGAATAAAGAGATCCATGATTGTCAATCAGTGATATAGGTTTCTAATTGTCTAGCCTCCAGTTTATAAATCAAAAGGTCTGTTGGTGACTTGGCGTTACATTTCTGGTATAAAAAAAACATTGTTCATTTGTACACTAGCTGACCAGCCGATCGATTTTTCCAAACGAACCGCTAATGATTAAAACCTCTATTCATATTAAAATAATATATATATAAAACGAATCTCTCACAATGAACCTCTGGGATGAGTCCCCACTGTCTTCTGCAGTGTAGACCAGACCTCCTACGCACGCTTCTCTAACCACTAAAACCTACATTCAAATTTATCTCTTTCAAAATGAATCTCCGGTGTGCAGCACATGCGCCGAAAAATGAAGAGAATCGTAAAATGAGTAGAAAGAAAAATAATTCCACAGAAATCGGGCCCATGAAACCTCAGTAAATATGCCCACTGGCGGTGGAAGGTAGAACTATAAACTATAAAACAATCGAAAACCAAGTTGAATGAGCAATGTCTAGTTGAAATTGGGTCTATAGAACCCGAGATAAGCATGCGCATTGGAAGATGGAGCTAAAAACTGCAAGAAAATCGTAAGCTAAGTTGAATGAATCAATTCCCGTTGAAATATGGCCAATAGAATCCGAGAAAATAATGTGCCGTTAATGTTCGATAATGGTGGTAAAAAAAGTCTATAAGTTGGAAAACATAATTTTAAATGTAAATAAAAAGGGAAAACCCTCATAGAGGACCTCTTAACGCATATCACGGGACTCTTGCCACAAAACAGATTAAGAATCTTCGATTAAATTGATAAAATGCTTTTAAATTACGTTTTTAGCATTTGGTAACATTTAATAATTAAGTTGATTGGGTACATGTCATATAATCTCTGATCCATCGATTTTCGGAAATTAAATGGAGGGCTCGGCCGGAAAAGAGATCTCTTTTTAGTTCTGTTTTTAATGAATGTTCGTCACTGTATGGTTCTTTCTCCGAATTTTTGTACTATCGCCGTCAATTTTTTGAAAAAATTAACGACCCAAAAATAAGAAATCTGAGCCTTCTGTACATCAGGATCTGCCTTGAACTACCCTCACCCAGATTTTCAGACTTACATGTGAGATAGATATTTCTAGCCATCTTCGTCACACACACTAACATTGGTTTTCACGCTGATTTTTTGAGTTCTTAGCATTCCATATGAATATTTTCATGTAATGGGGGCTTCTGTTAACCAATGCAAAATGGATTGATTTAGCTGGAAGAAAAACAAGTAGAGATGTTATTTTGTCTTTATTGTAAATTCCATTTTACCGTCAAATTGGCATTGAGAAAAGTCATAAAATGAGGGCGACCTACCCCCTCAGATCCCCAAATTTTCCCTTCTTAAATCGTATAAAAAACAAAGCAGGTCTTTTCAGTCTTCCTACTACGACCAGTACAAATTGCTGTTTTCGTCGTTTTAAAAGTTAAATATATTTCACACAGGGTTGGAAAAAAACCAGGTTTTTTTGTAAAAAAACCAAAAAAACCAGTTTTTTTTGGTTTAAACTGGGTTTTTTTAATATAATTTCCTATTGCAGACAAATGCATATCTGTTGATAAAAAAAACATTTTTGGATATTATGTAAGTAATATACATTTGAAAATATTTAAATTAAATAATTACAGTCACTTATATAGAAAATTGAAATTATTTCTAATTTACACATTATTAGTAACAGTTATGTCTCACGTTCAAAGTAGACTGCTCTACACAGTGAAACATTGATACCTTTTAAAATCGAATGAAGAATCCTTTGATTAATAATATAATAATCAATCAATAAACATTTGATGCGTTTTCATGAATATATTATTCTATGGTTATTATTATTATTATTATTTAATATCCAAATACTTCTGGTTATTTTGTTTTCTGAGTAACAACTCCAAGTGTCCAAGTCAACATTTTTGGCCATTAGATTGAGCAACTAACAGAAAAGATTGATTGGTATTATTGAAATGCTATAACTAGCACTCGATTTTTGCAAGCTGTGTTATTCAATTTGATATCTTAAGTTATTCTTTTAAATTCTTTAAGGATAATCTTTCCCAATCCAGAAGATTTTCTTTTACAACTTAACCAAAATCTTAAAGATCATTGTATTTTGTTATTAAATGCTGTAAATAATCTGCATTTTTTAAATGAAAATATTTTATGCTAAATATTGAATATTATTTATCTATTTTATCTTTTCTAATTTCACATGTTTTAAGAAAAATCTTTAGGGTACCAGATATGTTCATCAGCACATGCTAATTTTCATTCTACATGCATAGAAACATGACCTAGGCTCATTATGTCTCATGTGACTGCTGAGATGAAGTGTTAAAAGTAGAAATTACTTCTATCAATAATTTAAAACAATTAAATTACAAAAAAGAGAAAATATTATATTAGATTTTTTCTAAAAAAACCAATTGGTTTAAACCATGATTAAAACCACTTGGTTTAAACTGTGCCAACCCTGATTTCACATATACTTAAATTCAGCACATGTGCATTAAAGAAAGCTATATGTATCTATGTGAGGAATAACTGGAAGATTAATGGGAGTAAAGAATTTGATTCGGGAACCTCTTTGTGAATCAAACTCGTTTATTTCCTTGCTGCATCTTATGATCATCTTCTCGAGTAGACGGTGTCCCTCGAGCCATTTCCGTCAATTTAGACATCTACATGATCGTTGGTTGCACGCATCTTAAAATCAAGTCAACACGTTGCTTACGGAGTGCCTACGGAGAGTGAATCCTCTCCGCTAAATCTTCAACTAAATATGAGCAGAACATAACATTGGATTGCTAAGATGAGATGATGGTATAATAGTCCAGGCAATAGAGACCGTATAGGGACTCTACCTAGCAAAATTAATGGAAGTTCTGGAAATAGCCTTACTTTATGTTTTTTGGGTCGCTGAAGGGTCATTCCATGTCAAATCAACGAAAAAAAAGCAATTTTTGGACCTTGACATCTCAGATTTCTATAATTTTTGGTTTATAGTTTGTATACATGGAGTATATATGAAAAATCTAATTTTTTTCATTTTTTTTTCTTAGCGTTTTTTTTTTTTTTTTTTTTTTTTTTTTTTTTTTTTTACGGAATTTTAAAAATGGCCAAAAGTACCAAATTTAACCAAATTCTCAATCACAAAATCCTCTACAATTCTTTAACAAAGTTATACCTTATTTGAAAGCTCTTTTTATGGGCTTTAACATGATATGCAACACTAACTATTTTGAGTAAAATAAATTTTTTGACAAATTTTCAAAATTTTTGAATTTAAAATTTTCAAAAACACCATTTTTAATTAAAATATATATATGTGTTAATCTTTTACATTTTGGCTACAAGTATGCAAAATATCAAGATGGTGAAATGATGGGATTTTGAGCTATTAATTTTTGAATAAGAATGGTTTATTGAAACTTTTCAGGTAACTGGTTCCTTACACCTGGAAATAAGGAGTTCTATATTTCTACTGTTTTTATAAGTAATTACTTGAAAGAATATAAGTTGAAACTGGTGTGAAACAATAAAAACTAAAAGATTTTCTTAAAACACCATTAAAAAAAAAAATTAGAAAATTAATGGTGTTTTAATAAGATTTTTCAGTTTTTATTTACTTGAAATTCTAATATACTTGGATGTATTACTTAATTACAGTTTTACTTTCTTGTTTTTAGTTTTGGTTTCAGTTGACGCTAGCCATTCAGGTGGAGAGGCTTTTTATTTTAGTTTTGGTTTAGGTTTGAGTTTAATGAGACCAGCCAATCAGAGAGGTGTTTTCTTTTTTAGTTTAGGTTTGTATTACAATTGCACTACAATCTTTTTACTTGTGCACTCAGCAGGGTTCGTTGATATATATCAATGGATATATATCATGATATATATCCGATATTTATTTTTAAAATATCAAGAATTTTGATATTTTCAAATTCTTTACATTTATTTTCAAAATATCAAGATGTTTGATAGTTTGTATATTGATATTTATTTTGAAAATATCACCGTGCAAGGTAATTTTGACATTTTTCACATTCAAACCAAGTGTAAATGAAATTTTCACCTGTTATTGACTGTATCATTCTGTAGATAATGAACTTTTGCCTCTGGCAGTGACTTTTTTAGGAAAAGAAGAAAACAAATCTTTTCCAAGCTTTATGTTTCAAACTTTTATTTTTAAATGTAGAACTAATAATTATATTAGACAGTCAATTCAGAACAGCCATTGAAAGATAAAATGTAATTGTGATAATCATTTATATACAGCCAGGGTTCATTGATATATATCAAAGGGTATATATCCAATATTTATTTTCAAAATATCAAGATCTTTAATATTTCATATTACTTGATATTTATTTTCAATATATCAAGATGTTTCATATTTTCTGCATTTGATATTTATTTTCAAAATATGAATGTGCGAAAGATATTTTCGATATTTTCAGTCGTAATTTGTAATATTTCAGTGTAAATGAAATAAATTTTCAACTGTTATTGACTGTGAATCTGTAGATAAAGAACTTGTCTCTTCTGGATGTGACTTTTTTAGCCAAAAAAGAAAACAAATCTATTTTTCAAACTTTACATTTGAAGCATTTTTTTTTTTAATGTTGAACTAATAATTATGTGGGACATAATGAATTCAGAACAACCATTGAAAGATAAACTGAATTTAAAGAAGCAATTATATACAGCTTCATTAAAAAATAATTTTTTTTCAAGTTCTGGTTCAGTTGAGTTTAAACTATACAGCATGTTAGGAAATATGAAATAAAACATTTTATACTTACATTTATGTTAAAATTTTTCAATTAAAAAACCTTTTTTGTATTTAAAATTTTGTTTTGAAAATATCTGATTTTTTTATACTTGGTCTTGATACTGAATCCTATAGTTAGTTTTTTTATAAGTGTAGAAATCAAATTGTTACTGTTTTTAATTATTTCATCTTCAATTTTGTTCTAAGTGAAAAAAAAAAAAGAAGAAAAGAAAAATGCATTTTTATATTATTTTTTGATTAAGTTTTCATGTTAAGTGCAATATATTTTTTTTTCTAATCTATATTATGCTCGAAAACATTTATTATCAGCGGTAAGTTGGCTGCTTTGAAAATATCAGATATATATCAAAAATATCGGATATATATCAAAATATCGGATATTTTTGATATTTTCGAAAATATCATGATATTTACGAACCCTGGCACTCAGTAATAAAAATCCTACATTTTAACAGTTTTTGTAAAGGTGTGTCCTATTTTAATTTTCTTTTAAGAACTATTTAGTAAAGAAGCTTCATTTTACTTTAATAAAAGGGTATAACAAAGAAGTCTCGAATTGCTACTATTAAGAATGTCAGAAGATAAGAAAAACTGGGCATTATTTTCTGTTAAATGCTGCAATCCCTATAAAGAAACAATTCATTCAAAATCAGGCAAACTTAGGAATGTAACAACTTGGATGTGCAGTTTAGGATTTAATATTCAAGAGGGCATGAAAATATGTGATGGCTGTAGAATTAAACTATCAAAAGATAGAAGTGCAAAGTCAAAACAGCATGAATTTGAAGAATCATCATTACCAAGTACCAGTGCTTCTGAAAACTTCACAGATCCTGACACATCCTTAGATTATTTAAATAAATCGCTTGAACTTGTTGGAGAATCCCCAATTTTAAAAAAAGAGGCTAGAAAAGTAATCGTATGCAAAAAAAAGTTTAAGAAAGTTAAAACATGTATTCAAGAAACCTTTCTTTCAGACTTTAATGAATTGCAAAAAGAAAGCACAGAAGGTGATGATCTATCAGAAATGTTGACGCAATTGAAGAAGAAATTTTCACAAACAAAAAAAAGAAGTGAAAAAATCATGATATTAACTCCCTTACCGGCAAGTTGGAGTCAAAAGAAAATACAAAAGGAATTTGGGGCAAGTGATTATATGATCAGGGCAGCTAAAAAGTTGTTTAGTGAGAAAGAATTCTTTCAACACCAAATCCCAAGGCAGGAAAAACATTGGATGAAAAAACTTTTAAGGCTGTGATTGATTTTTATAACAATGATGACGTCAGCAGAGTTATGCCCGGGAAAAAAGACTTTGTGTCAGTTAAATCAGCTGATGGTACAAGAATCCATTTACAGAAGAGATTAGTTTTGGCCAATTTGAAAGAAATTTACCAAATGTTTAAAGTCCAAAAAGTATGCCAAAAAAAGTTGGTTTTTCAAAACTTTGTAGCATGAGACCTAAGAACTGTATCTTGGCTGGGAAAAGTGGCACTCATGCAGTTTGTGTCTGCACTAGTCACCAGAATGTGAAGCTCATGCTGAATGGATCTGGAATAAATAAATTTGTGTTAGAAGATGATGAAACAGCACTAAAAGATTACAAAGTCTGTCTGGCTAAAATAATGAGCAACCCACCCTCAGATAAATGTTACATGGATGAATGCAAAAATTGTCCAGGAATTATATAACTTTTAAAAATCAGCTTTATCAGAAATTTGAAGATGAAATGATTGACAGTGTCACCTACAAAAAATGGATTGCAACTGATCGATGTACAATGGAAACTGTTGTAAAAACAGAGGATTTTATTGATGATTTCACTTCAAATCTCGTAAAGTTAAAAAAAACATTCATTTATTGCGAGCCAGCAAAAGAAATTTTACAGCTATAAAAAGGAAAATTTAAAAAGTGGAGAAATACTGGTAACTTGTGATTTTTCTGAAAATTATGCTTTTGTCCTACAAGATGAGGTACAGTCCTATCATTGGACTAATACCCAGGCTACTATTCATCCTTTTGTAATATATTATAAGACAGATAACAACATTCTTGAACATCTCAGTTATGTGTTCATTTCAGAATGTTTGAAGCACAACACCGTTGCATTTAATTTGTTCCAAACCCACCTTATTGCAGCACTAAAGAAAAACCTCAAAATCAATAAAATATTTTATTTTTCGGATGGATGTGCTGCTCAATATAAAAATAAAAAGAACTTCTTAAAGATATGCATGCACAAAATTGACTTTGATATTGATGCCGAGTGGCATTTTTTTGCCACATCGCATGGGAAAAGTTCCAGTGATGGTCTAGGAGGAACTGTCAAAAGACTTGCTACAAAGACCCTATGAGAGCCACATAATCACTCCCCGGCAGCTTTATGATTTCGCAAATAAAGATATTCCTCGCATAAATTTCATGTATTGTACAAATGAAGAGAGAAAAAACTGTTTTTACGCTTTGATGATTCACATACAGTATCAGAAACTCAGAGGATTCACGCAATTATTCCATTGTCAGAATGACAAATGCTGACAAAACCATATTCTCTGAGTTCTCAAGAATGTAAAGTGTCATTGCTTCCTTCAAAAGATATATCAGAGCTTAATGAACTTCAGTCTGGATTTGTCACCATTCATTACGAAGGTTCTTGGTGGCTTGCATGCATTCTTGCCAAAAACCAAGAGTCAAATTTTTATAAAGTTAGCTTTCTTCACCCGAAGGGACCTACTCTATCATTCTATTATCCCAAACCTCGACCTGACATTTTAGAAATTTCAATAGATGATATTTTGAAAAGGGTTGATTCCTGCACAGCTACTGGAAGAACATATAGGGGAGAGTGTTGTACCTTGGGACAATTTTCACATTTTAATTTTTTACTTCGATGATTATAATCAGATTTAAAATTTAAAGGCAACATTTCAATACGCCAACATATTTCTCTATAATATAATTTTAGAAATTCAGACAATTTGAAAATAAAAAAATGCCATTCATTTAAAGTAGGGAAGGCAAACTGTCCCAAGGTACAACATCTTGTTGTACCTTGGGACATACTGCATAATTCAGGGAATAGGCATATAACTCATCAATAATTTTGTACAATAACTAATACAATATTTTGTACAATAACAATAACTAATTTTATGCCAACAAACAAAACTTTTTTTTTTTTTTTTCAAGGAAATAGAGAATGAAACTCAAGTTCAAGATCCAAAATAAAGTTGAGTTGTTTTATTTATTGCATTTCATATGATTTGTGAATTTTTCTGTAAAATAAGTAATAAAAATACTTTTATTTATCCAAATTATTACGAACCACGTATTTCTTGTACCATTGGACATGTCCCAAGGTACAACATATTTTACTGTCCCGAGGTACAATCACCACACGGTTTAAATAAAATCAAATTGGCTGTAAATCTAGAAGAACTATCATTATTTTCTCATACCCAAAACATTTAAAAATCTTCTCTTTTATAAAAAAATAAATTGCAGTTGACTTGTTGTAGAAATACATAGGAAAAAAATGAAGTTAGAATGGAGGAAAATATTTACTTTGGGCTAATGAAACTTATTTTTTTCACCTAGCTGTTAAAATTTGATGCTTCTGATGTTGTCTGTTATTATGATGAGATCTGTTGGTTATAGGTCACTATTAGAAATACACAAAAGATAACTGTTGCCAATAGTTTATTAGAAATTGTCAATGTCCCAAGGTACAAGCGTCCCAAGGTACAACATTCTCCCCTACACTTACACAGGAAGAAATGGTAACAACATCTACTATTTTGGATAAAAAATTAAAGCATTCGCTCCAAAAATATCATTAATATGCAGGATAATTAAAAGAAACTGTGTTAGAAATATAATAATAATTCTTTAAATCAATGGTAAATATTTTGCATGAATGTGTTACAAGACTATAAATGACATGTGCCATATAAATAGTTTTAAATACTATAAATGATATCTAAATAGTAAGCATTTTATAGTGTATTTAAGTTTACCCTCCACTAGAACATTTACCATACCAGGTAAGTCTAATTTAGTCTTGCATACTATATAACTGTTGATGACAATCTAAGAACAGCTGTTAGCTAATGACTATTGAATAAAGATATATTTTTACTACATACATGTTAGGAGTTAAGGGGGCTCTTCACTCATTGGAAAACACGCGCTCGGTAATGTTAAATCTATGGGCAGGTTGTTTTCGAATTTCTTGTTTAAATTTAAATAATTTTAAACAATTTTTTTTTCATAGAATAGCTGAATTCAATCTTTAAAAAAGAAATTTTGTACTGTTTCAATTTTGGTTGCAGATTTTTTTTTAATAAAGGTACTGTCACTTTCGAAACCAGTTCCGAAAGTGAAAGTACTTTTATTTTTAAAAAAATCTGCAACCGAAATTGAAAAAGTAAATAATAGCTGTATGACAGATCGATCTTAGCTGTCCTCTGCAAAAAAATCGGTTAAAAAAACAAATTTAAATGAGAAATTTGAAAAAAAAAACTGCCCATAAGGTTTAACATTACTGAGCAGGTGCTTTCAAGTGAGTTAAGTCCCTTAAGGGCAAATTATATAATTATATTTTGAGAAATATGCTTTAGAAAATTTTGCATGCCTTAGAACTAAATTTGCTTAGCATCAAACTCTGAAATTTTTTATGAAATATAAGTGTGAATTATATTTGAAAAGAAATTAGTACAATTGTTAATTTTCCGATACCTGAAAATTTCCATGTATAACTCATATTTAAAAATTAATAGTTCAAAACCCCATCATTTCTCCATCTTGAAATTTGGCACACTTATAGCCAAAAAGTCAAAGATTAACATATATTTTTTGGAAAAAAATTAAAGATGGTATTTTTGAAAAATTTAAATTCAAAAATTTTGAAAATTTGTCAAAAAATTTATTGTACTCAAAATAGTTAGTGTTGCATATCGTTTTAAAGCCCATAAAAAGAGCTTTCAAATAAGATATAACTTAACTCTCTAGCCCAATTTGTTAAAGAATTGTAGAGGATTTTGTGATTGAGAATTTTGTTAAATTTGGTACTTTTGGCTATTTTTAAAATTCCGTAAAAAAAAAAAAAAAAAAAACGCTAAGAAAAAAGAAATTAAAAAAATTAGATGTTTCATATACTTCATGGATACAAACTATAAACCAAAAATTATGGAAATCTGTGATGTTGAGGTCCAGACCCCACGTTGAATTGACAGGGAATGACCCTGAATCCGAATTTGTAACTTCCCACCAAAATTTTCCCTGGCAACCACCCCCCCCCCACGAATTTTGGTAAAAATCCCCCCCCCAAAAAAAAATAAGGTTTTTATTAAAAAAATCAATTTTTTTATTGTTTCAGGGAAAAATTATCTAGAAATTCAGAAAGTAGACAAAATTTGCAACAAATTAGGTATATGACATTATGACTTAGGATGAAGGGGGGATCTGCCTTGGAACACGCACCGCGGTGCTGCGTGGACTAAGTTGCGCAATTCCACTTAACCACTCATACGTTTACATTCGCCCTCCCATCTCCCCCCCGAACTTTCTCTATAAGGTTTACTTTAAGTATTTTGGGTCGCTGAATCTGAATTTTTAACTTACCCCCAAAATCCCCCCCCCCCCCCGAAAACTCCCCAAAATAGTTGTTTTTAACTTAAATTTCTTATTGTTTTAGGGGAAAAGCATTAGGAAATTCAGAAACTAGACAAAATTTGCAACAAATAAGATATATGACATTATGACGTAGGATAAACGGGGAGAGAGGGGGCTGCCTCGGAACATTCCCCGTGCGCTTTTCTCAAAAACCAAATTTTTTCAAAAAATCAATTTTTTAAAGGGTTGCTGGGGGAAATTTTGGTGGAAAGTTACAAATTCGGATTCAGCGACCCAAAAAACATAAATTGAGTCGAAATCCAGAACTAGTAATAATTTTTCCAGGTAAAATCCCCTGTTGCCTGGACTTCATAACTTAGTGCGCGTAGCACCGCAGTGCAAGTTCAGAGGCAGCCCTCTCCCTCCCCGTTCATCCTACGTCATAATGTCATATATCCTATTTGTTGCAAATTTTGTCTAGTTTCTGAATTTCGTAATGCTTTTTCCCTAAAACAATAAGAAATTTAAGTTAAAAACAACTTTTTTTTTTTGGGGGGGGGGGGGGGGGTTTGGGAGGCTAAATTTTGGGGTAAGTTAAAAATTTGGATTCAGCGACCCAAGAAACTTAAAGTAAACCTTATAGAGAAAGTTCGGAGGGGAGATGGGAGGGCGAATGTAAACGTGTGAGTGGTTAAGTGGAACTGCACAACTTAGTCCACACAGCACCGCGGCGCATGTTCCAAGGCAGATCCCCCCTTCCCCTTCATCCTAAGTCATAAATCTAATTTGTTGCAAATTTTGTCTACTTTCTGAATTTCTGGACACTTTTCCCCTAAAACAATAAAAAAATTGATTTTTTTAATAAAAACCTTTTTTGGGGGGCATTTTACCAAAATTTGAGGAGTTGCTGGGGGAAATTTTGGTGGGAAGTTACAAATTCGGATTCAGCGACCCAAAAAACATAAAGTAAGCCTATTTCCATAACTTCCATTAATTTTGCCAGGTAAAATCCCATTAAGATAGTTTACAAGTTTATTTTCCATTGCGAAAGTTTTAGTAATAATTTTTATCCATCTACCCGAGATATCTACTGAGAAGTATGGGTCACATTCTTCTTCTAATTTAGTAGTAAATTCTATGACTCGTTAATATCCCTAACTATAATAGGTTTTGGGGTGCTTAACTTTAGTTTTATTTGGTTTAACTTCCTTAACTAAAGCTTCTTTAGTGCTAATTTCGGATGGTTTAAATTTGGATCCTCGACAGTAGTCCTATCGCCATCTACCGGAATTTCTTGGACTAGATTGTGCTCCATATCCTCTGAATCAAAAGGTAAATCTACATTCGCTGCTGTTTGAAGTTCTATTTCAAAATTTGGCTCATTTTCAGCCTTTTTGGTTCTTTTTGCATTGGGCACAACTAAACCAGCTGAGATACTAGGATTAGTTTTATTACTATTTTTTTTCGTTTTGGATTTTTTTCTTTTTAGTAGGAGGCTCTACACCTAAGTCATTACAATTATTATAATTTATGGCAATTTTCATTGCATTAAGTTTAGCCTTATAAATTTCCCGTTGCTCAACAGGAAGCCTATCCAATATTCCACTTTCTTCATCGTGCTTGATAAATACACGTGTTTGTTTAAGCTTATCCCGCATTCCAAGTTTGTCAAACTCATCTAGATATTCGCAGTCAGAGACTTCTAAGACCCAACTATTCGCGCTTATATAATTTGCTAAATCCGATCCCGCTGGGATTGCCTGCATATTTCCTTTAAAAATCAAGCCTGAACCCTTAAGTCCCAAACTATAAGACATATTACCTGCGGAAACCTCGCCCGACATCTCTGCCCGCAACTGCATCAGAATTCCGCCACTGCAAAATGGCGCTCCGCTCGTACTGAGAGGGGGTGCTGACACACACGCTGTTGATCGGGAATCGCACGCACCTCAAATGGGCAAAATCTAATCTTTTTCATGCGCGTTCTTGCTAATATGTTGGGTCTTGTAATATTTTCCAGCAGGGGGCGAAGGTATCTATTCGGAGGAACATGTAGTTTAATAGGTTAATTAGTTCTTGATTGAACTGAGGTCAAGACCCGCACAATTCCCGGTATCTGTTACATACAAGGCTTTATAGTCCAAGCATTTTGTGATTGAACATGGGCAAAATTGCAATAGAAGCTTTTTACAGAATTTTTTAATCAGGAACTACTGCTTAATAGCATAATAAAAATCAGACAAAATCTGAGCACGGGAACACCCCTATATACGGATTTCAAAATGGCGGAGGGGATTTTCTGGAACTAAGGCAGAGAATATATCGCTTACGGAAATATATCGCTTTATTTTCCCAATTTAACTTTGAAGTATAGTCAAAAACGATAAACAGTACACAAAAGTCTACTATTTCTGACAAATTACTGCTTAAGTTAATTTTTACAGAAATGTTCCAGTGAAGAAAAAAACGTATCAATAGTTTTCATCATATTTATAGTTAGAAGTTAGGTACTTCTTGTTACATCCATTGACTTGGCACACACCAGAAGCTGTAGAACAGGGCAATCAATTGCGCTTGCATCAGCATCGTAAAGTAGCACAGTTTGTCTTTCAAGAACATGGAATCATATTAAGTAAATAATCTGTAGCTGGTAGTCACTCGCAGAGTATTGGGTAGCACGAGTGTTTTTTTACATACCAGCCCCATTCTGCTGGCTTGGTTCTTTCTTCCGATATTTATTTGTAAGTAAGTGTGATAGCTATGATATTTTGTAGAAGAATCGGTCGGAGGCAAACGTTCAGGGTTCAGGTGTAATAAATGATTTTACTGTAGTTACTTTCCTTACCAACATTTGGTGACGTAGTTTGTCTATAGAATCCAGTGACTTGCAGTCATAAAACAGAAGCATTGCTTTTCTTCCAGCCTCAGCCATATCTGAATGTAGGCTTGAATTTGAACAAAATATTTTTGCAATAGAACGGAGCTCTGTCTTGTTCATCTGTTTGAGAAATGATGAGGATTTCCCAATCTGGATGTTGTATCGCAGCCCGTGAAAGCATGCAGAAACAGAAGGAAGTTGCAATTTTCACGACGTAACAGAGATTGCATGTTGAGGATATGGTAGACTGGTTTGGAACATGATCCTCGTCTTATGTCACTGCGATAGTATAGCTTGAAGCCATTATCCTTTGCCTGTTAAAGAAGGAGAATCAGCAAGTCGGTATCTTCACCTATTACAGTGGTATGTGCATGTGCATGTTCTGAAGATGAGACTGGAGCACGAACAATGTCTATATTGGCATTCCCATCTGTGTTGAGAACAGTATAGCCTTGTTTCTTAAGCAATTCGCCTATGAGGGAAGTCATTGCTTGCTTGTTTTTTTCATTGTCCAGAAACTCTTCCTTTTTTCCAATAAATTTCACGTATGGGCTGAAATTAATATCTCTACTGTTTTTTTTTTTTTGTAGCGTCATTTGTGAGCCACATCATTGATTGTTGGATACCCAATGTAATTATCAAAAACAATGATAGGTTTTCCATATTGTTTAACAATAAAATCATCGTAAGACATAGCAATGTTTTCATATGTATCATTTTTTACACCAGGAAATGCGACGCAAGAAAGATCCTCCATCCAATATGTACCTTTCTGTACTTTCCACGTTGTCATATTTTTCATTGCGTAAATTATTAATGTGTTTGACTAGTGCTTGAGCTAACTGAGATTTGTCTGAATTCCTCATCATACTTGGTGATTCAAATAATGCTGCAGGGTACGCACACGGTTCATAACGCATGACATCTCTGAGATTCATTTCACCACAAGTGCCATTAATCATCATTCTTTGGAAGGGGAGTGCTGGATCTATTTGTATATCTAAGTCATCTTTATAACTACAAATGGCGGCAGCAGATCCTAGAGTTTTCACTTTCTTTGACCTTTTAGCTGAATACCTAAATATATCCTTCCCTATCATTTTGGAGATGATGATCATACCAAATAAGTAACTCCTCAACATTAACTTCTTTTTTAGCTGTTACGCCTGTAACAATTTTGCGTATAGTAGAATCAGAATGAAATGGCGATATGTGTTCCAGTACATCGGCCACTTTTTAAATGTCATTGCTGCTCCTCTTCTGTCTGCTGTCTCTTATAGGTATTTTTGATAATTTTATAAAAGTTACACGCTCCCAATGTTATTCCTATGGGAGTTTGAAGCTAAAAGTTAGCATAGAACACAATTTTTAACTATTTTCAAAACATCATTTAGTACACTTAAAATTGATATTTTGAATTGAAACTGGCAACAGAGCAAAGTATATACACTTACGTTAATAAAAAGCACAGTATGGAGCTGTTTATAGCATTTATTATGTACGTTAGAGGTTAGAGATTAATTAAAAAAGGTTAACATTACAATAATCTCCACAGAGATGCATTATTAAATGGCCGCCAATGGCATGTACTTTTCAGAGGCTCATTAAAATACTAAAATTTATAAAAAGAATCTAAAACTCACTCACTAGTGTTGTATAAGCTTCAAATTACACAAATAATGTAGCAGTCTGCTGTTAAATAATCATTTAACACCATAAATATAATCTTGAAAAACACTGACATGACAAACTACTCTGGTCAGATCACAATCACACCACAGCATGTATAAAAATTATCGATATCTTTGCTTAAAGTCTCCTTAACAAAGTAAATTGGTGATGAAATGTCCATAAATGCAGGGGTCGTGCGTGTCCTGAAATTTTATAGCCAGGAAATTTTTCGGTACCAGTATTTTCTTGTAGAAAATTACTTCTTAAATAAGGCGAAATTTCGCGCGTTTAAGCTAGATTTATTCTTCTATTAAAAAATACTGATATTTGCCCTGAAAAATTCCCTAAAGCATATTATTGAAAATGTTCCGATGCCTGGGAAAGTTATGCACAACTAGCATTTATAAGCACTGGAATCGATTCGGAGCCAGTTGCAATTGCGGATACATGAGATAGAGGAACGGGATTAACAGAAAGTAGAGAAATTTAAAAGAACTATATCTCGCGAACCACTGGACCGATTTTGATGCGGTAGGGCTTAAAATGTTCAGGAAGACTTAATATGTAGAGAGAAAATATAGTATAGGGCTTGCCTGAGGCCGGAGATATATCTCACCATCGCCGGAGCTTGAAAAACTCACCGCATACCGGATGACTGTTAGGAGATCGGTCTAGTAGTAATACAGTTTAGAATGAGTTATAGATACTTTACTTTATCTTGTTCCAAAAGCATTATTGGTTGTCAGTTGTTCGATAAAAAATGAATATTTGCAGTCCAAATTGTTTAGTGCTGCCCTCTGTCGTCTTCCGTCTCAACTAAAAGCTATACAACAGCACAACAACGCAAAACGGCATATGACTCAGTCCGTTTTGAAATCCGTTTTTAAGGGTGTTCCCGTGATCCGATTTTGTCTGATTTTGGTTATATTTCTCAGTAATGGTTACGGATTAAAAATCAGTTAACAGAGCTTCTATTGCAATTTTGCTCAGGTTGAAGGTGTATTTACTTTAATTTGCCTGGACTATTAACCACAAACGAAGGAGAATTGTCCAAAAGTCAGCATTTTCTATCTTAAGTTACTCTCTGATTTTAATGGTGAACGTAATAAATATTATGCTGGGAAACAAAGTTACAAGGGGTAAAACGGATTTTAGAATATAAGATTTAAAGTTAGGAAAATGAATTTAATGATTTTAATTTGTAGTTTTGAAATTTAATTTAAATTTTGAATTTTAAAAGGATTTTAATTCTTATCCCTTTCATCTATATATATATATATATATAGTAAATATCTCCTATCCCTTTTCCTATAAAGATAGGATCATTGTCATGCGACTGCACTCGTGTTTATAAACCGATTTGGATGTGATTGTGCATATGTTATGTATTTATTAAGATCTCAACCAAATTCGTTGGACATCTTGATCACCATCTTGTTTCAAATAGGTGGCTCCTTAAAGATTTCAAACTAAAAAAATATGTATACAAAAAAATTATAAATGCAAGTTTATTTCTTGCAGAATCGTTAGGTCTTGATAGAAGGATTCAAGAACATTTTTTTTGGTTTTCTTTTATCTTAAAAAATGGACGAGTAGAACAATTTGAAAGGGTGGCTACCATTTTGAAACAGATTTTTTTTCCATAATCGGGCATAATTTATGAATTTTAGCAAATGTTTTTTTTTTTTTTTTTTTTTTTGCAAATTTATTTTCATTGTTGCTACTCCCATATGCTTAAAACAAGTCATATACATGAACATTCTGCAAAGTTTTAGAAGATCCCATTCAAATTCAGTATTGATGAAAACTAGAAATCTTTTATAATCGGGTTCTATGCATTTTAGTTTCGTGTGTTTGAGCTGAATCGTTAAAAAAACCAAAGAAGCATGAGGCTACCTTTCACTCCCGATACAAGCCAAAAATAATTTTTTTTTATCTTGAGGGAAAATAATGTGGGGTGTTTTTTTATTCATGGGGGGGGGGGGGGGGGGAAGGGGCGCAAAATTTCTTCCAGTCCCGGGCGCCAAAAAACGTAGCTATGCCACTACATCAAATGCGATGGTTGAAGGATGCATCGATGACAGGGAGGAAAGGGGTGAAATTTGTTCAGAATTTACGGTGTCCAGATTGGCAATTCTCCCGAACGTAAGAAATGAAAGTAGCAGGGGTGATTCCAGGGATGAAAGTGCACTAAACAGGGTTCCTACGGGTCAGGGAAAACCTGGAAAAGTCAGGGAATTCGAAAATTTAGGCAAAAAGTCAGGGAAATGTCAGGGAATTTTTTAAATATTTGAAAAGGTCATGGAAAAGTCAGGGAATTTTTGATATACTACTTCCATCAGAATTTCTATTATCATCGTGAATGAAGAAATTTTGAATTAATTATTCATCCAATCTAAAATTTTCATATAAAATTTATGAAAACTATATAACAGTATGAAAAATAATTAAAAAATCGGAAATTCATAAAGCACATACTTTTTTCTAGCATTTATCTAAATTAAAGTCCATTGTGAAGGGTTTTACAATAATATATAAGCCGAATTTTTTACTGAGAAAGGTCAGGGAAATTTTTGAATAAAGTCAGCAAAAACCTGGAAAAGTCAGGGAATTTTTTTACCAGAATTGTGTAGGAACCCTGCTAAAGCCATTTTGGAGCAGCAAAAATCTGATTTTGGAGCAGTAAAATCCATTTTTGGAGCAACAAGAATCTGATTTTGGAGCAATAAAAGCTATTTTTGGACCAGATTGAAATTCTAATGCTAATAAACTCCTAAAAATTAAAATGATTGCTATCTCGTAAATATTTTGACATTTGAAAGAATAATTACTCAGATAAAATTTCTCCACACTTTTTGCTAACTCTAAATATACTAAATGGCAATTTGGTAATAATGAGAAATTAGCAGCAGGAAGAAAAAAAATCTGTTTATTTTGGCTTTAAAAAATATTATTTAAAGCAGAAATTTTAACTAATCAAAGAAAAGCATATGAATACAACATACAGGATTCCCACTCAACTTTTGTAGTAAAAAATTGTAAAAGGGGACAATTTTTTTCAGGAAAAAAAGGACCAAATTTTGTATAAAGAACCTATAGGGATCTATTTCAGCAAATCACTAAGTAAAATAAACACAAAATCTCCTAGACCATTTCACGAAGTTAGCGTGTTTTTCGAGATCCTTTGATGAAATTCGCGAGATTTCACGATCTATTACCGAAATTTGAGAGTTTTTCGCGATCTTTTGACTAAATTCGCATATTTTTCGCGATCTTTTGACGAAATTCGCGTGTTTGTCGCGATCTTTGGACGAAATTAGCGTGTTTGTCGAGACCTTTGGACGAAATTCGCGTGTTTGTTGCGATCTTTGGACGAAATTCGCGTGTTTGTCGCGACGTTTGGACGAAATTAGCGTGTTTGTCACGATCTTTCGACGAAATTCGCGTGTTTGTCGCGATCTTTCGACGAAATTTGAGCTTTTTTGCGATCTCCTGACAAAATTTGGGCTTTAATGCGATCTACTGACAACATTTACGGGATATTTTGCGATCTTTTGACCGGGTTTTGTTCGTTTTTCACGAAACTAGCGATCCTTTGACAAAATTCATGTTTTTTTCGCGATCTTTTGACGGAATTCGCGTGTTTTTCACGATCTTTTGGAGAAATTTGCTTGTTCTTCGCGGTATTTTGACGAAATTCGCGTTTTCCACGGTCTTTCGAAGAAATTTGCACGTTTTTCACGATCTTTTGAAGAAATTTGCGTGTTCTTCGCGGTATTTTGACGAAATTCGCGATCTTTCGACAAAATTTGCATATTTTCGCGATCTTTTGACAAAATTTGCAATTTTTGCGATCTTTTGACCAAGTTTTGTAAGTTTTTTGACGAAATTAGTGATCATTTGACAAAATTTACGGTTTTTTTTGCGATCCTTTGACGAACATGGCTAGTTTGTCGCGATCTTTTGATGAAATTCGCACGTTTTTCGCGCTTTTTTGGTACAATTCGCGTGTTTATCGTGATCTTTTGACGAAATGCGCGGCGTTTTGGACACATTTTTTTCATTTTTTGACGATTATTAGCGGTCTGGAAAAAGTTAAAAATAGAATTTTTCTTTGTTTCTCGGATCGACGAAACCGTACTAAATTTCATTTTGGTACTAAGTACGTTTTGGCGCAGGTTTGGCGCAAATTTAAGGAAAACGCTACTTCGGCGCAGACATGCGCAGCAATTGTATTTCTGCGCAGATATGCGCAGCACTTGCACCCCTGTGATTCTGTTCCAAATTTTCCGAAAACTAAAAGAAAAAAAATCGGTCATCTCTGAAAATTTGGACACAAAATATATCGCTAATTTCGACATGGTCGCCGAAAAAAATAAAATTCGTCAATCGTTTGCAGAAAAAAATCGCCATTTTCATCAAAGAACTGCTGGGGAAAAAAGCGAATTTCGTCCAAGGATCGCGAATTTCGCCCAAGGATCACGTAAAAAACGCGAATTTCGTCAAAGAATCGCAGAGCAAAAAGCAAATTTCGTCAAAAAATCGCAAAAGAAAACCCAAAAAATTCTTCTAAAGATCGCGAGAAAACGTACATTTCGTCAAAGGATCGTGAAAAAAAAATGGAAATTTCGTCAAAAGATTGCAGAAAATATGTAAATTTCATGAAAAGATCGCTGAAAATTCAACTTTCGTCCAAAAATCGCGAAAAAGACAGAAAATTCTTCACAGAATGGCAAAAACACAAATTTCGTCAAAAGATCGCGAAAAAAAGAATACAGATTTCGTCAAAGAATTGCAAAATTCGTTAAATGAGCGCAGAAAAAACGCGAATTTCGTCATAGGGCCGCAGATAAAACGCATAGTTAGTGTCGGGAGGGGATTTCCTCCCTTCCCCCTCAGCTGTAACCTTTCAGAAAATTTGCTGCAAATTTTAGAAATTTTTTTAAAACTCAGAATCACCCCTGGAAAGTCGATAACTTATTTTAATTGGTTCAAAGGTCATGAATCTCTCTCTCCTGGAGGAGGGGGGGGGGGTGTAATTGCGCTTTCGGCCGTCCATATCGGCATTTGATTTGTTAGAGAAACTAAAAACTGATAAATTCAAAGAAAACAAAATTGTAACAAACATTTAATAGTACTACTTGGAAATTTTTCCAGAGAGAAACATCTGCCTTGCATACAATATTTCAAATTAAAACCAAATTTCATCTTCTTTCTGCATTTATTTTCATTTTTACCATAAATAGAGGGCGCCACAATAGCTTTTTGGTATTTTATTAGACAATAATAGATTCAAATTTTTTCTTTAATTTCTTTAAATGATGAGAAATGTTTAATAATGATTTAAAAATCAAAAATACTAAATTAAAATTTAAATATTATAGTTAATGTACGATATTAAATTTTTTAATTGAGATTATTAAATTATAATTACAAATATATTTATAAAACAATAAAAGAGAAAACAAATGTAGCACGTTCCAGTCATCCAGCATTATCATCATATTCTTCCTTTATTAAGGGAATGCATATATGTTGTTTCTTTAAAATTACGAATTGACACAATTGTTCAGTATCATTATATCAATCAATAATATATGAAATACATTTAAAAAAATTAACAGCAGCGTTAGAATTTAAAAGAAAAAGGTCACTAGTTCCAAGGGCCAGTGACCATGAGAATTTACTGGTCCGCAGGCATCATCACTGGCCCGCGACATAAAATTCTATCAAGTCATTTCAGCCCTTTGAGTGACCCCCTTCCTCACACACACACCTAGAATATAAACTAAACTTTGTAGTAATCCAAAATTTTCCTCATAATAAAAACTAGTTATAATTTGCTAAAAATTAAATAAACAACTGTACATAAATTATAACTATGAAATTATTAATTAGATATTTTATTTCCAATTATTTATTTCAACTGACTGTAAAGTTTAGTGCAAATATTTTTTGATTATTTATTTAATTTTACTTTTTTAAATAAAATAAAATTGTGTGATTTGTGTCCAGTTGCAGTTTTACTAGGCCTGGAAAAAATTTATGTTTGCCTGTCAGAGAGGGAAAAAAATGTTACTAGTCCTGCGAACTACTAAATTTTTCAAATTAGTGGTCCAATTGAATTTTTGGTGGTCTCAGACCAGCGGACCTACAAAGATTTCGAACGCTGAACAGTTTTATGATGTTTTATACAACGATTTAGTTACATATAAAAAAAAGGTTAAAATTATAATTGATACACAATTTTTAATTGACAATGAGATTATTAAATTATAACTACAAGTATATTTATAAAACAAGAAATAAGAAACAAGCGTAGCACGCTCCGGGATCAAACCCGAGCCCTTCGATCAAAAAGCAAATGTTGTACCGACTGCGCTATGACTAAAGCAGTCAACGTGTTAGAAAGTAAGTATTTAAGAGGTGTTGTAATATTAGGACACCCTGTTTCTCAAGAACTAGGGGGTGTTGTATGAAATCCATTGAAACTAAGACTAAGGGGCCTCTACCCTACAACATATATAAAAATAATCAAAATCTGTGATTAACAAGGTTGGCCCTCTCCTTGTTAGTTATTGCACATTTTTACAAAAATCTTTGCAACAACTCAAATTTTAAATATTTTTCTTTTTGATTCAATTAATAACTACTTTAGTTATTAAAAAAAGTCTTGAAATTTTTTATACTACTTTAAATAATTTACAGAAGTTGATCAGATATTGCCTTATGTATCTAGGGTAAATCTTGGTCACTGGGGTAATTTCTGGTCAATGTTTTTCTCATCATTTAATTCCTTTTTATTGTCATATTTAGTTATTTTAATTGTCGGCAAACCCTTTGAGAATTAATTGTAACCACATTCAGTGCTGTAGTTGGAAAAAAATATTTGTGGGAACTCGCCTTTTCATAGAGTAGATGTTGATGCCACCAGATTTTTGCTAAGAAAAAAGTTAATTTAAAACATTTAGCCAAAAGCCGACTTTTTTAAATTAACAGTTATAATTATTATATTCCAGTTTTTATAGTATTGTATTTGTATAGCATTCATCTAAAAGCAATATTTAATCTATCTCCTAGTAACATTTTCCATTATGAATCAAAATTTAATTGAAGGCTAATTCCATGAAAACTTGTCATGTCTGTCACGCAGCTGAAAAGTGCTATGCTTGTTGGCCACAATTATTTTTGAAAAGTTTGCTTTGCGTTATTCAATTAATGAGATATCTCCGATAAAATAAGTCACATTTTTCTGTTCTAAAATAATGGTAGCCAACAAGCACAGCGATTTTCAGCTGTGTGACAGACATGACAAGCTTTCATGGAATTGACCTGAAATGAATCCATATACAGTAGACTCCCTTAAATCCGCGACCCTAAAATCCGCGTACTTTTTCAGATGTAAACAATGAAATTTACAGTTAAGTTGCAGGAACAAAATTCAAGATGGCGCCAAAATCGGCGACTACCGCAATGTTTTTCTTACTAAATTTTTTGTTAATCACTCTCTTTTGGCTATTACAGCTGATTTATTACTAAATAAATGTACCGTATTTTCGGGTGTATAGCCCGCATCCAGTGTATAGCCCGCACCCCTAAATCGAGCAGTACCATAAAAAAGTTCGTGTATAAGCCGCGGAGCTGCATCGTTGTATAGCCCGCGGGCTATACACCATCTACGAATGTATATTTCGACCAGGGTTTACGCCGCATGTGAAATTTCCGCGGTAATCGCGAATGGCGTGCTAAACAGAAACACATTAATAAGAAGAATTAAGAAATCATAAAAATGAAATTATTAATTAGAAATAAATAATTTAAATGCAAAATTCGAAATTATTAATATAATTTAAATAATATAAATACGAAAAACTACACTAAAATTGCGTGAAATTTGCAGCTTAAATTCCGGCATATGGCGCGCATTATTACCTTGGTATATCTCGAATGATTTTGCAACAAAAAATTAATTAAACTGAAATTTTAAAAACCACAAGCACCGAAATTACAGGGCTTCCACTAGATCCGTTTTTTGCTTCAAGTCCGTATTGGTCCGTTTTTTCATTGTTAGGTCCGTAAAGTCCGTTTTTTGACACTTTTAACCGACTTTTATTTAAAATTGTCCGATGTTTGGCATTTAGCAGAGCATCGCGGAAAAATCGCGCTTTTCGCAAATATATTCCAAAAAATACCATTAAATTTCGTTAATCGATCACGAAAAGAATCGCCAATTTTGTCAAAGGATTGCGAAAATGCGAAAATTTCTTCAAAAGATCGTGAATTTCGTTAAAAGATCGAAAAAAACGCGGTCAAAAGATAGAAAAAAAAGCGGTCAATAGGTCGCAAAAAAGACTAATTTCCTCAAAAGATTGCGGAAAAAAACGCAGGTTTTGTCAAAGAATAGCCAAAAACGCGTTTTTCGTCAAAAGGTAGCAAATTACAACAAAGGATCGCGAAAAACACGCAAATTTCGGCAAAGAATCGCAAAAAAAATGAGAATTTTGTAAAAAGATCGCGCGATCTTTTGTAAAAAGATAGCGTTTTTGGAAAAAAACGCGAATTTCATCAAAAGATCTCTCAATAAAACGCAAGTTTTGTCAAAGAATCGCGGAAAACGCGATTTTCGTCAAAAGGTGGCAAAAAACACGCGAATTTCGGCAAAAGGTCTCTCGATAAAACGCAAATTTCGCCAAAAAATCGAAAAAACACGCGAATTTCGTCAAAGGATCGCGAAAAAACGTGAATTTCGTCAAAAGGTTGCGAGAAGAACGCGAATTTCATCAAAATATCGCGAAAAAAAAAACGGTCAAAAGATTGCGGAAAAAAAACACGAATTTCATCAAAAAATCGAAAAAAAAAACTAATTTCGTCAAAAGATTTTAAAAACTTTAATTTCGTCAAGAGATAGTGAAAAACATATAAATTTCATCAAAGGATCCCGAAAAACACGCAAATTTCTTTAAATAGTCGTGGAAAAATTCGTGAAATTCAATCTGTCTTAGAAGGTTTGTAACCTCTACCAATAACAATGGCTTTAAGATAATGAATTTCAGAATTTGAATCGGAGCAAGTGTTTTCTTTATAACAAATTATGCTTTGAACATTTATTAATTAGTGACAATTGAAGGAAAGGAGGGTTTCCTTGCTTATTTTATTTTAGGATTTGCGAAAATAGTTTCCTTTTGATCTCTTTTTTTTACAAAATATGTGCTCCCTTTTTTACTACAAAAGTTGAGTGGGAGCTCTGGAAATATGAAATTATTAATTTGATATAAATAATATAAGTACGATATTCAAAATTAATAATTCATTATAAATAATATTTAAAAGAAAAAATCCCGTTAAAATTGTGTAAACTTTTCTATACACTATAAAGAGCGCCATGAGAATGATTGGGCGTTAGCAATCTCAACTTTAATTAAGTATCTTAAATAGCGTGCTCGAACGACATTAAAATGACGATGTGCTAAAATGACATTTATTTTCACAGTGCCATATATTAAAATTATTTACAAATAGATAATAAACGTATTATTTTTAATATTTAGCGCTATGTACAAATAAAATAACGTTATCACATCCCTTTTCGTCAATTGAATAAGATATAAAAATTCTCATTTTAATCATTTCTAAAAGAATCTGTAGATCGGGAATGCAGATGTTTTGGATTTGTTTAAGATGGGGGAGGGGGGGGGGGTATTAAAAAGAAACCTCGCACAATAATTCATCGAGAATTTTAAACTCATTTTTAAACGGAAAAGCATGGAATCTGCTGGCATATCTATCAAAGTGATTTGAAATCGAATGCGTTTTTCCATTTTCGATAAATGTATTATATCTTAAGTTATAAGCAATTGCTATTTGATGATGACCTTTCCAGAGCTGTCTCATCTGGAAATTCAGTTAAAAAATCAACTTTCAGCATTTTCTAAATGTTTTTTCCCTTATCAAAAACTGAAAAACGCTGTTCGACTTCGTTAAGTATTAATAAATGCGGCAATAGTTTTATACATTTAAAATTAAAAATGACTTATAGTGAATGCAGCCGTTATTTATGTGTGTATGCGTATTTTATAATAAAGTTATCAGAAACAAAACAAAACTTTTTATTTAATTCGAATCGGTTTTATTTAATTCCAATCCATTTGCAAGAAATTTCATGACCTACTTTTATTATTTCTTTGCACGTGGAGCGATAAGGATTATAAACATTATATGATTCATGCTAACCACTGCGAAAAGATATCACGTGCGATCCTAAAGCTATTTTCTTTTTTTTTCCCTTTCTTCTATCGCTCTCTTTGGAACTTTTTAGCTGTCAGAATCTCGAAGAAATAAATATAGATTTCAATTAGAAGATTTTGCTTTAAAAGCATTTATACACGAAGTGATTACCAAGAAAAAAAAAAAAATACTTACCATCACTGTGCTGTTTCTTAAATATAAGATGATTTAACAATGCAATTTAATCTGATTTATTTTATGGTCGTTTTTGAGAATATTTGGCGTTATTGTAGATGTTTTAAAAATACTTCTTGCATGAACATTTAAAAGTTATATTTTATATTTATTTCAATCACTTGGTACAGAATTGAATCCTGCATTGTGTCAGGTAATCGGATAGTACCCGAAACCGACTAAAGTTCGGGTCGGGTTGGCAGGATTTTTTTTTTTTCTTTTGACGTGGGTCGGGTTGGAATTTGATTCGTTCGAGTTAACTTTTTTTTTCTCTCCAAAAGATGATGCTGAATATTTGTTAAAATGGTAAAAGCCGAAATAATTTGATACAAGAAAAACATAATTATAGACTACTTTTCCGTAAATGCATTAAAATATGGATTAATTTTCCTTCATTTTAGTTTCCGGTTTTAATATTTCGGTTGACAAAATTTGTTCTTATCGGGTTTCGAGTTGACTTTAAGTAGAATTTTCGGATTCGGATAGGATACAATCCGGACCTTGCAGTTCAGGTTCAGAGTAGAGTCCAACATTTGATCTTGTAATCTGATTTTACCTGCTATTGTTTTGTTATGGACAGAGGGGGGGAAATGTATTTTTTCTAGAAAAATACATTTTTTACAAATGGATTATTTTCTTAGAAAATATGGAATATTAAGCATTTAAAAAATATATATATCCACTAATTTGTTTTATGTATCCTATGAATATTGTTTTAAATCATTTTTATAGGATTTTCACTTAAAACGTACACATTAGAGATCTACATGGACCTGGTTAATCTCTTTTTATTAGACTCGGGCCGGACCGCGATCGAGCTTAATTTTTATCTGCGGCCGCTCCGGGCCGGGACTGGAGAACTACTTTTTTTTTTTTTCGGGGCCATGTTAAACCGGCAGGTTTTTGCGAAAATAACAGTCAAATTTTTCCTTTGTTCGACGAAATCTTTTGAAATTTATTTCATTTTATTAAATTATAGAGAAATATATTTTAAAAAATATTTCTAGAACTTCAAAATTATTTTTTCTTAAATATTTTTCTTCCATTTTAAACTACATTATATTTCTAATGAGTTATCATTTAAATGAATTTCTCTAAGTAATCAATAATGTTGCCATTCCATATTTCATAGATTGTGGACATACTAGTTTAAGCTGCAAAATGTTCGCATGAGTATGTAAAAAATATATCTTAAATAATTTTATTTATAGGATCCCGGACTTGATTTAATTGATTTTTCTTGGCTGGGTGGGCCAAATTTTTAGCATAAATGATTCAAGTTTAGCCCAGGCAGGGCTAATATATTTCGATCGCCTGGGTCTAAAAATTTCGGATCACCCACATTATTTTAAAATCTCATTAATATGAAATTTCTCATCTTTGGTATCTGAATTTTTGGGACTGAAAAAAAAATTTAATTGCGCGTAAACGCCGCATCGCTTGAAATTTCAATTTAAAACACGTAAAACGCCGCGGCGTTTCTTCCGTAAATTACGGTACTAAAATCTTTTTTTTTTTTTTAATAAATCCATAATAATAAAACCAGATTTTAACTTATTTATTATTATCATTATTTTTAATCTGGAAAAAAAGTCACTTTTTTTTCCCTTTAAAAATAACAAAATTATTGTCAGAGGTAATTCAAGAAATATTTTCGTTTTTCTACGCCCCACCAGTGGCCGAGAGGTTCTGCTCTCAAAAGCTGGTAGACGGGAGGTCCTGGGTTCGAACCCAATCGCGCCCGTCGGCCTAGTCGTTCGGAGTTTTCTTCTAAACTTGGATTTTTGTGCGTAAATACGGGTTAGGTTCCGTTAGAAAGACCCCCACGGATACCATTTATCTCAGTTTAATTTTTTGAATTGCAGCAGCAGATAATAGGTAAATTATCACAACAGTAACTTTGAGAGAACTGGATGTAATATACAACTGGAGCCATTAATGGCCTTTTACCGTCTAGAAAATATGTTATTATTATTTTAAACAATAAGTAATATAAAACTACTGTATAAAAAGGCACACAGTAATTCGCTCAAAAATATTTATTTTAATCACTGGAATCGGAAAATCCTTCAAAATCGGAAGTTTCAGAGTCCGTCATAAACAAACCAATAATATCTCTATTTCCAAAGACAGAAATAAATAATAATAGCATTTAAACAGTAAAAAAAAACATTACAAACACGGGAAAATTCTTTAAATTTCACGGCATAGCGAAAAAAATTTACAAATTTCGACGATTTTTGAAATTTTTTCGGGTTTAAAAATTATAGAAAAATCACGATTTTCCGTTTCTTTTTTTTTTTAAATCTTTGTATAGTCCGCACCGTGTATAAGCCGCAGCGGCTGTTCCAAATGTTTTTTTCTTGTATAACCCGCGGGCTATACACCCGAAAATACGGTACATTACTTTTGATTCTGATATAAATTAGCATATCTGTATCAAAAATTCCAGGGTTCGAAATGGAAAAATCCACGAACCGGAACGCTATTTTAAAATTATTGTTCGCGGAATTTGTTTTTTTTAAATTATAGACAAATTTATTTCTAAACATACAAAGCAGTATAAGAAAAGCATTCAGGACTCTAAATAACAATGAAAAAAGTTACAGTGAGCGCAATAAGCTATATATACTGATAATAGCATTAACACTGTTCTCCTTGCTGTCACTAGATGGCAGCATAGGACATTTGGAATCGAATTGAATCGATTTCATTCATAATATTTTTATTTTACATAATTATTTTAATAATTACTTACTTTTAAACTAATAAATTATTTTAATATTTTACTTATTTTAATGTTTCACTTTATTGTAAGCATTCATTATAATTTCCCTTGCTTAACTACCAATCAAATTAATGTTTCAAAAATGTAAACAAATCAATGACCAGAAATCCGCAAAATTCTAAAATCCGCACAACCTCTGGTCCCAAGCTGTGCAGATTTGAGGGAGTCTACTGTATTACTTACTGCCACATCTAACCCAGAAGTTTCCATTAAGAACAACAATGAGAGGTGTTTTTTTGTAGGTCTGTGGAGTCTGAGTTAGGTCCATTTTTGAGCAAAAGAGTCGGAGCCGCTAAAAAACAAGCCGACTCCAGCTTTTTTTGTTTGATAGTTTGAAGTGAAATTAAATCAATTATATGTAATTTTAAATCTATAAAAATAATTATTACTGCTATTTTTGGACTATACCAGACTACCCAAGTTAAAGATGCCTGCCAAGTTACTGCCTGGTTTACACAGTAGATGGAAACAGTTTTTAATTGAAAACTCTAGTGGATATTTTACATTTAGTATATGAGTACTTTATCTCAATTTTTTTATGTTTGCGGAAACCGAGGTAGAGAGGTAGTCTACAGGGGCCCCAAGGGCCGCAAAATGAAGGCACTTTTTTAGGGCCGGGTCAGCAAAATAAAGATAATTTTTGTTAATGGCCCGAACCGGAGTGGTAAAAGAATAAGCAGGCTGACCGACCCAATATAACAAATTTGAAAGAATCAAACTATGCCGATAAAATAGGAACAATTTCAAAAGGACATGGCTGGACTGGGGTGAGAATAAGTACAAATGGGCTGCATGAGCTGATGCTTGTTTGACAACACCAGTACACAAATATAATACAGTAGAAGATCTTTATAACGTAATTCTCCATATAACACACAACTTCTCAGATGTAAACAATGATTTTTGCAGTTAAAAGGCATCTGCATTTTCATATTCTAAAATATTGCTATTCTCTAGAGGACTAAATTTGATACATTAGTTAAACTTTATCTTCTAATTTAAGACCTTTTTACTGAAAAAAATGCTATTACAGTGCAGGACCCATTATCCGGAATTCCAAAATCCGGAAGGACCCGAAATCCGGAAAAAGAAATTTGAAAATTTTCTAAATTTGTAAATTTTTACAAAAATTTTGGAATTTCTAAAAATTTTCGAACTTCCCAGTTTTCTAATTTTTTTTTTCAGTCCGTTGTGTTTCAGTGTGTAACCACTAAAATATGTTACTTCAGCGGTGGGGGAACACGGACTCCCTCCCCCCCCCCCCCCCCCCGAAATTAGGAAAAAAATAATTTTTCTCTCAAATTTTAGTATAAAATTAATTTACATTACGATTCGTTAAAAAAAACGTCAGTTGTTCGCGGTAAAAATCACTAATTTTGCCAAAGGCTTTCGGAAAAAACGCTAATTTCGTCAAAAGATCGCAGAAAAAACGCTAATTTCGTCAAAAGATCGTGAAAAAAATGCTAATTTCGTCGAAGGATCGTGGGAAAAAAACCGCCAATTTTGTCAATGAATTCCAGAAAAAAAATAACTAATTTTGTCAAATAATCGCGAAAAAACGCCACTTTCGTCAAAGAATCGCGAAAAAAAAATGCGATTTTTTTTTCAAAAAATCGTGAAAAAACGCAAATTTCTTCAAAGGATTGCGAAAAAATGCAAATTTCTTCAAAGGATTGCGAAAAAACGCAAATTTTGTCAAAGGATCATGAAAAATAAACAATTTCGACAAAGAATTGCAGAAAGAAACGTTAATTTCGTCAAAGAATCGCGAATTTATTGCAAAGAATTGCGAAAAAAATGCGAATTTTGTCAAAGGATCGAAAAAAACGCAAAATTCTTCAAAGGATTGCAAAAAAGCGCAAATGTTTTCAAAGAATCGCGGAAAAAAACGCGAATTTCGTCAAATGATCGCAAAAAAAAACGTTAATTTCGTCAAAGGATCTGAAAAATAAACGCTAATGTCGTCAAAGGATCGCGGAAAAAACGCGAAATTCGGGAGAACCCGAAATCTGGAAAATTCCAAAATCCGGAAAGCCTTCGGTCCCGAGGATTCCGGATAATAGGTCCTGTACTGTATTACAATAGACATTTTTGAAAATGTCTAATATAAGGGATGGTTGTGTCAGTTATATTTGGATCATATTTATAAAGTAAATTTAACAATGTCTGATCTATATTATACAAAAATTTATAATTTGGATAACTCTTGGTAGCAAGGAATGCAGTATAAAGATATTCTAATGTATTTTGATATGTTTCAGACATATTTGGCCATGTTTACAAGGTGAATATAATGATGTGATCCATATAACGCACAACCTTGTGTTCTTAGGTTTGCGTTATAAAGATCTTCTACTGTATGTCCAACTTAGAGATCGGCATCGGACAGTCAGATTGTGTCTGAACCTGAGTTTAATTTTTTTTAGTAGACTCGAGCCGATCCATAACTGGAATTAATTATTCCAAAACGTGTCGCATGCAATTTCTTTTCTGAAAATAGTAATAAAGAATTTCAGTTAACGAAATCTTTTGTAAAATTAATAAAACAGAAAATATATTTCTTTTCCTTTTTTCTTTCGAAGCCTATAAGAACAGAATTAATGCCAAAATAGTGAAACTTTCACTTTATTTTTCTTGCGTTCCCTCATAATTTTAACCAACAGGCATCATTGGTATATTAGACAGCCCTGAGTCGGAGTCAAAGTCATTAAAATTTCCGAAGTCGGAGTTGGAGTCGACCAATTTTTCCACCGGCTCCGCAGCCCTAGTTTTTTGTGCTCTTTGATTTACGACAATCTGTATCATCTGCTAATCTTCTTTCTGGTCGCAATCAAGATTTCACATATGGATCAGGACAAAATTCTTTTAAGGAAGGTCCTACACTGCTTATGAATATAAGTGAACTCGCTTTTTCAATAAAGAGCGAGTTTCTTGCATCAGTCACAGGGTTGGCAAGTTTTTGACATGCAACGGTTTAAACCGATTTTAACCATGGTTAAAACCGTCGTGTCAAAAACCTTTCTGTCAAAAATGTCCAAAAGTGTCAAAAACCTAGTTTTAATAAAAATCATACCAAAAGAATTATTTAGCAGAGTTAGATGGGCTTTAAACAATAAATTCTAAGTAAAACTGCATAAATACATTAAAACTGTGGGGTATAAACTGCAGAAATACATTCTTGAAACCTATTTGCATAGGATATGGTAAACTGCAAATTGATTGTTGTATGATTTTTTTTATTATTATTTGTGAATAAAAATTACCTAACTGTTATTTAATGATTTAGTTTATCATTAATGTATGCTTTTAAGATGAACAGTTAATAAATCCTTAATTATTTGTAATCATTAAAACTAGATAGGTTTAATCTAAATTTTGCAGAGATAAATAAATTGTTTAGATTTTTTCATGGCTAGAAGCACAGAGTAATCTATCACAATTGGTATCTAATGAGGGTATTTACTTTCCTTAAGATAGAGCAAATTCAAAGATTCCCTTCCAGTACAAAACAGTATTGCTATTGCAACAAAACCAATTTTTCTTGCTTCCCCCCTATTATGTTCTTATGGATGGGGTTGTTTAAGGAGCTACCTTCACCAAAGTTCAAGTTAAAACACCCGCCTGCTAATGTTAATCCTACAGGAGAAATTTTTTTTTTTTTAATATCTTGTTCGAAATTTCATACTTTTAAATGATTTTTTTCAAAGTAGAAATGAAAACCCCACTCAATAACGTCAATTTTATGATAGAAATTTTGTTTAATATTTCAATATTTTTAAATGTTTTTTGCATTGGATAACTAATGTCGATCTCTACAAAGACCGATTTTTAAGTTTTCGATTTTGCTTGCAGTTATTTTTGTTATTAGAATACTTTCACTTTTGGAACAGGTTTCAAACTAAGTTAAGCATTTTTCTTTTTCTTACTGGTATGCCGAATTATTCATTTGTCCCTAATTTTAGGAGAAATTCCACAAATAAGATAATTTCATCAGTAAGAGGTGATTGTCAGTCACTAACAAAAATTAATATTGGGATAAAAGGATTAAAATATCATATTTTATCATTTTATCCTAACATTTCATTCTTTTCTCATTTGTAAAATAAATGTTATTTTTATTGTTCTGCGTTTGTAAAAGAAAATGCTGCAGAGAAAATATTTCTGTTAAAGACTGTATATAGGGCAGATGTGCCAGTAATGGACACCATTAAGGAATTTCTTTAAAAATTGTTTTTTAATTAATAGTTATTATATTCCAGTTTTTTCAATATTATATTAAACTATCATGATTGATTTCGTTTGTTATAATGGCTTATTATTACAAAACGTTTGTCTATATATATATATATATTGTTTTTTAAATAAGAAATGCAACCAAGTATGCTGAAAAGCCACAATAAAAATACATATAAAAAATTTGGCAATTTAGTCATAAACAAAGAAATAAATTATAATTTAATATTTGATTACAGTAAAATAAATGCTAAAACTAAAGTGCACAATCATTAAATAAAAGCAATGTTGTATCTTGCTATAACAGCATTTTTTTGTTGTTGTTGTCCTGACCATATTTAAATATTGGTGTTTTTGACGGTTAAAACCGCTTAAAACGCGGTTTAAACCTATGTCACGTCAAAAACTGGTTTTTGACAGCTTAAACCCAACCCTGAAGTCATGATGTCATTCATACATCTGAATACTCTTTCACATTCAGACGTTGAAATGGGTATAGTTTTCACAGTCTGGAAAAGAAGATTTAACTCTCTAAACTCATCTCCAGTGTTGATAAACTCGATAATTATCGTTATAATAAATAACAATAATTATCGTTTCGCTTGAAAAAAAGAAAAGTTTGTGATCGTGCGCGATTTTTTTTTTTTTTTTTTTTTTTACAGTAATAAACCAAATATTTCTGGGAACGGCGTTCCTGCCCAACTACAGCACTGACCACATTTTAGTTATTGTAGTTCTTAATAAAGTAGTCACCCAGGGTAATTCCTGGTCACTGAGTTTACGAGATAATTCTTGACCATTTTCGCTTTTGCTATAAAAATAACAATTTATGAAACTGTAAAAAATCTCAAAGATACTTTGAATTCTTTGCTTTGAAATATAATGCCTTAATTATTCATTTAGTTGAAATTAAATATTTAAAAAAATTATATTCAAAACTGCTACTCAAATTTCTGCAAAACATTGATCTTGATTTTTACACACTTTACACAGATCAGTGTCATTCTTGAAGTTTTAATTATTTTATTTCAACTATGACATATTACAGTCTTTAAAAAAGATTATAAAAATTATTTGACTAATTAATGTTTTGTAAAATGTACAAGAGTTTTTTGCATATCAAATATAATAACTTTATATTGAATACCCAAAACAAAGTCTATGCTTTATTATTCCACAATTATTTGATGAACAAAACTTTTACAAGATTGATTCTACTTATTTTATTACTCAGTCATAAAAAAATTAACTGTGCTACTTTATTTACATGAAAAAGGATGCTGACCAATAAATAACCCAGAAGTTACCAAGAATTACCCCATTTCCGGAGTAATTCTTGGTCATTTAAAAATTTTAATTATAAGTCAGGGCTTGAAATTCAATTTTTCCCCAGGAGGGGATTCTCCCTACCAACATTTATAAATGGAGGGGAGAACTATTTGGGAGGGAGAAAAAATATTTAAAACCAACTGTTATTTTGTGTGCTATTTAAAGAATTTTATTAATACAGACATGACAAAATGCCACTGAAGCGAAATTTGCATTTGTATGCGATCCTTTGATGAAATTTGCGTTTTCTCGCGATTCTTTCGTGAATTTGCGATTATTTTGTTCCTTGACAAAATTCGCTTTTTTCCTCGATTTTTTGCAGAAATTCAAGTATTTTTCGCAATCTTTTGTTGAAATTCGCTTTTTTTCGCGATCCTTTAACGAAATTCACCTTTTTTCACGATCCTTAGACGAAATTCGCTTTTTATTCTCAATCCTCAAGACGATATCGCGTTTTTTCACCGATCTTTTGATTAAATTCGCGTTTTTTTCGTGATCATTTGACGAAATTCGCATTTTTTCGCGATCCTTTGATGAAATTTGTGTTTTTTCAGCGACCCTTTGACTAAATTCCCATTTATTTCGCGATCCTTTGGTGAAATTTGCATTTTTTCCCCGCAATCTTTTGCCGCAATTCATGTTTTTTCCACGATGCTTTGCTGAAATTCATGTTTTTTCCACGATGCTTTGCCGAAATTTGCGTTTTTACGCGATCTTTTGATGAAAATTGCATTTTTGTCGCAATTCTTTGGTGAATTTTGCGTTTTTTCCGTGATTCTTTGAAGAAATTCACCTTTTTTTCCGCGATCATTTGCTGAAATTCACGTTTTTTTCCGCGATCCTTTGACGAAATTCGCGTTTTTCTGCGATCCTTTGCGACGAAATTAGCGATTTTTTCTGCGAACGATTGAGGAAATTGACTTTTTCCGCGATCATAGGTCGTAATTCGCGATATTTTTCTGTTATATTTTTATGTCCGAAAATTTATATTTTTATGTCCGATTATTATGTCCGAATTTTCGAATTGATGATCGATTTTTCATAATTTTCGGAACAGAATTACCTCTGAATTCGCCAATCGGTCGCAGAAAATAACGCGAAAATTGTCAACTGATATCGGGAAAAATAGTGAAATTTATCTATCGGTCGAGGGGAAAAATGGTAAATCTCAACGATCTTTTGTGGTAAAAAAAACTCGCAAAACGTGTCAATCGGTCGCGCGAAAATACCACGCAATTCGCTAGGCATTCGCGGGAGTTGACCGTAGTTTAAAAATGCAAACTTTCTGGAAAAGGGGGAAATGTGTTTGGACGGGAGCCTCCCGCCCACGATATTCTTTTGGGCGCGGATCCCGCCATCCCGTCCTGAAATTCAAGCCCTGTAAGTGCACATATATTTAAGTAAGCATTTTATTATACAGCCATCAGGGGGAGAGGGGGGAGGCTTACTCCACAAAAAAAATTGGGAACGATACCTTTAATAGTTTTTATAATAGTTGATGAAATTAGCTCTAACCTTTCAGCAAGTAAAGAGGATTATTATAAGCGAATTCATATTCGAGAAAACATCTTCAAAAAAGAAAATGATCATTGTGAATAAAACTGTGTACAACAGTCGACACGCCAAAATCAACACGCCCAAACATAATTTGTTGGTTGGTAAAATCAGTGACATGTGCATGCCACTACATTCGGATGCATGCAACCATGGAGCTTTATTAATGACAACAAAGACATTAATGACATGAAAACAATCTATCACACTTGACATATCTTCCAGATCATGCTAAGTTGCACGTTGCTATTCATTCTGAAATTTATAAATTATATTATAATTCCTTAATTTACTTTTATTTAAAAGTATGACTTTTTAATTTAATCAACTCCCTGAAAAATCGAATACAATTTCTTTGGATTAAAATTATTAATCGAATGTTTGGTTTTTGTTTCTAGTGCTATCATGAAGGCAGAGTGCTCTATCTCCCTGGTGCTATCGAAAGCCATACCGATATTTTGATCCGTGCACCATAATTTTAGAAGTAAAAATTTTCTGTTTTGCATTCGAAATTGATAGCACCTTTTAACAGTAGTGTTCATTTTAAATATTTACAAGTGAGTGGATTCTTTTCTATCTAGAATGTAAGTTGTGATTTAAATCCTACTTTATTCTGCAATTTGGCCAAATCCTCCTTAGTCAGCCAAGTGTAGCTGTTTTGTTGTTGGAAGGGCTGACCAATGACATTTTTTTTGTGATGCATTTGTTACGTCAACAAGTAATTCTTAATTCGACATTTATCTGTAATTTTAATCATCTTTAACGATTTATTTGTTCTTTCGCCAATTAGAATAACGATCACATAATCATTAAGCGGTGACATCATAATATTAACAGAGGGAACATTGCAAATTTTATTGTTTGCTGTTTATTTAAAACTTTTGTGTGTGTGTGTGTGAATGGCTACTCTTGTTACTTTAGAACAGAGTAATTGACTGCTTTTTTCTTGGAAGTGTGAATCGATCTATTTTTTAAAGATTTTAGGATTAACTTTGTTTGTTCATGATAAGTTTATGATTTCTTTTTTTAAGTTATTCTTTTAAATAGTTAAGATCTGAAATGGTGGTGTGAGTCAGGGCCGAAACTAAGGGGGGGGGGGGCATGAGCCCCAGGGGGCCAATTTTTCTCACGTCTGGGTTGTTCTCTACAATACTTGCAAATTTGGCCAGCAGTCTGACTTGAATGATGCATATGTAAATTTTCATAAAAATTAGATAAATGGTAAGAAATCAGTCAGTTATTGAAGATTTTAATAGCAACAGAAATTGTTTTAAAAATTTGACTTAACAAAAAAAAATAAAATAAAAATTTGTGGAAAAAATAAAATAAAAAATGTGAGGGAATGATGAAATAAGACATTTTTACTAGTTGTAGGGGAAAAATGCAAAATTATGAAGAAATCCAAACTGTTTCCTTTAAGAGAAACACTTAATATATAATGTATGATAAAATTAAAATTTTTGATATTTACAAAAAAATTAATATTCTGTGTGAGGGAATGACTGCTAATAAAAACGCTTCCGGATATACTGACTAAAAAAAAATTCTGTAAAATTAACAAAATCTTACACCACCAATTTATGTTGCTGGACTGACAAGTGCTCAAAATAGCTTCTTCTCTGTGAAGGATGCTAGACTGCTACTGTTCATTAGTGGTAGATATTTGAGGTAATAGCAATGTGTGAGGGAATGATGGTCTAACACGGGGAAACATATAATTGATTGAGTAGACTATATAATAATAGTAAAAATTGATATTTTTATTATTTTTTGTAATGTATCAAATAAGAACTTTATTTTGCTTAGGGTATTTTTAATTATTTTTATTTCTGGATGGAAAGAAATAGGCAATAAAATTGGGTAGTACAGGTGGGGGAAAGGGGAGGGAATGATGTTTGCATGATATATATTATATTTTTAAATACTAAATTTATTTATTTTTAAATTTTACTTTCTGCCCCTAATAAACTATGTTTAGATCTTCTAATAAAAATAAAAATAAATAAAAATGTAATAAAATTAAGAGCATTTATATGGCTGGGAAGCACTTTTTGCACTATTGCAGAGAATAACCCATCTATGTTTAGCACAGTATTGTTAAATTCGTCCTGTTTGGGGTATGTCAAAGCATTGAATAATCTAAGGATGATATGGCATAAGGATCCTGTATCAAGTGGAATTTTTTTCGATTCCATTTTTAAGATTTCAATGAATCAGTATTTGACAAAGCAGATCACATAGTTCAGTATTGCATATTTCATGATTACATATTTTAAAATAAATCGGCTATTGGAAAATTAGTAAAATTCTCTTTGTAAATATATTTTGCAGAAGAGGGGGGGGGGGGGACGCCAAAATCAGTGTTTGCCGTTGGTGCAAAAAAGGCTAGTTTTAGCCCTGGTGTGATTATGACCATAGCTGATATAATTACATAATTCTGCCATGCTTTTAGCAAATTAGAAAGGAGAGGTTGTATGGGAGTGTTAAATTGGTGTAATTGCTTCTAGGTACTTGTGTCAGAAATACGATGAAAATATGCATTTGTAAAAAACAGAAATGTAATTGATGATTATGAAAATGCCCTGTCATACCCAGATAGGAGGTAGTTGGCATCAGATCTATAGCAGAGTGAGGAACAGTTTGTGGTTTTATGCGAGTCATTTAAGTATATGTGATGTAATGAAAGTTACACGTATGCAGTTTATTAGATCGATGATTAAGTTTACAGCGAGTAATTTAAAAATGAATAAAAATACTGTTGATTAGTTTACATTTTGCTGATTAATATGTATGTTAGCTGTGATTGAGGGGAGTGAAAAGCACAGCAGGATCAGTGGTGTACAGTGGGTGATCGGTTAACAAACTTAATCCATTCCAAAACATTGTTCACTAACCGAATTGTTCGTTAACTGATCATAGATTTAGTATAGATTTGTATGGGAATGCAATTAATTCGTTCTTAAAAGCTAAATAATATATAAAGAATAACATTAGGTCTACCAGAATGTTCAGTCTGATAATGTTATTTCATGCCTACTTTTTTAGATTCAGATTTCTTCATTGGCACCCTTTTTTAGGTAGATTTCGTAAGAAATACTACCTATTGCAGTCGTTACCATGGTGCGACTTTTGAAAAATTCCTTCATAACTTTTCATTACATGATCCCAGGAACCCAAAACCACCCCCACCTAAAAAGTTTATATATATATATGTATGTATGTATGTACTAAATTTTGTTCGCACAATAAAAGTCACAATTATGCACGGAACGTCTTCAAACTCGCCAACAACTTTAAGATAGCTAATTTCTCGGCTTGGATTGAAAATGAGCAAAATCGGTCCAAGGGAATGGGGAAGGTTTAAAATTTTGAATACCGTCTTAACATGATTCTGATAAAACCAGCTTTTACACAACAATGGCAGGAAAAAATAAATATTTTTCGTTATAGCTGTTGCCAACAATTAAAAAAAAAGCAATAAAATTCTCACCACAACAATTGCTTTTCTAATGCAGTGTTTTCACGTGAAAAATTAAATTAGATAAGCAGTTTGACGAATTCAAAATGAATTGAATATTACGTCATAAGTTTTCTAGAGCAAGATTTCTGCATGAAAATTCAAAATGAAATAAATAGTTTGACGAATTGAAAACAAATTGAATATTACGTCATAAGTTTTCTAGAGCAAGATTTCTGCATGAAAATTCAAAATGAAATAAATAGTTTGACGAATTAAAAAAAAACAACAAAATATTGCGTCATATTGAAAATATAATGGACCACAGCAGGTGAATATGTAATGTCATTGAGTTTGAAGAAACGTATTAAAACATGATAAAAACCCGAGTATGGAAATATTAACATATTTTAACACTTTGAGGTTCTCTGAATTTGATTTAGCCATTTTTAAACCTATTCCATATACATGCGTGTGTGTATATTAGAATTTTCACAAAATGTTTAGCTCCCTAGAGCTCATTCTTAGCGAAGGAACTGGGTTTATCTTTAATCTTGATTTAAGTTTTGTTGGTGAATTTAGTACTTAACTTCGAAATCTACCTCCGCCTGTAGGCCCGAGCCGGCAGGGATTTTTTTTAAATGTTAAAATTTCCATTGTTTTTACCTTAATGTGAGAGGTGAAATCTATTGGAATTTTACCATTTTAAAAAAGTGGTACAAATGAAGAAATCTGAATTTTAAAAAAGTAGGCGTGAAATAACATTATCGGACTGAACTTTCTGGTAGACCTAATATAAATCTTCCCTTTATAATAGGATTAATATACAGTCCACTCCCTCTAATCCGCAAATGCCTATAATCTGCACTATATTTCAGATGTAAACAAACATGTAAACAAAGAGATAAAATCTTTTTTTAAGCAAGATAACTCACATTTTGACTATAATAAATATTGACTAATCTGATGAATTTATTAAGAATTTTAATTTTAAATGCACTAAAATTTTTTAATGCATTTTTGCATTAGTTAGAAAGAAATATTCTGTGTATCTTATAAATAACTATTAGACCGCTATATTCTGAACACATTAGTTGGCTATATAAAAGGTAAAATTACTTTCAAAGAAGGGTCAGCTCTTTTGGATAAATGTCTTAATCTTTTAGAAAAATAAACTTTTCTTATTTATCAAGAAATCCTGACTCTTGTAAAAGGCTTCAAGATTAAATTGCAGAGTATAAATTAAAAGCTATAAAGCAAACCATTATCACTGCGATGCTTGAGATCTAAAAATAAGTAGAAATATTTCTATTAATTGTGCATTATTAGTATTATTTAAATGTATTTCTAATATTGGGTACAGTTTATATATATTATAAGCAGTTTCTTTTACTTCTGTGTTATTTATTTACAATGTGGTTACTATATTTGTTGATAAATTCCAAATATTACAATGTAAACAAAGAAATGACCTATAATCCGCAAAATTCTTGGTCCCAACCTGTGCAGATTAGAGGGAGTGTACTGTACATCCTTATTTAATATGGATAGATCATATTTTGGTGGCTTTGTCCATTTTGTGGTGTATTAAAAAAAAAAAAAAAAAAAAAGACATGTCCTTTGTAAAAAACCTTTAGGATTACATTCATTGACTATGGCATTAAATCATATCAATTTGTCACTTTGACCGTTCAAAAATTCCTTTGATCTCTAAAAGATCATGTTTATTGCAGGTCCTGATAATGCTCAAGTGGAGCCTAGGGCCTGTTAGTAATTTGTGAACTAAATTTCAGTTAAAATAATTAATTTAAAATTAAAAGTATTTCTTTAAAAAGGGACACAAAATATAAAAATTCATGTTTGTGATCTGTTTATTGTAATTTGTGAGTCTTAAAATGTAGGGTTCAAACTCCCGGTAACCCATAAATTAATTAGGCCATACGTATACAACTGTTAAAATGTTCTCTAAGCCTAGATGCAATTAAATACAGCTCAGCAAATCTGAAACACAGCATTGCTTCTTCTTGGCTTTGTTTTGCAATATGTTCATTATCCGAGCATAAAATTCTCTCCAAGTGTTTGTTAACAGATTATCCACTGTCATTGCCAAAATTGGATTTTGTAGAATGAAATATTATTGTTGTGTGTCAAGAGACAGAAACAGAGTCTTTAAACCAGGGGAAGAAAGTCAAATAGATGTTTTTTGAAGAGGTAGAAAATTGATCAAAGGAGTCATTGCTAAGTTTGATTGAAGAATGGGTGTTGACTCATGGAGGAAAGAGATAGATAGAGATGCAGTAAGGTGACTGGGGATGGTGACAAAAAAGTAATCCTAAAATCAACTACAGTCGGCCTATAGCACAAAATTAGCACTCGCCACTCGCCAGGTAACACTTAAAACGTGGCAATTAACTTTATTGTCCTCACTCGCCAAACTCAATGGGCACCACTCGCCAAACGCGGTGGTTGAAAGATCGATGCCAGGTAGGAAAAGGGTGAAATTCGTTCGGAATTTATGCCGTCCAAATCGGCGATTCTCCCGAACGTAAGAAAAGAAAGTAGCCGGGGTGATTCTGTCTCGAATTTTCCGAAAATTTAAGGCATTCGGTTCCAAAAATTTGGACATAAAAATATCGTTAATTTTGATATGGTCACCAAAAAAAATCAATTTCGTCAATAGTTCATAGAAAAAAAATCACCAATTCCGTCAAAGAATCGCAAAAAAAATGTGAATTTCGCCCAACGACCACGTAAAAATCGCGAATTACGTCAAAACATCGCCGAAAAAACGCAAAATTCGTGAAAAGATCGCGGAAAAACACAAATTTCGACAAAGAATCATGAAAAAGAATAACAAAATTCTTCAAAGTATCACGGAAAATGCAAATTTCGTGAAAAGATAGCGGAAAAACACAAAATTCGTGAAAAGATCGTGGAAAAAATGCAACATTCGTGAAAAGATCGTGGAAAAAATGCAGAATTCGTGAAAAGATCGTGGAAAAAATGCAAAATTCGTGAAAAGATCGCGGAGAAAACACAACTTTCGAGACAAAATCGTGGAGAAAACGCAAATTTCGTCAAAAGATCGCGGAAAACACAAATTTCGTGAAAAGATCGCGGATAAAACATACCTTTCATCAAAAAATCGTGAAAAAAACGCAAATTCACGAAAAGATTGCGGAAAAAACACAAATTTCATGAAAAGATCGCGGAAAAAACGCAACTTTCGTCAAAAGATCGTGAAAAAAATGCAAATATTTTCAAAGAATGGCGAAAAAAACCACAAATTTTGTTAAAAGATTACAAAAAAAACGCAATTTTGTGAAAAATTCGCGGAAAAAAATGTACATTTCGTCAAAAGATTGCGAAAAAATGCAGATTTTGCAAAAGGTCTCGAAAAAACATGAATTTCGTCAAAAGATCGCGAAAAAAACGCGAAATTCATTAAATGATCGCAGAAAAATGCATATTAGTTAGTGCTGAGGGGGTGTGGGGCCCCCCTCTGCTGTAACCTTTCTGAAAATTTTCTGTGAATTTATTTCATTGCAATTAATAGTAAAAATAAAATTTTTCAGTTGAGTGTAATCATATGGAATGGTAAGTAATATATATTAGTAAATTACAATGTTGATAGTTTGAAAAAACACAATTTTGTATGGAGCGTACATAATTTTGTTACTGGCCAGTGGTTAAAAAAAACTGGCCAGTGAAAAAAATCAGTGTACTGGCCAGTGGGTAAAAATGTTAATTTTGACCTATAAGTCGGCCCAAAAACAAGCACGTTCTTTCGCGAAAAAAAGAAGAAAACTTTTAGTAATACAGTTTTTAATTTACAATACAATGGAATACTGCTTTAGAATGCTTAAAAATAAGCAGATCACTTTCATTTAGAGAAAAAAATGCACGAGTGATGTCAAAGAATTCGGACCATGTTCCAGCTGCTTGTTTTGTTTGGGCCTACTGTGGACGTATAAATTTGAGCGATAAATGGTTTCATATTGTAAACCTTTTTTACGGCATTCTGCATCTCCATCTTTCTCTTTCCTTCATCGAATTGACTAGATCTACCTTAGTGACAAGCTGCTTTAGGTCATATAATTGCCTCAGAGACGAAGACATATTATAGCCTCATATATATGTGTACCATTATCTGATTTTTAAAGATCCAGTCACAGGTGCATATACTACTTCCATTGAAGAGCCTGTGTTTAAAAGGTTCTTTCAGAATCATCCTAAATATTTGAGGGACATTTTAAATTTTTATCTGTATTTAGGAGAATATGTGTGGTGAAGATTATATGACTTAGCCATTCCGTGTCAAATCACTCAGTCCAAAACAAAATTTTAACCAATGTTGATAATTACAATTGAATTTACTGTTAAAAAATAAAAAACAACATCATATACCTAATGCATCTACATTTGAATCTTGTAACATGAAATAAAAAAATGCACTAATTTTTTTCTTTTGCTTTTTTTTTTTTTTTGGTACTTTTCAGTTATCTGGGCGCCAGTGTTATATTTACATACATATATATGCACATATATGTAAATATATATATGTAGACACACACGCATAAATATATACATAAATATGTATATACAGTAAAACTTCTTTAATCCGGAATCATCGCAATTACAGCGATTCCGGATTATAGAAAATTCCGGATAACAGAAGTTTTGAAACTAGAATGCGTTTAGATAAATATTAATACTAATATCTTTCATTAATATGGCAATACAAAAATGCAAAGAACTTGGTAGTTTAAAGTAATTGAAAAACTTTGTGAAAAATCAATTCAAAATGCTCTAAAATGTATATATTTTCAAAATAATTACATATATTTTATGCAGTGTCGCCATCTGTTGTAAATTGCAAAAAACAAACGTACAATTTTTTTTAAAATTACGATTTATAAATACTCAATAAATAATACAAAACACAAGAAACAGACATATCATGAAAATTATTGAAAAAAAAAATTCTAAAACTAAAAAAATTTAAATAAGACTTACAATTAATTTAAAAAATAACTTTATAATTACATCAACATATTTAAAATAGTGATATATAAGGCTAATGTTAAAAAAAATTAAATATATAGAACCTACAAATATCGAAGTAAGTCACAAATTAAATACTTAGAAGAAATAATAGTAGTAAAATTCGATTTTGCGATGTTTAGGTGCCAACTTCTTGGAAAAAGAAAAATTGTAAAATTACCATCAATTCTGAATTTTTACGAATTAATATTAAAAAAAGACACCTATATTAATTACATATTAATTTCGAAAATTCTTACAATTTTAAAACCAAAAAAAAGTAGTAAATTAGGCAGTCTTGTCATTTTCCTTAATAATTTTCGAAATTTATTCACATATGTTCTATGGCGCCATCTATACTCTTTAATCGAAAATAAAGATGAATAAATGTAACGAAATGTCCGGATTACAGAAGTTTCCAGATTAGAGATGTCCGGATTAAAGATGTTATACTGTATATATATGTTAGGGTGTCCCAAAAAAATCAACTTTTAAAATTGTGAACTCTCACCTTCTAAAAATGGTCTTCCTGTGAATATAAAACACCTTGAATTGTTTCAGAATTTAAAAAAAATACTTAGAGGTCCCCCAAGGTCATTGAACTTACATGAAAATGGCCAAAATAATGTGAAATGCGGCATTTTTTTTATTAGCTACATTAAAAACCATTAATGTTCAAATGACTTTTTTTAATTTATGAATGCTTCTTATATATTGTTTCAAACAAATTTTGTATAAATTATGTTTCGCTCTGGTAAGAAGAGTTATAATATGTTACTGAAATCAAGAAAAATGTGATTTTCCAGACATTTCTACCTTCTGTGTAATTATGCAAAAAAGTGAACTTAAGTAAACAATTATATTACAATCGGTAAATAAAAATATCAAAGAAGAATGTTTTAAAGTTATCACATACTTATTTACACATTCATTTTTTATTAAGCACATTTCAAAACGTTTTTGGCGACTGCTCTTTATAAAATTTCTTTCTGTGCATCCCTATCTCTATGACTTGTAACAAAAACTGTTCCTGCTCTTCATTTTTTGTTGAATAACTAAAGTCATGTATGAATACAACAACTTGTTCAGCAACATCATTTATACAAGGCAAGTTTTTAGCAAATGTTGGAGCTTTTTTATAGGATGGCCTTTTGGGTCAATCTCTGACTGGTACACTGAGGAAACAATCTTCAATTTTAGCTGTTTCAAAGAAACTATTAGAAATACATAAATCATCGAAGTATTTCCAATAGATGTGAATTAGAACTCCTTTTTTTTGTGTGTGTGTTCAAAACTACCTTTCATTTTTGCTTACCAGAAAGAAGATCTGAAAACAAGTTAAGTGTTGCAGTTCTCCACTCGCATACCATGAATGACGTAACATCGTTTTTAATCCAATATTGCTTATGTGTTTGACATCATATTCTTTCAACCTTTGAATCAGTGAAACATCATTTGAAGGAGCATCAACAGCAGGTTGGCAAGTAAACCAGGACTGCAACTATACACACACAACAAACTGTTTAAATTGTTTTATACCTTGAAACTCTTGAGCAGTTAATATAATTGTGCTTTCATTCCAATTAAACAATAACTTTATTTTCAAGGAATAAATTGCTTTTCAAGGAATAAATTGCCACCCAGCGAGCTCGGTGAAGAGCACCTGGTATTCGAATTCTAAATTGAATGTCTAATCTAATCATTAATGATGCAAGATTTAAAATTTCTTTGTAATCATCCCAAAGTAGTTTTATGGCAGTTTTTACTTGATCAGAAGTAAAAGTTTTTAAACTGTCTGATGTTGTTATGATAGGTACTGATTGCTATATTGGTTCATGGTGGTTGAGCTTAGAACAGTTTTCTCGGAATCTCTTAAATAAAAAGATTTCAGGCCAGTAGATTGTCCAAAACACACACTAAATGCATCAGAAAGTAGAACATCAAACATGTTATGCCGACATGCTATCCGCAGAAGGTTTCTGCCTATTTTTTGTACAAGAATTGTAAATGCTTCTTTGAATCTTCCACTATTTGTATGGGTTGTATCGAAATCGAAACACATGCCAATTACTTAAGATTCACATTTCCACGATTTTAAGAGCTCGAAAACAGCACAAGCTGCTTCTTTGCCAGTTCCAGACAATAACTTAGAAACTCTAAGAAGCTTAGTACGTTTATCTTGCAAAGAAAAAGCTAGTACCGATAAATGATCAATATTTCCTATGCTTTTTTATGACAAATCAGCTAACAGTTTTCCATCTCAATGAACAACTGACTTTGATGTTTCAAACTGTGTTTTTAATTGTTGAACGGTTTCTTGGCGAAGATATTGGCTTTCCCGATAAACAGTATTTTTTTAAAGCACTATGGATTTTTACAAGCGGGTCAGACGTCATGGTAGAGGAAGAGCAACCTTCTTTGTTTATTACAGATACTATTATCATTGTGGATCTTTTATGCTGGTCTTGGTTCAATCTAAAACACCAGCAATCTTGAAGCAATAATGGATCTGCGACTGCAGAGCTTAGATTTATTTCCTTTGGGTTTTGTATTATCATCTAAATGTATTTTTACTACAACTTCTTCATCAGAGGTTTCTTCAAAAGATTTTGGCTTCATCGATATCCAAAATCGAAGACTTATAAATAATCAAGGAAACTTTCCTTTAACACCTAATGGAGCTGCTATCTATTATTAATATTAGAAACATTGTAGTTCATGATATTAATTTAATGAAATCCAGTAGATTAATAAAGATTGAAGAGCATTAGAAGAGTAATGATAAGAAAAATGAAATATGGTCCTTGGATATTAATTTTATAAGTTTTTATAAAAAAAATTAATAAAAATATATCAGCAAATTAAATCATTGTTAAACACGATAAAGTGTTCTTAAACAAATTTTAGGATAAAAAAAATTGTAAGAGATGTGTGGTAGAATTCTGCAATCCTGCGTATTAATTAGAAATTAAATTTTTCCATAAATTCCCAATTTTCTATTAGCTTGGGGGACCTCTAAACCTTTGTGAAATGACTTGAATTTTTTTGTAATATCATATTATGATAGAAAGAACATTTTTAAAAGGTGAGACTTGGCATTTTCAAACTTTTTATTTTTTTGGCCTCTCTTGGGACACCCTAATATATGTACATATATGTGTATATATATGTATGTAAATATAACACTGACGCCCGGCTAACCGAAAAGTACCTTTTTTTATAATTGTTAAATAAACGTAAAAAAAAAAGGTTGCCAATTTTAACAACCAAGAATGATTTTGTAGTCGGGTCATTCCATGTCAAATCACCCAGAATTTCCTAAAAATGACACCCACCATCTTCAATTTTCATAAACTTTGGTGTATTTGTAGAATTTTTAATGCTGATTTCAAAAATGTCAATCATATTGAAATTGATCAAACGGTTTGTCAGATATGAGCCATTAAATGTCTTCCAAGATGGCTGATTTGCCGCCATTTTGAATGGCACATGTGACAACATGAAGGTCTATAACTTCTTTCAGGTTTAAGCTAGAACTTTCAAATTTTTTTTGTTCTATTCAGAATAAAGTAAACTTTCGTCTAAACAGATTTTTGTGCAATTTATTCCACTAAAATGCTGTCAGAAAATGACTTTTTGTCATTTTTTAAATAAAAAAAAGGCATAACTTTAATGGCTGATTTTCCCCATTGTTCCCCCTTCAATTTTCATCTAATTGCATAAATAGGCAGCTCAAAGTGTGTTTTGATGCCTGATAAGAAAATTTTAATGGGCAGTTCGCAGGTGTTTTGTTTAAAGAAGGATTTCAATTTTACTGACCTTCCATAGGTAATGGGAAGTACAAGATAATGTTTATATTTCTTTTATTACCAAAAATACCATATATATTTACATCTAAAAGTTTGATAAGGCTTTATCTTACATAAACATATACATATTTTTTAATATGGCTATAAAGAAGGAGAATCCCACAGGAATAAATAGGAATGCTAATAATGAATTCCTGCAAGACATAGAAGTATTTTCCTAACATATTGAAATCTATTGCAAAGTTTGAGTAAATTATAAGTAAAAAAGAAATAATGGGAAAAATTCTACAAATAGTCACGTTTTATAGCAAAATCATACTTGTATATAATACAAAATATAATTAAAAAATATATACATATTAAGTAAATATTATCGTACTTTAAAATTATGCAAAATAACATTTAGCACATACACAGTAAAAATGCTATTGAAAACATATCTACATCAATAACAATTAAAAATAAAGATAATTAATAAAATTTGTTCTCTTTATATTTCGATTTTACTTCCTTCTAATTTTATGTTTTGCCTACTTGGTGCTTATTAAAGCACTAAATGCATCACAAATTTTATATATTCTACCATTTGTAGTATGTACCAATTGTCACATGCACAAAAGATATGACTGAAAGGCACAATACAACTGTCATTTTCTGTCCAATAATACGAAGGTGATGGGCCATTGTGGATGCATGAATTTAACAGTTGCATCGTCTTCTTTTTTGTGGGCTTTTGACACTAAGCCTATATACCCATTCCATTCATGCATACATGCTACATAATTTTTAAGAGATGGAACATGCAAAGTCTCTTTAATATTCCTATCAAAAGATGAACAAACAGAAAAATTTTCATCAGTATTTATTCTTTTTCCACTTATTAATAAGTTTTCTGTAGATCCATAATATGGCATCATTATGTAGCTTATGCCTGTAATTCTTAGCTTGATCCACACTTATCACATGTAAGGATACTTTTCTTGGTCTTGTTAGGATGAAGATTAAATAAATGAAAACATTTTTTTTGCTGAACTTACATATGCAGAAAGTGTTCTCTGTGAGCAAAGCATATTGTTGAGTTTTCGCTATCCTCTAAATTGCATCTTAATGCAAGAAGTTCTTTATTTTTGATGGATAACTCATTGCGATGGTGGATAGCTTGAGGATTATTTAAATCACAATTTGGATTATTAATATTTAAACTAATATTGTACATTTTTTGTTTACCCATAAGAAAACATCTAACTTAATACAACAAAGCAGCATCATTTATAGTTATAAGATTAAAAGAGAAACTTTAATCTTTTATAACAGACAACTTTTTTAACATAACAAGTTGTAAAATTCTGCTTAATCTGGTTGGTTGAAAAAATCTTCTGAAAAGTAATTTTAGTCCGATTCGTTGAAAATCTCTTTCTGGCAGGGTTGCCGGCTTTTAGCCAGGCCAAAAAAAGCCGACCGGCTTTTTTTGGTTTTAGCCACTTAAAAAAAGCCGGCTTTAATTATTAAAGGTTGGTTTACAGTTAATTTGTGTTAAATATGGATTCATTATTTTTTTATACACTTATAAATATTTTCTACTAAAAGAATTACAAATTTCTATTAAATTTTGTCAAATAAATCTTTATAACTGCTACAAGGCAACAGTAAAGGCATTATATCTAATAAATATATATATATATATACTATTGAAAAGAATATAAATTAGACTTTAAACTGGTGTTTTAAAATTCCTATTACATAGCCTCACATATGATACACATTTTAAAGATTACATTTCATTAAACAATAACAAAATGAGGCCCATCGAGACGGAAACATTCTTAAGAGTCCGTATGGAGAGAACGAAGGATTATCTTATAAATATTAAAAAAGAAATTAATTAGTAAGGGTATAATGTTTAAGGAGAGTTTGGTACATGAGTGTATAAAAATAAATCGAGCAATTAAACAATAGAAACAAAAATATGTTCTCTAAATAAAATTTTGAAAAATTTGTTGCTATTTAAAAGTGTGCATATTCATGCATATGCTGTTCCTTATATTGTTTTTAACAGTAAGAAATGTTGTTTTTATTGTGATTATGTATGATTTTAAATGTTAATGAGAAATAAAGACTTGTATGTATATTAATAGCTCTTAATATTCCTTAAGTAATAAATCATGTAACTTAGTAATCATTGTCCTCTTTAATTTTATAAAGCAGTAAAAATGGCATAAAAAAGGGGGAGTCGGGGTAAAAGGACAGTGTAAACCAGATAAAGCAGTTGGTATGACTCTCTTAAAATTTAGCTGACATATTTCCAATTCTCACTTAAAAATTCTAGCAGCTCCATCTAATTCCCCCCCCCCCTCCCCTCCCCAGTATTATGGCTTCATTATTGAGAAATTGGGTTACTTATTACATTCTAAATCAGTTAAAAATGTCATTAAAACTAATTAAAAACACTTTAAAATGTGTACTCTATAGTTAAAATGCTTCACTGTATACAAGCCAATTTTGGCCAAAAAAAGCCGGTTAAAACCAATAAAAGCCACCGGCATGGCTTTTTTTAATTTTAGCCGGCTTTTTTGCAACCCTGCTTTCTGGTAAGTACATCTATCTGGTTGGTTGAAAAAACCCCTTCTGGCAAACCAAAGTGATATTATTGGTTAAAATTCTGTCTTCTGGAAAGTTCTGGTAATAAAATTAACCCAATCAGATAATTTTAGCAATTAATTAATTAGAAATTTCATATTTTGGACAGCAATTTTTGATTTATAATTCAACAATAATTACAGCTTTAATGTTATTTACATTTAAAAAATAAACCAAAGTGAAATAAAGTATATAATTTTTTTTATTTTGAACTAAATTTTAAAATTTTAAATCGCCCATTAAAAATTTTTTAACAGGTATCAAAACACACTTTGAGCTGCAATATTAATACAACAAAGTTAATTTTTTAACTAATTATATTTATTTTGAATGTAGATATATTTTTAATAGTATTTTTACTGTGTATGTGCTAAATGTTATTTTGTATAATTTTGAAGTACGATAATTTTTACATATTGTATTTAGTTAACAATTGTAATTTTATCATTTTGCATAATATGCAAGTATGATTTTGCTATAAAATGTGACAATTTGTAGAAATTTTTCCATCATTTTTTTTTATTTAAAATTTACTGAAACCTTGCAATAGATTTCAATTTGTCATGAAAATACTTCTATGTCTTGCAGGAATTCATTATTAGCATTCCTATTTATAATTCCTGAGGCATTCCCCTTCTTTTTAGCCACATTAAAAAAATGTATGTGTTTATGAACGATAAAACCTTACCAAACTTTTAGATGTAAATATGTATGATACTTCTGGTACTTTCCGTTACTTATGGAAGTCGGTAAAATTGAAATTCTTCTTTAAACAAAAAACCTACAAACTGCCCATTAAAATTTTTTTATCAGGCATCAAAATGCACTTTGAGCTGTCTATTTATGCAATTAGATGAAAATTGAAGGGGGAACAATGGGGGAAATCGGCCATTGAATTTATACCTTTTTTTAATTAAAAAAATGGCAAAAAGTCATTTTCTGACAGCATTTTAATGGAATAAATTGCACAAAAATCTGTTTAGATGAAAGTTTACTTTATTCTGAACAGAACAAAAAAAATTTGAAAGTTCTAGCTTAAACCTGAAAGAAGTTATAGACCTTTATGTTGTCACATGTGCCATTCAGAATGGCGGCAAATCGGCCATCTTGGAAGACATTTAAAAGCTCATATCTGACAAACCGTTTGATCAATTTCAATATGATTGACATTTTTGGAATCAGCATTAAAAACTCTGCAAATTCACTGACTTTTATCAAAATTGGTGATGGTGGGTGCCATGCCCTGGGTGATTTGACATGGAATGACCCAGTCATCAAATGCCCCGGTAGCAGAAAGTTCGAGACGGGAGACGGGCATTGCAGATTTTCTTTTCTCTTTTGCAGATTCTTTTTCATTGAACTTTTACTTTGCTTCATATTATGTTTAGCTCTTTATTACTTAATACAAAAAGTTACGATTATTAATAAAAATTTATAAAATGCCTAAAAACACTACAGGTAAGTGATTGATTAATTAACGCTTCAGTTGTAAAAATATTTTACCTGCAGATTATTTTTTGCCCTGAAGTATCTGTCGCAGACACTTAGAGAAATTTCTGCTACTGGGTCAAATGCAATAATTTAGTTGCATTTGATGACTAACGACCACTAATTTTGAACACTGCTTAAAACTTAAGACTAAAAATATTAGGAAATTTACTACCCTTTGTGACCATAAAATACAACTTTTCCAGAGAATAACCCTCTTATCTTTTATTTAAAGATCTGAAGGTTATTCAGTTTATTTATCATATTTCACAATTTCTGCTTGCATATTAATGCTTTATTTATTTTTAATTCCTTTTAGTATGGATGATGAAGATGAAAAATCACCTGAATCATTTAATACTCCACAAACCAGAAGTCTGAAAGTATGCGATTTCTCCTCATTATACCTGAATAATTTTCGGTACAGATGTCATATTCGCCCCATATTGGCGCGATTTTTTTTCGGTTGCCAACTTGGCAAAAACATCAACAGCATAAACAACATAATCCGGGTTACCACATCAAACAAAATAACGACACTTTGACGCAAGTTAAGTACCTGTTGCCTATATGATATTGGCGACAGAAAAAAATCGCGCCAATATGGGGCGAATATGACATCTGTTCCTAATTTTCATATTGGTACATTTTGATACTTTACAAAAAGATATTTAAGTTGTATATGCAGAATCAATTTTTTTTTTTAACTGAAGATGTGATTACGTATTTTTATTACACAAAAGTGTAAGCTCCCTATTAAATTTTTTTTCTTTTATATTTGGGACTATTTTATTGCCTTTGAAATCAAAAAGATATTTACTATAAGCAGAATAAACTCTTACATGCAACACTGAATTTGTCTTCCGTTGCATGTTTCTTTTCTTTCTATTCTGTTATTTTTTTTAAATACATTTGCAATGCTAGCAAGAGTGTTGCAAAACTTTTATCTAACTTTTTACTTGACAGCAAGTGTGTATAAATAAAATTTATAAAAACTAGGTTATTTGGATAACTATAAATGGGGACATCAGAAGCCAAGGGATACAAGTGACAAAATTTCAATTCGGAGTAAATTGAGTTCAAAGATAATTGACGTTAAAGTTGAACATCAATAATAATTGACTGAATTGAAATAGGAAACTGCTGCTTGTTTTATAGTGGTCTTTGAACTCTTATTTCAATAAATGTGAAAAAAGTAGAGTGCAATTTTCTTTAAATTTATAATTAATCAATATTGATTATTATTCGGCAAAAGTGGTTGATGTCTAAAACACAACACATAATTAGAAAATCACTTATATTTCTTTATTCAAATTTTTCAACTCTGTCACTTATACCCCTTGGCTTCTGGGGTCCTCAAATATATTTATTTAAAATGATACATAAACTAGATATGCATAAGAGCTGAAGGTACTTTTCGGTTAGCCGGGTGCCAGTGTTATATATACATGGATATGTATATACAGATGTATATATATACATCTATATACATATACAAATATCTGCATACACATGTATGTGTATATATACAATATATGTATATATACATATATATGTATGTATATCCATGTATATATAATACTGGCGCCCGGCTAACCGAAAAGTCCCGAGCTGAATACTAGAACAAGCGAGACACTTGGCGATATTGAATTTGGGAAGGTGATAAATCATTTCTTCTTCCACTTTTTTTCATATTTTTGGCTACGCCTAATCACATAATTTTATTGATGTGATTTATGACGAAATCTGAAATTTCAACTCTACTCAGCGTTTTTTGCAGTACAGAGATACAAGATGAGAGACACTTTTTTTTTTTCTCAAATTTAAGCGATGATAAAGTATTGTGTATTGTTTTTCAATTATAAAAATTGAAAATTAAAGTGATAGTGAACTAAAGTTTGAAATTGTTAGTATTTCTTCGATTTTATTTGCTGTTTTTAGTTGAAAAATTTTAAATTAAAGTGCCGGTGAGATAGAGTTTGGAATTGTTAGTATTTGTTCGATTTTTTTGCTGTAAGGTGGTTTACAGTATACTGATGACTGGAAAGAAATTATGTTAATTAAACATTTCTTAGTGTTGGGTTTCAACTTTCAACAAAGGAGATGTCTGTTAAGGTATATTAAGAATTTTATGTATATTTTGTTTTATATTTTATATTAGCTTTTTATTATATGTCTCTCATGCAATGCATTACTGAATGCGGTATAACAATAAGCCACTTATTAATAATCTCGAGTTTGAATGCTTTTGCTACATTAGTTTTTATAGGGTTATCCAAAAAATATTCATTTTCTTTTTTAATTTGTTGATGGTTCCCTATGGGGTTTCAGGAAAAAATCTTCGCGGAAATATATGACTATACTATACTGTTTACACAACTGCAGTTTCAGGTTAATTCTTCATGTATTTTTCTAGATATTTAACAAAATGTCTAAAATCGCAAGTGACCGGTCACCTCTGGCCATATAGTATATATAGTGTTGACTCTAGAAAAAAAGGGCCGCCGGGTGGGAATTTTTCAAAAAGAGAACACTATTCTAAAAAAAGGAAACACTATTCTAAAAAAGGGTACATTTTTTCAAAAAGGGAACGCTATTCTAAAAAAATTGCACTTTTTTTCAAAAAGGGCAATCTTGTACCTTGTTCACAAAAAATATTTTGAACTGGTTTGTTTAGAGTCCCTGTAATTTTTGATATTTTCCTGAGATCAATTGAATTGTCACGGGGTGCATAGGAAGGGTTTAAAAGAGCCGTCGGGTGCAAAAAAGAAATAAAAAGGGCCGCAGGGCGCTGCACCCTGCTAAAGCGGCTTAGAGTCAACACTAAGTATAGCTGATAGATATATTTAAAAGTTTTATTTTACTAAAGAAAAAAAAATGCTTTAAATTTTTCAAATATAATGTATGAAATATAAATATGCAGATTGGAGTTACAGGGGGGGAGGGAGGAATGGTACAGTTGTTAGTAATGGCAGTACCGCAGAATATTAGGGCTCCGGTACCTTTTTTGTTAGAAATTAAGCCCTGATGAGGAAATAAACATAAGTGATGTCACTTACTGGTTTTGTTCCAAAGCAAAAAACATTCAGCTATAAGTTAAGTAAAAATGTAAAAAATTCAAACTGTTTTACTTTTTATGAGGAAAAGAATCGGAGGCCCACATCAATGAACCTCAGGTCTGGAGAAGTTAAACATTTCACTTGCATCAATGTTCATTATTTTAAAGTAACTCCTTTCTAACTAGAATCACCAGATTGTAATCTTAAGGGCTGCGCATATATAACATTATCACTTTAGGATGGATATTGTAAGATATCTGTAGGGAGAAGGGGGAGGGGATTTCTTTTGATATCGTTATCGTTTTTGATCCAACCAAACTTTTCTCTTTTTATTTTTTACTTGTTCATTACATCAAAATAGTATGTTATCTTTTTTTAATCTGTTATATATTTTTATGAAAATAATAAAGTTATTATTAAAATTCCTATTATTACAGTAGACTCCCTAAAATCCGCACATCATCGCAGATGTAAACAGTGAAACTTTCAGTTCAGATGTTAGTGTTTTAGATTTATATCATTCCATATGTATTTTAATATGTAATTCATAATAATATATCTGAACTCGTAGTTTTTCACAAAGGAAGTATATAAATTTATTTCTGAGTAAAATCAATATCTTGTTAATATCACTGGTAGTCGCAATCTTTTTACCAAAAATATTTATGTATTAATCAAGCTTTTTTGGTTATTAAGAATTAAGACTGGCTAAAACTGAAATAAAACTTCCTTACTTTATGATTTTGATATGAATTAATTGGGTACCTTTATGAGAAAAGTTTCATTGAATTATTCAAAGAAAATGTATCTCATCTTTATTAATCATATTTAATTATACATTATTAATTATTTACTTGACCTTTACTTTTAATAATTTATTCATTTTTTAAATTCTTACTTTTCATAACTTTAGTTTATTACTTTACTTAATTATTTTAATATCTTCTTATTTTGCAAGGGTTCATTATAATTTTGATTGCATTGTCACATTCAAATTACTGTTTAAAAAATGTAAACAAAGCAATGACCAGAAATCCACAATTTTTTTAAATCTGCACAACCTCTGGTCCCAAGCTGTGCAGATTTGAGGGAGTCTACTGTATTATTAAAATATTTAAGAGATAATAAAATTATTGGATTCCAAAATGTGGAATACTGCACCATTTGGCATTCCTATTCTTCTGTCATATGTGTATGCATTGCATATACAATCCGCAGTTCGAAAAACTTGAGTGCAAAGTATATTTCAAATGATACTTGTTGTGTTTACTGGTAAAGAAGAGAGAAAGAATGTCGTCCACTTGCTTTGTTGATAAGAAGTTCTGTCTGCAACCTCCCCCCTCCAATGTGAGAACAAGTGCAAGAAGATATTATTACTGTTGAATACATTATGCAACAAAAAGCAAGCTGTTATTAAATATTTTTAAATAGTAGCTATTTCTTTTAAGTGTTATATGGTATAAAGTTATTCATGTATGATATATTTTATTAACTTCTCTTCATTTGAATCAATAAAATATACAAATAATAACTGTGTAACGATATCTGCATATGGCTGCAAATAAAAGAAAAAATATTGCAAAAATCAAAATAATTTTTAGACGTTGATAGTGATATCATTAGGGAGGGGGAGGGGGTGTCATGAGAGGATATTGTTAGGGAGACTGGGAAGGGTTGATCATAGGAGAGGCTTGACCTACCCTTCAGTTTTCATATTTACAGTACAGAACCATTTATCCGGAATGCTTGGGGTCAGATGTATTCCGGATAACTGTTTTTTCCAGTTAACTGGTTGTGCATTAAAGCAGCATCCATTTGATAAGATTTGAGGAATATGTGTGATTGTGGCATTATTTCTGATTTTAAATTATTAGATTACTTGGATTAAAAATCAATGCAAGAAAGATCAAAAGTTAACCAGAGTTTAAAAGAAGGAAATTTATGGGAATCCCTTAGGAACAAAAATTCTCCTGTTTCTTCTGCATAAAAATTAAAACATCTAAAATACAACTAAATATGTTTTCATTTCAAATACTAGATGTTGTCATCAAATTATACAATTGTTTCAAGCAAAGCCTGTGTCAACTAGCAGTGTATGACACCTTTTTCTGCAAAGGACCTGAAATTAGTTTATCAGAAATATCATTCCGGATAACTGGTTTTCCGGTTAACTGGTTTCTGGATAAATGGTTCCATACTGTAAATGAATTTCAGTGTTTTGCCTATAGGTAGCAACCAAAGCTACTGTAATGCTCAAACAATGTCTTTGTTTCATGAAGGTAATTGAAACAAGTCTGAAAAAATCAATTGTGAAGAGATTTCAGCTTAAAAAGTGTATTTAAGATTTTCTCAGATAAAATACATCATAGAAATTTAAGTAATTGGGTTTTAAGTAATGTAGAAATATTGAGCTTTAATTCCAAGCATAAAGATTGTACAGTAAACTAGGCTAAACATAGTCATGTGTTATACTTTAAAAAGTGGCTATGTGGGGAGGCTCCTTAATTGTTTTTTGAAATCCTTTTATTACACACTGTACATAGAGATGTAAATTTTCCGGAAAAGTTGAAGTGGTGGAAAAAAAACGGTTTTTTCCAGTTTTTTTCTGTAAAAATTGATTTCCTATAAATGTTTCTCAAAAATAGGTTATAGTTTCTTAAAAAGTATACAATAATAAACTTTTTCAATATTTATGTACATTTAAAAAAAAATTATTTTCCCTTTACATGTGAATATGTCTATTAAAAAAAAGAGAGAGAATAAAAAAGCCAGCTTTTAAAAATTTATCCTTTCAGTCTCAGAATTCTGACAGTAGCTTTTCTTGCTTAATTTAATACCAGTGTCTGGAATATAATCATGTGTCTGTTAAAATGATTTTTCAGTAGCACTTTTTTAATTATATCAGTAGAGCTAACTTAAAAAACTTTCAACCAATATCACTGTAGTTTTAAAGCAGTTTTAAACTGTATTGTACATCTCATCTACATAGTACTGGTTTTCAAATATATAAAGGATACCAGTGTAAAATAAACAAATTATAGTAGTTCTGGTATTATAAATACTATTACCATTTTCAAATCTTCCGTTGTTTAAAAATTGGTATTATTATAAAATATTACCCCCCCCCCCCCCCTTACAGTTATGATTTTAAATTTCCTGTATATGTGGTTTTGGTACAGCTTTCCAGACTAAACCCAAACTATGTTTTAGTAAGATTTAGATCCTTAATATTGAAAGGGGCATTTTTTTTTTAATGAAATTTTTAAAACAGGTGGATTTTTCCATATGTTTAAAAATTGTTTTCAACTAGATTTTTGACCATAGATTTGCTTAGATTTTTTTTTTTTTTTTTGCAAAGTTTGTATGGATTTATATTTTTTGAAAATACATTTAGACAAATCTAAGAATCTATATTTCAAAAAAGAAAAAAAAATGATACATAATTTCAACTACATGTTATTATCAAAAGAAATTTTTTTCACAATAGTGAAAAATTACAGCCATGCAAATAAAAATAAATGCATGTTTCAAATTTTACATTAAATTTTCCATCTTACCATTTTCATTTATTGGTATAATATTGAAATACTTTTGCACGTGAATTTTCATTTTTAATGAGAGGAGTTGCATTTAATTATCTTACCAGGGATTTGCTTGGATTTTTTTTCACACGATCATTTTTTTGCGAAATTGTGAACTTTTATAAAAATTTGTGAACTTGTAAAAAATGTGAATGAAATGTAAACTAGTTGGATGTGCCAATCCCAAAACTTTCTTCTATCTTATACATCTTAGTTATTTCAAAAACTAGTTACACATGTTAATACTTCAATATTATTAGTTCATTACTATACCAACTTTGATTTTCATCTTAAATTTCTGCTTCAGTCAATTAAATGAACTAAAAACGAGTTAATCTATATCATGATATTTGTTAAAATTAATAGTTTTTCCTTATTCTGTTGTTATCAGATGTTTGTGAATAGCCGGCTTAGCAGAAAGTGAGTTCCCGCCTTTGCATGAGCCGCCGATAGACAATAGAACTACGAAAAATCAAGAAAAGTATACAAAAATCGCCATCACAGAGCCCCATTACCGCGCGATATTTCCAAATTCAAGGAGGACCTGTTGGCCAAAGCCAAAAACATGCACAAAAAATTTGGTTCAATTGTATGCATATTTTATACAATTTTCGATTGTACAATAAAGAAAATGGTACAGACATCGTAATTATAGCGCACCCTTCCAGCGGAATTTTTCCAAATTCAGGGAGGACCTTCATGCCATGAACAAAAAGAAACACAAAAAATTTGGCTCAATTCTCTGCATAACTTCATACACTTTTCGATGGTATAATATTCAAAATGGCACGAAAATCGCTATTACAGCGCCCCCTACCCGCAAATTTTTTCCAAATTAAGGAAGGACCTGCTTGCCATAGCCAAGAACTTAAAATAAAAATTTGGTTCAATTCTATGCATAACTTCATACACTTTTCGATGGTACAATATGCAAAATCGCTATTACAGCGCCCCCTAGTGGCAAATTTTTTCTAAATTCAGGGAAGTTCTGCTTGTCATAGCCATAAACTTAAAATAAAAATTTGGTTCAATTCTATGCATAACTTCATACACTTTTGGATGGTACAATATTCAAAATCTCTGTTACAGCGCCCCCTACCGGCGAATATTTTCCAAATTCAGGGAGGATCTGCCTGCAAAGGCCAAAAACTTAAAATTAAAATTTGGTTCAATTCTATGCATAACTTCATACACTTTTGGATAGTACAATATTCAAAATCCCCTGTGACAGCGCCCCCTACCGGCGAATTTTTTCCAAATTCAGGGAAGACCTACCTGCCATAGCCAAAAACTTAAAATAAAAATTTGGTTCAATTCTATGCATAACTTCATATACTTTTGGATGGTACAATATTCAAAATCGCTGTTACAGCGCCCCCTACTGGCGAATTTTTTCCAAATTCAGGGAGGACCTCCCTGCCATATCCAAAAACTTAAAATAAAAATTTGGTTCAATTCTATGCATAACTTCATATACTTTTGGATGGTACAATATTCAAAATCGCTGTTACAGCGGCCCCTACTGGCGAATTTTTTCCAAATTCAGAGAGGACCTACCTGCCATATCCAAAAACTTAAAATAAAAATTTGGTTCAATTCTATGCATAACTTCATATACTTTTGGATGGTACAATATTCAAAATCGCTGATACAGCGCCCCTTACTGGCGAATTTTTTCCAAATTCAGGGAGGACCTACCTGCCATATCCAAAAACTTAAAATAAAAATTTGGTTCAATTCTATGCATAACTTCATATACTTTTGGATGGTACAATATTCAAAATCGCTATATCAGCACCCCCTACCGGCGAATTTTTTCCAAATTCAGGGAGGATCTGTTTGCCATAGCCAAAAACTTAACATAAAAATTTGGTTCAATTCTAAGCATAACTTCATACACTTTTTGATGGTACAATGGCGACAGACACACGGACAGACAGACATTTTCTATAAACATGTTTTTTTGGGATCTCTGACCCCTAAAGCATGTAAATCCGTCGAAAACCGGAAGTCGAAAAAAATTTTGATTACAATACTTTCTTCTATTGAAGATAGAAGAAAGTAAAAATGTAATTGGAATTTTGTAAATTTGTCATATTTAAGTTCTTATTTAGACATTATTGAGATGGTCCTTTGTACATATAAACAGCTAGATAATAGATTCATTGGTTATTGCTGTTATTATACAACAAGTTTTTTTTAATTCTAAAATCATTACATTTGTGAAGAATTTAATTTGGAGATTGTAAAAAAATTCTGAAATGTCTATTTTTAAGAGAAAGAATTTCGTTAAATGTCATATGTTTTAAGGAGAAAAAACTGTGAAGGATCCTTTAAGGCTGTTCTCAAATCCAAAAGGGTAACTTTGCGACATAAGTTTTAATTTATTTTTGTTTGGAAATGCATGAAACTAGCAGGTGTTGTTGTTCAAAAACTATATAAAGCAGTTTTTTCCCTTTTTTTGCAAAAGCAATAGATCTTTCAGAAAATAGTGTCAAAGTGGTCGTTTTGAACCGAATTTCAACACGAAAGAAGAATAGCCGGTCAAGAATGGGTGAAAAATGTGTTTATCACATGATCAAAATCGTCTATAACCCAATAGGTAATTTATTGATCAAAAAATGGAAAACACAGGTCGATTCCAAATCGCTTCCATGGTCAGGTTTTCCTATTTTATATCTTTCCGTTAAAAATTGAATTTGTAAATGTGTCAAAACGTTTTGTGCTTGTTGAGCAGAGCAGTTAAGAACACCCTTAAGAGACTCAAGTTCTTTCTAAAGAGATCCCTGCTTATACATATGATTTTCCATGTTAAGGTTTTCATGAGGGACACTAAACATGTAAAAAATATAAATAAAAGTATCAGAATGTAGCAATTATAAAATTTTGACTACATTATTTTATAAATGAAATTTCAATTTTTCCAAATTGGAAAAATTGAAAAACAGCCCTTCGGAAAAAAAATTGAAAGAAACCGTTTTTTTTCCCAACTTCTCCGGGTTTTTTCCAAGCATTCCATTCTCTAACTGTACATAATGAAGAGTTAATGGTTATATTTCTAAAATAATCTATATATATTCCTATATATTCTGTAAAACTACAGTAAAATGGGATGATTGATAGAAAATAAAATGTTTAAAACTGATTAAATGAAGGTGAAAAAATTAATTAAATTGGAAAGTTTATGGGAACTTTTATTTCATTTAAATAGTAGCCATAGTAGGTAAATTAAGTAGAAAGGGTGGAAAAGACTAAAAATGATGAAAGCAACAGCCTTAAAAAATGTTAGGTATTGATGAATCTGCAAAAGAACATAACATTGATCAAAACATTTTAGGAATGTATGTAGACAAATTTCACCAAGATGAACCCAATGAGATGAAGCCAAACTATGTGGCAACTAGTGTTACCAGGTTGAGTGTAAAAAAATTGGGTGTTTCAAATGAAAATTTATCTCATGTGCCTTGAATTCTGTCTAAGCAGGTTTGTTTACACATCATATTTTCCCAAATATTTTTTAATAATAATTGAACCTTGTAGCATAAAGTTATTCTGCCTTTTTAAAAACTGATTTTATTTCTTTTAACAAGTATTTCAATATAAAATAAAGTGGGTGAAGCCTCCCATATGTGTAGAGCATTGACCCATTATTTTCTCATGTTTAAAATCAATCATTTTCAAGTTTCTTATATGGTACACTTATCTCACAATTTTAGTTTGATAACTGATTGTATGACGAATAAAATGGTATATGAAACTTTATTCTAGGTTCAATATTTAAAAAATAAAGAATTATTTTCTAAAAAATTGGTCAACCCTTCCCAATCTCCCCAGAACGAAGGAGGATGTCCAAAATTACCAAAAAGTTGATAATATTGTATGTAAAACCCCTTATGTGTTATTTCTGACAGATGAGCTCAAGCCTTAAAGAAAAACTGAGAAATTGCTCAAGGTCTTTTTCAAGCCCTGTTTCTGGAATTCATACACTGGAAAGGCAAGACAAAATGCTGTCAAGCATCACAAATTATGCAGATCTTCCCCAACAAGAAATTCCTTTGGAACTGTCATCAGATTATATTAAATCCTGCAATGACCAAGATATGCTCCAAAAAATTCATTTAAGTTTGAGAAAAGAAATAGCTGAAAATGAAGAAAAATTGGGAAAACTAGAACGCATTGAGCATTATCGATCAAAGGTATGTGAATAAATGATAGTGCAATAATAATATTACCGTAATTTCGGGTAGATAAGCCGCCCTGGCGTATACGCCGCTACATCCGAAAATGGTAAAAAAAACCTGAAATTCCATCGTATACGCCGCACCGGCGCATAAGCCGCACTTATTGAAAGTGGTGTATGTACTACTATAGACGCCATATTGAAGATTTTCGCGCATTTTTTAAAACCATTTTAAAAATTAGAATTTTAAATTTAATTCAAATAATGAAAATAAATAAATAAATAACTTTTGGTTTGTGAATTTATCCAATTGCATCACACATTTCAGCCTTGGATCGGCAAGTAGAAATATATTTTATGGAATTCTTATAAAACATAACGCTAGTATTACAAATAACACTATTTTTTATTCGAATCCATCAATTAAATAACACAACCTGAAATTCCGAAAATAAGTAATGATAAATAATCATTTTGACAACATGAACTATTGGCAAAAGTTGGGAGAGACGTATAAAGAGATTTTTTTTTAAAATCCCTTCACTACTAACTGTAAACATTAATGTCTATTAACAGAAATTAATTGGTACTCGATTTGATATATTCTGTAAATATTTAAAATAAAATGTTCTAAGAAAGTTTTAAAATAAACAAAAATTAAATACATGCGTTCATTATTGAAAATAAAAAATACAACATTCGCAAATGCGCACACTTAAAGAAAACATGAGAATCTACTTTCTTTTCTATTAAAACGCCGCAAAAAAGGATTCCTTAAATGTGTCAGCGACTTCACTTTGCGTAAGTGCAGTAAAAAGAAATTATTGAGCTGTAAGCAAACAGAAAAAATAATTTAAAAGAAAAAAAAAAACGAAAAGCAAAACCTGTTTTTTCTTAGCTATTAGAAAAAATAAATCTCTATTATTAATTGTCCGATTTTGTTCAAATTTTCAGCAAGTTGCAATAACAGTAAATTAGGCTGTGTAACAAAATTTTATTAAAATATAAAAAGTTATTAGAAAATTACAGCACTCCCCAAAACCCCTAGTTTATGAAAAAGAAAAGAGCCATCTGCAGTTGTTTATTCAACTCTGTGGTGGAGTGGAAAGTTGAACGTTATCAGAATGAGATCATTATCTTTGAGTAATACGTTTCGTTATGCAGAAAGAAACCATGCATAGTTTTTTTTTCTTTTTTAATGAAATAAAAAAGAACTTCCCGATATTTTTTTAAATGATTGTTATTTCTAATCGGTGAAACATTTTTAATATTGTTTTTCAGATTTTCACTCTATAATATTACATGATCTGATTTATTTTTTTTTTCTGGAAAAAATCGTTTTTACTTCGTATACGCCGCACCGGCAGATAAGCCGCAAAAGGTAAAATTTAACTTTTAAACACGTATAAGCCGCGGCTTATCTACCCGAAATTACGGTATATAAATCTTACTGTAGGTATATTGAAAATAGAAATGGGTAATACCGTAATTTCGGGTAGATAAGCCGCCCTGGCGTATACGCCGCTACGTCCGAAAATGGTAAAAAAAACCTGAAATTCCATCGTATACGCCGCACCGGCGCATAAGCCGCACTTATTGCAAGTGGTGTATGTACTACTATAGACGCCATATTGAAGATTTTCGCGCATTTTTTAAAACCATTTTAAAAATTAGAATTTTAAATTTAATTCAAATAATGAAAATAAATAAATAACTTTTGGTTTGTGAATTTATCCAATTGCATCGCACATTTCAGCCTTGGATCGGCAAGTAGAAATATATTTTATGGAATTCTTATAAAACATAACGCTGGCTAGTATTACAAATAACACTATTTTTTATTTGAATCCATCAATTAAATAACACACCGTGAAATTCCGAAAATAAGTAATGATAAATAATCATTTTGACAACATGAACTATTGGCAAAAGTTGGGAGAGACGTATAAAGAGATTTTTTTTTTTTTAAATCCCTTCACTACTAACTGTAAACATTAATGTCTATTAACAGAAATTAATTGGTACTCAATTTGATATATTCTGTAAATATTTAAAATAAAATGTTCTAAGAAAGTTTTAAAATAAACAAAAATTAAATACATGCGTTCATTATTGAAAATAAAAAATACAACATTCGCAAATGCGCACACTTAAAGAAAACAAAAGAATCTACTTTCTTTTCTATTAAAACGCTGCGAAAAAGGATTCTTTAAATGGGTCAGCGACTTCACTTTGCGTAAGTGCAGTAAAAAGAAATTATTGAGCTGCAAGCAAACAGAAAAAATAATTTAAAAGAAACAAAAAACGAAAAGCAAAACCCGTTTTTTCTTAGCTATTAGAAAAAAAAAATATCTCTATTATTAATTGTCCGATTTTGTTCAAATTTTCAGCATGTTGCAATAACAGTAAATTTGGCTGTGTAACAAAATTTTATTAAAATATAAAAAGTTATTAGAAAATTACAGGACTCCCCAAAACCCCTAGTTTATGAAAAAGAAAAGAGCCATCTGCTGTTGTTTATTCAACTCTGTGGTAGAGTGGAAAGTTGAACGTTATCAGAATGAGATCATTATCTTTGAGTAATACGTTTCGTTATGCAGAAAGAAACCATGCATAGATTTTTTTTCTTTTTTAATGAAATAAAAAAGAACTTCCCGATATTTTTTTAAATGGTTGTTATTTCTAATCGGTGAAACATTTTTAATATTGTTTTTCAGATTTTCACTCTATAATATTACATGATCTGATTTATTTTTTTTCTCTGGAAAAAATCGTTTTTACTTCGTATACGCCGCACCGGCAGATAAGCCGCAAAAGGTAAAATTTAACTTTTAAACATGTATAAGCCGCGGCTTATCTACCCGAAATTACGGTACTTTTACTTTCTGCTTATAGGGTTACATCATTTTGTAGCAGCTGGATAATCTATTAATTTTATGTATAACTGTAAATTTGTGTTTATCACCCACTAGATATGTGATCTGTTGTGTTTAAATCAAATTACTCAGTACTAGGATGTTTTCAATAAAACTAATGCAAAAAAAAAAAAAAAAAAAAAAAACCATTCAGAAATGTTTATTCTTCTTCTTCTTCTTCTTTTTTTTTTTTGGTTATGTTATTCATTTTAAAATAAGACAAGTACATGTTTTAAAAAAATTATGAATGTCAGTAACAAATTACTGAATTTTTTTTCAGTTTATAGTTATGCATTAAAATTTCACATAGAGTTGTTGAAAAAAAAAAGTAAACACCCCTACTAACTCTGCAACAAATTATTTTAGAAGAGATTTACTGATATGAAATGATTGGAAATAGTCTACTTTTAAATTATGTATATAATATTTGCTTAACATATCTTGCCATCTACATATCAAATGAACCCAAACTTTTTTTTTTTTCCAATAGCAATACCCAAGTTTGACACCATAAATAAATTTTACACCCTTTAATCAGCCTAAATCAGGGATGGCGAACCTTTTAGCATCCATGTGCCAAAATTTTCCAAAAATATATTGTATGTGATCATAACGCGCCAACAGTAGAAAAATTTAATAGATCAAATAATAATGAATAAGTATTTCTTAAAATGATAGTTTTAGCATTGAAAAAAATAGGTAATAATTCATGTTATACTTCAAAAATTTATTTTAAAAATATTTCTTCTGTTGTCTCATCCTAGATGCCAAATAATTTATATCAGCTTCGTACTTACTTATTTTTAAGAGAAAGCAAAGTGAATTGGACAAATTTGACAAGAGGTTTTTACTTGAACTAGCCGCTCTTGGCGACCACTTTGGTTTCTCTTAAAATTTATGTTTGGGAAGTATGCTAAGCATTGTATCATGTTACTTTTATTCGTAATTTAATTTACTTGGACTCCTTTAAATATTAATTAATATAATCCCTTAAGCTAATATTAGTTTTTGTTGCATTAAAATATCTCAATTTGTTGATTTTCTGTAAGCAAGTAAACCCTATTGGTTTACAATGGAAGCCTACGGGAATTTGGCAAAATATTAGAGATATTGGCCCCCCTATGGTAACCCCCCCTTATAGGTATGGAGATGCATTAAATGCTGTTCAATAAACCAATGGAATGCATTTCATTTGGGTGTTGCCATTAAACAATTAACAAATAATCATGATTTCTGTGCCACATACGATAGCGTAATATATATATATATATAGATTTTTCGTATTATTTATTTCCAAAAAACATGTCTTGCAGAAAAAAATTGTCAAAATAGCAAGCATTAGAATCTACAGCTTTTAGTGTCTGGAATTAAATTCCTAGTTGTTATAATTTTACCATCGGCATCTTTGTTTATAACACCTTTTATAATCTTTCCCTTGCGATAAGCTCCTAATTCTGTCTTATTCTTAAAATTTTGTGAGCGAATATTGAGCTAGATTGGGATAAATTAAGTTATATTTCAGTTTCTTCAATCCATATGACAATGACATCCAACTGAACTAATTAAATTCAGATAAACAGAGACAACATCTGGATTAATTAATGCATTTTGTGAAATTCTACTTTATTTTGATGTATAATCTGAAATTATGCTGTGCCAAAAATAATCATAAGCATGCCACCTATGGCACGTGTGCCATAGGTTCACCGTCCTTGACCTAAATCCAAGATTTCATGAGATTTGTACGATTAGTTTCAGAAAAATTGATTATTTTAAAATGAGCCTGCTTTAGGGGTTGTATCCAGATAGAAGTTTGATACTCAATTGTTGAAATGCTACAGAATGACTATGTCCCTTCTATTAATGTATTATTTCTTGCCAATATGACCTTGTTTAATATGTTTTGACTATTACTAGGCCCAATGTTTCAGTAAAATAAGTAAAATATTTTTTTTTTCAAATCATGCTTTTCTGTGCATCATAGATGACCCCCTTAAACCATTATTTTCACGTTTTTTAATCATAATTCGAAAACTACTTGGGAAAAAAAATTTGAAATTGAGAACTTGCATAAAGCAGGACATAATAAATGTAAATCTATCAAAAAATTTGTAGGTTGCTATTCATATTTTTTCAAATACCAATTTCATAATTCATATTATAAACAAGGGTGTAGTGGAGAGTATATGGAGGCATTTGCTGTATAACTTCTGTATATTTTTTAAGAAGCTCCATATAACCTCTGTTTTTCAAATAAAGCTATAGTGTATACTCTAGCCACGCAGTTTGTGATTCTAGCATGTACCCACTTAGTGTATGTGCACCTGGGCCCCTACAAAATTAAGACTTTTTCACCTTTAGTCTAAAAATAAAAATAGGCCTTGAATATTTTGCATTTGACCTTACACCTAAATTACATGTTTGTAGGAGTCTCTGACTAAAGGATCTTTTTTAAAGTAATTTAGAGCTCCTGAAACTTTTACATCTAGGCTTTAGACTGCTAGACAGTCAATTTCCGAATTCCACTCCTTAATGTTAAATCTATGGGCATAGAATGCATTCGTATATTTAAAATATCTCCATGGAAAATTAATATTTCTCACTAATTTTTTCTTTATACTCTTCTTCGTAAATGTGTACTTTTTTAACACCTCATGTAAAATTAAGTATATGTTTTAGAAATATTCTGACAAATAAGGAAAAAAGGAGGCATCATTTAAGAAGAGCACACAAAAAATAAGTTAAAATTATTAATTTCCAGAGGAGATATTTTAAATATACGAATGCATTACATGGCCATAGACTTAGCATTAGCGAGGGGAATTCGGAAGTTGACTGACTTAACAGTCTTAAGAGAAGGCTAAATTGGAGAATGCAACACTTTACAACATTAACATAAAAGTATTTTAGCAATACTACAAGTATATTATATTCTGCAGGGTTTGGTGATAATATATATCTTGATATACAGGGTGATCTTTTTTAAAGTGACAGGGTTTGGAGCGCCCTGTAGCACGATCTAATAGCCGAAATGGCACCAAACTTGGTATTTAGACTAATCAAAACATGGGAAAAAGGATTTCGTGAAAAAAAAAAATTAGTTCCAAAAATCGCTGCTAGGGCATTTTGTGGTGCTTTGCAATGTATAAAATGTGAGAAAAGAAAAATACTAACACATACAATGGTACAGTTAAATTATTAATGCTTATTTACTACATTAACTTCCCTGGTGAGGAATTAGACCACCTTCAATGTGAGCACCATTCTCAGAAATAACACCGTGCATTCTATGCACTATGCACAATGTTCTCCACAGCCGTACGTAACACATTATGAGGAATATTCCGCACTGTCTTTGTTATGTTGTCCTTTAGAATAGACAAATTTGATATTCCACCAAAATAAATTTGAGATTTCAAATAATCCCAGAGCCAAAAATTGCATGGCGTGAGGTCAGGGGAACGAGGCAGCCATGCAACTGGAAAACTCTGACTAATGACTCTATCATCAGTGAAGTTTTGGCAGAACAGCTGCTTTACCTTATTACTAATGTGTGGAGGAGCACCATCCTGCATAAAGATTGTCTGTTGGAGACGGTTTCTTTGCTGAAGTTGTGGAATAACAAACGTTTGCTGCATTTCGTGGTACCTTTCTGCATTTATGGTGCATGTTTCGGGTCCTGTCGGAGTGATGGTCTCAAAACAGAATGGCCCAATTACGAATTCAGCTGTGAAACCACACCAAACAGTGACTTTTGGGAAATTTAATGGGATTTCATGCACGGTGTGGAGCTGCTCAGAAGCCCAAATTCGGCTATTTTGTGTGTTTACGGACCCATTGAGATAAAAAGGGCACTCATCTCTCCACAGAATGTGCCATGGGAAAGCAATTTCTACCATGGCTAGACACGATAGAGTGACTCGCTTATTATAATCACCTGGTTTCAGTTCGTGCAAACGGCTAATTTTGTAGGGGTAAAATCCAATAACGTGCCGCAAAACTCTCCATACTGTGGAATAATTTCCAATTGTCGAGCTACACCCCAGGCATTGCTAGTACCAGCAATGGTTCCCTGCAATCCTTCAACAATTGCAGTTGCCACATCAGTTATTACATCTTCTGATACTTGTTTACATCCTCTTCCAGCGCGAATGGTCAGTAACACCATTTTCTCAAACTTCTTAATCATTTTCTTAAGACCATTCAGCGATAAAGGCCCCTTTCATAATTTTTTTCTGGTTCGAAATTCCCGAAGAGCTGTGGATTTTTTATATTATTTTGTTTACAGACTCTGATAATCTGAAACTATGGGATGGAATAAAACATCACCCATGGGTGCAAGAGTCATTTATAAAATGGAGGGATGTAGAGAGAAAGGTTGTTTCTGGATGCAGTTTTACTAAAATTCATTAAAAGTTTATGTTAATATTTATTAAAGAAAAATAAATCATATTTCTAAATATTTCATTAGATTATTGAACTACTTGATATAAGGGCCATTCCATGTTATGTGTGACATTTTGAACAAAAAAATTTCTAATTAATCAAGGATTTTTCAATATATTTCTTATTTAAAAATCCAAACAAAAGTTCTTTAAAAAATATACACTTTACCGTATTCTTTTATGCAAAAACCTATCATTTTGATATAATAGTTATTTTTTAAATAGCTTTTTAAAAATGTTGTGTGTGTGACTTAGGAAAAAAGCAAATTTTGAGTAATGAAATTAACTGATAGCTTTCTGTGAGTTTTATTTCCACACATTTAAATTAAAAAATATGGTAATAACTTATTTACCATACCACCTAAAATCACAATTAAAATTAAAATTAAAAAAATAATTGAATAAATGAAAATTAAAGCATGCGTTACGTGTGTGGCTCTCTGCACGGAATTGCCCGTAATTATCTTATGTTTATAAAGCTTTTATGTAGTTAATGCATTTTAGTCTTAGGTAGTTTTTGTCAGTTAGTTCTGATTTTTCCCTTAGTCCTAGACGAAACCCAATTCTCAAACAATCATGCAAATTATAAAAAATAATAATCAGGAATCATTTTGTGTTATTTTAAGATGTCTGTTATATAAACAGAGTTCTTCTCTGTAACTTTTAATATATCATTCGCTAACAACTATTTTTGTATTTTATTCATCTTTATTTTCAAGCAATAATCTCAATGGTAGATTTCTATAACATGTGCAAGTCTACCACAAAGATTGTTTGGAAATAGTGGTACAAATAAAATATAAAAGTAGCCACTGGTGTGCCTCATGATATATTTAAAAATAATCTGTATTATGAAGAAAATAATTTTGTATGTTATTATAATATATTGGATGCCTGTTGATGATTTAAAAAAATCATCATACATATATTGAAAAAAAAAATCCAGTATATAATTTACGGACCTTAAAAGTCCTTAAAAACCTCTTACATTTCAATAAACCTTAATAAGGATCCTTAAAGTCCTTATTTTTTAATGTGAGCTGAATATTTAATGTGAGTCCATAAAATATTTTTTTAAAAATCGCCAAACATTCATAATCTGCCAAGTATGGCAGCTCAAGAAAAAGAAAAAAATCAGGTTTCTTTGTTATAATTCTCTAATTTCTGATTGGACATTGGAACTGCCTGTTTCGTTTCCTCATTTAAGCGTGGAATCCTCATATCCGCAAACACCAATCTCAATCAGTATCCACCATCTAAAATAACTTCCCTTTCTTTATAATGGAGGAATGAATAGCAAAGAAAAGATATTTTGCCAAATAATTGTGCTGATCTGTTCTATAAATGCGTTTACTCATTTTTCACTAGATATGTGGCATATATGACTGCATTTCTTACGTTTCTTGGTATTCATCATTCGGATCTTAACATGTTTTTATTTGCGTGATTTAGTCATTATTTACATTAATAATAAATACCTTCAAAATGGGAGATGCACAATGTGTTTTTAATCCATTGTGGATGTTAAAGGACAATTATAAAAAGTGGCTGGCACCTGGAAAAAGCAAATATTCATTCAAATGCGTAGTATGCAGTAAGATCTCGGAACCATGGGAGAATTTGCTCTGAGATCTCATAATAAACATAAGTAGTTTTCTTTCTTTTTTAAAAATATATTTATAAAATTATTTTTACAATTTCCTTATATGACAGTTTTTATCCATTAAACCTCCCCCCCCCTTTTTTTTTTGCCTTTTTCTTTCACTAAATGCACACAAACGCATAGCATTCTCCCTCTTTGCAGACCTTCCAACAGTTTTGATCTTATAGTATTTAGAACTGGTTAGTAAGATTAAAATAAATGATAAAAATATGATTTTTTGCTTTAGTACCAAAATACGAATTAGCTATAATAAAAAAAAATATGGTTTTTGAAGCAGATCGGGATACTTTAACTTTTTACATTCATTCTTTTTTCAGATATAAAATTCCTTTCTTTGTGATCAATATTTTTTCTTCCATTAAAATTACTTAAGCAGATAATGCACGTTTCCCATTAGTTTTCCAGGAAAAGATTATATTATTGCGATCTGAGCAATATCAATATTCTAACATGTTTATTTCTATTCTTATCAGCGAAATAGAATTTCTCTCTTCATCTCCCTCCCTTCTGTATAAAGCACATGTCATAGCAGGCTGTGTAGTCTCTCAGGATAGTGAAAGCCTTGAAATCAGGGAATTACATTTTTTAATGACATCCCTAATTGAAAAACGTAATTCTACTTTAAAAAAAAAAGAAAGAAATAAAGAAATCCTTTAATGGCATATTTACATGAAGTTTTTTAATTGATGATAAAATCATCACAATTTAATTTTCTCAATAAATGTAACTTCATTGCTCTACAAAACTCAGTTTATCAAATCAAAATCTCTGTTATTACATATTGGTAGAGTAGAAATATAATAAATAGATCAGTGATTCCTGCGAAATCAATGACTCAACATAAAAACAGATTTCTCCTTTTCTCTAAGATTGAAAATGTGAACTTCAGTAACCACATAGCGTTGGCATTTTATATTTATCTAAGTACATGATTATTTAAAAAATTTTGGACACATATATGATGCGACAATTACTGAAGAAATGAGAAGGTCTGTGGCATCTTCTAGGATGAAGTATGAGCGATATCTCCGTGATTAGAAACAACAGCAACAGTCTTCCTCTGCAGAAAATAAAAGGAAGTTAATCGCAGATGATATAAATTTTATAAAGCAAAAAATATGGTGTCTTGAAAATGAGGTATTGCAGTTGGAAAGTGTGGCCAATGAATTAGCCGATAAAGCTGAAACAACTAAAGACATTCACTTACTTATCAAATCAAACAATTGTAGGAAATCTGCTAAAGAAAAAAATGAGGAAATTTCCTTCCTGTCCAAAGAAATTGATGCTAAAAAAATTGATAGCCAACTAATAAAATGTTTCTTTTATATATTTTTTGTATTTATTTTCATTTTGTAGCTCATTAAAAAAATAATTAGAAAGGGTAATTATGTTTTATTATGTAAAATTACAACCTTGTGATTAAATTTTAATGTAAGTAAGCATATATGCCATTTTTTATTAACTTTAGAAAGTCCTTATTTTTCTTTTAACGAAGTCCATACATAGTCCTTACAGAGTCCTTATTTTTCATTTAGCAAACTCTGTACGAACCCTGATTTATAAATTAACAAATTATTTAACTCATTGGTGTAAAGAAATTATTATCCCTCCACATCTTTTTTTTTACCCTATTAGACTCTAGTCATTTATTTCTTTAAAAGGCTGTTCTCAAGTCCCCCTGCTCAACAACACAAAACTTTTTGACACGTTTTTCTACTCATTTTTAAACATAAAGGCATCAAATTGGCAGAGCTGACTATTGAAACAGTTTGCAATCGAAAATAAGTTTTCCATTTTTAGTTACATAAATTGGTTATTAAGTTATAAGTGATTTTGGTCACGTGACGGCCAGTTTTTTTTCTGTCACTGTTGTGTTGGGAAATTCAGTTAAATGTTTTTCTCAACATTTGTTCAATGCCAACTTTGACAATATTTTCTGAAAAATCTTTTGCATTTATCAAAAAATAGAAAACTGCTTTCAATTATAATTTCTGAATAACCACCCCTGTGCATTTCACATGTTTCTGAACAAAATTGAATTAAAAAATGTGTCTGAAAGTATTTCCTTTGGATTTGAGAACATCCTTAAATGACTTTGTGTTCAAGTTAACTTTTATCAATTGCTGAGAAAATGTTAAATATTCTGTTTATATCACAAAATGTTAATATGTGTATATTGTGCCTTTTGTGTTTCAGAATAGACCTGAAGAACTGATAGCCACGACTGAGAGATGGTTAACTTGCTCACAAGAGTCTCTGAGGAAACTTTATGAAAAGTTACCAGAAAATAAAGGCAGTTTTCAGGAGTTTTTAAACATGTTAAATGTCGATTGTGATACTATAAATTATGATCATGAAACTGATACATTCTATCATTAAAATTTTTGTTTACTACCAATTTGTTTTGCTTTCTTATTTAAATCAAGTATGTGTCTTATTTATGTATTGTATTATCCATAGAGTAAAAATATTTGATATCAAGTGTGATATTTTTCACATTGAGAAAAGTGGTCTTTTTAACAAAAAAATACACTGACTAAAAGTAGTCACAGTTTGTATCAATAATCTGGCTATTATTTAAATATTGTTATTTGAACAATTAAGTTTTTAATAAAGCTTCACATTAAGGAATTCTTCACAGTTTGGCTTTTTTTATATGATAGATCTTTATACTGTACATCTTTGGACAAAAACTTGTGAAGACAGTCCATTTTAAAAGATGATTTCTTTGAAAGCAATAGTAGTTGCATTTTGTTTTATTAAGGCATGATTAAAGGTTCTGGCTTTAGTCCAAACAAATTTTTAAGATAGACCATTTTTCAGAAAAATGTAAATTAAATTTCATATAATTTTTTGTTCTTCTTAAAATTATTTTTACATGCAGATCCTGAATCAAAAGGTCGTGTGGCAACTAACTGAAATACAGTAGTACCCTGACTTACATCACTCCACACATCATCTGGCCTGGAAAAAAATTTTCCTTAATTAAGACGTTCTTTAAACTTTTTCGAAGATTTTTGGTTCTATGAAGGGAAACTTTCGCGTGACAGTCAAGTGATAGTGACAAACAAATAAAAAAAGTCACTAAAAAAATTTAGAAAACTCACTGCGCTGTAAAAGAAAAATTTGTTGGTTCAAATTTCATAGCAAGATATTTTCGCATCCTCAAAAACTCGAATGGAGCAGTTAGAACAATAAAATTTAAGTTAACAACTTATTCATTTATTCCTAATTCTTGTACTGTCAACACATTTTTTTGCTAATATTAAATGTATGTACCATAATCCCTAAATACAATAAAATATAGATTAATATGGTTCATTAGATTTTAGAGAACTTTTATTATTTATCCTATTTTGCTTATCTAAATGTACCTAGACTTACATTGTTTTCGACTTACATCGCTAGTCTTGGAATGAATTGTTGACGTCGAGTCGTCGACGTTGAGGTATTACTGTAATTACATTCAAGAAGTTAACTTTGCATATAGATGTGAGATTAAGATTCATCACAACAAGGATCAAATTTAAAAATATGAAGACAAACACAAGCATTTAATAGGACATGAAATACAGAAAACAGGAGTTCAATACATAAACAGATGATTTCTATAAAAAAGATGATAGTCTTTTAACTATTTGATAAACAACTTAAAATGAGTACATTTATACTTCTCTTTCTGGCAGTTAAATTTAACAAGCTCTTCAGCATTGATTTCCTTTTTTTTTTTTTCTAACAAATTACTGTCACGGTCCTTCTACTACTCACAATTTCATTCTCGTGGAATGTGAACTCGTACTAATTCATGAAATTATGAATCAACAGCCTGTGGACTTTTGTATTTCATGGAGTGGATACTTTTGTTTAACACGTTGAGCACCACGATGACTGACACTGAAGCGCTGAAAATTTACAATGTTTAAAGTAATTTTTTAAGAAAGTATAATCCTGTAATAAATAAAAGGTAGGTAAATTTTAAATATTTGTTCAGTAATTATTTAAAACAATGTATATTTTTTCAGTTTTGTATCATATTTTAGACGTCAGCCATCGGTGAATGATGCGCTTTAAACGGAAAGTTTGCTGTCAGCCACCGTTAGCTGACGTGGCGCTTAACGTGTTAAATGCTGCTGCTCATTCCCAAATGCATAAATTGTGAATTCTTTCAAGTAAACTCATTCATAGAATTCACAATTTTAATTTATGTGGTATAAAATTTAAAAATAATATGCAATAAAATTTTATCTGAGGACCCCAGAAGCCAAGGGATACAAGTGACAAAATTTAGATTTTGAGTGAATTGAGTTCAAAGTTGAACATCAATTGCAATTGACTGAATTAAAATATGAAACTGTTGCTTATTTCATAGCGGTTTTTGAACTCTTATTTCAATAACTGCGAAAGAAAAGTGGAATACAATATATATTTTTTTAATTTAAGTAGAGATTAAAGAAATTAAGTAGTTGTTTAAGGAGCTTAAATATCTGACCTCTAGAATGCAGCATATAATTAGAAAATCACTTATATTGCTTTACCTCCAAACAAATCACCTTATTTCCAGATAGCCTGTGCACTTAGCTCAGTTTTTTCAATTTTATCTGAAATATATATATTACCCCTTGGCTTCTGGAGTCCTCATTTAATAGTAAAAGTAAATTCCATTATTCATTATTTTAATGTGTTAAACTTCTCACTGCTGCGGATGATGCACAGAATGATATAAAACTAAAAAAATTTAGCAATTTTGTCCCTACATCGAAAATGAAAGTTTCATTGTTTACATCTGTGATGATGTGCGGATTTTAGGCGTTTGCAGATTTTAGGGTTGCGGTTTTGTGGGAGTCTGTAACTTGGTCTTTACATGTAAATAGTATATTATCTTTTTAGTCTGTTATCTATTTTTATGAGAGTACAAAGTTAGACAAATGAAGACAAATGGTAGTGTTATTTTTTATTATTATTTGTCCTGAATAAGTTTTTCTTTTTCTTTTTTTGCAATAAAGATACAAACCGTAATTATAGAGACAATGTATTATGGTGTTAAGTTTTCATATACTAAATGAATCTGTTGTTCATTTCGTTAAAAAGATTCCATTAGTTCTACAACTGGTTTAAAAAACTAATTCAAAACACATCTAAAGTTTTCTCTTTAGCTGACAAGCTTCTTCACATTGCCATGTTTTGTAATAAAAACTTGTTATCTTTTATGCTTTTAACCCTTCATAGTACTTTGGAATAATAGTTTCCCACCATAGGTTAATTTTCTCGTTATTGCTTTCTAAAGGGTTAATGTGTTTTATTGGTTCTTCTGTAGACATTAATGTATTCCAGCATTCCTACTCATTCTTCATACCGGGTATTACTATAGTCTTTATTTATACTCTTTATAGTCTGCTGTTGGAGCATGAACATTGCCATTTTTTTTAATAAATAGCTGTTTTCCTTTACTAAGTGCTACAATTGATATGGTGTACATTCCACTTGTAATAAACTATAACAAGAAAGAAAAATCATGCATTAAGCATAGATTATGAAACACTTTTCAACCCTTCCTGGATGCTTTAACAAAGCTTTGTTATTTGGGGAAATAAGGTAAATAAGATAACTAAATAAACATTTTAGAAAACGCATAAAGCATTTAAAAAATTGATTTCAGCAGTTACCGTCCATAACCAATAGAAACTTTATTACACACCACTATTTAGCTAAAATTTAATTGAAACTAAAACACTCTTAAAACTACTGAAATCACATTTCCAGATATTATCATCCATCAACGGTTATGTGTCCAATTCTTTTCGTGACACTGTATATCATTTTATCTATATTCTACAAACATTTCTTAGTAAACTAAATGCAGTTCAACGCAAAAAGGAATAACTCATTTAAAAACCACCTCCAAGCAGTTTACGCTCATACTCAGTAACCCTTACGAATTCTTCTGTGTATATGAATTATAGCATTTATACACATCGTATAGTATGCATAAATATAGTGAAACATAAAAGCGCATATCATAATTAAAAATACATTTCCAGCAATCATCGCTTATGTACAGTACTTCCGGCACAATATAGTATCTGAAATATTTTGTGTGTCCCTGTAAATGCTATGCATTTCGTATTATACATGAAATAACTTATAGTAAAGCAACGTATATGAATTTCATTACATATGAGATAGTTTAAGATAATTAAGATACGCCGCAAACAATCCCCCCCCCCCCCTATCAATATGTAACGAAATTCTTTTGTGTGGCCCTGTAAATGAATAAGTATTCTTTGCACGGCATATTATTCAGAATGCTCATTTTAGTGCACTTCATAAATGCATATCAATTATTTTATGTTTGAAAGCGTGTAACATCATTAAAAATAATTTGAAATGATTTTTTCCCACTGGCCGTAATGTAACGGAATATTTTTGCTACAAACTTAATTTGAAATAGAAATTGTGCTATGTGAACCTTAATAACATCCAAAAAGTTTCAGATCAATCTGAGTGTATTTACAAGAGTTAGAGCAAATCATAAACACTTTTCAACTTTGTTGGAAAGTGTTAAAAATGGAAAGAAAACGTCTGCTCTCGTACTGATTTGTAGGACTGTCTTTTTGTAACTGATGAAGAAAGATTTTTGAAATGTGTTCTATTAATTTCTTTTTATTGTTTTTTTAAAAAGTGCCTTTCTTTGACATCATGAAACAAAACTTTGGAAGTCCTTATTTTTTTTTATATTAAAAAAAATTTAGAAAAAAAAAATATCTGGATTAAAAACAAACTTTAAAATAGCTTGAGCGTTAAGATTTAAGACAATGCAAGCAACTTCCGCGTTTAGTTTTTTCTTGAAATTTCAAGCAATCAATTGAAAAGCTTAGTGGAAGAACATGTTATGATACATTTTCTTAAAATTTTTTTTATTTTATGTATGGAAGTGTTGAGGTATATATCATATGGTAAAACTAAAATTCTAGTATCTTTTATAATTTAAATGGTGAATATAATTTCTAATATCTAATAATTAAATGTTAATACAGTAGACTCCTTCAAATCCACAAACCTAAAATTTGCAAATGCCTAAAATCCGCACATCATCACAGATGTAAACAATGAAACTTTCAATTCAGATGTAGGGGCAAAAGTACAGAATTTTTTAGTTTTATTTGATTCCATATGTATTTTAGGTACTACTTAGTTATCCCATCGACCAAAAATCCATCGCCAAACTATAAGATTAAATGCCAATAATGGTTGTAAATGTCACACTCACTTGACTTTAAGCAAGTTACATGTGTTTACATCATCAAATGATTTTTATTTCGACATTTTATTTGTATTTTTATTAATATTATACTAATTTATTTGTACTTTCATCATTTAAAATAAAAATTATGTCAATTTGTATAATTTGGTGAATTATATAATTTGGTGAAATTGGTTGATGGGATAACTAAGTAGTACCGTATTTTAATATGAAATTCTTGTTAATATGACTGAACTCGTGGAATTTCATAAAGGAAGTATAGATTTATTTTTGAAAAAAAAAATCAAGATATTGTTGAATCACTGGTAATCACAATTTTTTTACCAAATAGATTTATGTGTTAAGCAAGCTTTTTTGGTTATTAAACCTGAAATACAACTTCCTTACTTTATGATTTTGATGTGAATCAGTAAGGTACCTTTATGAGGAAAATTTCATTGAATAATTCAAGAAAAATGAATCTCATCTTTATTATGCATATTTACTTATATACATTATTATTTACTCTTTAAATTTAATCATTTTTAAAATTATCTTAATTTTTATTGTTTTAGTTTAGCACTTAATTATTTTAATATTTTGCTATATTGTACAAGCATTCATTATAATCTCAATTGCATTATTACATTCAAATTACAGTTTAAAAAATGTAAACAAAGGAATGACCAGGAATTCGCAAAATTCTAAATTCCACACAACTTCTGTTCCCAAGCTGTGCAGTTTTGAGGGAGTCTACTGTATTATTTTCTGGGAGAGTTTAATATCATCTATTAACATTCAAACATGTGCTACTAAGAAGAAATTAAATAAATAACTAAATAACAACAAAAAACTTTCACTTCAATTTTCACAAATTCTAATTTTTGTTACATAACATCTTCTTCTTCCACTCAGACTTCAATTTTATTTTTACCTTTAACATTTTTAATTTGACTGAACATTGAATATAAGTGATTACTTTGTTTCATTGCCCTCATTATATCAGTTACATTTGTTTAAAAAAAATATGTGATATGGGGCATTCTCACAATCTTTTGACTTTTGAGAAAAAAAATCTGACAAAATTAAACTTGCTAAAATAACATTTTAATCTGATAGACGAATGCCTTAATGGTTCAAAATAAAGAAAAAATGGTCAGCAACGAAAATTTTTTTATTGAACTGAGGTTTAAGTTAAACTTGCAAGTTTAATTTTCCTTACCATTTTACCCCTACAACTTTTTATTTTCTTCTAAATTTTTACTTATGAATTTGCATAGTACCCACAGAACATTCAAATAAGAAATAATAACAATGTAGTACTTTTAATACAGAATTTTTGTATAACATTATGTTAAAGGGGTGTTAAAGAAGGGACGGTAAGATAAACAAGTTGGAAATTGCTCGTCAAACGTGGCAAATGAGGTGCGTTCGTACTATAACTAGTTTTAAAATTATTTTTTGCACCCCATATTGTACTGAATGTATAATTTTTTGCACTTCATAACGTGCATAGTCTGATACATCATTAAAATGCACTTCCAATAATTTTTTCGGAACAAACAATTTTGACTGTCCCTGTAATTAAACTATACATCCGATTTTCCTAAAATTTGAAATAGCTCAACAAAATTTTGCAACAATTATATCTTTAAATTTTCAGACCATTCGGAAGGCTGTAATATCATTAAAATGCACTTGCAATAATTTTTCCCATTGGCCGTAATGTAAAGAAAAACTTTTGGCTGTCCCTGTAATTAAACTATACATCAGATTTTCCTAAAATTTGAAATGGCTTGACAAAATTTTGCAACAATTATATCTTTAAAATTTCAGATCATTCGGAAGGCTCTAATACCATTAAAATCCACTTGCAATAATTTTTCCCATTGGCCGTAATGTAAAGAAAAACTTTTGACTGTCCCTGTAATTAAACTATACGTCCGATTTTCCTAAAATTTGAAATGGCTCGACAAAATTTTGCAACAATTATATCTTTAAAATTTCAGATCATTCGGAAGGCTCTAATATCATTAAAATCCACTTGCAATAATTTTTCCCATTGGCCGTAATGTAAAGAAAACTTTTGACTGTCCCTGTAATTAAACTATACATCCGATTTTCATAAAATTTGGAATGGCTCGACAAAAGTTTGCAACAATCACATATTTGAAATTTCAGACTATTCGGTTGGGCAGTTTTTGCTCTGTTACATGCGGACAGACGGACGGACTGAACGACGACTATAGGTGCTACGTATTTCTATAATTACGAACGCACCTAAAAAAGGGGATGGTATTGGAAAAAAGGAACAAAATGGTAAAAAAAGGGACGGTAAGGAAAATTACCACCTATTTTTAGGCAAATCATGTTAAGACTAAGTGATAGCCACAATGTTCATTGATTTTTAGAAAAAGTTGTTAACATTGGATTAAATTAAATTTTTTTTTATTATTATTTACCTCGAAAAGTGCAGGAATAAACCTTGGTAATGGCGAGACTACCAATAAAGCCACGATGCTTGAAATTGATATTTAAATGCTTATTTAAATTCTACAGTAAATTTCCTGCCAAAGAATTTTAGACATTCTTTCTCTAGCATACTTCTGCATGAGAAAAAACTTGAAAAAAATTCTGTGGCTGCATCTGAAATGATTTTCTGTATAATTCTAGAAGAGGGATGGTAAGGAATCTAAAACCCAGGGACAGAGTTTAAAAAATAATAACAACCCTAAAAATGTGTGCAGGTTAATTTTTAGCTACCTATTTATATAAAACAATAGTTCCAGTTTCAGAAAAAAATTACATTGAATTATTTTTATTGAATCAATTTTATCCAAACAGCTCCAAACTTAAAAATCAGCATCAGGGACACGGGACGGTATAGGAGTTTTCCAGGTGTTTGGACTCCCAACATCGTCCAAAACTTATTTATCTCATTAATATTGTTGTGCAATCATGCAATGGGATGTTCCACAGTATATGAAATAAAAAATACACAAAAAAGTGTATTAAAATAAAAATTATTATTCAGGGACATGAAAGTCTAAAGATTGTGAGAATGCCCCATACAGGGCTTCCACTGGTCCGTTTTTTGAAAACCAGTAACATTTTAGAAAGAAATTCATGGTAGGTTTCTGCAACAATTGCAAGCAAAACGTGCTTCCAGGTATGTTTCTACGAAATTTATAAATAACATTTTTCTTTAAATAAAAGTGGTGTTCAAAAAATGGACCGAGTGGGAGGCCTGCCCATATCTTAAATATCAGAATGTAGTAAATGGAAAAGATTTGCAAGCCCCACTTCATTGGATGGACATGCACAGGATTTTTCCTCTTATTTAATTGAAAGCTGGCATCATATTTCAAACATTCTAACTTATGATTTCCATAATTTTTTTAAGATTATATTTTACAGTGAAATATAAAAATACTCAGTTTTTGGGTATTGACCCAAGGCTTGGGTAAATATCCAGGTAGTTACTCAAAAAATAAATACTTACCACTGAGTATTTACCCTCCCCGCATCACTGTGTGTGACACAGCGTGTTGCCTACGTTGGAGAATATTTCTATTTAGTACTTGCACATGCAGACTCAATTGTTTTCTGTCTCAATAGTTTCTGAACAGTGATGAGGAACACCAGAATTAACTGCAACCCTATTTGCCACTTTTACGTATGGTTGTGTTATGTTTTTTGTAAAACATTCTTATTGATCAACTTTATAGCTCTTCATTGTGTTTAATTTGCTCTAAAGCTCATAGAAGCACAGCTGCAGTACTTTATTTTCAGTAAATATTTAAATATTAGTCAGAACCTACAAGAGCTTAGTAAAAATAGTTCACACTGAAGCCTACTGGGACAATGCTGTGTGTTTCTAGATTTTATTATTTTTAATTGCAGACAGATATAGTCAAAATGTATTCTTTTTTTTTTTTTTTTTGTAGATGACAAAATTGCTTTAAATTTTGTAAATAATATATGAAATATAAATTTGCGAGTAGAGGGGATGGGGGGAGGATACACTATGGTTGTTAGTACTGCAGAAAATTACAGCTTTGGTACTTTTTTTTGTTAGAAATTAAACCCCAGTTTAAACGGGATTATTGAGAAATCCAAGTAAAGACTTCATTTCCATTCAAATGGTAAACATTTTGAGAAACTCATCTTTTTCTTTATTCTCGTGTATAAATTCAAAGAATTTAAAACCTTTACCTGGAAATAGCATTCTATGAGACTGCTGCATTAAACCTTTGAGCTCTGATGGGTGAATTTCTTCCCACTTACATTTAATCTCCAAATGTTACATTGGATGGTGGAATATTCAAGGAAATTTATTTGAAAATTGATTAATGCATTTTTTCGTGTATATTATAAGCCAAATGTTTTGTTTACATTAGGGATGCACCGAACAGTGATTTTGGCTGAATACCGAATATTCGGCCTACAGGCGAACCGAATAGTAACTGCTATGCCGAATACCGAATATTCGGCTTGTCGAATAATTTTATATTTCAAAGTTTAAAGGCATTAAAATGTTCATTTTTAAAACAATTTTACATAATATTTAAAACAGAAACTTTCATTTTGATAATCAAGAGCTTTTTTCAAGTAAACTTTATGCTGAAAAAAATCTGCTTTGAGTTATTTAAGAAGAAGATAGTTATAAAACTTTTTTAATTATTAAAATTTTAAATTTCATGGCTTCTTCTGTGAATTAAAACAAATGAATAAAATTTTCTTAAATTCTAAAACAAACATTTTAAAATCAAAGAGAAATTGTGAAAAAAATGGAAGAAAAATTGTACATATGATGATCATATATTATTTGTTTGTCAGGAAGAGACTAAAGTAAAAGTAAATAAATAATACAATCTATTCAAATTTTATATAGTGGCAACTCAGCAAGAATAACTGTTCTACTCCCTTTGATAAAGCAAGGAAGTTTTTAAATGCATCTTAGATAGATGTCTGGAGTGGGCGATCATTTTCAGAGATTGTTAATGTTGTTCTTAAAATCTTAGCAAGAAACAGATTATTTACTAGACAATGTTCAGGAACTTGCATTTGTACATAATTAATTCCTATGAAAATCCTCGTGATTGGTTAATTTTCTTAAATAATACTTAACAAACAGCAAATAAATAATGTAAAAACATTCTCTTTTATTTAAATATGTGATTCTGTGTCTAATTATTCTGTATATCTTAATAAGTTGACTGTTAAACGTAGAAGTGGTATAAGGTTTTAAAAAATATGTTTTAAAAGTTTATTTTAAGTATTCGGCTGGGCCGAATATTTCGATATTCGGCCAAACCGAATTCGGCGGGGCGAATAATTTGCTATTTGGTCAAGCCGAATATTCGGTATACCGAATAGTTTGATATTCGGCCAAACTGAATATTAGGTAACATGGCCGAATACCGAATATTCGATGCATCCTAATTTACATAATATTGGTTGGTACCAATGTGACATTTGGGCATTTTAAAGAAATCCCCCCCCCCCCCATGAGCTCAAAGGGTTAACACACCTATTCATTACTCAAAAGATTTGACATTTTCAATACCTATGCTTTTAATGTCACATTAAAAATTTGGTACTGTTAGTGCATCAGTATTGAAGAATAAATATATGTAGTCAGCTTAACTTAAGTTATTTGTTATGTACTGGTATTTCAAGTTTACGGTTACGAGTAAATTAAGAGTAATTTTAAATTTAATTCAGAGTTTGTTTCTAACTGCTCAATTGAAACTTTAACTCCAAACGTACTTTTAACCTTTCCTTTCTTTCTTAATGATTCTTTCTTTGTATGATTATTAAGATAGTATTAAATACCAAAAAATGCTAAATAAAATTTATAACAATACTTTGTGGAGTCTGACACTCAAGTTTAATTGTTTTTATGTTTACTGTTAGAGTTTTAAATTAAATGCTCTATTTTATACAATTCAATAATAATAATAAAAAAAAAAACAGGAAAATCTGTTCTTCACATTGCATATCAAATATACGTTTTTAAATTTTTTTTTTATTATTTTCTTTAATATTTTTAAAACATTTACATTCGGAACAGTAAAATTACACAAATTTAAAAGACAAGCATAATTCTTTTTACATAGGCTAAGCATGAAATTGAGACATTTTCTTAATTTTCATTGCTTTATATAATATGTCACAATAAGTATAGCCTAATTGAAAATTATAATAGAAGAATCTGTTTAGATAATTTTTTTTTTTTAATATGAGCCGTTTGGAATATTAAAGATGAACTTGACAATGGTTGATTAACAAAGATCTATAAAACACAGCACAAGTAAAAACTGTATTGAGTAAAATCTCTTAAAAGAATACAGTTTTCATTCAAATAGTACTCTGAAAAATTGCCTTAAATTACAAACTGGCGATAATGATAAAGGTGCTTTTCAAATTGCTGTTCCTCACAACTGTTTCGTGAGCTCATTTCTGATGCCAACAAAACTTCATATGGAAAGCTAATGCTAGAAAACATACAAATGAATGTCATGTCTTATGAATTATTATTTAACCTTTAAGAACAAGGGCAAAATATTATAAAACCACTCATGAACGAACAGCAGTAAATTCCAGAACAATCATGTGATTAACACCTGCATCTTATTTGCCCTCTTTCCAGAGACCCTTCAATGTTGAACAAGAGTTTAAAGTTGTGTGTCGCAATTTTTTCTGTTCTTTTTCATTAATTTTACTGAAAAGTTACCATTGTCATACAGTATACATCGGAAATATGCAACCCTTATTTCTAATTTTGCATGTAAAAGACATATAATGATACGAAAGCACATCTGGGAAAGCTGCCAAAATTGTTGAACAAATCTTGATAATTTTTCAGTTATTAAATATATATATATTTTTTAAATTATTTTTTTGTTTCTGCTTCAAATTCGCAATATTGCAAATTAATTGCCAACCATGCATTTTAATAATATTTGATTATACAGTAGAAGATCTTTATAGGGCAAACCTGAAAATGCGAGGCAGTGCAAGAAACACTTTATACAAAGTTCTTAGCAAGTATTTAAATCTTTAAGAAACCATTACGCCAATATCAGTTCTCTACCCTGAATCGTTTCACAGAAATCGCAATTTTAAAACTTTTTGCTCCTGCACCATTGAAATTTTGATTTTTTTTAGAGACTGAAATGTGCGAGCATTTACGTCTCAAAAGAAACAACAGTGTCAAAAATCAAGTTCCTAGTCCTGACATTTCCATTCAAATCGTAATTTGAACGTTTTTAGAACATTTTCCACTCGTTTCGCCTTTTTAAATTTTGAATATTTTAGAAACGGTTCTTAGCGAATATTTACATCTTATAAGCAACCACCATGCCATATTTCAAAATCCTCTCCCGAATGGTATCACAAAAATAAGAATTTTAGGAATTTTAAAACGTTTTTTGCTTCTACACCCTTTAAACTATGAATTTTTTCTGTGAATATATGAGTCTTAAGAGTAACAACCATGTCAAATTTCAACTTCTTAGACCTAAAAATTTCAAGCAAATCGTCATTTAGAAGTTTTCAGACCGGTTTCCACTCGTTTCACCCTTTCAAATTTTGAATTTTTTAGAAGCAGTTAGTGAGCATTTACGTCTTCAAACTAAACACCATGCCAAATTCCAGGTTTCAATCTCTAAAGATATCACAGTAATCGCAATACAGAATTTTGCATTATATAAATCACATTTCATACATCATTAAACTTATCTTGTAAACATAGCCAAATATGCCTGAAACATATCAAAATACAGTAGAGTATCTTGCTGCTGCATTCCTTTGAAAAAGGAATTGTGCAGATTATAAATTTTTACATAAGATCATTTCGCACATTGTTAAATTTTACTTTATAAACATGGTTCAAATATGCTTGGACGAAATCATTTATTATATTACTCATTTTCAAAAAAAAAAAAAAAAAAAAATACTGTAGTAATTGCAATTTTTTCATTAAAAAAGCTCTGGATTATGGAGATAAAGTTGAACTAATGTATCAAGTTCAGTGCCCTAGAGAGTAGCATTTTTTTAACATGTGGTAATGTAGGTACTTTTTAATTGATGTTGCGCATTACATAAAATTGTGTTATAGGGTCATTCCATGTCATGTGTGGAACTGCTTTTCTACATATTTCGGTACTTCTTAGTTATCCTGTCGACCAAATTACTGTCGCCAAATTGCAAGATTAAATGCCAATAATGGTTGCCATTAATTAATTAATTGTAAGATTAAAGAGCAATAAAACCATTAATTCGACGTTTTATTTGTATTTTTATTAATGTTTTACTAATTTATTTGTTCTTTCGTTATTTAAAATAAAAATTATGTCAATGTGTATAATTTGGCGAATGGTTTGGCAATTTACATAATTTGGCGAAATGGGTCGACGGGATACTAAGAAGTACCCATATTTCTGCTGCTATTATATCCTCAAATTAAAGCAACAATGCTTATATGAAAATCTAGAGTTTTTCACTATTTTTAATGTATAGTTTATGTTTTTACTATACTTATAAGTCAATAGATATAGGTATTTATGTATATTTATGTAAGTGTCACACGCAGGACATTTTGTCAGTTTTTCATGGAATGGCCGTGAAATGTGCAAATTACTTAGGTCTAGGATTTAAAATGTGGAGATTTTTATTATTTATTTATTATTAAAAACCGGCAGCTTACTAAGGTCTAGGGTTTAAGGTGTGGAGATTTATAAACCTATTAATGGACCATTCCATATCACATGAGAAATAGCTTTTCTAACTTTTACTGCTGTTTTAACAATGCTATTGTATCCCCAAATTAAAACAACTATGCTAATATAGATTTTTTTTGTTACTTTTAATTTATATTTTAACAACTTATAAGTTAATAAACATAGGTATTTATGAAAGCATCATGTGCGGGACATTTTGTCGGTTTCTCAAGGAATGGCCCTATAAAGCTCTTCTACTCTACCCTTGCCTGTGGAATATATTTGAGAAAAACGTGCCAAAAATGGAAAAAAAATATTTCTCTTTAATTTTGTTTGTAACTGTAAAATTACTAAAATACGACAAATGGCGTGAAACTGCCGAACTTTTTGTGGGAAAGTATCGGCATCTATTGGGAAAATGGTAAATTACATATTATGAACTGGACGAACTGAGTTCGGGCTTCACGAAATTGAAACACAGATTTTTCTCTTGCCCAAACTCAGGTGGGGCATTTCAAAATTGGTGCATTTGCATTACCCGAACTGAGTTCGTGCGTCACAAGCAATGGGTTAATTCCAATTTTTTTTTTTCCATTTGATGTTTATTACTTTTACATTGTGACTAGACAACACATTAAACAAGAATATTCTTGATATTTAGACTTTAAAAGGCATGGATGTAAAGAGAATGCCAACAATGTTCTTATGTCACTAGAAACTGTTTGTAATCTTAAAAGTTAATGAAAGAGTAACAAACATTACTAAGACTGTTCAAAGTGGATTTTTACAAAAACCTCATAACATGCAATGCACACAAATGAAAGAATCCTTTTTGACCATTGGGAAAATCATCTTGAAAATGTTCAGACATTCTCACAGAGAGGATGCATAAAAAAATCCTATTTTTCATATGAATAGAAGTTATACACTTAAACAAAATTTTTGAAAGAATTCATGATTGAATGAAGTCACAGTCGGTGGTTTCTATTTGCTGTGAATAGCATGGTCTTTGTGTTTAATTTAAAATTTTATAAAAATTAATGTTGTTACACACTTTACAGATCCTTTAGGCTATTCCAGACCTGCCAACCTTTAAAAATGAGAAATCGTAGCACACAAAATTCAAATTAATCTGGGGGTTGGTTGGTTGGTTGTCTTTTCATGTTTCGCGGCTATTTTTTTACATTCGTAAAAGGAATAAGGTTTCAGTCTTTCAACTCACTATAGTAAATTTTTTCCTCTGAAAATTATTATACGATTTGTACAGTTTCTTCTCGTTTCGCAGCATTTTTATATTTGTAAAAGGGGCCCTGTTCCAATTTTTAAGTAAATTTAAGGGCAGTAAATTTTGACGAAATCCGCGATTTTTGTCTGCGATCATTTCACGATATTCACAATTTTTTCTCACAATCTAATTCACTTTTTTCTATTACGATTCTTTCTAGAGAATGAATGAAAATTTACCTCAAACTTTTGACGAAATTCGCATTTTTTACCACGCGATCTTTTCGATCCTTTGGCGATTTTTACACGATCCTTTGGCAAAATTAGTGTTTTCTTTCCACGATCTCCATTTTCCATGAAGAAAATCGTAGTTTGAGACCGATTTTCGTAGCATCGTAGTTTATAGGTCCAAATCGTAGCAACTACGACTTTTTCGTAGCAGTTGGCAGGTCTGCTATTCCTTTGTATGTATACGACGATGAACATATAAATTTGAACTCTGAGTGAATCTCTTACTGCATACCTCACAGATGTATGGCTTTTCTTTAGTATGTATACGCAGATGCTCAGTTAAAGTAGATGTCTGAGAAAATCTTTTATAGCATATCCCACAAAGAAAGGGCTTTTCCCCAGTATGAACCCGAAGATGTACATTTAGAGTTGGTTTAGGAGAAAATCGTTTATTACATATTTCACAAGCATAAGGTTTTTCGTTAGTATGGGTACGAAAATGAACATTTAAATTATGTTTCAAAGGAAATCCTTTATCACATATTTTACAAATGAAAGGCTGTTTCTCATTATGAAAAAGAATGTGCCTTTTTAAAGCTGACTTGAGAGAAAATGCTTTACTGCATACCTTACAAGTGAATGGCCTCTCCTTACTATGAACAGAAAGGTGTTGATTCAAATTAGTTTTTGCAGGAAACCCTTTACTACAAACCTCGCAAATATGAGGTTTCTCTTTGGTGTGAATGCTGCGATGGTGAATACTTAAATCACTTTTTGCAGAAAAACCTTTATTGCATATTTCACAAGCAAAAGGTTTTTCTTTTGTATGGGTGCGATAGTGAGCATTTAACTCCCGTTTAGCAACAAAACCTTTTTTGCATATTTCAGAAGCAAAAGGTTTCTTGTCACTGTGAACAAGAAGGTGACGTTTTAAATATTTCTGTAGACAATAGGATTTACGACATACCTCACAAGTAAAAGGCCTCTCTTTACCATGAATCTTAAGATGGCTTCTCAAATTAGACTTCTGAGAAAAATTCCTATTGCATACATTGCAGGTGAAAGGCTTCTCCTTCGTATGAATGTGAAGATGTGTACTTAAATGACGTTTATCAGCAAATTCTGTACCGCACACTTCACAAACAAACGGTTTCTCCTTAGTATGTGTACGGAGGTGAATGTTCAAACCAGATGTGCAAGCAAATCTTTTACAGCATATCTCACAAGCAAAAGGCTTTTCTTTGGTATGCACACGAGCATGTTTAAGAACTTGGTGTTTATGAGCAAATCTTTTACTGCATACTTCACATGCAAATGCCTTTTCTTTTGTATGATTCAGGTAGTGTGAATTTAAATGAGCTTTCTGAGAAAAAGCTTTGCTGCATACCTTGCAAACGAATGGCTTCTCCTTGGTATGAATACGAATATGCCTATTTAAGTCCCATTTTCGATAAAATCCTTTACTGCACAATTCACATAGGAAAGACTTTTCTGTACTATGAATAAGAATGTGATTTTTCGAATGTGATTTTTCAAATGTGATTTTGCAGTAAATCCTTTATTGCACAGCTCACAGTTATAAGGTTTTTCATTGGTATGGATACGATTGTGCAAATTCAAATCACATTCCCGAACAAAACCTTTATTGCATATTTTACAAGTGTAAGGTCTCACCTTGGCATGACGTAAGAGATGTATATTTAAACTACCTTTTTCAGAAAATCCCTTATTGCATATTTCACAGATGAATGGTTTCTCCCCTGTGTGACTAAGGTAGTGTTTATTCAAAATAGGTTTTCTAGAAAATCCTTTATTGCATACTTCACAAGTAAAGATTTTCATTTTGGTATGGGTAAGATGATGATCCTTTAAATCAGATTCTTGAGAAAATTCTTTCATGCATATGTCACACATAAAGCTCATTCTTAGTATGAATGGGAAGCTGACTTGATGCTTACTTGAATTGTTTACTGTATATTACAAAGATAAGTTTTCTTACTGAAAAAATAAAAGAGCTTACTTAATTCAGATGTCCACTACACTATATTTAGCAAACGATCAGCTTTCAATCTTCAATAGTAAAAATACACTTATCGGAATTCAAATTATAGTACTTCTTGAAATCAGCTTCGCAATCAGTCATACCTGTAATAAACAAATATCTCATAATTTTTCAAAAACTTTGTTTATTGAACGATAATCAAACATTACGGCAAAAAATTGACATTGACAGAAAAGTTTTTATTTATATCTTCTATGTCTAACATAAAGGTTAAGGAATTCTTACTTATAATTCCAGATATACAGGACGAGAAAAAAAAAGACATTGGTAAATTTAGAAATTCCATAAAAAGTGCTTAAATTGGCATAGAAGGGAACATTTTAGACAGAAATGTCTCTCATGATCAAAAGTTTTGATTAAGCAATAATTTAGTTCGAAAAATTGGCCATAGATGGTGCTAAAATGTTAAAGTTTTAAAAAACTGTGAGCAATATTACAGATGATTTTTTGTGTATAACGTACTACAATATTTCTATGTGAGTGTAATTTTGTAGCTCTAATCAGATCCAAATAGTACTTAATTTCACTCTACATGTTGAAAGTATGGTGTACAAAAGCGGGCTGTATCTACTTATCTTGAATTTGATGTTTTTCCAAAGATTTGAAAGTATATCATCATCTTTGTGAAAAGTTTTGAACTAAATATTCTTAAATAAAACTTTCAAATATGAGAAGAATTTCCACATGAACTATACTTTTGCATGCAAAATACTGTATTTCTTTTCTGAATAGGTCCATCATGTATACTGAAAGACTACACAGTGTTAAATTTAGAAGATATGAATGTGAGAAAGAATAAAAAATCAACCACAGTAGCTATAAAAAAATTCATCAAAACTAAGTCTCATTGATTTAGTCTCATTGATATGGAAAAAATGGCAAACATTCAAAAACGAAAGAAAATGCATGCAAGTTTTTTTAAAAATGCCAAAAATTGAAAACGTACATCAATTTTTTTATTACAAACATTTTATTAGGATGATGGACTAAGCACCTTACAATGCAAAATTTTATTCTATTGAATGTGAAGGAAGATTCCTATTGCACCTAACAAAAGGGCCATTCTATTTTAAATCAATAAACTTCAGAACATGACACCCCTGAAAAATTTATGATTTTTTGCACATTAGTTTAGACAGAAGAAATATGTAATTAAATATCCTATAATAAGTATCTATCTTACTTCTTCTCGAGATGTAAAACGGACATAAAGCATAAATTTCGACTGAACATGCACGTGAGTGGAAAAACGAGGGATACAACTACCGCACTTTATTTCTGAACTATTGCAAATATCAAATTACAGTAGAACCCTACTAATCCAAAATTCTGGTTAATCCAAACCAATTTTATTTTCATTCTGGACTTGAATTTTGCTGGATTACGAAATTTTCCGGATTACAGATAAAATGTCAGGAAAAATGTCTAGAAGTTAGAATTAAACAAAAATGGCAGTAAAGCATGTTTTTTATTCTTTAAACAGCTTGAATAGAATAAACAAAATACTCAATAATGTAAAAGTACAACATATGTACCTAATATAAAATGAAAACGTCCACTGTATGTCTACTTGTAGAAGCCATCTTAAAAAAAATCTCAAATATCACTTTGTTTGCCATGCACTGTAAAATTCTTTCATAAAATGCAAAAAGCATTTAATTCAGATGTTAAAAATTTATTTTTCGTTTCAACAGTTTGATTTCTCAAATTGTCTACAGAAATGATTTTTTCTTCCCCCTCGTCGATGTGGTGACTAAGCTATTTATAGATTCGCGATTTTGAAGCTTTTGTAATGAGTTGTTATGCAATTCCTCATTCTAAAGTTCCATTGGATTATTATAACATCAGAAGTGATTAAACAAGGAATTTTTTTTCCAAAAGTTGTGCCGGATTATCCAGCATGCCGGACCTTAGGATGCTGGATTAGAGGATGTTTACTGTACTACTGAGTACTTATAACTTACCTTTTTTAGTACACATCTTTTTCTTTTCTATTTTTATCTGAATTTCGAGAGGAAAAATGAGGGATAAAACTACCGTACTTTATTTCTGAACTATTGTAAATAACAAATTATAGTGAATAAAAATTGTGATAATTCAGACATCAGATTTACACATGAGCAACAAAAAATACTTCAGCTATGCACGGAACAATCCTTATTTTTGGCTCCAACAGGTGCTACTAAAATTAATGTTGAGGGCAAAGCGATTCTCTCTGCACTAAAAGTATCAATCTGTTTTAAATCGTTTGCTGATTTAGGAAATGAAGAATCAAGAAATCTTTAGTTCAGCATAGATCCAACATCATTTCTTTTTGGTGACAAATTTTCCAGGATCGGGTGTCGTCTGATCGCTGACCTTGAGCAAAGATGTTGTGAAGATAAACATTACAGCACTGAGCTTTTTAGTACCTCGTTTAAGATATTATACAACTCTAACCTATAAAAGACATCTTTTATTTACGAGAAAGGTAAGTAAAGACATTTTGGCTTTCCACTGACAAAAAGTACTTAAGGCTTTTAAGAAATGCTTCTTTTTAAATCAATGAGACAAAAGTGTCGAATATCAAGACCATTTTTAAGAAACTCTTGATTTGCTTTATGCAGTCCAGGTTACAGACTGGTATTCATCCCTTATGCAATGGTGGAAAGTTATACTGCTCCGGCTGAACTTGAAAGATTTCTTAATGCCTTATGCTTTTTCGCCTATGAACAAGCAAGCTGAAGAAAATAATCAAGAAGTACAGTCAATTCTGTGAAATCCACACACTTTGGGACTGAGGGTTTTGTGGATTATAGATCATACCTTTGTTTACCTTTTATTTTTTAAAGTCAAAATTAAAAAAAAAAAAAATTATAAATTCGAAACTGCACAAAAATTACAATTACTACGAAAAAGAAAAGCATAATGCAATGTTGGTTTAATATATTTATTTAATAACTAAGTTTATTTATTCATTAACTGAAAAAATTTATATAATTGATAACTGAAAAAAATACCAAATTTAGTTTTATGAATTTAATTGTTGATGATAATTTTCATTGTTTACATTCCAACGTGTAGTGCAGATAATAGATGTTTGTGGATTACACATTCAATTGATAACTGAAAAAATACCAAATTTAGTTTTAAGAATTTAATTGTTGATGATAATTTTCATTGTTTACATTCCAAAGTGTAGTGCGGATAATAGATGTTTGTGGATTATACATTCAATTGATAACTGAAAAAATACCAAATTTAGTTTTAAGAATTTAATTGTTGATGATGATTTTCATTGTTTAAATTCTAACACGTAGTGACGTGCAGATGAGAGACGTTTGCAGATTATACATCGGCGATTTCACAGTACTTAATTAAATCAAGATAGCTAAGCATCAAGAATATTATCAGGCTACAATAATCAAATAACAAGATGACGAGATAAAATTGGTGCCAAATAAAAGTTTAAAACATGTCTGACTGAAAAATATTGCTAAAATTCATTTTAAGTCTCTAGATTTATTGTATCTCTTTAATTTAATTTTGTTGTAAATGCCAATTTTGCCTTTTTTATAGGTTTCTATTTATTTCTTATGATACATAGGATGTGCCAGCATTGTTAGGTTGCAGATAAATTTTGGTTTGCTGCAGACTGCAACATATTTAGACTCTATAAGTATAATATTTTACATTACACTGTCCCATATATTACAATGTTATTGAATCTCAAGATGAAGTAATTATGTAGGACTGGATTATTAAGAGTACGTTAAACAGGATTGGTCTATCTGGGCAAATCTTGGCACAATATGAGCAGAAAGGGGTGTCCATTATTTTGCCGAAACTATCAGGTCGCTGTATTTCAGACTGAAATTTTATCACATTAAAGATATCGATTAGCACAACACTAATCAATATCTTTAATGTGATAAAATTCTATGCTGAAACTTTATGACACAGTAGAACTTCTGAAAATTAGAGTTTGAAAGATTTATATGTTGTGTTCTGGGGGAGAGAAGGGTGAATGGTACAGAATTTTCTAGGTTGTGTGGGATTTTGATAAAATATTTTAAAAAGTGGAAATCCAGCAAAACACATAAGATTCTCATCATTGGCTTTAAGATTATGTTTTAAAAGCATTTTTTATATACAGTTAACTCTGTGAAATTCGCACAGACCACAGGTTTTATGGATTATAGATCATTCCTTTATTTACATTTTATTTTTTAAAGTTTGACTATAAATTAGGAACAACTGCACAAAAATTACAATGGAAAAGAAAAAGATAATGCAACATTGGTTTAATATATTTAATAACTAAGTTTATTTAAAGAAAAATTTAATTATATACAATACAAATTTTACTCATTTTTTATTTGTAAACATTGACATGACACATTGGTAGTTTCAGTTTTGGTTTGTTGTCAAGAATTTTTTTCGGTATCCAAGGAAATTTAAATATTTATATCCACTTATATCCATTTATATTTATTCATTGGAAAATTGATAACTGAAAAAAATATAGATACCAAATTTAACTTCATAAGTTTAACTGTTAATGACATCTTTCATTGTTTACATTCCAATGTGTAGTGTGGATAATAAGACGTTTGCGGATTATACAGAGTTGACTGTATTGTTGTAAATACACCGATTTTTTAATGAATTATCTTTTGTGTGTATTTGTCTAAGAAGCAATGTAGCCAGAGAGGGGGCTAACGGGGCTGAAGCTGCACTCCCCCCAAAAAAAGATTTTAAAAGACTTTGGCAAACTTATTTCTAAATCGACAATGTTTTTATCTTCCATTTCATTAAAACTATGTACACTTTTAGTTGTAAAAATATAAATTTATTCAATTACAAATACAGTAATCCTTCGTTATAGCTTTCATTTGGATATATTGTTCTTTATTTGCATCTACGACTAAAAGATAACTTCTTCTTAAAACAAAATTTTAACTAACTTTATGCTCAGTAAAATTCAATAAGTGTAATTGATTAATTTGATTAAGTTAAAAGAAAGTGTAATACGCTTATAAGTTAACGTTAGGTGTCAAATACACTGCTCAAAACAATTAAAGGATATTTGAAGTTTTATATAAAATAAAGATATAAACAAAATTTTTTTTGCCGAAAATAGAAGAAGAGAATCACAAATGCAAATTTTTCTGGTTTTCAAACAGTGGAGTATGCAAATTTTGAGTTCGACGTCAAAAACGTCGCTTCAGCGGCAGCGAATGAAATTTGACTTTCAACTGGATAAAAGAGAATGAAGACAAGGATGATCGGCATTCAGTGATTGCTTTGTTTCGATGAGTACGATGTGTCAGTGAAGTCATTTGACAGATTCAGAAGCTTTGAGAATTGTTGGTAGGTTAGAAGGGGGCCAAACTCAAGCCGAAGTAGCGCAAGCCATTGGAGTGTCACAAAGTGTCATTTCCAGGATCTGGAACCGTTTTTTGGAGAGTGGATGTGCAGGCCGAAGACCAGGGCAAGGTCGTAGACGGGCAACAACACCCAATGAAGATCGGTATTTAGCGTTAACAGCTCGGAGACACCGAACCATGAACGCTACTCTTCTCCAACAACACCTTCGCTCAGCTACAGGCACCACGATTTCGACTCAGACTGTCCGAAACCGGCTCCATGCTGTAGGTCTGTATGCTCGCCGACCGATGGTATGTGTTAGATTAACATCAAGGCATCGTCGCGACCGCAGGGTGTGGGCAACCGAGCATGTCAACTGGAGGAGAAATGAATGGAGCAATATTCTGTTTTCTGACGAGTCCCGTTTTTCTGTGCATCCGGATAATAGGCGTATTTTCATCTGGAGGGACCGTGGCAGTAGGAATAATCCTGCGTTCGTGCACGAAAGTGTCAGATTTGGCGGTGGAGTAGTGTTGGTGTATGGTGGCATCTCCATTGACGGGCGCACTGACCTCTACATCATTCGAGATGGAGCTCTGACTGGTCGCCGATATAGGGATGAGATCCTCAGACCTATTGTAGTCCCTTACGCTGCAGCAATCGGAGATAACTTCATTTTAATGGACGATAACTGCAGGCCACATCGTGCAAACCTGGTGGAGGATTTCCTTTTCGAGGAAGGAATCGTTCGAATGGAATGGCCAGCGTGTTCTCCAGACATGAATCCAATCGAGCACGTTTGGGACGCTCTAGGAAGACGAGTTTCTGGCCGCCAACAACCCCCACAAACTCTCCAAGAACTGGAAAGAGCTCTTCTGGAAGAGTGGGGCCGAATACCCCAACTCGTCATTAATAGCCTCATTGAGTCGATGCCTCAAAGGTGTTCAACGTTGCTGGCCGCCCATGGAAACCATACCTTCTACTGAAAATGATTTTCTTTGAAGAAAACACCTTTTCTTATTCTTTTTTTCTCATATGCACAAATTGTGTTTTTTTCCTTTAGTACACAAATGCGCAATAAAATGCATTTTTTCTGCCAAACATGTGTAATTTATTCTCATATAACCTACTATGTCAGTCGACCATGTATCAATCAGCTAAACTGTTTACCAGATACAAAATCCACCTAAAACTGCAATATCTTTTAATTGTTTTGAGCAGTGTATATAACAGTCACTTGCATGTTATGATCTTCCATAATTTTCTTTATCCTCATTATATTAAGCAGCATATAATGAAAACTTAGAATGATCAATGTTAAAATGTTTTGTAGAAAAAAAGAGCCAAAAATTTTAATAGCCACCTATAATGTAAAATCATGTGAAAATTAATGATTTTAAAGAAAGTAATCTTCGAAAATGGTGTTAAACTGTAATGGCTTTTTATTAAAAAAAAAAAAAAAAAAAAAAAAAAAAAAAAAAAAAAACTAGTAGCAGGAAATTTTGAAAAGGAATGGTGTGAAGAATAAGGTATCGAGAAACATTCAAAGGCAAAATGTTGGCGTCTCCTTAGCTCTTCATTGTACAACTTTGTTTTAAATTGCTTGCATATGAATCTTTAACAGAAAGCAAATGTGCATGTCTGTTTATCTGGGAAATTTTCTTTGTCTTTGTACTAATATCAACTATAGGGATGGATATCCTACGTAGGAATTTTTTGGCAGTTTTTCATAGTGCTGCTTTTATAATCAGTATAGGATCATTTTTAATTGTGTGTAGGGACATTGTAAAAATTTAATTTCTCAAAACTGGTCTTTTGATAGAGCGTTGGTTAAGAGTGACAAAGCAATCACAAAAATGAATCAGATTAAAAAAATTCAGCCCACCATTGAATCATTATTTATAAAAAATTCAAAAGAATTGACAAAACTGGTAAGTAAGGCTTTATTATCATTAATTTTGTTGCTGTTTCAAAGAAATGTTCTTTTTATTGCACGCTTTGCTTTCTATTAACCTACAATTCTGTGGTATATTGTGGCATTTTGTGGTACAGCAGAATCTCGATTATCAGAGTTAATATGGACCAAGCTCACCTCAGATAAGCAAGAAACTCGGATAAACCAGATTTACACAAATTGTCACCAACTAAGGAGATGAAATATAAATTTAACATTTCTGTTACTTTTAAGATAAACGTGGAATGAAATTGTTTATTTGAAAAAGACCTGTCAGATTTTTGTATGTTGAATGTCAATTTCTCTGCAGTTTTTTTTTTTTTTAACTGCAGTATTACGCTATTGCATAGCCACCAATTTCTAAGTTTTTGTCTTACCACTAAAACTTACCAGTAAATTTTACCTAATTCAATCGTCGAAATCTAACAACTGTCAACGATTAAATATGGCAAAATTTGTATTGAATTTTAGGGGTAACAAAACCATACAAATTGGCAGCTATGTGATTCTATCAGTCATTTTCTCCTTATGGACTGATGGATTCTATTATTATGAAACAGCCATTATAAACGAAGTGTTAGGTGAAGATGAAAGAGCAGTCGTAAAAAGTTAGAGCTCTGATTTTCGAAAAAAATGACCATACTTTTTTTGGCCATTTTTCCCCATTCTGACCAGAAAATCAGAGTTCTAACTTTTTACGACTGGTCTTTCATATTCACCTAACACTTTATTTCTAATGTCTGTTTCATAATAATGGAATCCATCAGAAGAAAATAACTCGATTAAAGCGGGAACTTGGTTAAGTGGGACTTGGATAATCCGGACTCTACTGTATTTAAATATCCTGACTCAATTTTCGCCTGCTTTCTGTTAACTTGGAGAGTTTAAAATCGCACCATATATGTATTCTGGGAGGGGGGGGGGCAATGTATGAATTGATATTGATTTTAAAAACTTTAACCCTTAAGGGACTAAAGAGGAAAATAAAAAAATTATCAGTTATTATCTCATAAACCAATGCAAATAAATTCTGGAAACTTCACATGCCTACAGCATAACTAAAATTAATAAATATGTGTTTCGGGATTTTTCGAATTTCACCCATAAAGGGCGAAAGAAGAGAGGGGGAAAGAAAAAAAAACATACCTCATAAACAAATGCAAATAAAATTCTTAAAAGTTCATATGTTTATAGTATGACAAGGCTTAACAAGTGTTTCAGAATTTTTCCAAATTCGCCCCTTAAAACGGAAAAGAGGAAGTGTAAATGACGTAAAATTTAATAAATACATGCTTCAAGATTTTTCAATATTTGACTCTTAAGGGAGTAAAGGCTACAAATGTAAATATATATTATAAATAATGGAAATGAATTCTTGGCACTTCAGATGCCTACAATATGGTTAAAGTTAATAAAAAATGTGATGCCTACAATAAGGTTAAAATTAATCAAAACTTTCTTCTTTTTTTAGAGGGCTAGTTAAAAAGTTTAACGTATGTCATATGCCAATTCAAATAACATTTTTCATGTGATCTGACGAAAAAAACACAATTTTCTGCACAATACAATGATGAAATTCGCATTTCCCTGCAATTTCCGCAGCTCTTTAACAAAATTTGTGGGTTTTCTGCAATTCTTTGATGAAGTTCGAATTTTCGTGCTGTGGATGGGAGAGAGTTATATATGGGTAACAGGTTAAAACAGGGAAAAAAAAACCCTGCTAAAATTCGCAAAAAGATTTTAAAAATTCAAAAATCGCAGCGAACAAAAATTATTGTAGTAGATTAACAGATTAAAGCAGAATTTTTGTTACGAATTTAAAAAAATCTCTGTGAAATGTGAAAAAATTGTAAAAGTCGTATAAAAAAATTCACAAAAAATTTAAATCGCTGTACGAATTCAGATATAATTTTATCGTAAAAAGGACAAAATTTACTATATTGGACTAAAAGTTTGAAATTGGATTCCTTTTACAAATGTAAAAAAATCACCACAAAATGCAAAAAAATAGCCTAATTCTTTTAATTTTGATGTATTTTCAGAGGTGCGGAGTATATTCCTAATGGTACATGAAATATGTATTGAATACAAAATTGACATGGAAAAATATATCAAGATAAAGAATAATGCAGCACTTTACATGGAAACTGTAAATCTTCAACAGCAACCATGCTTAGTATCTACTGCACTGGATCATTTTAAAAAGGATAATTGTTGTCTAAGAGAAGACTTGCATATCTGATCAACTTTACAAGGAGATGACGTACTTGCTACATGCAAAGATTCAATGCAAAAAGATTTTAGAAAGGCTAAGGAGCATTAACATTGATTATGTAACACCATGCTGTTGTTAGAAATACCAGATAATGAATATCATCTAAAATCACTGTTACATCCCAGTGTCACAGACGTATATTGACCCCATCTAAATGGTGGAAAATAATGGCAAAAAAAAAGCTGAAAAATCAACTGGTCTTCTGAAATAAGATTTTTGTTACGATGTGGCATTGTTAAATTCATTGCATGTCAGATCTGCTTCAGTTGAGTCTTTTTTCAACTTTTGGCCTTGTTGAAAATAAAATTTGTAATAGGTTAACTAATCTAAAAATAGAAAAACTAGTTAAGTGTCACAAGCTATTGAAGAGTGCAAGAGAAAAAGATTGGTAAACACCATAAAATTTGCAGAAAAGTTTGAATTTTTGTGTAGTGTAAAAATTTCTTGTATTATAAACAGTCAAAAAATATTGTTAAGTTTTTTATTACTCTCCTTTATTACGGTGATAGATAACATTTTGCTTCTTTTTATCAATCTCCTTTATTTAATTGTAAAAGTATCTTATTTTTCATATTTAATTTCATGAAATATGCTTTCATAATGTTAAATATAGTTTTCAGGGTTCGTTGATTTAAATCAGTTTGATTTTAATCATGATTTTAAAAAAATCATTGATTTAAATCAGTTTTTCTTATAAGTTATTTTTAAATAAATTTAAGATGTAAATAAACATATTAATGTACTTTAATATATTTTAGTTTTATATAATACAGATAATCAAACAACTTTTAGAAAGATAAAGCTTAATCTTTGTCAAAAAGTAAAATACAACGTAAAGTTTAAAAAAAAAAATGTTTTCAAATTTCATTTGAATCAAATTATAAAATAATCTTGAAACAGTAAGGAAATCTTAGCAGAAATACATTAAATATTGGAATATTTACTCATTAGTATTTAGAAAAATTTTCTGCAAGTAGAGATAAAATAAAACTGTATGACTCTGTGTGTTCTACTTTGGTGATGCCTATTATATTAAAGTTTGAGCAAAATCTGAACCATTCAATGATTTTTCGTTTGATCTAATATAGTGGATCGCAGCCTTTTAGAATGGTTGAAGATAAGATATTTGTTACAGTTATCGGAAAGGCCGATACTAAAAAACTTACAGAATTCATGATCAACTATCTTTTTACTACAATAGCTTCATCTGCTTCAGTGGAACGAATGATTTCTGCCTTTGGTTTGGTATATTCGAAAATTAGAAATTGACTGATAAAGCTGCTAAACTCAGTTTTTCTGTATCAGCACTTTAACAAAACAAAAGTTAACATTTGAGTTTGCTTCCAAATTTGTTTAAAATTTTTATGTGATGCAGTTATTTTTATTTTAACAAAAATACTGAAGGTTGAATTAATTTTTTACATCTGATTTGTAGTTTTCCATGCATTTTGTGTAATTAAGATTTTTCCATAAGCTAAAAGTTTACTTTTGAATCATTTGTGTAAATTTTGTAATATTATTTATATTGGTAGTACTTATAACATGCATGTGTGTGTCTGTGTATAATTTATATTTTATAAATTAAAAGAAAAGTTATAAAACAATAATACTGTGTGAGATTTTTTTTTAGTAAAAAAAAATCAGATTTAAATTTTAAAAAATCGATTATTTTGATTTTTATTAAAAAAATCACAAACCCTGATATTTTTCTTTATTACTTTGTACAATCATTCTCTTTTTACAATTACATGACTAATTTTTGTTCTTGGTCCATCAATGTCAAGTTAAAAAATACTCACTGTATATAAAAATAATAAATCTAATAAAAATTGTACAACAGCTAAGAAGATTTTGTGCATGTATGTTTATATGTAAAGAAACATTTTACTGTTCCACTTTTTTGTTCAAAAATTATTTACTATTACAAAATGTTGTTTTATTTGATAAAAACCCATTTTTTTCCAAACAACCCGGGTTTTTAGGCTAAAAAACCTAGCCTAGTGGGGGAAAATGGGTACCTACCCAGACAGCAAATCTGACAACTCTGCTTTCAATTCGTACAGTTAAGATAATGCTTATATAAATTACTATTCAATGAAAATCCGCTAGAACTTATTTCACAAATAAAAGTTTTTTCCTTTGTATGGATGAATAGGAGTTTTTTCATACATTTTCTTGAGAATCTTTTAAGACATATTTCACAAACAAAAAGTTGTGAAAATCCTTTGAATCATATTTCAGAAACAAAAGGTTTTTCATTAGTAACTGTATGGTTACGCAAGTGTATTTTCAGAGTACTATTTCGTGAGAAACCTTTGGAACAAGTTTGACAAACAAAAGGTTTTTCATTCGTATGGGTAGACAAATGATTTTTCAGATAACCACTTCGTGAAAATCCTTTAGAACATATTTCACAAACAAAAGGTTTTTCATTTGTATGCATTTGCAAATGCTCTTTCAGATTACCACTTTGATTAAATCCTTGGGAACATATTTCACAAACAAATGGTTTTTCATCTGTATGGGTATGCAAGTGATTTTTCAGATGACTACTTTGCGAAAATCCTTTGGAACATATTTCACAAACAAAAGGTTTTTCCTTTGTATGAGTGCGTAAGTGTTTTTTCAGATTACTACTTTGTGAAAACCCTTTTGAACATACTTCACAAACAAAAGGTTTTTCATTTGTATGTATGTGTAAGTGTTTTTTCAGATCAGATTTTCTTGAAAATCTTTTAAGGCATATTTCACAAACAAAAAGTTTTTCCTCTGTATGGGCGTTCAAGTGATTCTTCATATCGTATTTTCTTGAAAATCCTTTGAAGCATACTTCACAAACAAAAGGTTTTTCATTTGTATGGCTGTGCAAATGTTCTTTCAGATGATCAATTCGTGAAAAGCCTTTGGAGCATATATCACAAACAATAGGTTTTTCATTTGTATGGGTATGCAAGTGATATTTTAGAGTAGTACTTAGTGAAAATCCTTTGAAACATATATCACAAACAAAAGGTTTTTCCTTTGTATGTGTGCGTAGGTGTTTTTTCAGAGTACCACTTCGTGAAAATCCTTTGGAACATATTTCACAAACAAAAGATTTTTCATTTGTATGGATGTGCAAATGTTCTTTCAAATGAGAAATTCGTGAAAATCCTTTGTAACATATTTCACAAACAATAGATTTTTTATTTGTATGCGTACACAAGTCTTCTTTTAGATGATCCCTTTGTGAAAATACTTCGGAACGTATTTCACAAGTATTTTCTGTTGCTTGAGAGGAAATCTGAAGCATTGACATTTTCTTTACAAAAAATATTTATTTTCAGAGAACACAGATAGTATATGTATAACAATATATGTTATATGGATTCTTCAAGAAAATGCTTTAAAAACAAGTATGTCAGTAATCCAACTTTTAATCTAAAATATTAAAAAGAAATTAATGAAACTTTTCCATCTGCCGATTTAAATACACATTAATTTATCAACTTTCAAATTTTCAATAATTTAAAGAGCCAAAAATGAAAATAAGACACATTTCAAGGAAATAATCTTTTAGAATGTGGAGGGTCTGTAATACCAAAAGAACATCAGTATTATATTCTGTAGGCCAATAGATTTTAAAGCTTAAATATCATCTTTTAATGATATTCTTGATTAATGTTAAGTCAAGTAGTAGTAGTAGTAAAGCAATAAACTTTAAATTTCAAAACTAATTTTATTAAAAATAATATAATCAAATACTAAGAAAACTTACTTTGTAGCATTACAAAATTTGAAATGAAAACAAATTGAAAATGACAAAAAGAACTTCAGCCACTGACATATTGGGATTTATTGAAGAATTATGCAAGCTCTCACACATGTGTTTTGGATATAAAACTGAAACAATCCAGTGATATATTCTGCACATCAGTGGGGGCTTTTTAGTAAAAACAATGAAAGATACAGTAAAAAAAGTGAAAATTAAAACTTTAAACACTGAAGGGTCTTTTGGAAGGGGATAAAAAAAAACTGTAATATAGGTGAAAACTAGGAAATTGAGTTAGTAGTCAGTGAACTCGGTTTCATTAGTGGCCACTTTTTAAAGTTAGTGACCACTATAATGTTTCAAACTTTCTTGACATCTAGATAAACTATAATCATTGTGTATATATATGGTACTTTTCGATTAGCTGGGTGCCAGTCTTATATATACACACATATATGTATATGTATACATATATATTTACACACATATATATGTGTATACCTATACATATATATGTATATCTATATGTGTGTGTATATTAAAGGTCAAAATTAGCACTAGCCACCGGCCACTGGGTCAGTAAAGAAAAAAAAGTGGCTAGTGAAAAATTGTCTATCATTGTCTATCACTTTTTTACAAGGAGATAATAAAATTTTCTTGCATTTCATCAAGGATTCTACTTTTTTTGGTTCCAATATATTTATATTAACATATTTATTTGGGCTACTCAGTTTTAGATTTATACTTACAGAAATTTTAGTGCTTAGCATTTTGAAATAAAAAAAGTGGTCGGTAGTTTAAAGAAAGTGGCCACTTAAAAAATTAGTCCTACTGGCCAGTGGCCGCTAATGAAATTTCCCAATTTTGACCTATTGTGTATATATATGTATACATATACATATATGTGTGTATATATAAGACTGGCGCCCGGCTAACCGAAAAGTAACATATATATTTTTTTTTTCAATAAATTAGAGTTTTATACCAGCCAACTATTCATGATAAGAACAGGGAAGCACTCAAAATTAAAGAGAATTACTAAAATCACAAAACCTGTTATCACATTAATTTTTTTAGAATATATTTTTGGATTATTTGTATATGTTCATAAACACAATTACCAATCAAAATATTATTACTTTTTTTTTATAATAATAATAATTAAAAAAAACAATCAAAATTCCAACAGCTAGCAATAAAAAAATAATAAATGAAACACAATAAAATATTATTTCTATTTTATTTAATAAGTAAATGTGTTAACACACTACACACATTGCATACAATTGAAATCTAAGCTGGTGAGTGTATTTTGCAGGATTAAATAATATCTCTTGAAAAATAATCTAACTGCTGAGCATGTGGCATGAGTTGAAATGTTGAAGATACTGCAATGCCCTTAAAATCTGCTTGCATCCGGTGGAAAAAAGGAATAAATTATTTGAAATGCATGGGGAATCCTGATGAATATATTTTGCAGAATAAAATTGTATTTCTTGAAAAAAAAAAAAAATCCAACCGAAGAGCAAGCACATGGCGAAAAGCTGAAACATTGAAAATACAACTAAGTCGTTGAAATCTGCATATAATTTGGGACATAGTTCATGTAATAAATAACAGACTGTAGTGGCAATATGTAAAGAGCATCGTATTGTGCAATTACAATTCTTGGATGCAACAGTAATGTCTAATACTACTCTGATGTCGTGAAGAATGCATGTAATATGCATACAATTGATAAATTTGCCTTCTATGTGTCTATTTTACTTCAGCTTTAACACTAAACAAACCATGAGGGGTCATTTTGACCCCTACCAATTGCAAATATTTCGGTTCGTACTAGGATTTTCTTTATACAATAAGTTTAAAAAATACAAGGAAGAAAAAGTTAAATAAATAAGTTAACACGTTGAGTGCCACAGTGAGTGACATTGAAGCGCTCAAAAATTTACAATGTTTTAAGTAATTTTTAAGAAAGTATAATCCTGTAATAAATATAAGGCAGATAAATGTTCAGTAATTACTTAAAACAATACATATATTTTTAGTTTTATATCATATTTTAGACGTCAGTCATCAGTGAAAGACTCGTTTTAAACAGAAAGTTTTAGAGTCAGTCACTGGTGACTGACATGGTGCTTAACGTGTTAAACAGCTTTAAATAAAAATTCTGGTGTAAAATATTTTTATAAAACTTGACTAAAATTTTCGGTAGTTTTAGTGTTAAGTATACTAGTAGACTACGAGATGGCTGCACTGACCTTCACCTCATCATGTTGGTGAATGAAATTCCAGGTTTAGTTAAAACTTGATTCGCATATTAAAATGCAACTGGTCTGACAAGTCATATCTTGGTGGAAAAAACCTGCAAACCTGATTTTAGTGGTTGACTGGTAGGTTTATCATTGTGTTTTCCTGCACCCAAAGGTATGGAAACATAGAAGACTGGGAGCAGGGAAACATAATGGTAAATCCACCAGTCAACAGCTAAAATTGAGTTTGCACGCATTTTCCACCAAGATATGACTTAGCAGACCAGTCGCATTTTACTATACAAATCAAGTTTTAACTAATCCTCTAATTTCAGTCACCAACACATTGAGGTGATGGTTTGTGCAGCTGTCTCCCAGTCTATAGAGGATACAAACCTGGCAATAAAGCTCAAGGGTCAATCTATGTGAAATCATCCAGAACATATTTCTCAATATTTTCAATTTTTTTATCAGTAAATTTACTGTACTTTTAGGAGACCAATACAAGGATTAAAAATATTTTAAATCTTTCGATATATTTTTTTTTAGCCACTTTTCTAGCACTGTCATAAGTGATTTTTCCAGAAATTAGTATTTTGCAGAAACCTTTACAACATTTTAATTTCTAAACATCACAAATTGATTTGAAAACCAATATATTAAATAAAGAGTGAATTAAATTTTGATAGCATGTATTTTTAAGATGATTAAAAACACTGTATAAAATTAGATTAAATGTGTCATTTTTACAATGAAAAATTGCATTTTCAATATAAAAATTTTAATGGAAGAAATTAAAATTCGCTTTTACATTTTCCCCCCTGAATATATATTTTATTGAACTATTTTCAGAAGAAATATGAAACATTTCGAGATACTACTCCTTTTTCTAGAATTAGTCAAACTAAGAATTAGTCATTCTAGAATTCTTTTCTAGAATTAGTCATCTCTGCGTCAAAATGATAAATTTAAAATTCAATATCTAAAAAAGGATTGGATGAAGTTTTATGAAAATTTAACAGGATAACCTTCATATAGGTATAAGCTTGTAGCAAGAATATTATAAGTGATATATATGTGACTTTAAAAATATGGAGTCTTGAAACTGGTTTGAAAGTCTTATTTATTTACAGATATATATATACACACCAAGAAGATGCAAAATGCATAATTTATTCTGCTCAATTCTTCAAATACCTCTTTTTAAGGTATAAATAACTTTTTTAAATAAAATTAATTCTATCATAATTTAATTTTTGCTCACAAATTAAATATTTAATTTTATGCTAACAATAATTGAATGTAAGTATTAATTTTGTGATTAAGAACAAATTTATAAATCCTATCCTATGCTCAGTACATAAATATATTGAGTCTTAACTTGTAAACTTTAACTTTTTAATTTAATGCTGAGAGCAAGTTTTCATATGCTGTCCTATTTATTTTTACCAAGCCAGTGCATAAACATATTATGGTTTAAACTGTAACTTTAACTACTGCACACTTCATTTTATGATTGAAAACAAATTTCTATATTCACTGTTTATTTCTTCAGTGTATAAATGTATGTCTCAAACTGTAACTTTAACTACTGCACACTTCATTCTATGAGAACAATTTTCTTTGTTCTATCCTGTTTATTTATGACGAATCAGAGGATAACTATATCATGTTTTAACATGTTCATTATTACAGCTTATTTAGTATTTTTATTAGGAGAGATCAGTTGTTATTTGACTTATACAGGGAAAGGTTGTGAATTTTAATGCGATTTCTGTTAATTTTATGTATTATTGTGACTTTCAATATGGACAGTTTTGTGGTTGTGGATGTCCTCTCTGGTTAGTGGCACCATAAACAAAAATATCAAAGTTTACCTAAAGAAGTGATTACAATGAGTGAATAGTCAGAAGATGATCAGATGTTACTTAAACTTAGAATACTAGGGGGGCTCAGCCCCCCCCCCCCTGCTCTCTACGCTCACTAACACACTGCGCAATCACTTCACAATTCCATTTTGTATCGCGAAGCCTGGTTCCCACACAATTCTGGAAAAAATTCCTTTTCCCCCGACTTTTTTGAAAAAATTCCAAGACCTTTCTCAATAAAAATTTGGTTTATACATTGTTGTAAAACCCTCCACAGTGGACAACTTTAATCTTGATAAATGCTTAAAAAAAGTATGCGCTGCATGAATTTCTGATTTTTAATTATTTTTCTATTGTTATATAGTTTATGTAAAAATTATTCATCCAATCTAAAATTCAAAATTTCTTTATTTATAATTACCGAGATTCTGATGGAAAGTTGTACATCAAAAATTCCCTGACCACTTCAAATATTTAAAAATTTCCCAAACTTTTTGCCTTCATTTTCAAATTCCCTGACCCATAGGAACCCTGGCAAAGCAATTCCTATTTTCTAGCCAACCCCAGATGTAATTGTTTTGCACTTCTATTCTGGATCATCTCACGATCCTTTATGTTCTATGCATTCAATTTTTAGATTCCAAACGCAGATGACGTCCCACCCCCTTCTCATTATTTAATGGAAATTATCTTCTTTCTGTAAAAATCACTTATGCCATCGACCCCCCCCCAAAAAAGTCTATTGAAATGCAGAAGATTCTTCCCTTTCCCTGCTCATCTTGTCTAAATTCTCTACTTTTATGGTTTTTGACAAGCACAATTCCCACTAAGAAAAGTCAGAAAGCTCTGAGCAATCAGATGCGTTTTGCTGTATCTATGCAGATTTTCATTGGTCCATTTCCAAATCTTGACTTTTTTTTATATATAGAAGGATCTAAAGAAATAGATAGTATCTGTTATCACAAGAATCTTGTCGAATTTCACCATATTTTTGGGGAAAAGTATTATGATCCACTATGAATTCATAAAAAACCTTCTAAAAATGGATTGAAAAAATTCTATTAGAACCTTTGTCTAAGCCTGTAATTTATTTACGTGTTGAATTCCAAGTAAGTCACTTTGTCCCAACTGTGCTACTAAATTATTTTTATTTTAAAACTCATAAAGAAAACATAAGTAATGATGATGATGATATTGAATTTAAATCTCATTCACATGAATTGATAGACAATAAAACTTTATAACAGTTGTTAATTTCCAAGTGAGTGAAAAAAGTCCAGACCAGGATTCAAACCAGGGATATCTTGGCTGAAGCTGCAAATACTCTACCAACTGAGCCATCTCGGATGAATCTGGAGGACTAATTCCCCCAACCAATCTTTAACGATTTATTTACCAATTGAATAGCAGCATCAAAAATTAATCTAATACAATTTTGCATGCAGCGCTTACTGTAGTTCCAAAAATAACCCTCGGTTTATTCTGTTAAGCTGATTCAGATATCAGACCAGATGCTGTGTTCGTTAAAGGTTAGTTGGGTGAATTAGTCCTCCAGATTCGTTTGGGATGGCTCAGTAGGTAGAGCATTGGCGGCTTCAGCCAAGACATCCGTGGTTCAAATGCTGGCCCAGACTTTATTCACCCACTTGGAAATTTACAACTGTTATGGTTATTTACCAATTGAATAATTGTGTTAAAAATTAATCTAAATAAAATTTTAGATAGAGTTGATACTGTATGTGAATAATTAGACTTATTTCATATGCATAAAATAACGAAACTGATCAAAGAAATAGAACATTAATGAAAAAAAAAAAATTCTGGTGCTGTCAAAAGAAAGCAAGAAGACTTTCAGTGAAGATTTGTGGGATAGTACACCAAACACCTTTTCATTATTTATGGATGAATATTGAAAATTATAAGTAAACTGAAAGAAAAAAGTAAAGTAGCCAATAAGAATAAAAAGGTAAATTTTATCAGCCTGATTACCAGATTCTTGGCCTCATAGCAAAATAAGCAAGGAATTTGATGTTTCTGAATATCTTGTGCAGTAGAGAAAAGAATTAGTAAAGGAACAAGGTATTTTGCCAAATTTATCCAAAAGAATAGGTCACAAGTTATTCCTTTAAGAAGACCTAAACGATTGTGTAGGTGATCCGAAAGAAAAAGAATAAGCATTTTCCTTTTCTTATGGGATTTAAAGTCAAGCCTGTACCCACAGAATTGCATGGATCCTCCCTTGGCATGACCTGACATTGAGTATTTTTAAAAATATTTTTTTTCAATTAAATATGGTCCTATTAACCCTTTATCTACTGACGGTATTTATAAGTACCATTAAAATAACTTGTTATAAAATTCATTTACTACATCGACTAGTTGTAATACAGTTTAGAATGAGTTATAGATACATTACTTTACCTTGTTCCAAAAGTATTATGGGTTGCACAAAACAAAAATATTTTTTAAAGAATGATTTCTTTTGCCTTTGCATCCTGTTCAGCTTTCTTTGCGCTGAGGGAGGGGGGGGGGGGGATTTTTCAATTCAGAAATATTTCTATGTTTCTATTGTAAGAAAATTACATTTGTACATTTCCTAATTCTACAAAATACTAAGAAAAATATTTACAATAAAAGATTTGAGTGGGTTATAAATATTGCACAAAATCCCTATAAATTAAAATTTTATGAATCCTTTTAAAATTTATTAAATGATTATGTAAATCTTCTAATATAGTTTAAAAATTCACGAAAAATGCTTTAGAAGATAAAATTTTAATGAATTCATAATTCAGTACATAAAGGGTTAATTAGGGGAAACCACCAAAACTTTTCATTTCTACCAAAAATCTTCCATTCTTAAAAGGTTATGCGATCAAGTCACAAACCATGTGGCAAAATTTTCCCAAGGTGACGCAAATAGTAGGTTATGTCTCCTGGGAAAAAAGGTCTGTTTCAATGGAAAAAATAGAAAATAAGCAATACACAAACAAAAGAGACTTATTTTGTATTTTTTAAATGAATTGTATGTTATGTTTAATTAAAAACACACAGAAATAAAAATTGGGAGATCAGTGTTGTTCCTTACATTCCAAATGATGTGTGCTACCTGGATCTTCTGGGCACAGAATGTTTGTGTCTGGAAGTATCATCAACATATAAAGCTAATGATTGAAGCTGCAAAAATAAATTTTACTTACAAAACCTTACTGAAATTACTTGTTTCTAACATGAATGATGAAAGTTACCAATAGGGCTCAAAATGTCGAACTGGAACGCTACTTCGAAATTATTGTTTACTAAAAAAAATTTTTTTTAAGTATAGACTAATTTATTTCTATTCATACAAAAACATAATATTTATTTAGCCATTAAACTTTAACAGTCATTTGCCTTGTGAAAAGGTACCTTGGAGTAATATTTATTTAGCCATTAAAATTTAACAGTCATTTGCCTTGTGAAAAGGTACCTTGGAGTAATATTTATTTAGTCATTAAAATTTAACCGCCATTTGCCTTGTGAAAAGGTACCTTGGAGTAATATTTATTTAGCCATTAAAATTTAACAGTCATTTGCCTTGTGAAAAGGTACCTTGGAGTAATATTTATTTAGCCATTAAAATTTAACAGTCATTTGCCTTGTGAAAAGGTACCTTGGAGTAATATTTATTTAGATCCATTAAAATTTAACAGTCATTTGCCTTGTGAAAAGGTACCTTGGAGTAATATTTATTTAGCCATTAAAATTTAACCGCCATTTGCCTTGTGAAAAGGTGCCTTGGAGTAGTAACTGTCGCAATGACACCAGTCATCACAGCATCAACAGCAGGTATGGGTGTTGGTTCATCATAGTGATGTTAAACGCATAGCCACACGATCTATCCATTTTTAAAGATGAACCATAACCGGAACAGAAATATTAATCCCTGGACTGCCAGCCTTAATTTTGGCAGTGAGGCTTCATTTCGCCGATAAAATCAAGGTCATTATGACTCACCTTCGACCAATACCCTGTTATATCAGTTGCATATCACAGACCAATCTGGTTCAAATATGCAACCATTACTGTATAGTGAATGACGTACGGGATGTACATCATTGTCGTTGATTAATGAAATGAGAGGATGTATGCAGCATATGTCCTGGCAGTCAAGAGGTTAATATTTTCAGAAACTGTTACAATGTTTTAATAATTTCACGAACCGGAGCAATATTTGTCATGATTTCATGAACACCCGGTAGCAGAAAGTTCAAGATGGAAGATGGGCATCACAGATTTTCTAGAAATGGTCAATGATTTGACTAAATTATGTACAGGGAATTTCAAGTCTTTCCGATCTTTTGAATATCGCACTGGGAATTATATAAACATTTAAAAGTATTTTTAAAACTTATTATAATTCCAGTAAAATAAAGAATTTTATTCAGAAAAGTTCTATATAACACTTTAAAAATACTACAAACGTTAAGCCTAACACTATACCCATTTTACCCCATTTATAAGATTTAAGATAAAACAACAAAAACAAAAGACAATTTATTGTTTGTAATTTGGAAAAGTATTAGAAATGCTTAATGAACAAAATGAGATCAAACAAATGAGTTTATATAAAATATTATGAGCTGCAGGAAGAAGTTTAATCAGACCAAATGTAGCATGAAATTGTCCTCAAACAGTTTTACTGTTGCCACTCAAATAGAACAAACTATAAAAACAAAAATAAAGTAGGAGATAAAAGCTTAAACATCAAGGAATCATATATAATTTTGAAAACTATAAATATGTTGAGAAAATTGAAAAAATTAAATAATATTTTCTAACTACCCATTTTACCCCACCTGACCCTATGCAAGCTCAAGCGAAGTTTGTATGATTTAAAACAAGCTCCACATTGTTGGAATAAGTGTTTTGGCCAATTTTTATTAAAACTTGATTTCAAAGTGAGTGATGCCGATCCATGTCTATACATTCGAGAGAAGAATGGCAAAAAGTTAATTATAGCATTGTACGTAGATGATGGATTAATTGCTGCAAATAATCAAGAAGAGTGTGAAATCTTCATTGAAAAGTTAAAAGCCAGATTCAAGATAGTTACTGGAAAAGGTTCTTGTTTTCTAGGGCTTGAAATTGAATATCAGAAAAACAGAGATATTACTATTAGTCAAAAAGGATATGCCAAGAAAATTCTTAAGAGATTTGGATTTGAAAATTGCAAACCAGTAGCAACACCGATGTTAAAGGAATCAAGATCGCAAAATACTGAAGAATCTAAGAAAGTTATTTTTCCGCATAGACAAGCAGTTGGAGATCTAATGTACCTAATGGTAGGAACGAGACCAGATCTAGCTTACAGCGTAGGAGTTTTATCAAGAACACCAGAAAACCCATCTGCTGAAGATGTAGTGAGAGTAAAAAGAGCTTTTCACTACATATCAAAAACAAGAAATTTTGGTATTACTTATCGCGCAACAAATTCAAATAGAGTATTAAAGTGTTACAGTGATGCAGATTTTGGAGGATGCATAAGAACTGGAAGATCAACATCTGGGTCAGTGAAATATGCTGGAGGTGCAATCTCGTGTTGCAGTCAAAGACAAACCATCGTGGCTACTTCAACAACAGAGGCTGAAGTTATAGCAGCATCTGAAACAACTAAAGAAATTATTTGGCTCAGAAGATTGTATGAAGGAATAGTAAAACTAAAAGAAATACCTATTCTTCAAGTAGACAATAGGGCAGCCGTAAAACTTGCCCACAGTCCAGAATATCATAGGAGAACAAAACATATAGAAATAAAGCATTTCTTCGTTCGTGAGAAGGTATTAGAAGGAAAGTTAGTTGTAGAACAAATTTCTACTGAGAAACAGATTGCAGATATTATGACCAAGCCGTTAGCCAAAACTCGATTACTGATACTGCGTGATCAAATGGAATTATCAGGCTAAAGACTAAATATGTAATTAACAAGGGAAAGTGTTAAAATATAGTTTTTGTTTTATATTAATTCATATTTTGTCTCATGTGAACTTATGACATTACGCATTGATGAGTTGTTCATTAGTAACAGACAACTAAACTCGTAGTATCTGATAGAAAATGTAATAGAAAAAATGGCTGTTATTTCGTAAGTTTCTTTTCTAAATAATGCGTTCCTTTCTTTCTTATTAATGTGTACTTAATTTAATTATCAATCGACTCAAAGCTATCATACTCTGCATATAAGAATACTAATAATTTTTAATAAAAACATCCCGAAAAACTCAGCGATTCAACTGGAGGAGGAAAATTTAACTTACCCAAAACTTTCAGCACTTTTCAGCCGATTTTTTCATTCATATCCAAGCTCAGGTCTTCAATGGCAGTCCAGACATTCTTTCGTAAGCAAATAAAAAACCTCGATTTCGCAAGTTTCTAAGATTAAAGTAAATTATTTAGTAAGTAATCAAATAGACAGGAAATCTACTACCCAAAAGAATGATTCAATTTGAATGACTCGTGAGTGACGTTGCTCTTTTAGAGAATGCATTGAAGGGAGATGATAAAAATATCTCGGTGACTCAAATAATCAGAAGGTTTTGTAGAAAAATAAACTTTATTAACACAACAACACATAGTCAAATATTCGCCATCGTCACTGAAAGAATATCTGCCGCTCTCTGCAGCGTTCGAATGTTACTGCGTCACGTGACTTCAAAAGCTCTCCGCAGAAAACGCGGGGGGAGGAAATGCGCCTCATTGCTATTGGCTGGCTCCTCGCGTGCGAGAGAGAGAGAAATAGCAGACGGCTACAGAGTATGCCCCCAGTGACGAAGTCGCGATTACAAAAAGGTAGCAATTAATAAGATACATAAGAAAGGTCTTGAGTAAAATTAAAGTACATATGATGCAAAAAAAAAATAGAAAATATATTATGCATTACATGAAAAACAATACTTTTGAGAAGGAAATAGTATGCACACTATATACATCAAATGTTTTAAACAATATAATCCGTAACGAGATGTTTCGGAAAACGAACTTTACGACCAGATTTGGTGGTAGGGTGTTCGACAGGAGTAGTTGGAATATTTATGGGCTCATTTTGTTTTTGAGGTTGGGAAGGTGAAATATAATCTGCTAATTGATACGCAGGTTTAATGCGATCAATAGATACAGTACAGCGCTTCCCGTTTAATTCCAAGTCAAACGTTTTCTCAGACCTGTCAATCACTCGATGAGGTCCTGTATAAGGGGGTGATAAGGGAGGATTGACTTTATCTGATCTAAGAAACACGTGTGAACAGGTTTTTAATGAGGGATTGACATAAATTTTAGGATTGCCGTGCATTGCAGTGGCAATGGGATTTAACTTTCTCATTTTTTCAGTTAACTCAGTGACGTATGTAAGAGTAGGTGGTTGATTTATAGTTTCAGTGTTTATGAGATCAGAGGGTAGTCTGATATTTGTGCCATAAACAAGTTGAGCACAGGTCGCTTGGATATCATTTTTAAGAGCAGTGCGTAAACCAAGTAAGACAATCGGGAGGATTTCAGTCCATTGAATTTGATTGTGAGCTTTAAGAGAACTCTTAAGATGGCGATGGAATCGTTCAATAAAACCGTTAGACTGTGGATGGTATGCTGTAGTTCTGATGCGTTTACATCCTAATCTATCTGTAAGCTCTTTGAAAAGAGTGGACTCAAAATTTCTACCCTGATCAGTAGTGATGGTAACAGGGGTTCCAAATCTGGAGATCCAACTGTGTATCAATGTACGAGCAGTTGTTTCTGCAGTCATATCAGATGTGGGTATAACTTCGGGCCATCTCGTGAACCTATCAATGATGGTCATGCAATACTGATTGCCATCGGATGATGGTAAGGGTCCGATAAAATCAATATGAATATGGGCAAAACGAGCATCAGGTTCAGAGAATGTACCAATTGGTGATTTGGTGTGTTGAAAGATTTTAGCTTTTTGACATTTCGTACAGCTGCGAACCATAGATTTTATGTCCTTACGCATGCGAGGCCATACAAATCGTTTAGAAATTAAATCTAATGAAGCTGAGATACCAGGATGCGAGAAATAATGTAAGGTTGAAAAAACTGATTGTCGCATACTTTTAGGAACAAATGGTCGAGGATGTTTTTGTGACATATCGCAATATAAATGTACATCTTCGAGTGGAAAATAATGTTTTTCTAATTTTAATGAAGTGGTGTCAAATTCGAGAAGTTGTTTTAGCTCTTCATCATTTGTCTGAGCAGTGGCAAACTCTTTAAAATCTAACACATTAGGAGAAATTGAATCTATCTCAATTCGAGATAATGCATCGGCCACAATGTTGTCAGAGCCTTTAGTATATCTAATATCAGTAGAAAACTGTGAAATATAGTCTAAATGTCTCAATTGACGTGGGCTACATTTATCAGGGTTTTGTTGAAATGCGAATGTAAGGGGTTTTTGGTCTGTATAAATAATGAAATTCCGACCTTCTAGCATGTGTCTGAATTTTTTTATAGAACAATAAATAGCAAATAATTCACGATCATAAGTAGACCAATTTCTTTGACATTTATTTAATTTACAGGAATAAAATGCTATTGGTTCCCATTGGTTTTCGGAGAGTTGCATTAAAGATCCACCAATTGCGACATTGCTGGCATCGACCCATAAGCTTAGCTGTGCGCCAGGAATTGGATGTCGTAATAATGTAGCTCGAGCTATAGCTTCTTTTGAAGCAGTGAAGGAAAGAATGGCTTCATCGTTCCATTGTAATTGCTCAGTTTTGTTAGCATTGGAACTGGGATGTTTTTTCGTATTTTTGTGTCCTTCTAAGAATTTAACGAGTGGAGCTAAAATATCGGCAGCTTTGGGAATGCACCGTCGATAAAAATTGAAAAGACCTAAGTAGCGTCTTAGTTGAGTTAAGGTAGAGGGCTGGGGGAAATCTAGGATGCATTTTACACGATCAGGTAAGGGTTCAATTCCTTCAGCTGAAAGTTTGAATCCTAGAAAATCGATAGTGGATTGGCCAAATTTACATTTATCAACATTAATACACAGGCCATACTCTTTAAGTCTAGAAAACAACAACTCAAGGTGTTCTAAATGTTCAGTTTCATTATTTGATGCAATTAGAAAATCATCAAGAAATGCGTAAACAAATCCTAAGTCACGAATTACGTCATCAATAAATCGTTGAAAAGTTGAGGAAGCGTTACAAAGGCCGAATTGCATACGAGTGCTTTCGAAAAGTCCGAATGGAGTGCAAATCGCAGTTTTATGTACATCATCAGGATTTATGGGAATTTGATGGTAGGCTTTTACAAGATCAATGTGACTGAAGATTTGTTTACCATGTAATTCAGCAGTGAAATCTGCGATACAAGGGATAGGATATTTCTCTTTAATAGTTTGTGCATTTAGAGCACGATAATCACCAACAGGTCTCCAATCGACAGATCCTTTCTTCGGCACCAGGTGCAAAGGCGAAGAGTAATTACTTTTAGAAGGTCTCATATGACCGAGTTGTAACATGTGCTGAAATTCAGCTTTGGCAATTTTTAACCGATCTGGAGCTAGCCGTCTAGGCTTAGCAGCGACTGGAGGCCCCTTAGTGTTTATATAATGCACAGTATTATGCTTAACCGGTTGGTTAGGATCCGGTAATTTCGTGATTTCAGGAAATTTAAATAATAATTTACCATATATATCATTTACAACATTGGGTTTCACAGAAAATATATTACAAGTACTTAATATAGCAGGAGCTTTTAAATTAGTAGTGGAATCAATAAGACGACGATTCCGTAAATCAAGTTTTAAATTAAAATTATGCAAAAAATCAGCTCCTAAAATAGCACATGAAACATCACAAATATAAAAAGAATATGTAAAATTTCGGCGTAGGCCTAAGTTGATATTAATACATTTACGACCATACACATTAATTTTTGTGCCATTAGCAGCACGAAAGGTTTGAAGAACAGGCTTAGTTTTGTCATTTTTATTCGCGGCCACAAGTGAGGCATCAGATCCAGAATCGACTAGAAAACACATACCTGTATTTCTGTCTCTAACGAAAAGGCGACGAGAAGGTGCTGGGGAGAAGTCCGTCGCCGCTACTCTTCCCGCTTCTGGTTTTCCGAATAAGAACAAGGCGCTAGGCACTTTTTTGCTTTTTCTTGATATTTTTGGTGATACCAACACAATGTTGCATCCCTATGGCGGGACTGAGAACGATTACGCTGATGGTTATCTCTTCTAGATACACTTCTTGAACGACGAAGATGAGCGACCTCTTGGCGTAATGCTTGGATTTCTTTTACGAGCATATCAATGGCTGGTGGTGTCTGAGATTCAGTTGTTGGTGTTCGAATCGAAACAGAACTAATGTTGGAAGGCGTTAATTCAATTATTCTATCAGCAATATCAGCCGCTTTATCTGGAGTAATTTTTTCAATGGAAGCTAGAATCGTTTGCACAGTGGTTGGCATTTGTTGAGTAAACAGTTCTAGAAGAAGATCGTTACTAATATTATGGCTTTCAGCCCGTCTTTTCATTAATCGAAGTAATTCAGTTGGTTTTCTGTCACCCAGGCTTTCTCCAGCTAGCAGTTTCCGAATTTCTAAAGTACGACTTCCTCCGCAACGTTCGATAACTTTTGCTTTCAAAATCTGATAAGGATCAGTTGGATCAGGACTCATTATCACATCTCGAACCATAGTAGCAGTAGCAGGCGGTAGATGCGCTACAACATATTTATATTTTGTTTTCGACTCAGTGATAGCTTTAGGAGTAGCTAATTCGAACGTGCTGTCCAGCATATGAAACCATAATGTAGGGTCCACAGAGATATAGGGTGGAATGACTACGGCAGATGTTTCAGCAGTTGCCATTTTGCTAGTTAAACAAAACGTTCCATGAAACAGTTGAATAGTTCGACGTTCTATGAAATAGTTGAAGGTTCAAAAATCCGCGGTCACCATTTTAGAGAATGCATTGAAGGGAGATGATAAAAATATCTCGGTGACTCAAATAATCAGAAGGTTTTGTAGAAAAATAAACTTTATTAACACAACAACACATAGTCAAATATTCGCCATCGTCACTGAAAGAATATCTGCCGCTCTCTGCAGCGTTCGAATGTTACTGCGTCACGTGACTTCAAAAGCTCTCCGCAGAAAACGCGGGGGGAGGAAATGCGCCTCATTGCTATTGGCTGGCTCCTCGCGTGCGAGAGAGAGAGAAATAGCAGACGGCTACACTCTCAAAAAAGTTCATGCTTTGAAAAGAGACGTCGGAATTTTATAAAAAATGTAGCAAAATTAGAACATATATCAAATCATTAGCTTTGTGCTATAAATCTCTTTAGTAAATCTGGACTTAGAACCTTGCAATATTTTTCAGACAAAAAAAAAAAGAAATAGTGAGCACCGAGCACAACATGTCTTTACACATTTGCATCCAACCAATTTACGGTTAGCCGGCAAGCGTCAGTGATAGCGTTACTTTCTGCAAAATAAAACTCATTTTGATGCTTTTTAAAAACATTTTACAGAAGAATAAAGGTAATCACATTGCTGTGTTTCTATTATCGCATAATGATGTAAGTCCTCATGCGGAATCCTTTGTATTTTCATAAATTTTAGCTTTTGTTTTTAAATTTAGTATAATAATGACTGTTGATATTACGTGTTGTGTTTAATACAGAATCTTAACTTTGCATGTTTAGGTCTATAAAATCTACATTTTTCATATTTATTTGATGTATTTCCCGGTGTGTAAGGCGATTTTTTAAACAGCCGAAACACAAAGAAAATTCAAGGATCAGATGCACAATCAGACATTTGACGATCGCGATTTCTGTATCAATAGTTACGAATTAAATGTCGATCTTTTCCCTACTGTTATGACTAGAGTCGTAGACAGCCAAATTGAGTCACGGGGATCCGATGTATTCACATAAAAAAGGGAATGAAGATTTGGGAAGTAATATAAATTAGGGGTCTTCAATCTTTCTTGCTTGAGTGCCGAGTTTGTAAGTTCTTAAAGTTCCGCAGCCATTCATGATTGTGTAAAAATAATTATATGTAAACACTGTAGAATTCTCATTTTCTTCTTGATTCATAAAGAAACACTATTTAGTATTTTTATTTGCACTCAATATTTAATTTTTAAATCAGAAGTTGTATACAGTTACTTCATTAAATAATAGTAGCACAAAAGGGTAATCTGATGGATAGCACTCAAGAAAGTTAAAGATAGTACCATTAATCTGTGTTTATTACAGCACCATAATGACGTATGAGAAAGTGTGCCAGCAAGAGCTGTTATCATAAAGTGGTACTCTGCCGATCTCATACAGGAAAGAAACAAATTCAGTTTGCCTGATTTTGAGTTGATGTGAAAAACAATTAAATATGCCATATAACTTTTTTCTTGTTTATTGATAATTTTTTATTTAAAGTAGACAATTACTTTCTGTCTGCCACACTACATGTCGGGAGTTCTGCTCCTGGCTGGACAAGGTTTACTCAACCTTTCATCCCTTCGGGGTTGATAAGATGAGTACTAAGCTTGCTTGGGAACTAAACACTGAAGGCCTCGCGTTGGGTTGACCACCTGGCCGGGGCACATACTACATAGCACCTTGGGGCCCTGGGTCAAGTAAACAGAGTTGGGCACTGTAGGCGCTGATCCTTCACGGATTGTGCAGCCACAGGTTTAGTTTAGTTTTTAGTTAATTGCTTTTGATACCAAATTTGAAGCATTGTTTTAAGTTGTAAAAAAGTTTTGAACTAGAAATTTTACTTAATAAATGAAATCAAATAAGTGCCACATAGAAACAAAAATCATTTATTGAATTCATTTGCTGGGTCAAAACAAGTTTATTTGAGGAGGGAAAAAAATATATAAAAGTTGCGTTTAAAAACCTTCGATGGCATTGAAAGTTTTTTGCTCTTGATATCCGAAATAACACTGCAAGTTGGTAAAATATCCTTGACTGGCCAGCACCGATGGCACTGCGGGACATGGGTTGAAAATGCCAACTATAAATACTACCAGTTAATGTGCCAATATTGGACATCTTCCAAAGTTTTTTATTTTAAAAGCTTTTGTTAAAAAAATATGAAGTAATAAGTGACTAGAGAATTAAAGACAGCTTGGTGTGATTTTAAAAAATTGTCAGATTGGTGACTTTTTTAAATTGTTTAAATTATTTATATACCTTATTGTTTACATTGAATCTGAATATTTAGATTGAAAGAATTGGCAAATGTATTGCAGCGCCAACAAGTCATACGTCAAAAAAACTAACTAAACTCTGTGGCTATACAATCCATGAAGGATCTGGGCCGACAGTGCCCATCTCTGTTTTCTTGACCCTGGGCCCCGAGGTGCTATACAGCATGCGTCCCGGCCAGGTGGTCAGCCTAACGCGAGACCCTCGGTGTTGAGTTCCCAAGCAAGCTTAGTACTCATTTTATCGACCCCAAAGGGATGAAGGGCTGAGTGAACCTTGCCCAGTCGGAAGTCGAACTCTCGACCTGCGGTGCGGCAGTCAGATGCCCTGACCACTACACCACTGGGCTTCAGTCATACGTCAAGCAGTCGTTAATTCTGTGGCTTAGCGGAAATAATAATTCAAGTTTTATTATTATTATTATGCATAAATATAGGTACTTTTTGGTTAGCTGGGCGCCAGTGTTATATGTACATATATATGTCTATATATATGTACACATATATAAATATATATATACTACATATACATGGATATGTATGTATGTGATATATGCAATATATATATATATATATATATATATGTGTGTATATACATATATATGTATGTATATATAACACTGGTGCCCAGCTAACTGAAAAGTACTTAAAAATATATACTAATAATAAGCTTGATGCAGCAGGGGTTGTTCGGTAGCTTCAGAGCCCTGAGCCCTCCCTTCCCGCTTTTCGGTGTCTTTAATTTGTGTAATTTCCCTTTAAATTTGTCCAGTTTCAATTTTTTATTTTTATTTTCAGCCTGCCTTCTGCAAAAGAGTCGGAATAAGATTCGAATAAAGGGCTGTGGACGGAAAGAGGCCGCTCGCTGCAGTGGTTTCATAACCTGAGTTATTTTTGCTTACTTTTATCATACCAGTTAGGAAGCAGAAAACTAAAAGCTGGTTTTACTTACTTAATTTACACAAAGCTGAAATTTCCTTTAAAATTAATGTTTCAGGGGAAAAACGGGAGCAACGCAGTTATCAGAGTTGTATAATATAGATGCACGCGTGAATGCCGTGCACGGAAAATTTTCCGAAAAATTCGGGACTTTGCGGAAAAAGGTTACGAAAAGAAAAACGTAGGTTTTGTTTTTGTAACTTTTTTTAATACCAAAAATTTAAAATATTCCCCAATTTTATGTACGATTTATATATTGTTTGTCTACAATTCAAAGTTTAAAGTCTCAAAACATTGTTGTGACATCACAGACCCTTTTATTTCTATTTTCCGCAGACTAAAACTTGTTGCCGATCGGTCTTCCATCGGCGGCTGCAGTGACAATTTAGCCTGGCAACGGCTGTTACATCGAATAATTTCGTAGTGTTATAAGAATGACTGGCATTTTGTGCCACAAATTCACAATCTTAAGGATTGGGTTGTTTCTAAATGCATTGACAAAATAATTGAAAAGAATTCACCTTCCTATCATTGATTTTTTGCTTATTTTAAAATTAAAATAATTATTCTTTAATTAATATTAATTATTTTTTAATTTAAATAACAATTATTTTAAACTATGTTTTAGTTCATATCATCAAAATAATATAACATGTAATTTTATTAAACATTAATTTGCGGAAAATTTTTGACCTAATATTTATGTGCACGGAAAGTTTTTATTTTTATATGAGTCTGGCAGTTATGTCCTTGGATCAGGAGTCGTACAGGTGACTTGCTGGGGTAAGGAGACTGAACATTGGTTAGAACATAGCGAGTTTCAATATTAGACAGAAGCCTCTTCAGTGCTACTATTGCTGGAATTACAGCCACATGGCAAAAGTTTGTCGCAGTGTTGCGTGCTGTGATTATTGTGGTAGTCAGGACCATATTCGTAAAGATTGTGCTGGGGATTCTGTGTGCCCGAATTGTACCAGGGTCAATACGATGAATCCAGCTGGCAAAGCTCTGCCCACCAGTCATGCTGCAGGTTCAAAAGGATGTTATGTTTTCCGAAATGAGCTGGCATTGACTGAGCAGGGATATGTTTAGGAAAATTTTAGGTCCTTTAAAAGACCCTTCACAAAATAATTTATCTTAGAACAGGACCCTTCACAAAATTTTTCATCCCCAAACAGGACCCTTCACAAAACATTTTATCTCAAAACAGGACCCTTCACAAAATTATTTGTCTCTTGAATAGACCTTTCACAGAATTTTTTCACCTTCAAATTGTACTTTTTACAAATTTAGTCATTTAAAAATAAAATCTGGCCTGTAAGTAAGCAGTTGGAACTCATCAAAGAGCATATTACTTAGCTTTTTATATATAAAGGGTAGAACATGAAGACATCAATAATTTAAAATTCACAAAATTATGACTAGAATTTTCACAAACATAAGAAAAACTCCACAATTTCACAAAAACAGGATCCTGTGAGAAAAGTCTGGACAGACCCCTGCTGAGGGGAGAAATCATGGGGAGTAATCCTAAGTATCTTTACCTCAATGTCAACTGCAGTTTTGTAGTTGCATGCCAGTTAGGTAAAACAGTGCTATTGCATACCATTGACATGATTTCATTGAAAGAATGTCACATGCGCGACGGTTATTCCGTAGTTATTTCTTCCGAGGGTCAGAGCTGAGCAGCCTTCTGGATTGGTCCACGTTTGAAGTACTGTGTGGTTCTGAATACCCAAGATGTTGTCATCATTTGCTGTACTATCTCGGACAAGAAGGGGCTGACAATGTCGTGTTATTGCTCTTCATCTGAAAATATTGTTCCAGTCTTGACTCAGTTGGCTGGCTTGGTGGGTAAGTACCCAAATGACAGCAGTCTCATTGTGGGGGACTTTAACAACTATTCGTCCATTTGAGGGAACAGGCCAACGTATCCAAGGAGTGAAGGAGATTTCTTCATGATTTCGAGATCATTGACAGTCCAGGCAGTGCTCCAAGGAGGACCACACTAGAGATGAGACAGGCTCAGGCCGAGCCTGACACAGGTTCGGGCTAGTTCTTTCTGAAACCGGAAAACAATATTTATTTATGTATAGAAAAGATTGAAAGAACTTTTTTCCCCATTTAAAATTACTTTTCAATGTTATTTAGATCAAAATGAAGGGGTAACAAAAATCGTGTTTATTTATTTTAGTATTTGATTGCTATTTCAAAAGAAAATTTGTGATGTTTTCAGATTTATGTGTACGGCATTTTCGACGACAATCAATTAATATGGCGCCAATCAAAACAAACACAAGCAATGAATTTCTTTTTATTAGGATTTTCGTTTGTGACAGAAGATATTTTTTAATCTGATCGTTTATTTATTTTTTATTTAGTTATCTAACACAAAGAGAATGTTTTCTTCGATTTTTAGTAGACCAGAATTAGCTTGAGGTTTGCAAATTATTTAATCTTATATTTGCGCATGAGTCATAATCATTCTTCATATGAAAATAACTTTACTGGGTATTATATCTATTTGTCATTAACTCTGCTCATGCTGAGGACTCTGTAGTAGATTTGCGAGATCACTTTGCTTCGTAAGTAAATATAATTACTTTATTATTCCGATAGGAAGCAATCAGTCAGTGTTTCTTCTTTTAATATTGTTGGAAATATTTAATTCTTTTAAGTTATTTTTAGCATACAACTGCTTATTTTAAGTTTTAAAACCCCATTTCATCATCTTGTCGTCCACCCTGCAGAGAACACGTTTTCCCGGCGACTGTCGAGATGTTTACGTTCTCAATCGGTGCTCGAGTCGAGTTGAGTTATCTCACGGTTGCTCTTTGGAAGGAAACTTCCATTTTTCAGGTCGTTCCGGAGATGCACGACGCTTCGTCTTTAGTTGACGTTTGCTAGGCTGTGATTCGTCCAGGTAATTAACTGTCCGTTTCGCGGTATTTTATGCAAATGTCTTATTTTTGAGGTGTATATATATCTGTACAAATTTCAGAGATGCATGCTTGCTCTCACATGCAAGTATCAGTTCGTTCTCATCTTGAACGAACATTAGATTGTAATGGGTATTCTTTTGAAACACTTAATGTTCTTAGCTCTAGTAGAGCTCTGTCTAAAGTTAATGTCTCTTTTAGTTTCTAATAAATGTGTTTGTTTTTAAAATCTTTGTCATTAATCAACACCATCTCACCTTTCATACTTTACATTTTCAGATAATTTATGAGTAGAAAGAGTATGTTTTTCCATATTTTGGAAAACAAATATAAAGGCATCTGACCTTTAAGATAACGGTGTCAATTTTGTAATTTACATTGATTTTCTGGTTCACATCAATCATGGAAGACTGTTATGAGAAAGGAATCGATTATAGTTAAAGATGTATCGGTAAAGAGTGGTATCGGGCTTGGGCTCTGATGACAAAAAAATCTTTCGTGCTCAGGCGGGCTCGGATTTAAAATCGTCGGGCTCGGGCGGGGCAGGCCTGGACTCCAAAAAACGAGCCCGAACTCAACTCTAGACCCCACCCACCCTCGGCACTAACTAATATGCATTTTTCTGCGACCATTTAACGAATTTCGCATTTTTTTCGCGATCTTCTGATGAAATTCATGTTTTTTCATGACCTTTTGCAAAATCTGCATTTTTTCGCGATCTTTTGACCAAATGTGCGTATCTTAATGAAATTTGTGGGTTTTTCTCGCCATTCTTTGAAAATATATGCATTTTTTTTTTAAGGATTTTTTGATGAAATTTGCGTTTTTAGGTGATCTTTTGACGAAATTTGCATTTTTTTCCGCGATCTTTTGACGACATTTGTGTTTTTTCTGCAATCTTTTCATGAAATTTACATTTTTTTCACGATCTTTTGACAACAGTTGCGTTTTTTTTTCATGATCTTCTCGCAAAATTTATGTTTTTTCCACGATTTTTTGACAAAAGTTGCGTTTTTTCCACGATCTTTTCACGAAATTTGGGTTTTTCCGTGATCTTTTGATATAATTTGCATTTTTTTCTGCAATCTTATATCGAAATTTGTGTTTTTTCCGCGATCTTTTGAAGAAATTTGCGTTTTTTCTGCGATCTTTTGACGAAATTTGTGTTTTTTCCTCGATCTTTTGACGAAATTTGCGTTTTTCCCGCGATCTTTTCACGAGTTTTGCATTTTTCCCGCAATCTTTTTACGAATTTGCATTTTTTCCGCAATCTTTTCATGAATTTTGCATTTTTCCGTGATCTTTTCATGAAATTTGTTTTTCCGCGATACTTTGAAGAATTTTGTGATTCTTTTCCGTGATTTTTTGTCGGAATTTGCGTTTTTCTGCAATCTTTTCACAAATTTCACATTTTTTCTGCGATCATTTCACGAAATATGCGTTTTTCCGCGATACTTTGAAGAATTTTGTGATTCTTTTTCGCGATTCTTTGTCGAAATTTGCGTTTTTTCCACGATCTTTTCACGAAATGTGTTTTTTCTGCGATTTTTTGACAAAATTTGCATTTTTCCACGATCTTATCACGAAAGTTACGTTTTCTCCATGATCTTTTCACGAAATTTGCATTTTTCCGCAATGTTTTGACGCAATTCGTGTTTTTTTACGTGGTCCTTGGGCGAAATTCAAGTTTTTTCCGCGATTCTTTGACGGAATTGGTAATTGTTTTCTATGAACGATTGACGAAATTGTTTTTTTTTTCAGTGACTATTTCGAAATTAGGGATATTTTTATGTCCGAATTTTCGGACTGACCCAGTAGCAGAAAGTTATGGTTGTGTCTGCGACAGCAATTTAGTGGGATGAAAATTGTCTGCGGGTGTAGAGTGTTACATTTTCTTATGTACAAACATTATGAGTGTTAAAATAAACAGCGTTCTTACTTATTAATACCAGGTGTGATTCTGAGTAAAAAAAAAAAAAAATTCTGAAATTCACAGCAAAATTTCCGAAAGGTTACACCAGAGGGCGGGGGCAGGGAGCGAAAATCCACTACGGGTAATAATTATGCGTTTTTCTTGCTCACTTTTGATGAAATTTTGGTTTTTTCGCGACCTTTTGACGAAATATGCCGTTATCTCGATCTTTTGACGAAATCTGCTGATTTTTTGCGATTTTATGAGGAAATTCCTCGTTTTTTTCGCGATCTTTTGACGAAATTTGCCGTTTTTTCGCGATCCTTTGACAAAAATGAGCTTTTTTTCGCGATCCTTTACGAACTTCGTGTTTTTTCATCGATTCTTTGACGAACTTCGTGTTTTTTCTGCGATTTTGTGACAGAAATTTGCGTTTTTTCGGCACCTCTGGGACGAAGTTCACGTTTTTCCCGGGATCTTTTGACGAAATTCGCGTTTTTACAGCGATCCTTTGGCAGAAATTTGCACTTTTTTGCGATTTTTTGACGAAATTCCGCAAATTTAATTCCGATCTTTTGACATAAATTTTCCTTTTTTCGCGATCCTTTGACAGTAATCTGCGTTTTTCGTGATCCTTTGACAGAAATTTGCGTTTTTTCGCGATCGTTTTACAGAAATTTGCGTTTTTTCGCGATCTTTTGACATAAATTTTCCTTTTTTCGCGATCGTTTTACAAAAATTTGCGTTTTTTCGCGATCGTTTTACAAAAATTTGCGTTTTTTCGCGATCGTTTTACAAAAATTTGCGTTTTTTCGCGATCGTTTTACAAAAATTTGCGTTTTTTCGCGATCGTTTTACAAAAATTTGCGTTTTTTCGCAATCGTTTTACAAATATTTGCGTTTTTTCGCGATCGTTTTACAAATATTTGCGTTTTTTCGCGATCGTTTTACAAAAATTTGCGTTTTTTTGCGATTGTTTTACAAAAATTTACGTTTTTTCGCGATCGTTTTACAAAAATTTACGTTTTTTTCGCGATCTTTTGACATAAATTTTCCTTTTTTCGCGATCCTTTGACAGTAATCTGCGTTTTTCGTGATCCTTTGACAGAAATTTGCGTTTTTTCGCGATCGTTTTACAAAAATTTGAGTTTTTTCACGATTGTTTTACAAAAATTTACGCTTTTTCGCGATCGTTTTACAAAAATTTACGTTTTTTCGCGATCGTTTTACAAAAATTTACGTTTTTTCGCGACCGTTTTACAAAAATTTACGTTTTTTCGCGATCGTTTTATAAAAATTTGCATTTTTTCTACGATTGTTTGACTAAATTCGTGTTTTTTCCTCGATCCTTTGATGAAATTCAAGTTTCTTCCGCAATTTTGTGACAGAAATTTGCGTTTTTCTTGCGCCCCTGGAACGAAATTCACGTTTTTTCGGGATTTTTGGATAAGATTTAAGTTTGTATAGCAATCTTTTGGCAGAAATTAGCTTTTCGAGATCTTCTGACGAATTTCCTCTTTCTTTCCGCAATCCTTTGACATAAATTTGCGTTTGCTCGCGATCCTTTGACATAAATTTGCGTTTGCTCGCGATCCTTTGACATAAATTTGCGTTTGCTCGCGATCCTTTGACTAAATTTGCGTTTTTTCGCGATCCTTTGACTAAATTTGCGTTTTTTCGCGATCCTTTGACTAAATTTGCGTTTTTTCGCGATCCTTTGACTAAATTTGCGTTTTTTCGCGATCGTTTGACTAAATTTGCGTTTTCCCTACAATCGTTTGTCTAAATTTGCGTTCTTTCCGAGATCCTTTTACTAAATTCGCATTCTTTCCGCGATCCTTTGATGAAATTTGTGTTTTTTCCGCGATCCTGTGACAGAAATTTGCATTTTTTCTACAACCCTGGGACGAGATTCATGTTTTTTTCCGGTCTCTTTTGACGAAATTCGGGTTTTTATAGCGACCCTTTGGGGTGTCGCCGATTTGGAGCGACCTTTGGGGGGGGGGGTCGAAAAAATTACCGATTTTTTATGCGAACGATTGCCGAAATTGATATTTTTCGGCGACCATTTGTCGAATTCGCGATATTTTTTGTCAGAATTTTCGTACTTTTTTTTTTTTTTAAGGAAATACTTTTTTTTTTTTCAAGTTGGCAAATTTATCTGCAAGGTCCAAAATAAATCTGCGACGCACGTCGCGCGTCTCAAACTTTTTGCTACCGGGCGGACTGATGACCTTTTTTTTTTTCTGGAAACAAATGCCTTAAATCTTTGGAAAATTCGAGACAGTATCACCCCTGCTACTTTCTTTTCTTACATTCGGGAGAATCGCCGATTTGGACACCATAAATTCTGAACGAATTTCACCCCTTTCCTCCCTGGCATCGATCTTTCAACCATTGCGTTTGGCGAGTGAGGACAATAAAGTTAATCGCCGATGCCTGGTGAGTGGCGAGTGCTAATTTTGTGCTATAATCTGGACATTTATGATCATGACTCTCTGGACCTAGGAGTTGAACATTTTGAATCAACTTTGGTGAAGTTGTGTTTGGACCACTGGAAGCGTTGCCCTGCCGTTGGCAAGGACACGTGTTGGTGGACTTTGGAGTTAGAAAGTCAAAGGTTGAATATAAGAAGGCAATCTTGCATACCAAGTGAGCCTCTTTCCAAAAGTTTCTTTTAGAAAAGCTCACTACTGGCAGAGTCGGCCAAGTTTGTGAGGCAAGTGGAGGCCAGAAACTGTAGTCACTCTGGAGCTACCCAATGGGAAAGTGGCCTTCACCTGGGATGCGATCCAGGATGCTGTTGCAAGACATCACTTCCGGCAGGTCGATGAAGTCGTGCAGACTGCAATCAATAAGACCGATGACCCAGAATTGTTCGACATAGAGGAGTTAGGGTTGGCGCATGACAAAATGTCAGATCACGATAGGTTCAGTCTGGAGATCATCAACGAAGTCTTCCACTACCACCCTCAGTGGTTGCTTTCCTTGTATAATCAATGCCTTAGAGATTCTCAGTTTTCACGGAGTTGGAAGCGTGCGGTCACAGTCTACTTTTCAAAAGAGTGACCCAGCCTCCTACATCATATTTGTCTGCTTCCTGCGATTGGAAAGGTGTTAGACAGAATGTGCACAACTCGCCTGAGGAACTACTTGGAGTCCAATAATGTGTTTGACTGTAGGCAGTACAGTTTCCGTCAAAATTGTTCTACTGTTGATGCATTTCATAAGGAGATATGCCACATTTCCGAGTCAAAGGGGGTTGACCAGTAACATGTCTGCTTAGCCTGTGTGTCAACAATGCGTTCTACATTGCTCATCGAACAGTCCTGATTTTGTATTCTGGTGGAGTATGGTGTTCCTTCAGATCTCCTGGGTTTGATTGATTCTTTTCTCTAGAATAGATGCAACATTTCAAACACAAATGAGCATTACTTTAATGTCAGGTGCTGCAGGGGTCGTGTCTCGGGCCAATCCTCTGGTTGGTGCTGATCGGTAGCTTACTGAAATGACTCGGCATTGATGAGGCATGGACTGTTTTATTCTTTGCTGATGACATATTTATCCTTGAAAGTAGTCCGGCTCTTTACCGATTTCCAGATATTGTCTGGTGGGTTCTAGCAGAGATTCACGCCTGGGTAATTGAATGCAGCTTGAAATTCAGCTATTAGAAGTGCTTGCATACAGTCATACCACCAAAGGGAAAGATGGAGAATAATCCGTCCTGTGTCATCTGGATGGATGTTCATAAGTAGCTTACTGAAACGACTCAGCATTGATGAGGCATGGACTATTTTATTCTTTGCTGATGACATATTTATCCTTGAAAGTAGTCCGGCTCTTTACCGATTTCCAGATATTGTCTGGTGGGTTCTCGCACAGATTCATGCCTGGGTAATTGAATGCAGCTTGAAATTCAGCTATTAGAAGTGCATGCATACAGTCATACCACCAAAGGGAAACATGAAGAATAATCCGTCCTGTGTCATCTGGATGGATGTTCATAAGGTTAAATGCAGATCAAGTACCTGGGTGTGGTTTTTGACTGGGACTATAGTTGGATGTCTCATTTGGACCTTGTCCAAGAGAAGGCAACCAAGATTAAGTAGGATAGCTACAGCCACCTGGGGTCTGAAGCTTGAGGTCTGCAAAGCAGTCTACTCGGTCATAACCGAATGTATAGTCTTGTATGTAGAACCTATCTGGTTCTCTGATAAAGTTGCTGAGGCCAAAGGAGACTGCTGAGTATTCCTTGTGGTCTCCTGTTATGTGTCACCAAGTGTTACAGCACAGTTTCAACAGATGCATTGAACTTTTTGTGTGGGGTGTTTCCCCTGGGCCTCCGTGCTACTATAGAATGCGACTTCAAAGCCCTCACTCAGAGAGGCTCGGGTGAGAGAGTTGAAAAGTCAGTCTCAGGCCAGATTTTGTAGAGATTTAGAAGAACCCACCTCAACGAGAAAGTTCTTGGAGAATCCCATGGACTCCGGACCTCAACCAAAGGACACCGTATATATAGTAAAAGGACGGATCAAGGCTTAAGGATGAGAAAATGGGCCTTGCCACCAAGGACGGCATTGTTGAGGAGGGTCAGTTCTGTCTGACTGATGGGCTGACTGTTTTCGTTGCCAAGGTCCATGTGATCAAGGAGGCGATTGCAGATGCTCTTTCTAAAGGTCTCGGTGAACTTGATATCTATTCAGATTCGAGGTCAGCACTTCAGGTGCTTTACTCTCTCGTGCCTCATCACAAGGCAGTTGCCGAGATTAGAGACTAGAGACCTGGTTAGAAACAAGGATATCAAGGTCCATATGCACTGGATTAAGACCCACATTCGTTATGTCTACAATGTGCTTTCCAAGGAGGCTGTGACTCATCCAACAATCGATATGCAGATTCCTCTCTCCTGTCGGCAGGCGAAGAGGAGGCTCTTTGGTCAAGTGCTTATCGATTAACAGAATAGGTGAGATCATGCTGAGGATGGTCGAGTGACGTATCTAATCTTCTGGAAGATCTCCACTCGGAGACTGCAGGGGGATTTCTTCGTAAATTAGGTCTTAACGGGGCATGGTGTCTTTGGTGATCATCAAGCCCACTTCTTCAGAGGCAACCCTGTGTGCTTCTGCGGGATGGAGAGTAGCACGATTAGACATTGTGTTTATGAGTGTCCCTTGTGGAGATCTGTCAAGAAAAATCACTTTCCCCGTGGTTTCCACACTCGAATGCTTGCCGATCTTTGCCTTGACCATACAGCGGGAAGGGGGTCATGGTTATTGTCAGTGGCCTTCTGACAAGGACTTTAGATCTGGCTGGTGGTCGTGAGATCGAGACGGCAAGCGTGAGCTCTTGCAGATCTAGTCCCAAAGTCTTCAAATGTAGATCTTGGAATCATTTGAATGCAACACTCTTTTAGAAGAGTCCGATGCTGTAGTGTCGTCACATTTCAGACGGGCGACTGCAGGTTTTTCAGGGTTTTTTCTTGTATGTAACGATAATTCGTGTTGCTTGTCCTATTAAATCCTCCCTGAAGGCGGAGTCTCATATTTCAGTGGTGTGGCCTAGACTGCATCTGCTGGTTTTTTGCATGTCACGGACTTGTTGTGAGTGCACTTTTTTTTTTTTTTTTTTTTTTGGCAGGTGACTCCCAGAGGCTGTGTCGGGTTCCGTCTTGCCCTCCCTCTTGCGGGCGGGCATGCTGTTGCTCTGACTGGGCTTCACTTTTGGGTTTCTTTGCCGACATGTGGGATCCTCAGATCCTGGTTTGGCCTCTTTTCTCTTTAATTTATATACGAGGATTGCCTTTTAAGTTTTTACAAAAAGTAGGAAGAAAAAGAATTTTTTGAGAACAAACTATTTTATTGCTTTTCAAAATATTTGCCTTTAAGATTTATACAATTTTCCGCCTGTTCAAAGCAATTCTTGAAACATAATTTTAGAAGGCATCAACAGCTTCTTGAGGTGATGAAAATCGTTGCTCACACATTTTTGTTTGACATAGGGGAACAAGAAAAAGTCGTTAGGCAACAAATCAGGAGAATATAAGCAGTGAGACATTAATTTGATATTTCTATCTTTCAAATAATCAATTGTTTCACGTGCTGTGTGGGAGCTGGTGTTATCGTGATGTGGCTTTTTTGTTGTTTTTCTTGATTTCGTTGATGACTTTTGGCAAACAAATTTCTGTATATTATTTAGCGTTAACAGTTTTTCGATCCTCTAAAGGAATGGTTGTGATATGTCGTGTAAGGCCGAAGAAACAAGCAATAATTTTCTTGGAAGCGCTTTGTGAACGAACAACTTTCGTAGGATTCGGTTCATCTGGAAACACCCAAACAGTGGATTGTTGTTTAGTTTCCGGCTCATACGAATGTATCCAAGTTCCATCATCTGTAACGATGTTGTATATGGATTGTGCAGTTCCAAATTTGAATTTTTTTAGCATTTCCTTACACCAATTTGCACGCGCCTCTTTTTGAGCTCCTGTCAAATTGTGCAGAATCCATCTGGAACAAATTTTTTTAACAGCTAAATGTTCGTGCAAAATCGAATGTATTGCAGTCTGTGATATGCCAAGGGATGCCTCTATCTCACGATACGTGACATGCTGGTCTTCTTCAATCATCTTGTGCACACACAGCATTGATGTTGTTTGAAATCACTACCGATTTTGGTTGTCCTTCACAAGATTCATCACTGACAGATGCACGACCACTACGAAATTCTGCAAATCAATTGTAAGCAGTCTTTCTGATGGTGCTTCATTACCAAAAGTTTCCCGAGCATAAGCATTCCGATACTAAGCATTCTTGTTGAGTGAGGCCTTTCTTAAAATTATAAAAAATCATCCAACGGAAACCTTCACAAGTTATTTCCATTTTTTTCACTCACTTGTTTCTTTAGAACATTCACTGTAAACAAAATGTGCAGACAATGTCTAAGATGCCACTGATTCCAAGATTTAAAAAAATGTGAATTTTACGAATATCCCGAAGACAAATTTCAGTAGCGCCTTCTATTGATCATTTGTAAAAACATAAAAGGCAACCCTCATATCTTCTTTATTTTCTTCCAAAATTGCATATTTTCAATATTTGGAAATTTACCTAGGGAACTATGCCAACATAGTGAAAAAGATTCCATGCCGGGACTCGAACCCGGGCCATCAGTATAGCGCACTGACGTTCTACCGACTAAACCACATGGAACGATACTCAGCCTGGAACTTCTCACTATTGCAGGTTGGCAAGGCTACAAACACAGCACAAGATGGAATATTTTTCGTATTTTTGCATATTTTTGTCTGATAGTAATAGGGGTAATTTCATGCCAAATCAATCAGTGACTTGACCTGACCGTTACAGATGTTGATGAAACCTACAGGGATCATTCTCCCTGATGATATAAATGAAAAAATATTTTTATAACATTTTTATCTCATTAGATTTTTATAAATTTAAATTTAGAAAAATCATAATTTTTTCGCTTGCATAGATTTTAATTTTGAGTTTCTCAAGTTTTATCAAGTGTGGAGAGTTGTTTGACCCCAAATTTTAAAGAGAATTTCATAAGGTTTAACTTGATAAGGCAAATTTACTATGCTTGGTTAAAACAAATTTGATTTTTTTTTTTTTTTTACAATTTAATAATGTTTTTTGAAAAGTTTGAAAAATAATACAGTCGAACCCCGTTATAACGAACCTCAAGGGACCGAAGGTTTTGTTCGCTATATTCGGTGGTTCGCAATATCCGAACCGTCAAGAAAAATGTTAGAGTTCACAAAATGTATAACTCATTAGTTGCTATGTGTATATTCAATAATGATGTATTAAAAAAAGGTAAAATCTATTAAATATAGCCATTAAAGAATTAAATTGACTAAATTCGATTACATTAAACTAACACAATACTAATTAAATTAACCAACAATGAAGACAAACATGAATAAATTAATTTTACCTTTAATTGTTGCTCACTGTTTTGATACAGAAATAATCGGTAATTTTCTACTGACGTGATGCCAATTTCAAAAACATATTATGAATTTCTTTGTCTAGTACATCAAATGACTCCAACACTCTTTCTTCCACTGTTTGTGTTTGTGTAGACAAAAACTTGTTAATTACACGTATCGCTGCTGTAGCATCTGAGATTGTGGGGATTTCGTCATTTATGTGGTCCTCTTCATCACCATCAGATGCAGAACCTTCGATTTCAGAATGATTTATTTTAACTTCTTCCCCAATCTCTTCATCAGTCGGATCTTCACATGTAATAACTTCATCATCACATGTTTCAAACAATTGCATATCACAAACTGAGAAAACAGCTGTGATCAGGAATAAGGGAAAATAACTGACGGGTAGGCGGGATCACACCTGCAGAGTGACTTTCGTAAAAGCAAAAGAATGCAGTTGGGTCATTCCACACGAATTCAACCAATGGGTGTTGCAGCATAGTCACGGATTTTTTTTTTATTTTTTTTGTAGACAGACATAGTAGTGAAACCCTCAAATCTGAAATTTAAAACTAATTTGCGCAATATTCACTGAGATATACCCTTTTAAAAAATGGTCATTTTTACCAAATGGCGGCCATCTTGGATGCTATCCCAATGTCTATAAATGTCCATAACTTGACAACTAATGATTGAAATTTTATATTTCTGGTACCAATTTAAAGCTATTTATATAAAGAATGCATATATGATATTAAAACAATGGTAAATTTTTATTTTAATACTGTTTATTACATTTAAACAGAAAATATCATCCTCAAAAATTGGCTTACTGTAATGGGCCATAAAAAAAATGGCCCATCATAAATTTTTTTCAAACTTGCTAAAAACATTGTTCCATATGTATACTTTAAACAGAAAAAAAATTGGAGAGCTAAAATTTTTCATTAAAGAAAAATAGCTTTTTACACATAGGATGTCATTTACCTAACAGTGACTATCTTGAAACACGTAAGTATCTTTGGTTTAACAAATAATGGTTAAAAATATTTTTTTCTGGCATATGAATTTATGTATGAGCATCAATATATAAATAATTCAATTTAGAAATACCAATCAGCAGTTAATTATACTAAAAACACATACATATTAAAATAACAGTAAATTTTCATTTCAATACTTTTTATTCTATATAAAATGATATGTATAATTCTCAAAAAAATATACATAATGGAAAATATTTAGAAGGAAAAAGAGCCATAAAACATATTTTTTTGAAATATGGCAGAAATACTAGCTGTAAATCAGTTGAATTCAAATAAAAGATTAAAAATTAATATTAATGAGTTGACATTACTTATTCAGTTCACTGCCAATTTCAATTTAAATGAACAAATCTTGTGTGATACAAATGTACAACAAAAACATCAAATATGTATAAAAGTAAGACTTAGATAAAACTTATATGAAACATATTTACATAAAATAAGAACAGGATACTTACATGGATATAACTTTATAATATATTGTTGAAAGGAACTTGATAATATGTTGTTGAAAATTACCAAGGATTTAATCTGTCTTGAAGTTTAAGAATAAGAGTTGAATTGCTGTATACTCCTCTGGAGCAACAGTATATGTTCTTCCTGTAGCAGTCATTGGGGTAGACACTACTTTCATTATATGCTCATATGGAATCCAACAAACATCTGAAGATTTTGGCCATGAATATGATGAACTAGGACCATGAGAATGCATGAACATAATTTTATAGTCATTGAATTCCTCGCAGTAATCTAAAATCTTACCAATCCACCAATTAACACCATATACACATGCAACATATTGTTCACTTTTAAATGTTTGTGGTTTGTCGGTTTCACTAAATCTCACAGTAGCAATAAAATTTGTTGAGGAGCCTGATACCCTGGAAACCAGTATTTGGCCTTTATTTATTGGCACAAAGCTGTGATTAACCCTTGTTCCTATGATTGTATCTGCCTTTGCATACCTATCTGCTAACTGATTACTGGCAATTTCAATTTCAGATTTTGTTATAAAAAAACTTTCAATTCCTTTAACATATTCTTTTGCAAATGTATACAGATCAAATGCATTTAAGATACCATCTTTGAATGGACGCTGAAGACTTGCTTTGGTGGCCATGCGTTTTATGGTGCCGCCTATTCCATCACAAGCTCCTTTTCCGTGGCAAGAGGCAAAAAAATGCCATTCAGCTTTCACACCATGGTCTTCTTCATGATGGCAGAGATTAATAAAATTTTTATAATTTTTGTATTGGGCTGATGATCCATCACTAAAATATTTTATGTATTTAATCTGTGGAATTTGTGAAATTAAATGATTGACAATTACTTTTTGAAAAGCCCAAAATGTAGTAGTGTCATGAACTAAATGCTCGCTTATTGCACACATAGGAATAGATTTCACAGTATCAGTGATACTGTCCCTTATATAAGCAAGAAAGGGGGGAACTGTAACCTGTTCTTTTTGCCAATGGATATTTTGAATAGCATCTTGCACAATGCAAGTATAGTTTTCAGAAAAATCAGCTAAAATAATAGCAGTTTCTGTATTCAATTCATCCTTTGTTTTCTTGAAATATAAACTTTGTGATTTTGCAAAAAAGTGGTGTGAACATAAAGCAAGGAGTTTTGTAATTAAATCATCAACAGGCATAATCACTTTTTTTAATTCTGCTCCATCAGTCTTTACCCACTGTTTATAAATAATATCATTACTCATTTCCAATTCATCTAAACCCATTAAATCTTTCTTTAAAATTTCAGGAGATGGACATTTATCACACCTGTGCAACATGCATTCTTCAGATTCAATGCAACAAACAAGTTTTTTTAGCAGTGATATGTAGTCATTGATATGAATAGCATGAAGCATAAGTTTAATATTTTGATGGTATACACACACACAGACAGAATGAATACCTTTGCTTCCAGCAGTAACACATTCTCTTGGACGTAGTGAGCAAAACTTAGACAATCCAATTTTTAAGTCATGTTGTTCTTTAAATGCAATATATAAGTCCTTTAAATTGTGCAAAATCAATCTCTTTTGTTTTAATATTCTGCCGTTTTCAGTTGGAACAGATATGAAATCTTTTTTTCCAGGACACATGCGGCTGTTATTATCATCATAATAAAAATTAATAACTTTTTCTATAACGTCTGGACTCAGTTTAACACTTTTTCTTCCACTAGGCATCGATAACATCCCTTCTGTTGTTTTAAACTTCCTTGCCTTTTTTACAAGATACTGTGTAATATTAAAATAAGTCATTGTTTGCTGTATTGTCCATGAATCTGGAACTAGTGTTAGAATTTGAACTTTTTCTTTAAAACATGCGTTTGTAAACTTCTCCAATAATTTATCCATCATAGATGTGCAGTCAGGACAAGTTGTGTCTTTACTATTTTGAGGCTTATTTATGGTTTCAACACCTAATACTGTAGCTGCTTTAGTTGCAACACACTTAGTTATTTTTTAAACTTTCTTTTGCATGTAATTAAGTTTTCTCTTTGAGGTACGCCTACTTACTTTTATTGGCGATAACTCTAACAATTCACAACTTTTGTTTAATTGTTCTATTACTACTGTGGGTTCATTAAAATCTGAATCAGAGGGGCTTTCTGTTCCTGAGGTGGTTATCCTGTCAACAATAGACATTTTTTTCATATTTACTGATGAATAACAAGAAATACACAATTTTTTTCCTGGAATGAGGATATCTGGATTTGTTTTAGACATATCTAATGATATTGTTTTTAGTGATTTTGCTCTGATGCTATTTGGATGTTTATTAAATGGATCACAACACTGTCTCTGTCTTAAAATATACCATTTTAGATATTTATCTTTGTGAACCTTGCATATACTATTTCCATGGACAAAGCATTTTTCATCTGGGATTACATAATGCAATCTTTTTTTTAATAACTGCAAATCACGTGAAGACAATTGAAGAACAGGAATCAGATCAGTACTCAATGAAACACCAAGTTTCTTGCATACAAAACACTCCATGTCCACTGTAGAATCTTAAGCACAAAATGACTATTCTATGCCAGTGTGTACTACATTGAAAACATCAACAGAAATGATGTTTAAAAGGGATAGTCAATTTTTTTTGTACATTATGATGTAATATTTCATCATACTTTAATTACAACCAATTAGAAAACAGATGACGATACAGCAGCAATCTTTTCCCCAAATTGCATCAGCATACAACATGATGCAATAATTCATAAATTATGTCAAATATTTTTTTTATTTAAAATTTTATATATAATGCAGTTTATAATAAGCTTAGCCACAAAAGGTTTCAAAAATTTTCAACAAAAGATTTGTCGGATACATTATGATAAAATTGCATAAACATATAACATGATGCAATATTACATCAGGATAGAAGATAATGCATTATTACATCATGTTTTGAATTCAAATAATAAGGAAAGTAGATTATGCAAGATTAGCATTCATTTCATGAATTCTGTCATTCTTAGTATGTAAATTTATTGAAATAGAAAATACATAAACAGACATATTTATATCTGAATATTTAATGCAACTTGAATGATGTAAATACATGCATACAGCAGAATTTTTCTATAAAGTCACATACAAATGTAAAACTTTTTAAGTGAGCAAATTTTTAAAGTAAGAAATAGAAATTTAGGTTTAAAAATTGAATTTCTTGCATGGAAAACGTTTTGAATAGATTCCACATATACACATGCAGTAAAATCTCATTTATATATATTACATTTAAAGGTTTTTCACAATTATACATTATATTCTTTATTTATTTTCTTATTTTCTTCAGTGTTAAATTTTTTCAATTATACATTTTTAGCAATGACTTCTTTTTTTTTGGGGGGGGGGGGGGGGAGCAATTGGAGGGTGGTCCTACAAAACACTTATGAGATTATATTTCATTATAGTTTTACATTAATTCAGGGATTAAAAAATATTTAGTTTTGGCCATTATTTCTTAAATCAGGGATATTTACATGTTTTAAGGTAGTCACTGCTTAGTAAGTGACATCCTATGTGTAAAAAGCTATTTTTTTTTAAACGAAAACTTTTACCTCTCCAATTTTTTTTCTATTTAAAAGTACACATATGGAGCAATGTTTTTAGCAAGTTTGAAAAAAAATTATGATGGGTCATTTTTTTTATGGCCCATTACAGTAAGTCATTTTTTGAGGGTGATATTTTCAGTTTGAATGTAATAAACAGTATTAAAATAAAAAAATACTATTGTTTTAATATCATATATGCATTCTTTATACAAATAGCTTTAAATTGGTACCAGAAATATAAAATTTGAGTCATTAGTTGTCAAGTTATGGCCATTTACAGACATTAATAAGATTCCAAGATGGCCGCCATTTGGTAAAAATGACCAATTTTCAAATGGCTATATCTCAGCCAATATTGCGAAAATTATTTTTTATTTTCAGATTTGAGGGTTTCATTACTGTGTCTGTCTATGATAAAAATTTTAAAAAAATCCGTGACTATGGTGCAACACTTTTTCTTTAAATTGGTTGATTTCACGTGGAATGACCCAGTTGTTTCTCCCTTTAAAAAAAAAAAAAAAAAAAAAAAAGACTTATCGCTGATTTTCCCCATGTTTCACTAGCTGGCATACATTTTCTTATGAAATTGGAGTCGAAGTTCTGTTCTCACAACTTTGAAAAAGTAAAAAAAAAAAAAAAAAAAAAAAAAACATGGTTGACTGGACAAAAATGTTCGTTATAGCCGATTCTTAAAATTTCGGTGGTTCGTTATAAAAGGATAAATTAGCATTAAATAAAATAGGAAAACGACGGCACCAAACTTTTCGTTCGTTATATTTGGGAGTTCGTTATATACCGGGTTCGCTATAACGGGGTTCGACTGTATATAATTTTTGTAATATTATAAGCTTAAAATTTTTAGAGTGGGATCCCAGTCGCAGAAAATTCTCCAAGTGTTTGTGACAGTCTGTAACTTCTTTGTGCATTTTTTATACATTTTTACTATTAATATTAATAATCTTAAGTTTTTGTATTAAGCAATAAAGAGCTAAACATAATATAAAGCGAAATAAAGGTTCGATGGAAAAAGAATCGGTAAAAGAGAAAAGAAAATCTGCGATGTCTGTCTCCTATCTTGAACTTTCTATTACCAGGATTGGATTAAGGGCTTATGAAATAAAAGCTGAAGATTATGCAAATAATCAGTATTCGATTTAAGCAATATCGCATTGCAATTTGCTATTCAGAATTCAGACTAAAGTGTGACCCAAAAAATGCATTCAATTGCTGTCGTTGCGATACATATTTCCCACACTCGCCATTTCTCTTCCCAGACCGGGCTGCATTCTATCCCACTGCTTAAACAATAAACAAGAGCATGGCTGTATGGAAGATAAGTTAGGGGGAGGGAAATTCGGGCAAGGTTGCAACTCCCCAACCAGTGGTCTAGCTAGCGTCATAGAGCAGATATTTCTTAGCATTGTTCTGGACTAGCATCCAGAACCGAAACTTTTTCATCTACCAAATATGCAGCCATATAGAAAAGGGAAGCGAAATTCTGATAAGGAAGAGTAACATGAAGTTTAAAAAATTTTGTAAATAGTCTATAAATAATATGAATAGGAGGTATTTTATCAGTGTAACAATTTATTTTGTCTCATGAATTGATGAAAAACTTTTTCACCAATTAAGCCTATTATTATGAAATTCTGTACTTAAAAATATACTTGCATTTAAGCATTATTAAGTTATAGAAATTTTTTTTTTTATGTATTTTGTGGGATGCATGTTGAAATCTAGTGCTCTTAACTTAAATGAAGATTTGAATTTTTTTTTTCATTTCCCCTTTTTGCTTTATTTAAAATTACAAATTGAATTAATTGTGTTTCCAAGTTTACAATTTATTGGAAAATAATGATCCCTTACAACAAATAATTTTTTTAAGAATTGATACTGTTTTAATTAGATGCATATATTTAATTCCCCTGTGGTGAAGGTGAACCGACCTATCCTATAAGTGATTCAAAAACCAGCTTCTGATTTCCTAATTGATTTATATTGGGTAGGTGAGTTATCATTTAATTTTTTATTCTTCGTATCATTTTATTTACTACCATTTATGCTTTTTGTTAAATGTCGCTTTTCCTTAATTTTGTTGTAAATCTTCAAGACTGAAAAGTTATGTTTGCTACTTTTTACTTGCTATACAAAAAGTGTCTAACTGCTATTCAAAACTGATTTTGTATAGCAGTTACTGCTATGCAGATTTCTTTTTCTAAATTGACCCTTCAAATAATTCAACTCTCGCTTATTTTGTTATTTATTATTTATATGGTAATTTTGAGATTTTGTTTCATTACTCCTGATCTCAATGAGATCCCACTCTAAAAAATTCATGATTTTAAGTGTATAATATTACAAAAAACATACTCCCTTTTTTTTTTTTTCAAAATTTTGTTGTAAAAATTATTTTTTTAAACTAAGCATAGCCGGCTTGCATATTAAATGAAACCTTTTGAAATTATGTTTAAAATGAGTGGTCAAACAGCTCTCTACGCCTTATAGAACTTAAGAAAATCAAAATTAAAAACATTTATGCATGCCAAAAAAAGATGATTTTTCGAAATTTAAGTAATTAATGGTAAAAAAATTTAATGAGATAAAAAAATTATAAAAATAGATTCTCATTTATATCAATGATCCTTGAAATTAAAATCTGAAGTGATCAGGTTAAATATTTAGATTTTTCAATTGATTAGGCATAGAATGATTGGTAGAAAGCTTTGAATTTTCTAGGTCATTTACAAAATTTTCATTTTTATTTTTTAGTTGTTAAAAATCTTATTTTATGTCTTAAATCGGTGAATGGCTCTCTGACAAAACAACTGTGCATAAAAACACACTATAATTATATTAAATGTATAGTAGTAATGAAACTAGAGAATCTACAGATCAAGGGCCTCAAATGTAAGTGATGGTTTGAAGGAGTTCCATGTGTACTTAATTGTGCATTGGTAAATAGCTTCCAAAATGGCAAATCCAGTGATGCAAACATGTGAGTGAATTGCTTTATTCTGGATGTCGTCTGAGTAGCTCAGTGATTAGAGTATTGGCGCTTATAGCCAAGGTCCCAGGCTCGAAAATCCTAGCCTAGAGGTACTTTTCACTCTGTTGGGAAGAAAAATTAATCAGCTTTGACCTCCAACTATAACTACAGTAGAAGATCTTTATAACGCAATTCTCCATATAACGCACAACTTTTCAGATGTAAACAATGATTTTTGCAGTTGATAAGGACTTGCATTTTCACATTGTAAAATATTGCTACTCTCTAGAGGACTAAATTTGATACATTAGTTCAACTTTATCTTCTAACTTAAGACCTTTTTACTGAAAAGAATGCTATTATTACGATAAACATTTTTGAAAATGTCTAATATAAAAGATGGTTGTGTCAGTTATATTTGAATCATGTTTATAAAGTAAATTTAACAATGTCTGATCTATATTATGCAAAAATTTATAATTTGGATAACTCTTGGTAACAAGGAATGCAGTATAAAGATATTCTAATGTATTTTGATATGTTTCAGACATATTTGGCCATGTTTACAAGGCGAATTTAATGATGTGATCCATATAACACAAAATTCTATATAACGCACAACTTTGCGTTTTTAAGTTTGCGTTACAAAGATCTTCTACTGTGTATGTAATTTTTTGTATTTTCGAATATTTGAGGAATTTTTGAATTTGAATATTGAGAAAAGTAGCAGTACAAAGAAGGATTTAGTTCTTACTTGATCTATAGGACAAAATTAGCACTCAGCAATTGGCAAGTAAAAATTTAGCGATTGACTTTATTATCTATAGTCACCACTGACCAATTGCAATGATTGGATGGAAAATGTACGAAAGGAGAGGGAGGTCAAATTTGTTTGGAATAAAAATATATTTTAATTTCAATAATCCATTTTTCTTGTTTGTTTTATACAATTCTTTAAAACATAATTTAAATAGAGTAAACTCTGTCTAAGGCGGAATCGGTCGGGACTGAGAAAAATTTCCATGGTAGACAATATTCCGGCTTATGCAAAAAAGCTCCCCCCTCCCACCAAAAAAAAAAAAAAAAAAAATCCCTGGAAGATGACGATCTTTTATTGATTCTCCTGACTAGAAAATCGGTTGAAAACTGAAATTCTGAAAGATCCTTTGTCTTTTTAAAGATAAATGAGAAACTTTATTCAATTTCTTAGTACTGCTGTAATACATTCATATTGGAAGTTTATACACACACACACAAAAAAAAAAAAAAAAAAAAAAAAAAAAAAAAACTTCGAGAATGAGAAAGAACACTATAATTTTGAATTTGAGTACAATCTTAAAGTATAATATATTGTACTTTCGAAAATATGTAATCATTTTCATAAATGTTCATTTTACTAGAAATATTAACTTTTAGATGCAATTTTGCATATGAAAAAATGGCATAAGCATAAATTCCTTAAAATTTAAAGTTTCTGTTCTTTTGAATTAACTTTTTTAAAAGCTTACGGAATTTTAGCTAACATGCTCGACATTGAGTTATTTGACTTATCAGTTTTAAAGTTTAATAAACAAAACGCTTTTCATTTTTAAATTATCCTTTTTCCACCTTATGCAAAATTTTGGTTTCGGTGGGACCTTAAAATCCTTTCCGTTTCCGCGTCAGACAGATTCCGCCTTATGCAGCATGAATTAATGTAATTTTCTATGGGTTCGCCGGGACTTGAAAAAATTTCCGCGGTAGACAGATTTCCGGCTTATACAGAGTCCGCCTTAGACAGAATTTACTGTATTTTTCTTATATATATATAATATATTTATGTATTAATTAGGGATTGACCTAATACCGAATTAGTCTATTCGGTATTCGGTGATTCAGCATGCAAACCAAATATTCGGTTTTGGCCTAATCATCCAAATAGTATTGATTTACGAAAAACAATAGGTAAATTATTACTTATTGTAAAAATACATGATGACCAATGCTCATTTGATGTTATCTTAATCTGCTTCAGTGATAAATGATCATTTATAAAAGCAGATACATTACTATCTGTAATAAAAATTCAACATGGGCAAATTACTGTCTAAAAATAAGAGTTTTTAGGCATTATCTGATTGTAATCTGTTTCTTTTCTGTTCATAAATCTGCACAACTCCAGAAAATAAATGTTTGCTGTAAGCAGTGTTGGCAGGTGCAGATAAGTATTTTTTTAGTAGAAGAATTCAAAGTAGTAGAAAATAAATTGGTAGAACAAATGAATATTATAGAAGAATTTCCCTTTTAATTAGAAGTAAAACAGGCTAAGTGATGTGTTTCAATAATATGTACATGAGTTCTGAGCTCAGCTGCACTACAAAAAACATGTAAATAAAGCTTTATTACAAAATAAAGCCAAAGGCCATTTTTAATGAAAGAAAAATAAAATAACTCTTTCTTTCTCAAAATAGTCTATATAAGGGTCAAATCAAAATAACTGTCTACAATAGAGAGAAAAAATGTAAAGAAGATGAGGCATTTTAATTTAAATTTATTTAATGTATATTTTCTTTAATATACACATCAAATAAGTATACCCCTAAGTCTATCATATAGCTTTTATGTGATTAAATTAAAATCGCTCACATTTTTTATCTTCCTCACTACACAGTGATTAAATCAAATGTATCATTTAATCAAAATCATTAATCGTAATCATTAATCAAAATATAAAGCAATAATTTGCCAGAAAATAGTTAAATATACAAATTGATATGTTACCTTTTGTATTTGAGACCATTTCTATTCAATGTGTTTATAATTAGATATAGACAATCAGTAAAACAGCTTAAGGTTCTGCTGCACTGAAACTTCCTGATCGCGAAATCCCGTGTTAGACTATGGGAAAACTTTGAAGCATGATTACTCATTACCTAATATAATTATTAAAATACCGTTTTCACCATCAGAAAGTAGATGTCAGATGCCTATGGTGTATGTATTTAAAAATTATCTCTGTAAATTTTAAGTACATAAAATATCTCTATAAACTTTGAAATTTCTACTTAATTAAATTTTATATTGTCGTTTTAAAAATACTTAAAATTTACATAGATAATTTTTAAAAATGCTCATCATCGGCATCTGACGTCTACTTTCTGATAGTGAAAATGGTATTTTAATAATTATATTAGGTAATGAGTAATTAAGTTTCAAAATTTTCTCCTTGGGAAAATACATGGGATTTCGCAATTGGGAAGTTTCACTACAGCGACCCCATAGTGATAACATCCACTTTCTTTTTATTTGAATGAACTTTGTTTTTCTGACAATCCCGTCTTTTATAATAGTCTGTAAAATTTAATATTTTCATAATTTGTTTTGGGTATTAACTAGTGATAAAATAATAAAAAGTAAGTGGTAGATTAATCAATTTGTGAGTGGAAAGAAGCCATTAATTTTTTTGTGTAATTAGATTTAAGAATAAAAATGTAACTTAATTAAAATATTTAGAATTTAATTTTAATTAAAGTTTATTAAAAAAAAGCTATTATATGTAAAATATTTATTCAAAATTGTTAAGTATTCGGTTGCCGAATACTGAATATTCGGTGTACAATTTGACCAAATATTTGGTATTCGGCGAAATTCCTGCTTCAGTCAATCCCTAATATTAATATATATCTTTAAATTAAATTTATCATTTATAATTCAGCTCCAGTAATTACTTGTTGCCAGTGGAATGCCAGTTTTTTCCTCGAGTATAATCTTATCAAAGCATAAATAAAGGATATTATTAAATTGTGATGTTAATAGTTAGAAAAAGCACAATTGTTTTTTTTATAAGGTATTGATAAATTTGTTACTGGACAATTTTTTTTATAAGGTATTGGTAAATTTGTTACTGGCCAGTGCTTTAAAAAAAAATGAAAAAAAATCTACAGCTCATATTCAAAATATTAGAATAATTGAGAAAAAGTAATAAGAAAAAATTATTTCTCATTTATTTATTTTTTATACTAAGTAAGTGCAATTCAATTTCTTATAAATTAAATCTGGAATGTTTAGATGAGATTTTAACATTTACAAAATATAAAATGCAGTACAATAAATTAGGTATACAGCTTTCTGAAACACATAAAAATATTAGAATAAAATTTAGATTGGTTGAAAATAGAATATTTTATTTTATGCAACAATATTACCTTATGAATATGATGTAAATGGTAGTTAATATTTTGTACCATTCCCTTTAGCTTTCATAGCAGCGTACAATCGATCTTGCATACTATATACAAGGTGTTTACAAACATTTCTACCAATATTAGCCCAAATAGACTTTATACGTGCCACTAACTCAGTTTTACTTGAAGGTGGATTTTCTTGGAGTTTTTCCTTCATTATATACCATAAGTTTTCGATGGGATTAAGGTCTGGTGAGTTTGGTGGCCAAGGAAATACCTTAATGTTGCGTTGGTGGAACCATTTCTTAGTTGACACCGAGGTATGCAATGATGCTAAATCTTGTTGAAAGAGGAAATCATCTTCAAATAAATCTTCTGATGATGAAATCTTGTAATATTCCAAAATTTCTTGATATATCTGAGAGTTAACCTTTTCATAGACGATGCATAACTTTCCAGGTCCTTCTGCACTTGTGCAACCCCAAACCATGACACTAGCACCAAATTTTATGGAACGTTAAGGTATTCTTTATCAAATGCTTCTTTCATGAAGCAAGCTCTCCAAACTCGAATGCCTTGATTACCATATGAAACACAAAACATACTTTCATCACTAAATAATATATTTTTCCAATCTTCTTCGCTTCATAAACGTCTTGATTTGCCCCAATTCAATCTTATACGCTTTTGTTTTGCAGTCATGAGAGGTTTTGTTTTCGGTACACGAGATTCATACTTAAATTTATGGAGACGTCTTAAAGTTGTCAATGTAGAAACTTCAACTCCTTCTTCTTTCCATTTTCGGTGCAAGAATCGCACACTTTTAAAACGGTTTTTCTTAACTATACTCTTCAGTTTCCTGTCATCTCTAGCAGATGTCTTTGGTTTTCGGACACCATTTCAGTGATTATTTTGAAATTTTCTATTTTTTAAATATTGTGTTAGTACTTTACTAACGCTTGATTGCGAACAATATAAATAATTCGCTATATAAGATTGATTTTTACCATGCCGATGCAAATCAACCATACAAAGTTTAATAGATTTAGGAATATCACTCACATGACCCATTTTAAGATGAAAAAACAAACAAACTGTAAAAAAAAATACTGATTTTAAATAAAATCGTCTGAATTTAATCAATGATGCCACCAGTTATGAATTGGTGATAATTAAAGAGAATTAATGTGAAATATTCTAATATTTTTATTTTGAACCACTTGAACAAATATTCTAATATTTTGACTTTTCAAAATAATTTTTTTCTCAATTAATTTTTTCAAAAATGATATTAATTTTAAGATAATAAATAAGTTTAATCAGCAATAAGTTCTTAATAAAAATATCGTTTGCATATTTGCATTAAAAGACATTAAATTACCAAACAATATTTTCAATTTGTAAAAAAAAATTATTATTCTAATATTTTGAATATGAGCTGTATATGCAAGCATGTGGTCAGTGAGTAATGAAGTTAATCTTGACCTATAACTTGATCTTGCAAATTATTGATCTGGAAAAAAAAAATCAAAATGTTCTTTGTCACTGTAAGATTAAAAATGTTCTGTGATATCTACATTAACCATTAACTGAATCATCACATGGAATGGATCATAATCTTATTTATAATATTTAGTCCAGTCAAATAGCCAGAAAATAGGGCAAAAATTCTGCTAGAAGATTTTATGTTTTTAAAGTGTTTATGGGGGTGCTAATAACAGGAATTAAAGGTTTTCAAACAAAATATCTTGAGGTTAAACTTTGTGGAGCCAAAAAAACATGAAATTTTCAGACTTTTTTCAGTTTTTTGCCTATAACTCAAAAATTATAAGATTTTTGTGAACCATACTTAATTACAAAAAGAAAGATCATTAAATTCTCTACAAATTTCATAATAAAAACGTTACTAAGTGTGCTATGGCTTTTTGAAAACAACACTTTATTTCAACTTCACAGAAAGTGACCTATTTTTCGCCTCCCATCCCAAAAAATTCTCTTTTCATCGCTAACTGTAGGAATGAAATGTATCTATTGATGAATAAGAGAGGAGGGAAATTTTCGAGAAAGGCAGGCAGAAGGTAGGGTTGCCAAATTGTATGTTTTTCTCGTAAGTTGCACATTTCTTAGTGCTTGTTCGGCCTATGGCGCTTTATATGTATTAAGTGTACATTTAAATGTGTCTGTACAACGATTTCTTCTGTTTTTCTACCACATCTTACTTTTGATAATTAAAAAAAACTTTTCCAGTTTGCTCTAAAATTTCACCTTTTGCCAAAAGTAAGGTATGAAATTTTTTATAACCATATCTATGTAAAAATCAATGTTTCGTAAAAATTCAGTTGGGCCTGGCCGAGATTTTAACAGGGTTCATACGGTCCTTGAAAGTGCTTGAAAGTCCTTGAATTTTTAAGAGAGAAAAAAGGCCCTTGAAAGTACTTGAATTTGTTTAAATTTTAATGAAGTTGCTTAATTTTCAGCATTTTTTTTTTAAGGTGCTTAATTTTCCTTATTCAGGTGTTCAAATTAAAATAGAGTTGCAAGTGAAAAAAAAAAAAAAAAAATCCACAAAAATATTTGTTCTGAGATCGTTTTCTTTGAGGAGGTCAGAGTATGAGCATTTGTACTTCATTTTGTTCCCTTCTTCCTTCCCTCTGTAAGATTAAGTTAACAAAAGAAAATGAAAAGACGTGCAACTTATTGCTACTGCCGATTGCAGGATCAGAAATTCCTTCATTCTAAATCCCATCCCAGTGGACAACAAACAAAAGACTTTTGTTCTTCTCTTTCTTCCCTTTTCTGTGCTAAATATGCAATTTTGATATTGTAAAATGTAGGATTGGAGTCGATACCAGTGTTATTTAATATGTCATGACTCATGGCTACTAACAAAGGGGCAGGGGGACAGGGAAAGGTCATGGCCCTCATTGTAATTAAAAATCGTTTAATTGGATAATTTAAGTTATTTGTATTTACTTTAATTTGTTTTAAAAAAATAGTGAATTTACTTTTCTCGTATGACTTTGTTTTGATTAATCAAATAATTATTTATTAATAATGCTTCCTCTCACCAAAAAGCAAAAAAAGTGTCTGATACCTAAATTTAATTCTGACAATGCCCATGTAATGTATTGATTTATTGATTATTGCTGTTTTTATTGCATACCAGCTGACCCACCCAACATTGCTCAGGCTCCCCCATTGAATTTGTATGATTTTATATTTTTAAACGAAAATCTTTCAAAATGAACCCATGATTGGTGGCCCCACTGCCTTTGGCAATGTATCTCATGCATGTAGCCTTCATATATGACAAGTATTACGATTTGTGTGTAACTATTATTGATGCACAACAAAAATTGCGGCATTACAGACGGTTAAAAATTATGAATTATTCTTTTTTAAGGATTTTTTTCCCCAAAGATAGTCCAAACATTATCTATACAAAATTTGTGTCAATTTTTGATAACAGAAGTGTGTTTACCATCAGGGTTATTATGTTCTGAATTTTCCGAAATTAAAAGAAAAATCTGTCATCATCAATCTAAAATTTTGTATTAGGAGGATTTGGATTTTTTTGAAAAATCGCAAATTTTGACACATAATCTCTAAAAAAAAAAAAAATTATTTTCGTTAAATCATTTACAGAAAAAAATCTCCAATTTCGTCAAAAGGATCGTGGAAAAAACACTAATTTCGACAAAGGATTGTGGAAGAAATGCAAATTTTTTCAAAGGATCACAGAAGAAGCGCGAATATCATCAAAGGATTGCAAAAAATGCAAATTTCGTCAAAAGATCATGGAAAAAATGCAAATTTCGTCAAAAGATCATGAAAAAAATGCAAATTTCGTCAAAGAATTTCGCGGAAAATGCTAATTTTGTCAAGGGATTTCAGGAAAAATGCTAATTTCGTCAAAGGTTTGCAGAAAAGAGCGAGAATTTCATCATAGTCGAAGAAAAAAAAACCAATTTCGTCAAAGGATCGTAGTAAAAGCAGGAATTTCATCAAAGGATCGCGGGAAAAACGTAAATTTTGTCAAATGGATCATGGATAAAACACAAATTTTATCAAAGGGTCGCAGAAAAAAACGCTTCAGTCTCTTTAGAAAACAGCACATACACACACATCCATTTATTATTATAGGTATAGTTTGTAATATGAAATAATGTACTTAACTAATTTTTGAAAAATCATGTTAGCCCAAACCAAATTTCCAGGAATCTATGCTTAGCCTGAAATCAACCTGAACCGAAAACTTAGTTAACCAGATCTACAATAAAAATATTATCTAGAGAGATTCCCCTTTCAGAAAATTTGCTATAAATTTCAGATTCTTTTTTTTTCTTTTTTACACAGAATCATCCCTTGAACTCTGGGTTACTGATAACTTTCATCGAAACTTGACACCTCTGAGCTTTACCTTGCCTGAGCCCCGATTGAATTTGCATGATTTAAAATTTTTAAAAGAATCTTTCAAATGAACCTATCGTAATCTTTTTATTATTATTGTTGTTATTAACAATAAATAGAAATGGATTTTTTATTTTTAAAAATTCCTGTTTTAAGCAATTATTTTCATTTTTTTTTTTTTTTTTTTTTTGCTCAATATGCCTTGCTTCTTCCTCCCTTTTTTTAAGCATGTGAAATAAAGAAATTGCATGTAATATCTAGTACTTTTTTTATATTAATTTCTTTTATTTTTCAATTTATATTAAGTTGTATTTTATTTTCAATAAATGATGTTAGTAGTGAAAAAGAATTTATGAAAAAGGAAAAAAAAAAAATCATGATATACCTGAAATTCTTTTGCAAATTTGGTCTTATTTGTTAAGCTGGTGGAACTTCTTCAAATTGGTAAATTGATGCATTTTTGACCAATTTGCATAGGCTGTTAAGGACTGTTCCAGCAAGCAGCAAGGCTTCAAGCTTATTATGAAATCTTGTCAACTGGCAAGACCGCCTTGAAGTATTGCAGGCATAGATGGCTTGACAGCCTACCAGCTATAAAAACAAGCCTACCTAAATCTTGGAAGATTTAAAATCGTTTATTTCTTGGGTCCGCGAAAAAAAAAAACGATTCCCAATCCCAACAATTGTACGTATGACATCCGTCTGAAAACATGTGAAAATGAATTTTTTTTAATTTATTTATTTATTTATTTATTTATTTTTTATTTATTTTTTTTTTGCCTTGATACTTTTGCATTATACAAACAAGCAATGCAGAATTTTGTAATGGTAAAATTTTCATTTCCCAAATTTCTGGTAAGGTGCTTGAATTTTATAACGGAAAGAGAGTATGAACCCTGGTTTAAGTTTTCTGGACAAGGCCTAACTTTTAGCTTTTTTACCAACCATTTTTTTTTTTTTTTTTTTTTTTTTTTTTTTTTTTGTATGACTGAACTATGGATCGGACTATTTCACTCAAGTGAAAACACCCACTCGCTAATGTTAATCGTATGGAAGAAATGCTTTTAAATATATCATTTGCATTTGGTAGCTGACGTCGATCTCTAAAAAGACACTTTTTTACTTTTTCGATTTCGTTTAGAGATGTTTTTAGTAGTATACTTTGATTTTTGTAACAGGTTTCGAAAGTGAAAGTATTCTAGTAAAAAGAAAAACTCTAAACAAAATCGAAAAAGTAAAAAAGGCTCTTTGTAGAAATTGATCTCAGCTATCCAATGCAAAAAAGATCATTTAAAAATAATGGAATGCAAATGACATATTAAAAAAAAAATTCTTTCTTAGGATTTACATTAGCGAGCCGGTGTTTTTGTGTGAGTGAAATAGCCCTTAAAATTGTCATCAGCTCGTGCAGCACCAGGGTTGGCACGGTTTAAACCAAGTGGTTTTAACCATGGTTTAAACCAATTGGTTTTTTTGTCAAAAAGACCATTTGGTTTTTTTAGAAAAAATCTAATATAATATTTTCTCTTTTTTGTAATTTAATTGTTTTAAATTATTGATAGAAGTAATTTCTACTTTTAACACTTTATCTCAGCAGTCAACATGAGACATAATGAGCCTAGGTCATGTTTCTATGCATGTAGAATGAAAATTAGCACGTGCTGATGAACATATCTTGTACCCTAAAGATTTTTCTTAAAACATGTGAAATTAGAAAAGATAAAATAGATAAATAATATTCAATATTTAGCATAAAATATTTTCATTTAAAAAATGCAGATTATTTACAGCAGTTAATAACAAAATACAATGATCTTTAAGATTTTGGTTAAGATGTAAAAGGAAATTTTCTGGATTGGGCAAGATTATCCTTAAAGAATTTAAAAGAGTAACTTAAGATATCTAATTGAATAACACAGCTTGCAAAAATTGAGTGCTAGTTATAGCATTTCAATAATACCAATCAATCTTTTCTGTTAGTTGCTGAATCTAATGGCCAAAAATGTTGACTTGAATTGTTGACTCCAAGTGCCCAACTTGGAGTTATCACTCAGAAAACAAAATAACCAGAAGTATTTGGATATTAAAAATATAATAACAAACACAGAATAATATATTCATGAAACTGCATCAAATGTTTATTGATTGATTATTAGATTATTAATCGTAGAATTCTTCATACGATTTTCAAGGTATCAATGTTTCACTGTGTAGAGCAGTTTACTTTGAACATAAGACATAGCTGTTACTAATAATGTTTAAATTAGAAATTATTTCAATTTTCTATATAATTGACTGTATTTATTTAATTTAAATATTTTCAAAAGTTATATTACTTATATAATATCCAAAAGTGTTTTTTTTTATCAACAGATATGCATCTGTATGCAGTAGGAAATTATATTTTTAAAAAAAAACCCGGTTTAAACCAAAAAAACCTGGTTTAAACCAAATAAACTGGTTTTTTTGGTTTTTTTCCAACCCTGTGCAGCACATTTATACTTATTCTTGTAAATGTCACATGCATTGAAAAGAGTTCATATTTTATTGGCTTCCTTTAAATGTTTATATCATTGGAGGTCAACCCACTTAATTTTTTTATTGGCCAGGCCCATTTATTTTGTTTACCACATGACCTGCCTCATTCAAAAAGTCCTAATTCTGCTGGTCCAGTTCATTTTAAAGTTTAAATTCATTTTGTTTGGTCGAGTTGGGTACAGCTTTCTATTTTATGGGCCAGGTTTGAAAAGAGTCCGGTACTGAAAAAATAAAGAAAAATCTTGCTCTCCAGTGTTTTTACTGTGTATTAGGAGATCCACTAGAGTTCTTTGCTGGGACCTGAGATTTCCCTCCTCATGAGCAGTAGTTTCACAGAGTTAGCACTCTGTGAGCAGTTTTGCTTTGTAAGTAGAAGGAAAGAGGGTCATCAGAGGAAAAGGTTCCAACAGCTGTACATTCCAGTATATGGAGGGTAAAGTAATTATTAACAAATGTAACCATTTTTAACTTGAGAACCGGTGAAACCAACATTATTCAACTCACTGATTGTTTAAAAATAAACAAATAACATTTAACGGACATCTGCGGTTGAGAGCATTTTGTAATGTTTTTACCAATTTGAGAGCATGTAACTCTGCTGATCAAAGGGGGGGGGGGATGGCATCATAAGATATCGGTATGACAGGAAAAAAAAACTGCCATAAGACATTGCTACAAAAGGAAAAAATTGTCGTACCTGCCACCCTGGTGTAAGAACCACACTTAGAATATTTTGCACTTTCAAATTTGTATGCTCCATGGCTCATATGCCCGAAAATACAGTAGTTGAATTTCCGTAAATCTAGTACAGTAGACTCGCAATTTAACGACCTTCAGGGTACTTCTGCAAATCGGTCGTTAAATCAAAAGTTAGTAATATTGGGGTTTTTTTTATGCAGTTCAATAATGCCTAACATTCTCATGTAATAAAAACTTGATTTATTTAATTTTAAAATATATATATATTGGTTGTTAATTGTCTTAATTTTTAGAAATAAAAAATGCACAGAAATTATGGAATAATTTTACAAGAATTAATTTAAACATTTTACAAAAGTAAAAAATGAGTTACACTAGTTAATATTTTTTGAAAAATGATGTTATACTCTTTTGCTGATATTGGCAGCTGGAAACTTCCAGAATGAGCCCATTGATCATCTGAAAGTAGTAAGAATTTTTTTCCCTTCCAAAAATTTTCTGTAGTTTTAATGGCATACTTTGATTCTTTTGATCTAGGTGGTGTTTCTGGAACATCATCTATTTCCTTGTCGGAAGAGTTATTTGGAATGGTCTGTTCAGGATTATTCAGCTTCCGAAAATTCCCCTCAATTTTCAACTTATCGTCAACGACAACAAAATTCTCAATGTTAGATTTTCTGGAAAAAGGCATGTTTTCGTAATTCTTGCATTAGATGATTGAAATCTTCAGTTTCAGTGTTCTCGAAAAAGTCACTAAATCAAGATGCAAATTATCTACAAGTCATTAAAACGAACAAGAAGAAATATTGTGAGTATTGGAAAACAGTTCGGACCTGATCCATTGGTCATTAAATCACAAGGGGTCGCTAAATTGGTGGTTGTAAAATCGCGAGTCTACTGTATTAAATTCTGCTATTCTCATATTGAAGTAGTTTTTTTCTCCCTTGTAAGTTTTTTACACATAACTAAGCATTTCTGTATGTTTTTTATTCTGTGGGTAATTTTATTTATTTATTTTTTTTTTCAGATAAGATTATTGGTGTTGATGGATATAATCAGTTCTTTTTCGTAAAGGAAATTATTTCTTGTGATATACCAGACAAAAATGGAAGATGTTCTTAAGCAAAAAAATGAGTTTTTTTTTATTATATGTACTGATTATTGTGCTTTTTAATCTTATAGTTCTGTGTAATAAAGTACATTTTATCTGTAAGAAGTAAGAAAGATTGTTCCAATATCTTTTTTAAGAGCTAAAAAAATTTAAGATAAATTTAATAACCTTAAAAGAAAAATTAGTTGTTTGATTGAAAGGGGTTTTTTTTTCGTTAAATTTAAAGGTTATATGCGTTAAAAGAAATTTCAAAATATGAATATTCAATCGAGTGACATAGATTCAACATGTTTCATCTGTAAAATATGTGGTAAAGGATTTTCTAATCAGTATCATTTAAATAAGCACACTTTTCATCATACTGGCCAGAGGCTTCACATTTGTAGGCTATGCAATAAAGGATTTCATCAGAAATCAGATCTAAATAGGCATATTATCACAGCTCATACCGGGGAGAAACCTCACAATTGTGAAATATGCAAGAAAGGGTTTAATAAGCTATCAGAATTGCGTAAGCATATCACTATTACTCATCCTGGAAAGGAACCTTATATTTGTGAAATATGCAATAAAGGATTTTTTAGCAAATGTCGTTTAAATAAGCATATCTCTGACCATAATGAGGAAAAACCTCACATTTGTAAAATATGCAATAAAGGATATTCTAGCGAATTACGTTTAAATAAACACATCTCTGTTCATAATGGGGGGAAGTCGTTCATTTGTGAAATATGCAATGAAGGATTTTTTAGCAAATATCGTTTAAAAAAGCATATTTTTATTCATACTGAAGAAAAGACTCACATTTGTGAAGTGTGCAAAGAAGAATTTAATCTGATATCAGATTTACATAGGCATATCATTTCTACTCATACTCAGGAGAAGCCTCATGTTTGTGAAGTATGCAATGAAGCATTTTCTAGTAAATCTGACCTAGATTCTCACTTCCTTGTTCATGCGAAGGAGAAACCTCACATTTGTGAAATATGCAATAAAAGATTTAATCAGAAATCGGAATTAAAAATGCACAGCTTTGTTCATTCTAGGGGCAAGCTTCATGTTTGTGAGATATGCAATGAAAAATTTTCTAGTAAGTCACAACTAGATAGTCACATCTTTGTTCATACTGAGGAGAAGCGTCATATTTGTGAGATATGCAATAAAGGATTTTCAATACTGGAGAGAAGCCATTCAGTTGAGAGGTGTGCAAGTGAATAGGATCTTCTAAAGATCATGGTTAAGTAAGCACCTTCTTAGTTCATATGGATAATGGAATATAAATCTTTGTAAGGTATGCAACAAAGGACTTTTTAAAATTAAATCTTATTTAAATAGGCACTTCATTCTTCAAGTTGACATGAAGAAGCCTTTCATTTGTGAGACATGCAACAAAAAATTTACTTAAAAATTAACACTAAATAAATAGGCAGCTTTTTTCTTATTCCAATGGGAAAACTTATATTTGTGAGATATGGCGATAAGATTTTCTTAAAAATTAGCATTAAATAAATAGGCAGCTTTTTACTCATTCTAATGAGAAAACTTCTATTTGTGAGATATGGCAATAAGATTTTCTCGTAATTCTAATTGGAACATTTTTGTATCTATAAACTAGAAGAAATATGCTGGTGGCACTGTAAAACTGACTGTGGCATATGTAATAAAGAATTTTCCCTGAAAGCTCATTTAAATAAGCATCTTTAGAGTCATAGCTTTGCAGAATGTTTCATTTATCAGATATTTAAAAAAAAAATTGTTGAGAAATATTACTTACACAGAAAAAGCCTCATCAAAGCCTCAAATTTTTTGAAGTGAAAAATTTTTGTCAAATCTCATTTCAATGAAATATTTTTGTTTTAAGAAATTGTTCTCAAAAGTCACTAAAACAAATCTTAGTCAGTCACTGTGAAAAGTGCTATATGTAATATTGAGTATATGACATTTTGTTCCCAACACCTTGGTCTTGCCATTTTGGTCCCGTTGGTCATTGCAGTCTTTTGTCAGGTCTCCCCTGCAATCCCGATTACAATTTTTCTAGGTCTGCCAAACAGTGTATGGTTCAAAATCATGAGGGGCCATTATCAATTTTTATGAACCACCCTAAATTTTATAAAAAGCTGAGTGTAAGAGCCTGACAAATTTAAACTCTCATAAATCAAGATAAAATGGTTGCAGCACACTCATATTTTGCATTTGTGAACAATGTGACATAGATTTACAGGGAACATGCCAGTTTTTAATAGAAACCATTTTTGCATATACATTTTTGCATAACATAAATGTAAGGGCCCGAAACCACAAAATCTTATAACTGGGATCCAAATTGTTGCAGCTCACACAAATTTCATGATCAAAATCTTTATGATAGTGAATTTACCTGTTTTTATTTATATATTTAAATATATGTATATTTATTTATTTTTACTCTTATTAGCCATTTGGAAAAAAATGGGTATTGTCCTCGTTAGGGTAGGAAATCAAAAACATATCTGAAGCTTTTTATTAGTTGAATCCACATTTTATTCGTTTTCTGATGGGTCTATACAGTAATCTGTATTTTCCCTTTACTTTCAACAGAGATAGATACTTCTGTTGCCACTATGACAAAAAAGTTATAAAAACTACAAAAAAAAATTAATAACTCAGAAACAAATTGAGATACAGCTTTCAAACAAATTGCATTTAAAAGTACATTTTTTTCTCTATACGACGGCGTAAAAAGTAATATTGTGGGATGTTTAGAAGTTTAAGAATGAAATTTCATTTAAAATGGGTCCAGAAATATTAATGTTTAATCCATGGTGTACGTAATGTATGACCAGCTCCGTAGGAGTTAAAAAATTTACAGTACCAAAAAATGTAATCCATGGTGTACGTAATGTATGATCAACTCCATGCGAGTTTTTATATCTTAAATTTTAGTCTTTGAAAAAATCATTTTCCAAATGGTCGTTGTAATTTGTTAAATTGCATTTTTTTTTTTTTTTTTTTACGTCTTTGGAAGAAAGAGCAGTGGGTAACCCTAAAACCATCCTGATGATTGTACAAGGGGCAGTCAAAATTCACGGAATTTCATTGTAATTCTTTAATACCACAATATAATTAATTTATTTGTTTACTACTAGAATTCAAAACTGGCAATGTGACAGCAGTGCAGCTGAAGGTAAGAGTGTGTGATGATCAGTTAGCACGATGTTGAAATTCAAGCAAAGGGCAAACACCAACTTCATTGGCAGATTGGAGAAATCTGTTTCAGAGACTTTGTTAGCCTAACAGATAGTTTAATGGGATGATTCTTTAAGGAAAACAGCCATTTATGAGCGGTTTATCAAAATGGGTCTCAAAGGTAACTAACTGTTTTGACATTAGAAGACATATTAATCAATGTGACAACTCACCTTGAGAAGAAACCAAAACTGGACTTTCATCTTTGTTTCCTGGACCAACAGTAATGGCACGAGTGGTGGAGAAGTGTCTGTGTTAAAAGTGCAAGTGTGAGTTAATGTGTATCTTCTGATGGAGCCTACTTTGACAGTGATGTCGCTGTACTTGAAAAATCCTGGGTCCCCAGGACCCAGGATTTCCAAAAATCTGGGTCCCTTTTTCACAAAAGCGGGTCCCCATCAATAATAATTCATATTTTAAAGGATAGATGAAACTTGTTTATTTGGAAAAGATAAAATAAATGCATTAATTATTGTTTTAATAATAATTAAATAATGAATTAAAACCAGTATTATTTGCACTCAAATAAGATATTTTTAAAAAAATATTAAGAGAAATTTTCTTTACTTTTTAAAAAGTAAAAATGCAAGGTACAATTTTAATTGTAAAATAATGCTTATTTGAGAGTAAAAGATATCAAGTTCCACTAACAAGTATCACTAATGTTCGCATTTCTTTTAAAAAGGGGCAAGATGGTTTTATGGAAAAAGATATTTTTGCTGAAAAAAAGAATACTTATCATAAATCTTCAAAAGGTGGGAGACATTTCAATGCAGTAATGAGGGTGGGGTCACTGGTCCACCCCCTGAAAACATTATCAAAGTACCCTGAAATCATGCTGTATTTTCAAGAATCTCATAAAAAAAGAAATTAAATCCCATTTTATGCATGTTGTACCTATAAGTTTGGTTTGTACATCTTTTTTGGTGCTTTGGATGCTTTGACTAAATTCACGTTTTTTCCGCGATCCTTTGATGAAATTCGCTATTTTTTCGCGAACATGCTACAAAAATAGTGTTTTTTCCGCGATACTTTAACGAAATGCTATCTTTTTTCGAGATCCTTTGATGAAATTTGGCTTTATTCCGCGATTTTTTGACGAAATACGCTATTTTTTCGCGGCCCTTTTACGAAAATCGCGTTTTCCTCGATATTTTAATGAAATCTGCACGTTTTGTAACGATCCTTTGACAAAAATATTTTTTCCGCAATTTTTTGACGGAATTCGCTATTTTTTCGCGATTTTTTGACGAAATACGCTATTGTTTTCGCGGCCGTTTTCGAAAATCACATTTTTTTGCGATATTTTGATGAAATTTGCGCTTTTTTCACGATCCTTTGACAAAAATCGGCCTTTTTTTTTTCACGATTTTTCGATGAAATTCGCTATTTTGTCACAATCCTTTGACAAAATACGCTATTTTTTTGTTTCAAATTTACGAAAATTGCGCTTTTCCACGATATTTTGATGAAATTTGCGCTATTTTTGCTATCTTTTGAAGAAAATCGGCTTTTTCCCGTGATTTTTTGACGAAATTCGCTATTTTTTCGTGGCAATTTTACGAAAATCGTGTTTTTTCTGCGATATTTTGATGAAATTTGCGCTATTTTTTGCGATCCTTTGACGAAAATCGCCTTTTTCTGCGATTTTTTGACGAAATTACGCGTCCCACGGGACGCGTAAGAGCTATTTTTTTGCCTCCTGTCTCCGATTTTTCGCATAATTTACGCGCTATAGCGCATCCGCGGCATCACTGCTTTGAAGTCGAATAAGTAAATGTGTACCTATATTGTGGTAATAAAGAGTTGCAACAACATTTTGGGAATTTTTTTACTACCCCCCTCGTAACTCTGAGTGTTTCACTTTGTAAATTAGACTTTGTGAACATTCTGTATGTATCATGTGGGTGCTTAATATAAAGAACATCCATTCTAGGGATTCTTACATTGTAACGACCAGTTTAAAAGTCCCAAATCTTTATTAAATCACACAATGTTATTTTTTAAATATCACCCTGATAAACCATACGAAAGTTGTGGGCTGCAACAATTTGGATCCGAGTTATAAGTGCTTTTTGTGCTGTACTGAAATTTAGAGGTCTGTGGTTAAAAATACTGACAAAGTCCCCTCTTTGTAAAAATTATGTTTACCATATTGAATATGAGTGTTCTACAATAATTACAGCTCAAGTTATAAGTAATTTAAGTTGTAATATATTTTATACATTAAAATATAATGGGCTTCTGCAAAAAATTGACAGAGCCCTTCCCTCCTCCTTAAAAGGATTACATTTACTATACAAAATTTGACTGCAACAATTTGGATCCCAGTTATAAACATTTGTGTTTTTTTATCTCATATGTGTACTATACTAAAGGGAAATAAATAGACAATACGACTAGACCTATGAGAAGTGCTTAGCTTGTCCATAGTGAAGCAGGGAGACCTTAAGTAGGAAAGAAGGGAAGGGAGAAGGAAAATTAAAGAAATGGGAGCCCGACTTTAGAAAACTAGGTGTACTAAACAGATCATTAACTAAGTTATTAGAATTGTTCCATGTATGATAAGCTTCACAAAAATCAATAAAATCATAAATTTATAATCATTTCTGAATTATTAATACTTCAGAAAAGTTATAGTTGTTAGATCAATGTTGGTCAGCAATAGCTGAGTATTTAATGTAACCATTTTTAACAATGGTATTATGCTCCCCCCCCCCCCCCCAAGCAGACCTTAAAAGGTTGATTGGTTTTGCCCATATAGATTCTATGACACTTGGAAGATATCTTCTAAGTTCTTCATGGTAAAAGTCTGTCTTTTGGATATTTGAGATTTGCTAATTTGATTTTATTGAATGGAGTATAAACTACTTTAAAATAAAATTTTATCAAGATTCTGGATAATTGAGACTAATTAAAAAATATATATAGAAGTATAATTAAATTCTTATTAAAAACAGTGTTAATGTTAGCGTGATAGTGTCTAATTAGTTTATTATGAATTGAATCGACGATTTCAACTAAAAAATCCCAATCAGTGGCAATGGATTTAATATAGTCTAATTTTGCTTTGAGTAAATTCTTAGAAGAACAAATATTTAAGGCACAGTGAACACAAGTATTAAAAGCAGCCAAGTTCTGATTAGGAGGATGAGAGGGAGATTAAGTCTGTTCTCAAGTTCACTCCTCAACAAGCGCAAAACTTTCTGACACAATGACATACACATTTTTGAACTTAAAGGTATAAAATTGGCAAACCTGACTATGGAAGCGATTTGGAATCAAAATTATTTTTCCATTTTTTTATAAATAAATTACCTATCGACTTATAAACAGTTTTGATCACATTGCAAAGCATTTTTCTCCCTTTGTTGACTGGTTTTTCTACTTTTGGCAGGGAATTCAGTTCAAAACACCCACTTTGACAGTATTTTCTGTAAGATCTATTGTGTTCGCAAAAAACCCCCAGAAAATGGCTTTCGATTACATAGTTTCTGAATAACAACGCATGCCAGTTTGATGCATTTCCGAATAAAAACGAATTAAAACTTATGTCATAAAGTTTCCCCTTTGGATTTGAGAACAGCCTTAAAGAAACTGCAAAATGTTTATGATAAGTAGTAGTGTGAAATGAGTTATTTTCGTGGAAAACTTGTAACACTAAAGAAGAGTAGTCCATTGTTATTTTCAAAATCCAGAAATAAACTGTATATGTTCATCTATGGAGCTCATTACATAGAGAAGAATATCTAGATAACTAGAATTCAATCATCGATATAACGTATATAAAATTGAAAAAATGACTTATTGCATAGATATGATTTGAAATATTGCTTGTAGATACCACTGAGGACAGAACCTATAGACAAACAAACCATCAGTCGTGCAATAAAAATTACAATTAAATGTGAACATAGTTTTCAAACAAGTGGGTAAGTGTGATCACAGATCGCACAGAGGGTTTCGTTTAATATTCCTTTCAAAACACTTTATCCTTTTGAAAAATCTGTTAGTTTTACATTTCGCAACCAGGGGGCGCACTCTATTCTACACAAACCTCTATCCAAACGAAACTCCGTTTTACAACCTTTCCGTAGATATAGTCGAGGGAATCAGGCCCATAGCCCCCGAGATAGGTAGGCACCCCTGGTGGTAAAAAATGGAACTAAAATATGTAAGTTTATCGTGCATAATATGAAAGAGTGGTCAAAGGGGTGTCGGCAAAAGTTTAAAAAGTGCCCTCCGGGGGAAAAGGGTGAGGATAAAAAATTGCTTAAAATACACAAGTTAGAGCACAGAGGGTTAAATATAAGATTTTTTCTAAATTTTATGATTTGCCGTTTGATCGCAAGTGTTTAGCTACATTTATGCAAAATTTCAAGTCTTCAACTTAATTAGGGGCTGGGTTAGAAAAAAAAGCTTAAAATATACAAGTTAGAGCACAGAGGGTTAAATATAAGATTTTTTCGAAATTTTATGATTTGTCGTTTGATCGCAAGTGTTTAGCTATAATTATGCAAAATTTCAAGTCTTCAAGTTAATTAGGGGCTGAGTTAGAAAGAAAAGCTTAAAATACACAAGTTAGAGCCCAGGGGGTTAAATATAAGATTTTTTTTTAATTTTAGGATTTGTCGTTTGATGTGAGCTGTTCAGCTATAAGTATGCAAAATTTCAAGTTTCTGACATATATAGTTTCTGAGAACGGGCTCTGTGACGGACAGACAGACAAACAGACAGAGGAGCGAGACAAATAGGGTTTCGTCAGATAAACGAAACCCTAAAAACAAATGCCAGTGACATGTATTAACTCATTTGTTTGAAATTGTGAATAGTGAAATTCTTAGAGGCCTATTTTAGAGTGCCTTGAACAGGTAGATGTGTAAAGAGAGACTTTGCGTTGAATTAAACCATACTGTGTCTATTAGAGTAGTTGTAAAATTATGAAGTTTATTAACTCATAAGAAACAAGTGAAAACATTGTTGCAGAGCATCAAGGAGAAAATAGAGACAATGTATTTCACTAACTTATAAAAAAATGGCACCAGTGTTAGAAATGATTGGTCTGAAGGGAATGCCGTGTTTGGGAGTGCATATAATCTTGCACAATGCAACATAGACAGAATGGGCAAAGGTTTAATACTGTTGGAAATCAGGAGGCAACACTCAGTAGTGAACTTAATTTGTTTTATCAGAAGTTGGCTGCTTTTAAAACTTTTGTTCACTGTACCTGAAATAGTTGTTGTTCTGAGAACATACTCAAAATAGAATTAGATTACATTAAATCCATTGCCATTGATCAGGGTTTTCTGATTGAAATCATTGATTCAATTCATAATAAACTCATTAGCCCTTTTTCTACTGACAGTACTTAAGTACCATTAAAATAACCTGCTATAAAATTTATTTAACACATAATACAGTTTAGAATGAGTTATAGATACATTATTTTATCTTGTTCTAAAAGCATTATGGGTTACACTAAGACAAAAATATTTTTAAAAGGATGATTTCTTTTGCCTTTGCATCTTTTCAGCTTTCTTGCATTGGGGGGAGGGGGGGATTTTTCAATTTGGAAATGTTTCTATTGTAAAAATATTATATTTGTACACTTTCTAATTCTACAAAATATTTAAAATAAGAGTTTTGAGTGGGGTTATAAATATTGCACATAATCCCTATAAATTCAAATTTAATTAATCCTTTTAAATCATTCAATCCTTGTAAAATTTATTAATTGATTATGTAAATCTTCTAATGTAGTTTAAACAATTCACGAAAAATGCTTTAGAAGATAAAATTTTTATGAATTCATTACGTAAAGGGTTAAATATATAACAATATCCTTAATAAGAATTTGATTATAATTCCTTCTGAAAATTAGCCATCAAAAATCCAAAATCTTGTTAATATCAGATTTTAAAGTAACTTATACTCCATTTAACCCGTTAGTAGTCGCACGTTGGTCTTTTCCCCGCCCGAAATTCGTTATCTTCCTGTAACTCATTTCCCGTTAAAGTTACGATAGCGAAATTCCGTGTAGCTGACCTTGAGTGTTCACACTCTTGTGTAGTAAAATTACAAGTCATTCCTGCTATTTCTTAGCATTTTATCGCATTCTTAAGTTTCAATCGGTCTAAATGACCGCGTTGCGACCACTTGCGTTAGTTGAATTTTTCCCCCTCGTGTTCATCCTTTCCCATTTCCGCGAAATCTGTGGGGGAAAGTTTCTTCGAAGTACCGACTCTCTGCCTGTTGTTATTTCGTCTTTCTTTCTTGCTATTTTACCTGTTCACAGAGTACTTTTTTTACTTTTAGAATGTGACTTAAAATTGTTTTATTATATTAGTTGTGAAGTCAGTTCGCACAAAAAACTGATGGATGGTCACTTACATTTTTTTTGTCATTGTCAAGTATTGCGCGAATAAATTCTCAAATTGATAATCGTTTAAATATGGAAAAAAGGGGAAATTCATCATCATTATTTAAAAGAACTTGCTTTCCATTTATTACCGGAACATATAAATGAATGAAAACAGACAATACCACTGCCAAACCATTAAAAAAAAGAGAAGAGGATTTTGTGGGAATCAGTAAAATAATTGCCGTATCTCCAAAATCTGAAAAGTATCGTTTTTGTACAATAAAACAAATTGGAAAGATAAAACAATTTTCTCAGAAATGTAGTATGTATATCTGCGAAGAACATACATATCATTTATTTGTACAATAAGAAAAATAATGAGGATTTTATAATGTAGATTAGAAATTACGCAAATAAAAATCTCTTTTGGATAATTCAGTGAATGTTTATACTATGATTAAAAAAAAATACTTTAAGTATTTTTCTAAAATTTATCTATTGTTAAATTTTCATACTGTAAGTAAAAACACATTTTTTTTTAACAATGCCGCAGAAAATGTTTTTTTATTTTTTATTATTGAAATCCAATAGAGGCTTGGGGACGGTATCTGACAAATTTAAATTTGTTGTCCTTCATCAATTGTTCAAACTATTTTTCAGAATAATATTTTCCAGAACATGAGAGAAAATTCATTTAAATTAAATTATTGCTGCATATTTATAATTTCGGAGAAATTTTTCTTATTGTTTTTATTATTTTAATGAATGTTATTATAAAACAATAAATTATAACATTAATACCTTATTTTGAAATGTACAATTGAATATTTATTTTAATTAAATAGTTGCTGTAAAATACATCCCTATTAAGATGAACCTTTCAGCGATTCTATTAATTAAAATAATTTATCCATCTTAGGATTTAAATCTACAAATGCAAATGTATTTAAATTAAAGATATAATTTCGATAACTTATTTATTATTTGCATTATATAAACGAAGTTCGTATCCAGAGTTTTTATTCAAGGGCGCTGCTCCCACCCTGAAATAAGTAGAGAAACTACAAATCGTGCATTTTCATTAGAAAAATGCATTTAATCACAAAATCTCGCGACCCCCCCCCCCCCCCACCTCCTCTCCCCCTCATACACACACAGACACCCCACAAAATAAATAAATAAATAAAACGTAGTTACAACATTTACATTTATAATTTCGAAGTTAAGTATTTTTTACCTTTTTCTTTATTATATATATATATATATATATATATATATATATATATATATACATTTTTAATAATATTTGGTTTATGTGGTGTTTGTGATTTCATAATTATTGGTCATTTTCATTATTTTTCAATGGTATTATTGTACAGAAAGTTTATATATATATATATATTGTCTTTAATTGTTTATTGCATCAAATTTGATGGTTTTTCATATGTTTTAAATGAATTAATCGTCCGCAATATGCTGGTGAATTAGTGGTATTGTATTTGATTTTCTGTTGCATGTCATAGGTTCATTTTTACTTTCAGTTTAATTGTTCAATTTAATGTCAGTGTAATATATTGATGCTAAATTTATTAATTTTATTTTATTAAATGGATAGAGAGTGCCGTCTAATAAAAATCTACCTGACTCTGATTGTGTCCTTCCAAAAAAAAAAAAAAAAAAAAAACCCTATCACGAATTTAGATTCATATTCATAAATGTTTTCCTACTAATTATTGATTCATAGTAACATCAGAAATTCAATCAAATCATTTACTATTTACTTTTAAGTATTTATGCAAAACGAAGAAAGAGTTATAAAAACATTTATCTAGATGCCAACTGAATATATACTTAAGCCAAATAAATAATTGCTGTAAAAAGTTATAAAATGAATAATTGCTGTAATCTTTTAAAGTTCAGTCAATATTTTCCCCCAACGTTATCCGTTTTCGATCATCTGATAACACCGGCAAGTTTCCCCTTCGTTTTCGGCCTGCTGGTAACGGCGGCAAATGGACCGAACGCGACTACTAACGTTCTAAAAAATGTCGCGACTACTCTCGGGTTAACATAATTTTACAAGATATCTTAAGAGTATGATAGAATGTATATAGGTCAAACCAAGTGACCTTTTAATGACTACTTAGGAGAGCATGAGACAAATGTTAAAAATGGTGACATTAAACGCTGCTATTGCTGGCCATCATTGGTCTAACAACTGTAATTTTAACTTTTCTGGAGGTTCAATAATTACAATCTTGATTTCAGGAAGCTTATCATGTATCGAAGAATTCTAACAACTTGGTTATTGATATGTCTAGTACACCCAGTTTTTCTAAAGAACCAAAATGGTATTGGGACCGAAATGTCCTGTATTATTTATGTTTCTGCGTATTTCTAAATATTCACTTACATAGAATCATCAAAGTTTTCTAACCGGATGCAGATTAATTAATGTTATCATTAACATCTGCTGTTGAACAACAAATATTTTAAACGTGCAGATTTTTATGACATAAAGATGTCACACATGTCAACTTAATATAGTAAGTTTAAGAAAGATGCTTATTTAAATTTGTATTCTGCACACCTAAAAATCCCTGGTATGTTTTATTCTGCTCTTTTATTTCCATCTAATATCATACGGATATTTATTTTGGAGAGAAAAAATAATAATCAGAAAAGGAATATATAGGTCAAAGACATTTTAACAGTAACCCTAGATGTATTTGATCTAAATTTGCCAATTTTTCTTTGTTAAATAAGTATCCTTAAATAAGACCTAAAATATGTGACATTACAAATTAAGAAACAGATGTCTCAGTCGCTCCAAGTTTGGTGCAAATTTGTTTTTGAGCCATTTTGGCGAGAATATGCCATGGCGAGCCATTTCGGCATTTTCCTGTATCCATCAGGTTTAGCTTGCGAAAACAGCGTGTTAGTTTTATTTTATTATAAAACACACAGAAATTTGTTTGAAATCCACACAAAATATTTCCTTCTATATATAAAAAAAAGTTTTGATTTGGAAATGGACCAATGAAAATCTGCGTAGATATTCCCGGCAGATCGGCATCCAATTTGAATGCTTAAGCATGGCCTTTCTTCGTTAATATTAAAAAAAACTGTTGCATACAAAAATATGAAAATCGGTAGTATTACAGAGAAATGTTTGATAAACAGGCTGATGTAGACAGTTTTCAAATCGAAGAATTATTTTAAGAGATAATTAATGCCAAAGTTGGACAAAATCGTTCCATTAAAAACGTTTTATAGGAGCAAAAATGTACATAGGAATTTAATCATTTTTAGACCATTTCATGCGTCAGAATTTCCCAGTTTGCATACTGCATTTAGCTTTTTAATTTGAATCATTTTTTCAGGTTTTATTTCTATTTTAAATTCAAATTTTCAGCATTTCGAGAGATATTTTTTACTTATTTTAGAAAATTGTATTAATTTAAACTGTTGCCAACTGTATAAATAGCGTAAACAATAATGTTTGCTTCAAATTAAAAATTTATTTTACACGTGACTATTATAAACAAAAAATATAAAAAGCAGGAACTCATTGAAAATTACGTAATAAAAACTATATTTACACATGAATTTTAAAGAGAAAGAATATTGTAAAATAATAAATTCATTAACATGCGTTAGAAGTCTTAAATAGGAGAATTTACGTCACATTACACTTATTACGTAAAATGAACAAAAAATAATATTGTAAAACAGTTTAAATTTAAAAATTGCGCGAGACATTTATTTGATATTTTAAGATGATCATAATATTTCATTTCTAACAAAAATATTTTTACATGAATATTAAAAAGAGAAAGAAAAGTTTGGTGAAAATTACGTCAGATTATAATTGTCAGATTCAAATTATAATTCAGTCTTCCGAAATCTTTTTAATGCCGATCAAATTAGCGTGCTGTTAAAGTCTGCGGTGTCTGAACGGGGGTTGACGAGCGTAGCTCGTAGGGGGCAGAGCCCCCTAGTTATTATAAAACACACAATTTTTATTAGAAACACACATAATCTGTTCTTCTGGGTTGCCATATGAAGTAAAATCGCTAAGTTGCCCTGGCATAAAATCTCAATTTGGACACCAAATAGGTACCCCGGTGCATCTGAGACATCTGTACCCAAATTAATTTATGTATTTTCTAAAGGCCATTTTTAATACTCTCCAGCATAATTAAAAAGTGTTTGTGAATTTTATTTTTCTGACTGTTCGTGTTCTAACTCTCATAAATATACTCAGATTGTCATATAGTTTTTATATTGTATTGTGGAATTAAGGCTATAGAATGTTCGATGTTGTAAATGCAGTGTGTAGCATTCGCAGGTAAAAGATTTCAATTACATTACAGTTTGTAATGAAAAATCTTTTGCGCTACATTTTATTGATGTTATAATATTTCAAACATAATGTGATTGATATGTGTAACACTGAGGTAGATTGCAAAATGTTTTCTCAGGAGTATAGAATAAGTGGCATTTTTAGTTTGTTTAGACATAGTGTTTAGCCTCTTGGATAACCTGGAAAAGTCAGGGAAATTTAAAAACTGATAAAGAGTTATAAAAATTCGAAACTTCCACAAAAAAAATTAAGAAAAAATTTCTTATTATAACACTGGGGATTTGAAATTACAGCGCCAGGAAAATCAAATTTTGCTCCTTATCAGTACTGTAAAGAGTATTTCAACCTGTTGTTAACCAAATAATTTTGTCTACCCTTTTTCAATTCTTCCTTGTAACTCTGAGATTTTCAGCTTCACTGAAACTTTGTACTGAATGTTGTAGGATTGATTATATGTTTGTCTGTTTACTTGTCTTTGTTGTCTTAATTTATTGAATATTTATTATTTGTATTAAAATATGTCAAAACAATCTGTATTTAACTGTGACTGATGTGATAAGGAATTTCATTCTGATTGGACAAAATGGATAGAATCTGATGCTAAAAGCATATACCTGCAAAATGTTTAGCATATAAAATGTTCAACAATTTGAAAATTTTGCAACATCTATTTAACAATTCAGTAGTTGTTACTTAAGAATCAGTTGTGAAAGTTCCCCTCTCAAAGTCACAACTTTAAGAGTTTTTGTATGTAACACCACAAAATCTCGATTCCTGAAAAAGTCAGGGAAATTTGTTGCTGATCTGAAATAGAGACCCTGATAGAATGCTCAATGTTGTAAATGAAGTGTGTAGCATTTATAGTTCATTTGCAGGTAAAAGATTTCCATTTCACTATGGTTTGTAACGAAAATTATTTTGTGCTACATTTTATTGAGATTGTAATACAGGGTTATTCATAATTCCCTCTGGGGTTTTGAACCACTGTAGTATAGCACCTACAATATATAGTGTGGAAATCGGCTATCCCTGTAATACTTAAAAAAGCTCTAAAATATTGTATCCCTTAAATGTCCAACGATACTGCTTCCATATGCAGATTGCAGCAACATCTTCACGATATTTTCTACAACTGCAAGAAATTACTAGTCTATACAATGTAATACTAGTAATACGAAAATCCCGCAGATGTCACTGCGATCGCCGCTTGAAATTTTAGCAGTATTGTCGCACATTTAAAGGATACAAATTTTTAGCACTGTTTGGATAGCATATTTCCACACGAGGTATTCTAGGCGCTGTAACTGTAGTAAAAAAACTAAGATGAATACTGCAAAAAAGAACATTTGAAAGAATTCAGAAACAAATCAAGTTTTACTTACATAACTTACATGTGTTCTATATGTGAACCCTTGGTCACACGGCATACATGAATGCGATAATCCAGCTCTCGCCACACTCTGCTCAACGTGGTACTATAAATATTCTTTAAATTTATTGTACCACACATGAATTGTCTTGTCAGTTGGTACTATCAACATTCTTTAAATGTCTTGTATCACACATGAGTTGTCTTGTCAGTTGGTACTATCAACATTCTTTAAATTTATTGTATCACACATGAATTGTCATGTCAGTTGGTACTATCAACATTCTTTAAATTTATTATATCACTCATGAATTTTCATGTCAGTTGGTACTATCAACATTCTTTAAATTTATTGTATCACACATGAATTGTCTTGTCGGCTGGTCCATGTGTTCGATATTTCGTACAAAATGCCTGCTGAACCAACACCACTGATTCAGATTTTGTGAATTCTACTGCACAAAATGCTTTCTATTCACCTGTAAATGCCATTTTTATTTACTAACTGCCTACTAGCAACTGCTGACAATAAAACTTGATTTGTTTCTGTATTCTTTCAAATGTTCTTATTTGCTGTATTTGTCTTAGTTTTTTTTAATACAGCGCTTTGAAACCCCAGAGGGAATTATGAATAACCCTGAAGTACAAACATAATGTGATTGATATGTGTAACACTGAGGTGGATTGCAAAATGTTTTCTCAAGAGTATAGAATAAGCGATATTTTTAGTTTGTTTAGACATGGTGTTTAGCCACTTGAATAACCTGGAAAAGTCAGGGAAATTTAAAAACTCTGAGAAAGAGTTATAAAAATTTGAAACTTCCAAAAAAAAATTTCTTATTGTAACACTGAGGATTTGAAATTACAGCACCAGGAAAATCAAATGTTGCTCCTTATCAGTACTGTAAAGAGTATTTCAACCTGTTGTTAACCAAATAATTTTGTCTACCCTTTTTCAATTCTTCCTTGTAACTCTGAGATTTTCAGCTTCACTGAAACTTTGTACTGAATGTTGTAGGATTGATTATATGTTTGTCTGTTTACTTGTCTTTGTTGTCTTAATTTATTAAATATTTATTACAGTACAGAACCATTTATCCGGAATGCTTGGGGTCAGATGTAGTCCGGATAACTGGTTTTTCCGGTTAACTGGTTGTGCATTAAAGCATCATCCATTTGATAAGTTTTGTGGAATATGTGTGGTTGTGGCATTATTTCTCATTTTAAATTAATAGATTACTTGAATTAAAAATCAATGCAAGAAAGATCAAAAGTTAACCAGAGTTTAAAAGAAGGTAATTTATGGAAATCCCTTAGGAACAAAAATTCTTCTGTTTCCTCTGCATAAAAATTCAAACATCTAAAATACAACTAAATATGTTTTCATTTCAAATACTAGATGTTCTCATCAAATTATACAATTGTTTCAAGCAAAGCCTATGTCAAACTGGCAGTGTATGACACCCTTTTCTGCAAAGATTCTGAAATCAGTCTATCAGAAATACCATTCCAGATAACTGGTTTTCCGGTTAACTGGTTTCCGGATAAATGGTTCCGTACTGTATTTGTATTAAAATATGTCAAAACAATCTGTATTTAACTGTGACTGATGTGATAAAGAATTTCATTCTGATTGGACAAAATGGATAGAACCTGATGCTAAAAGCATATATCTGCAAAATGTTTAGCATATAAAATGTTCAACAATTTGTAAATTTTGCAACATCTGTTTAACAATTCAGTAGTTGTTACTTTAGAATCAGTTGTGAAAGTTCCACTCCCAACGTCGCAATTTTAAGAGTTTTTGTCTGTAACATCACAAAATCTCGATACCTGAAAAAGTCAGGGAAATTTGTTGCTGATCTGGATTAGACACCCTGATAGAATGCTGAATGTTGTAAATGAAATGTGTAGCATTTATAGTTCATTTGCAGGGAAAAGATTCCCATTTCACTATGGTTTGTAAAGAAAAATCTGTGCTACATTTTATAGAGGTTGTAATACAGGGTTATTCATAATTCCCTCTGGGGTTGTGAAGCACTGTAGTAAAAAAACTAAGATGAATACTGCAAAAAAGAACATTTTAAAGAATTCAGAAACAAATCAAGTGTTACTTACATAACTTACAGGTGTTCTATATGTGAACCCTTGGTCAAACGGCATACATGAATGCGATAATCCAGCTCTCGCCACACTCTACTCAACATGGTACTATCAACATTCTTTAAATTTATTGTACCACACATGAATTGTCTTGTCAGTTGGTTCTATCAACATAACATGGTACTATCAACATTCTTTAAATTTATTGTGTCACACATGAATTGTCTTGTCAGTTGGTCCATGTGTTCGATATTTCGTACGAAATGCCTGCTGAACCAACACCACTGATTCAGATTTTGCAAATTCTAAAACGCAAAACACTTTCTGTTCACCTGTAAATGCATTTTTATTTACTAACTGCCTACCGGCAACTGCTGACAATAACACTTGATTTGTTTCTGTATTCTTTCAAATGTTCTTTTTTGCTGTATTTGTCTTAGTTTTTTAAATGCAGCGCTTTGAAACCCTGGAGGGAATTATGAATAACCCTAAATTTTGAACATAATGCGATTGATATGTGTGACACTGAGTTGAATTGCAAAATGTTTTCTAAGGAGTATAGAATAAGTGGCATTTTTAGTTTGTTTAGACATGGTGTACTTGGATAACTTGGAAATGTCAGGGAAATTTAAAAACTCTGAGAAAGAATAAAAATCTGAAATTTCCATGAAAAAAATTAAGAAAAAATTTCTTATTATAACACTGAGGATTTGAAATTACAGTGCCAGGAAAATCAAATTTTGCTCCTTATCAGTACTGTAAAGAGTATTTCAAACTGTTGTGGAAATAATTTTGTCTATCCTTTTTTCAAATCTTCCTTGTAACTCAGAGATTTTCAGCTTCACTGAAACTTTGTGCTGAATGTTGTAGGATTGATTATATGTTTTAGTCTGTGTACTTGTCTTTGTTGTCTTAATTTATTGAATATTTATTATTTGTATTAAAATGTCAAAACAATCTGTATTTAACTGTGACTGACGTGATAAAGAATTTCATTCTGATTGGACAAAATGGATAGAAACTGATGGTAAAAATGTGTATCTGCAAAATATTATAAAATGATCAACAATTTGTAAATTTTGCAACATCTGTTTTTGTTATTTTAGAATCAGTTGTGAAAGTTCCAATCTCAAAGTCGCAACTTTAAGAGTTTTTGTGTTTAACATCACAAAATCTCGATACCTGAAAAAGTCAGGGAAATTTGTTGCTGAGAGACCCTGATAGAATCTTCGATGTTGTAAATGAAGTGTGTGGCATTTATAATTTATTTGCAGGTAAAAGACTTCCATTTCACTATGGTTTGTAACAAAAATTCTTTTGCTCTACATTTTATTGAGGTTGTAATACAGGGTTATTCATAATTCCCTCCTAGATTTTGAAGCATTGTAGTAAAAAACTAAGATGTATACCACAAAAAAGAACATTTGAAAGAATTCAGAAACAAATCAAGTTTTACTTACATAACTTACAGGTGTTCTATATGTGAACCCTTGGTCACACGGCATACATGAATGTGATAGTCCAGCTGTTGCCACTCTACTCAAGTTGGTACTATCAATATTTTTTAAATTTATTGTACCACACATGAAATGTCTTGTCAGTTAGTACTATCAACATTCTTTAAATTTCTTGTACCACACATGAAATATCTTGTCAGTTAGTACTATCAACATTCTTTAAATTTCTTGTATCACACATGAATTGTCTTAGTTTGTACTATCAACATTCTTTAAATTTCTTGTATCACACATGAATTGTCTTAGTTTGTACTATCAACATTCTTTAAATCTATTGTACCACGCATGAATTGTCTTGTCAGTTGGTACTATCAACATTCTTTAAATTTCTTGTATCACACATGAATTGTCATGTCAGTTGGTACTATCAACATTCTTTAAATTTATTGTATCACACATGAATTGTCTTGTCAGTTGGTCCATGTGTTCGATATTCCGTACAAAATGCCGCTGAACCAACACCACTGATTCCAATTTTGTGAATTCTAAGACACAAAACACTTTCTGTTCGCCTGTAAATTCCATTTTTATTTACAAACTGCCTACCGGTAACTGCTGACAATAAAACTTGATTTGTTTCTTTATTCTTTCAAATGTTTTTTTTTTCTTTTTTTGCTGTAATTGTCTTAGCTTTTTTAATACAGTGCTTCGAAACCCTGGAGGGAACTTTGAATAATACTGAATTTCAAACATAATGCGATTGATTTGTGTAATACTGAGGTGGATTGCAAAATGTTTTCTCAGCCGTATAGAATAAGTAGCATTTTTAGTTTGTTTAGAGGTATGTTTTGTGGTCCATTAAAATTTAAAGGATCACCCAGGTGCACAAGAACATGCTTTTTGTGGCTTATGAAGTGTGTAGCATTTATTGCTTATTTACAGAGATGCACAAAAGAATTTCGTTATAAGACTGACTGTGATCGCGAATTGCTGGAAGTGTGTTTTCTGCTGAGGCATATATTTTAAAATTTATTTGATGTTTAGTGTATTTTGTGCTATATATAAATTCTGTAGATCATATATGGGGCTGCACGAAAGATTTTGCACACATTATCATATCTGGACAACAATTGCTAAACGTGACTTTCATTGAGTTGTGTGTTTTTTTAAATTGTTTATTTAGTTATCTCATTTCATTGTTGGAAAAAATAAAATTGCCTAATTTTTCTGTTAGTATTGGAAAGTATTTCATAATGGGCGCACATACATGAGTTTTCATTCTTGTAATTTTAATAAAAAGGGACATATTAACAGCTTGAGGCAATTCTAACCCTATTCACACATACATGCAACTAATTTTAATTATTCATATTTTTAAAATGTACCCTTTTGAAATTGGATGAATCATTTTGATTTCATTCTGTATTCTATAACCAGTCAGATGTGCCAATACCAAAACTTTCTTCTTTCTCATAAATGTTAATATTTCATAAAGGTGTTATATGTGTTAATCCTTCAGTGTTGTCCTTCAATCAATACTACACCAACTTTGATTTTCATCTTAAGATTTTGCTTCATTTTACTAATCTGTGTAAAAATGTAATCTTAATCGTAATATTTAATAAAATCAATATTTTTTGTTATTCTGTTGTACATCAGCTGCTTAAGAATCGCCATATTAGCTGGATGCAAATTGTCCATTACTGCATGAACAGCTGATGTACAACAGAACTATGAAATATTGAGAAAAATCGCTATTACAATGCCATCTTCTGGGGGAATATTTCCAAATTCAAAGAGGACCTGCTGACCATAGCCAAAAACATACACAAAAAATTTGGTTCAATGGACCCTATTCTCCCTTTGGGTTTGAGACTGTAATTTCGACAATACTTTCCCAAAGCAAGTAACTATACATCACAAAAATCTGCTCCGTTACTGTTCTATGGCATGCAGCCATGAGCTGGGTAAGCGAGTTGTTGCATAATTAATGTCTACGATGTCAGGAATGTTTCCCCAAAGCATGTGACTTTGACGTCACAAGAATAGGGTCTGTTATATTTATGACTTCATACTCTTTTCGGTGATACAAAGGGGACAAACACATACGGATGGACAGACAAACATTTTATTGTTTGTGATCTCTGACCCCTAAAATGTGTAAATATGTCAAAAAAAATCTCAATTACAATATTTTTTTAGAAAGAAGAAAGTAAAAATTAGATCTATTTGAATCTCAGAAATTCTTATTTTGCATTTGTTTACTATGTGTCAGATATTTAGAAAATCATTTTATTTTAGCATTTTTGTTTCCTGTTTTTTGCTATAGTAAAATGATTTTATTGTTGCTCTTTTTCTATTTTCAAGCAAAGTTGTCATTGAATTATTCAGTGTGAAGTATTTAAAAAACATAATCCAATTAACCCCATTTCTGAATCTCATATTAAATAAAACTTTTACACACATTCATAAGAATGTTAAACAAATCAAGAGTACTTTTTGCATAAATTAAAACTAAAGTAATAAACTATTATTAATGGAAAGCCTATTATTATTATACGGTGGTTCTTTGTTGTCATTGTTGTTTTGTTTTGTGATTGCATTTCAGAAATTGTATTTCTGAATGACTCTTATTGTTTTGTTCAGTATTTATTTCCTGCTATTGTTTTGACAGAAAAATTAAATAACAGTGTGTTGTTTTATTTATTGCATTTTCCTCTTTACATTTTTAATGATGAAATAAGTGTGAAAAAAAATTATTACTTTATTTTTCACTAATGTTTTTGTAACAAATTTTATTAATTCAGTTGTTACTTTTTGCTGTGATTGTGTAGATTTTAGCTAATTTTATATGAAATATTTTAATTATCCACTGACGTATTAAATAAAACTTTTGCACACATTTATAAGAATGTTAAACAAATCAAGAGTACTTTGAATGTTAAACAAATCAAGAGTACTTTTTGCATAAATTAAAACTAAAGTAATAAATTATTATTAATGGAAAGCCTATTATTATTATACAGTTCCTTGTTGTTGTTGTTGTTATTTTGTTTTGTGTTTGCATTTCAGAAATTGTATTTCCAAATGAGTCTTATTGTTTTGTTCAGTATTTATTTCCTGCTATTATTTTGACAAAAAAATTAAATAACAGTGTGTTGTTTTATTTATTGCATTTTTCTCTTTACATTTTTAATAATGAAATAAGTGTGAAAAAAAATTATTACTTTATTTTTCACTAATGTTTTTGTAACAAATTTTATTAATTCAGTTGTTACTTTTTGCTGTGATTGTGTAGATTTTAGCTGATTTTATATGAAATATTTTAATTATCCACTGACATCAAGGGAAAAGTTCCGTATCCTTTGCCACTTGGTATGCTTGTCAAAAAAATCCAAAATTGCACCAAAAGGCCGTTTTAGCGTCACCAATTTTTCTTTATTATATTATATTTTATTTATATTATATTATTTATTTATTGTCTGTTATAATATAATAATACACATTTTATTATATTATGCATTATTTATATATTTATTATTATTTATATTATATTTATTTATACTTCATTTTATTTATAAATTTGCCAAATCATCTTATCAGACGTGAAAAAATTACAAGAATCAGATTGAAACATTTATAGTCAATTTCCCAGCTCAGCGTATAGGACTTTTCCCAGCAGCTATGTTACAGACGCACTGTAGCACAATAATTGTGTAATTGTGATTAAAAGTGATTGTGTAATTGTGAATAAAAGTAATTATGAAAAAACAAGTGATTACTTTATTTTTTACTAATATTAATACAGTTTATATTCATTCATTTTGTATCTCTTGCTATTAATGTGTGATTTTTAGCTGATTTTAACACTATTTCTACCAAGAGGTGTCAAAAGACACCTTTCAGATTTTAACTTAAATTTATTCTCTAAGTTTAATCACTTCTCCATAATTAATTTTTTGACTTTTCATACAATAATTGTTAAATTAATTCAACGATATAATTTTCCTCCATCTCATCCTGGATCTAAAAGTGTGCATGTGGTGTAACTATCTCTACCTTTAGGATTTCATAATTTCTTATTTCTAAGGATTTTATAATTTTGAATTTTAAACCATTTTACATATAAATATCAACAACATTTTACAGCATCATATCAATTAGAATTATATTAGAGAATCACGATTTCAGTTGTTACGGAAAATACAGAAGTTGCCGCATAACTTTCTTATTCACTTGTTTTCCGCCATGTTGCATTTTAGTGTAGATCATTGCAGTGACTAGTTCTAAAGAAATTTAATATCTCGTTTTTTTCCTCCAATTCTGGTAGTGAGTTCAATACTCGTGAATTTTGTTTCCATTTCGTGTAAAAGTTCTGGTATTGAATAAGGAACAAATTTTATTACACTGCTGTTTTTTGTTGTTACAAAGACTTATTACTTTCTTCTATCTTTACAAGAAGAAAGTATTGGATTCGTGAAAATTTTCGACTACCGGTTTTTCCCGGATTTACACGTTTTAGAATGCCCAGAACACGATTTGATGGTTTTTAGAAAATGTCTGTCTGTGAGTCTGTCTGTCACTCTGTCTGTGAGTCTGTATGTGACAAAAATTTTGTGGGCGCTCTATCTCAAGAACTAATGCACAGAATTTCGCAAAACTTATTATTTAGTTATACCTTGATATAAACTAGACCTGATTAGTTTTTGGTGAAAATCGCCCAACAGGTGGCGCTGCTATGCGGCATTTTTCACGATTTCTGCAATAGCTATATCTCAAGAACTACTGCACGGATTTTTATAAAACTTCAGATTCAGTTAGTCCAGGATATAGTTTGGTGCTGATTACTTTTTTGTGAAAATCGCCCAACAGGTGGCGCTGCTATGCTGCATTATTCATGATTATCGCAATAGCTCTAACTCAAGAAAAAATGCACGAATTTTCATCAAACTTCAGATTTCGTTAGTCCTTGATATAAATTAGTGCTGTTTAATTTTTGGTGTAAATCGCCCAACAGGTGGCGCTGCTGTGCTGCATTTTCACGATTTTTGCAAGAGCTGTATCTCAAGAACTATTGCACGGATTTTCATCAAACTTCAGATTTAGTTAGTCCTTGACATGAATTGACGTGTAAATTAGTGCTGTTTAATTTTTGGTGTAAATCGCTCAACAGGTGGCGCTGCTATGCTGTATTTTTTGCGATTTCCGCAATAGCTTTATCTCAAGAACTAACGCTTAGATTTTCAACAAACTTCAGATTCAGGTATACCTTGATATCATTTAGTGCTGTTTATTTTTAGTGTAAATCGCTCAACAGGTGGCGCTGCTATGCTACATTTTTCAGAATTCCCGCTGTAGCTCTATCTCAAGAACTGATGCACGAATTTTCATCAAACTTCAAATTCAGATATACTTTGATATGAATTGGTGCTAAATTCATGTAATTTCTTGTACTATTTAAATGATTTAATTGACGTGATTTATATAGAAGAAAGTTTTGTGATGGCCACAACATACTAGTTTTTTATACATGAGACTGAAAATTTGTTAAGTTAATAATGTTAAAATGTTTGGTTATCTTTCTAATAAAAAAAATGAACAAGGTAATATTTTTCAATTATTGTTCCCCTTGACGTAAAACATATTTGATTACATTTATGTAGATTTATGAATTAAGCTAGAATTTACAACTTGATTAAATAATCTCTAATAAATTCCCATCATTGTATTAATAAATATATTGCTCAAATTACATATATTTTTAACTGATAATTTGAAATCCCAACAGTTTTGGCAATTATTTGCATTCAAACGCAAAAGTGTCAAAAGACACCTTTTGGTAGAAATAGGTATACACAAAATCGTGGTTGAAATAGTGTTAAATAAAATTTTCAGATATACAGGGTGTTTAAAAATTCGGTGGACAAATTCAGAAGAGTGATGGAAGGCATCAAGACGATGAAAAACTGTCATAGAACATGGGGTCATAAACCACTTACTTAGTCACAAATACAGGGAATTTCATCCTAATTGAAGTTGGCTTGATGGTAATAATTTAGCAAAAAATAATGTGACAATACACCGTGTTTTGTTTGAAATGTGATAACATCGCAAAAAGTCCTGGAAAAACAAGGTGCTTACATAATCAATGATACCGTATAAACTGATAATCACAGTCCAAAATGTGGAGAATCAAGTGGATATTGCTGGTGCAAATAATGGAAGCATCTACCACTTTTTTTGGTTTTATCATATTTACTACAAAGGTAAATATGTATACAGTCGGACCTCTATTTAACGAACCTCTATTTTGCAAACTTTTCCTTTGAACCAAGAACATTTTCCGAATCTCTTCGTAAAATAACCTCCAAATAGCGAAGTGCATTCTCTATTTAGCGAACTTTTTCTTGTGATCCAAATTTTTTTTGCTCCCCATTTCTCAAAATATTTCTGGACATTTCAAACTTATTCTTTCTTTAAACACATTTTCTGATGTTCAGTGGCCTTGAACTGGTTTTACCAGGCACCTTCTTTGTCAGCAGTGAGAAGTCGGTAAGTACGATGGACGAAGACAATAATCCCTTAGAGTAAATTTTAAAAAATCGGATACAGATGAGAAAAAAAGAAGAAATTAACCATGATGTGCTGACTGATGATTGTATTTCACTTAATTCTGAAATAGAGACCTCGAAAACTCTATCCAAATTGGATATTTTCGACAGTGTGAAAAATAAAATCAATACAGCAATGAATTGCGATGAAGACGAATATGATGATGATGGAAATGATCATGATGCAGGAATTAACAAAACTTCGTATAATGAAATGCTAAAATCATTTGAAACAATCCGACGCGGATTATAGTTAGAAGAAAATACGCATGAAGGGGTTTTTGGTGCATTGCAAAGATGCAAGACGTATCATGAGAGAAAGCACTTTTTAAAAGAAAAAACTCAGACAAAATTAACAGAGTTTTTTAGAAACTAAATTTAAGGACGCATATGTTAATGTATGGTTAAAATTATTTGTTATAATAATAATAAATATGATAAGGTCATTAAAATTTGTTAATTTTAATGTAAAACTATTTATTTTAAACAGAAAATACAGTGTATTCCCAGACAATGTTTTGTTTTCCTTGCTGATTTCAAAGATTTAAACACTTAGAAAAAATGAATTGATGATAGATATTAGTGAGTAAAATAAATAAAACAAATCGATATAATTTATAAAAAAAAAAAAAAAAAAAAATGAGATTAATTACTTTTAGTAAAAATATTTAGTGTTTACGAATTTAAAATCTGTTTTATGTAGTTTAAAGTATTTTAAATGGTGAATCTCTATTTAACGAATTTTCCATATAACGAACTTTTTCCGGATTTAGCGACTTCGTTAAATAGAGGTTCGACTGTATTAAAAAGTTTCATATACTGAAAGTTATAAAAGTCAACTAAAGTTGGGTTTGGGTAGAACACCCTGTATTTTAGATTAAATGGTAGTTTGCGACCCATGTTCTATGATAATTTTTCAGCTTCTTGATGCCTAGTATCAGCCCTCTGAACTTGTCGGTCGAATTTTGGAACAACCTGTATATCAGCAGCTATACTACAGATGATAATGATGCTAAATAATAGGTAATGTATTAACAAAAGAAAGTGTGATGCTTCCTGTAAGGTATATAATTTCTCTTTTAAAGTAGATAATTTTGTTGAATAATTTTAAGAAATGTTTCATATTAAATACATCAAAGGAAATGTCAGAGCCCCAGTACTCCAAAATAATAAAGGGTGTCCATCCAGCAAAAGGACCTGATTTTAACCCTTTGTTGCATACTATCCACTACAGTGGACAAAATTGGCAATTTTTTTTTATCCAACCTATTTCATTCATAGTTCCTATTTAAAGCTTAAGCTATTTTTTGACATTCATGCTTTCAGGGAAAAAATCGAAATGGCCCCACGAGACGGTTATCTTACTTCTTTAGATAGAATTAATATTGTCGTCACATCAGAAAGCCGATAAGTTGTTCAGCATGAACTAAAACGTCTCTAATCCTATAATAATATTATTTAAATGAAACTTTGTTCATTATTTATTGTTTTTAAATGTCTTGGCCTAATAAGCAATTGAAAAACAAGTATAAAAAAACTTTTTTTGTTTATTTGATGGAAGTTTTTACATAATGTCCACTATAGTGGACACCATGCACAGCATCAATATTATGACATTTTACTCTGTCAACTGAAGTGGACGTCATGAGTGTTAACAGTGAAAATTTTAAAATATAAATTTGACGTGTTTTTCTGATTTTAATAGTATGCAAGCATATTTTATATAAATATTCATCTCTTTCACATTTTTAAAGTTATAACTGCCCGATTTCATTTATTTATGCACAATTTATTAGTTTAAAAAAATCGCATATGTGTTCTGTTTGAAATAAGTCTGTATGACAATATTGAAACAACAATAAAATAACAATAAACAATTTTAAAATTGATATCTGCAAAACATTAAAAAATATATATTTTATTAATTGAAATGCACCAGACAGCTCTAATTGAAGATTACAACCAAAATATAGGAGGAGTAGATAAACGTAACATGTTACGTGCATTATACAGAACTCACCTGAAAACCAAGAAGTAGTATAAAATAATTATATTCCACTTAATTGATGTAACTGCTGTCATTGTGTGACTTTTATAGAGAAGCCTGTTTCCAAAATGCGATAAACAACTTGGAAAATTTAAACTGACTGTAGCAAGTGGACTCATTCAATCAGTGTCGTGAAAATCTGGTGGCATTTGATTCCAGAATCTACAGAATATGATGTGCTGGAAGACAAATAACTAAAACAATTGCCAGTAAGAGCAAATTCTGTACACAAGCACACCAGATATGACAAGATGGAACACTTTCCCTGTCAAACATCCCAACGTGCATAACGATGCAAGATGGAACTATGTAAAAGAAAATCAACATATTCAAGCATAAAATGTAAAATTTACCTTTGCATCGATGCATAAACGGATTGTTTTCACAAATTTCACCATCAATGAATATTTTCTCAATTTTAACCATAAACATTTTTAGAATATGATAATATTCAAGAAGAAAACTAACATAAATCTTATTTTTCTGACTGCACTAAATTTCAGTTCTGTATTCATAGTGTCCACTATAGTGGACAAGCTGTAACTCAAATAATAAAAAATTATTACTCATAAAATAATTTTTTTCTCATTCAGCATGATCTTTTTAGTAGGAAAATACTAAATTTAATGTTGGGGATTTGCCAGTTTTAGAGTATGCAACAAAGGGTTAAAATTAAATAACTCGGAAACTAAGATCGATAGAAGGAGGAAACAAGGTGGTACATTTATTTTGAAAGCTGTAAAAATCTGATAAATAATTTCAAAATTGGTTAAAAAAATTTTGTTGACAGGTGGTGCTGTACAGTGAAGTCACCGTACAGAGTTGTAGAAGTAGACTTCAGACTGTCCTATGCAATCCGTCGTTCCAGTCATCAGCCACTCTGCCTGTTCACTGAAATTTCTCGAAAAATTGTTTTCTTATCAGGACCTCTTGCAACTTTAAACTGCGATTGAAAACTGCATCTTGTTCTAGGAATGCGATTTAACCGACAATACTAGAGTTCTAGAAAAATACATTGCTTCACAGAATAGATGATTTCATTCATTTCCTTCAGTAAGAAGATTGATCACTCTGTGCTTCAGAGTACTTTGTTTAGGGATCCCTCAGTGACTACAGTGCCACCTATCGAAAAAATTTTTAACTAATTTTGAAGCTATTGTATCAGATTTTTATGGCTTTGAAAATAAACATAGCACTTGTTTCCTTCTTCAATCACTCTTAGTCTCCACATTATTTAATTTTTAAATCAGGGAAACCTTTGCTGGACACCCTGCCAGAGTGACATCATTGAATATCTAATAAATTATTCCATAAAGAGTAATAAAAATGTCTAAATCCTATTTTCTACAAATGTAACTTTTTTAAATAAATATTTTTTTCATTTGCGTCAGATATTAAAAAATCTAATAACAAGCTTGAAAGAACTTAAATATTTTTAAAACCTTGATGAAAAATAAATACGTCTACGGAAGATCTTTATCCCATGCATTGAGATGAGAGATTATGAGTATTATAAATTTTTGACTTTGCATATATCATTAAACGCACCTTGTAAACCAAAATTTAGTTGAAACATTGATGTACAGTGACACATCTTGTGACCTTGTGCATATTGTAGGTTTTTGTATAATATAGATCATATTCCATATTTTTAAATTTCGCTTATAAACATGATTCAAATATGACTCGACCAAATCGCTACATTAACCTTTTAAGACCAGACTGCTTTTTGAGTTTTTTGGAAAACAATGATATAACTGAAATTTGTAACTGATAATTCACTATCTGTTGACAAAATTCATATAATATAGTTCCTGTTTACCAGCACAATCACTTGATTCCGGCATTTATGGAATAGATAATGCAGGAAGGTAGAATTTTAGTTAATGCTTAACCCACACGATCATGCGGGTCCGGTCTTAAAGGGTTAACACTTTAGAACAGAACAGTTTCAAAAATCTACAATTTAATAGCCAAAATTTAGTTGAAACATTGATGTACAGTGACACATCTTGTGACCTTGTGCATATTGTAGGTTTTTGTATAATATAGATCATATTCCATATTTTTAAATTTCGCTTATAAACATGATTCAAATATGACTCGACCAAATCGCTACATTAACCTTTTAAGACCGGACTGCTTTTTGAGTTTTTTGGAAAACAATGATATAACTGAAATTTGTAACTGATAATTCACTATCTGTTGACAAAATTCATATAATATAGTTCCTGTTTACCAGCACAATCACTTGATTCCGGCATTTATGGAATAGATAATGCAGGAAGGTAGAATTTTAGTTAATGCTTAACCCACACGATCATGCGGGTCCGGTCTTAAAGGGTTAACACTTTAGAACAGAACAGTTTCAAAAATCTACAATTTAATAGCATTTCTTATGCACAGAAATTAATCAAATAAAAATAAATAAGCACTACATTTAACATTATTTCATTTAAAAAAATGAAAATCGACTTTCACAGTTTAACTACTATGAAAGTAAAATCCTAGCATATGTTTTAAGATCTCATCAAAAGCAGACTCCACCACAGCGATCGAAAGGTTCTGCTCTCAATGCTGGCAGACAGGAAATGCTGTGTTCAAACTCAACCACACCTCTTATTCTAATCGTTAGTAGTTTTAAGTGGTTTTCTTTGAACCTTGCATAAATATGGATTAGGTTTCCTTACAAAGACCCCCGCAAAGCGCACTTTCCCCTCCAGCCTGTATCCCTCGTGTAGATAATCGACCGTCGTAAACAACACATCATCAAAATCATTCAAAAAATTAATCTAATAATTTCTGTATAACCACCTTTCAAAAATCTACTACTTTAAAATAGTGATAGTTCGTAATTCAAATTGATAGGAATGCTGTTTCAGACAAATTCTCAACCATTATTTTAATACAGTACACTTCCTCTAATCCTCACAGGTCGGGACCAAGGGTTTTGCGGATTATAGTTTTGCAGATTATAGATCACTTCTTTGTTTACGTTCTAATATTTAAAATTTATCAACAAATGTAGTGATCATACTGTAAATAAATAACACAGAAATGAAAGAAAGTGCTTTTTTATACATAAAAAGCTATATTCAATATTAGGAATACATTTAAATGATATAATAATGCAAAATTAATGGAAAACATTTATTTTTAAATCTATCAAACATCACAATGATACCTAGTGGTTTGCTTTATAGTTTTTAATTTATGCTATGCAATTTAATCTTGAAGCCTTTTAAGAGTCAGGATGTTCTTGATCAGTAACAAAAGTTTTTTTTCTAAAAAACTAAGATATTTATCCTCAAGAGCTAACCCCTCTTTGCAAGAAATTTTATCTTTTATATAGCCGGCAAATTTGTTCAGAATATAGCAGTTTAATAGTCATTTATAAGATACATAGAACATTACCTTCTAATGAATGCAGAAATGCATTAAAAATTCCTTAATAGATTCATTAGGGTAGTCAATGCACATTATCTTGGTTAAAAAAGGAAATTTTAACTGTTTACATCTGAAATATAGTGCGGATTATAGGCATTTGCGGATTAGAGGGAGTGGACTGTACATCATTATACAATTCATACATTTCTCTAGAAATTTTCAAGAGCATCCTTTCTCATGTTAACTATTGTCAAAGTATCACTAGGAAAGAATTCCACTAGATTTTATGTTGGCCAAGAAAAGTTTTGATACGAATTTCTTAAAGAAAATTTATTGAAACATAGCCTTGTGAAGAAATATTCAAAACTTTAATCATCTACTCTAAATAAATACTAAAGTGTTCTTAATAGACCATATTCTTCCCTTGCGTTCGAAGCTACAAAAATTCGTCTGCTTGGGAATAACATTATGCTTATATTTTGTTTTATACCTTTTCAGGGGCAGGTATGGGTTATACAGAATTCTTTTCTCTATTTGAAAGTAATGGTATGCATATCAAGGTTGTTAAAAATCACGATTTTTTTTTAAAAATCCGAATTATTTGATTTAAATCGGATTTTTTTTATTTAAATCAGATTTTTTTACTTATATTATTTGTGTACTTATTTAGGTACGTGCATGTATTTATTTATTTTTTCTGTATAGATTTATGCATTTCTATTAATTTCATTACATTTCCTAGATAAGAATTCAAGATATTTTTAATAAAAATTAAAAATTGTTGCAAACAAATTTAAAAGGTTCACTTAAACTTTTATTATTCTACTATTAAATTGTTATAGATGTACCTATGCATGTTCTATGTATAAATTTCTAGTTAATTTAAAGTTATTTTTCATTAATGTATTTACTCCAATAATATATATGATATATAAACACATAAGAATTTTAAATGTATATGTGTATCCCATTGCTGATTCAGATTTACGAATGTTATCTTTATTACATAAACTGCAAGTTTCTTTGTGTTTCACATTCTTGCTATAATCCCCATCATTTTATCACTACACTATTTGTATACTGCTATTACACCTTTTCCAAAAATAGTATTTTTTTCTGTAAAATAAAGCCACATTGGATCTTTTTTTTTTTTTTTTTTGGTGAACCATTTTTCTTATGTATCAACAAATTCAAAAGCTCTCTGTAACCATACCTAGTAAATTACATTATTGTTTCAACTTTTGATTCACACTATACTATGCTAATCTAATGATTGACAAAATAGTTACCAGATGAAAAATAATCACACTACTGAAAGCCTAAAATTATCAATTGTCAGTGTTATCTCCCCAGCTGTTGACAATTTCAACAATCAATCATGCTTACTGGACAGTAGGAATCACTCCTTAGTTTAGAAGTAATAGGGATTTGTTTAGGAAAATTTTGGGTCCTTTAAAGGGCCTTTCATAATTTCTTAAATATTTAGACACCCTTCACGTAAATTTTCATCTTAAAACAGGGACCTTCACAAAATACTTTGTCTTCAAAATGACCTTTCCCTAAACCTTTCTGTCGCCAGACAAACTTTCGCAAAATAATTATTATAAAATTTAATTTGTCACAAAACAGTTAAAGTCAACAAAGTACCTACTTATTACATACTCTTTTTTTATATATAAATAAACGATCTTGTTAAAAACAAACAAGACCTATATGTAATGATTTTTCCAAATTCACAAAATTGTGATTAGATTTTTCAATTAAAAAAAACTTCACAAAAACAGGACACATAAATCCTGGACAGACTCATGAATAAGGAAGGTACGGTAATGTTCCTTATGTAACAATGAATTCTAGGAAAAGGGGTTAGTCACAGCATAGGCGTAACCAGGGGGGTCGCAGACTCAAGCACAATTATTTTAAAAAATCGAAATCTACAAAAGAAAAAAGAAGTGAAAGCAGAGTTCAATGGAGAATATTCCATCTACATTTTGATCACCTGGTCAAGGTAAAAACTTCTATCGTGAAGAAGGGAAGGCTCCGTAGACGTGTAATGTAAATCCCTGCTAGCCAATGAAACGGTTCTTGAGGCAAAGTAGTAGTATCTTCCCTTCTTATCAGTTAGAAGTTCCTTGGGTAAATTACCGATATCACGTAACTTTTTTCAGCCTCGAACCCATATTTGGAATATCCTCCATTAGTTTAGTTTAGAAAATAACAGCCTAAGTTTTGAAATGTGATAAAAAAGGAAACCCACGTTCTTTTTTTTTCTTTCTTTTTCCTCTATGTTTCTTTCTTTCTTTTTTTTAAAAGAAAGTTATGTTGTTTATCTTTTTTAAAACTAGAATATTTACAAGAATCTGTATTAGTCATAGTAAGTCAAAAAGGTGGCTTTATAATCCCACTTTGACGTCTTTTGTTTGTGGGAGATTTTTTTTAACGCCGTTCTTTCTATTGCATGTTTCTGCAATTTCATGAGAAATTAACGCAAGTTCTTGACGAGGATGAAACTATTTGTCTCTTTGCTTTCGTAGTTTAAAGTGTAGAAAGAAGCAAAAAAAAAATGGAAAAGGAATGCAGATGTGAAACGATAATTCCAAAATGAGATTATCCGGGGGGGAGGGGGGTATACAGACCTGCCTCCTTTGAAAATGAAAAATATCACAGAAACTTCAAATGGAGGATATTCCAAATATGGGTTCGAGGCTGAAAAAGTCACGTGATACCGGTAATTTACCCAAGGAACTTCTAACTGATAAGAAGGGAAGATGCTACTGCTTTGCCTGATGAACTGTTTCATTGGCTAGCGGGGATTTACATTACACGTCTATGGAGCCTTCCCTTCTTTACGCTAGACGTTTTTACCTTGATCACGTGATCAAAACGCAGATGGAATATTCTCCATTAATCTGGAGGTTGGTTGGTTGGTTGAATTTCGTGTTTCGCGGAAATTTTTTGACATTCGTAAAAGGAATTCGCGTTTGTAATCAACGATAGGTGACGTTGTTCCGTTGGGGAGGTCCGAGGGGTCTCTCAATGAGGTGTAATCTCGTACAACCGTTCCTGTAATCAGTGAAATCATACTGTAATGAAGTCTTAATAATGCTAATCATGTCATCACATGTACTCGGTGGTAATCAATGAAATCTTAATGTAATTACATGTAATCGATATAATCAAGTATAATCACGAATTAAAAATCTCGAGAAAAATCTATTTTGTTGCCATTCTGTCTTCAGTTTAGACGGAAGTTGGGGAAGGCACAAAAGCAGAAATGCCAGAAAGGCGAGTTCGCAGATGAGGAAAGCGAGATAAGAAAGTAGTCTGTGGGGGAAGGGGGGGGGGCTTTCTCAAGAGTTTGTGTTTGCTTTTACTCAAAGAACGTTTAGCGTAATGAAGGGAAACTTTCAAATTGGTCGTCCCGGCAGAATTAGGGCATATTTTTAACGGGCAAGCTGGGCCAAAAAAAAAAAAATCCGCGGGCTGTCCAACCCGATTTAAAAATTTAAACGAAACCGATAAAATATGAATAATTTTCAATGGATATGACCAGAGTTGGGCAGAATCTGATTACAAAGTAATGAAATTATAGATTAAAGTACATTATAATCACCTCATAATGCAATTAATTGATTAACATGCAGAGCACTGAAAAGTAATTTCAATTTAAGCTTTTGAATTGTATAACCCGATAATCGTGTAACGGATTACAAATCAATTCTTATTTAACATTTTAAAATTTAATTTGATTAATTTTAATCGATTACGTGGTGATTTCGATTACTAATTACTTTATATCATGTAATTAACTTGTAATGGATTACAAGATGATTCCAATTACATTTTTAATTGTATAATCCAGTTAACCTGTAATGGATTGTAGGTCAATTCCAATTATATATATTTTAAATATACCTTAGATTACATTCTAATATATTACAAGTTAATGTCGAATGAGTATTTAAAATACGCGCGAGATGAGAGGGACCCCGCAAGCAAATTTTTTATATCTGATATATATTATTTATAACATATAAAAAAATTAAAGAGGGGAGGGAGTGATAATTGTCACCCGGGGGCAATTTTCTAACTTTTTCTGGGTAGTTGTTTTCTAGGGTAGGGCAGAAGGGCCACTTGCTCGGGCGCCAGAACGAAAGGCAAGAGCTCGCCAAATGGAAATTTTGTTTTTCGTTTGATACAAAAATGTGAAATCTGTCTAAGACGGAATCTGTGTAAGGCGGAAATTTTTCAGAGTCCCACATTTTTAAACATCGAGATATTCGACAAATCTGTCTAACACGGAAACAATCTATGTAACGCGGAACAGGAAATTCACTTTGGGGTCCCATGTACCAAAGTTACTGTTTAAGACGGAAGAAAAGTCCGCTGGGAAATATAAATGGAAAGAAACCTTATCTTTTCATAATGATATGTATTGTACAGTCTAACTACCAGAGGTCAGAAAAGTGCCTCACTGATTGATGACAGTGACAAATGTAACAATATTCGATTTTTTTTTCTAAATAAGTTTAAGATAATATATATATACTAGCAGAACTACCCGGCTTCGCCCGTGTCAATTATAAGAAGCCTTCCAGGTAAAATAAATCAAAAGGAAATAATACGGCAATCACAATAACTGAAATTCGTGCATTCCCATCCACAAATCGTTATAAAGACAATCAAAAAACATGGCGTTATTGTCTTACAACCATAGTAAAATCCCTGAGCTTTAATAACAGAATGCACGTTTTCTTTGGCGGGTATAAGAGAAAAATATGTGATTTTCCTCACAATACGAAAAAAAGAAATTCCTCCAAATCGCGCAGCACTTAGTGAAATTCTCGTTTGTATGGTATTATCTACATTATAAAGTTAAAACACTATGTCAGTGCCCATAAATTGTGCCCCATAAATTGTAACCCATAAAATGTGCCTTTACTGCAATTTTTCTAACTTTTAAACATCACACAATTTCATTTTTTACAATATCGAATAGAAAAAAGTTCTCTCAAATGAAATTTGTTTGAAAACTGTACCTCAGTTTTCTGATTTTAATGGATTTTAAAGTAATTTTTAAGCATGGATATTTTTAAAGTTGAGTGCAACCCGATTACGAAAGATGAACCTGTTTACACTTAATGCAATACAGTAAAAGCTCAACTAACCGGCATGCTCGGGAAATGCCGATTGCCGGATACTTGAAAAGTCCGGATAGTTGAGCACTACAAAATCTGTCATGAAAGAAGGGGGGGGGGGGGGGCATCGACGTAAAAATGAAACAGCAAAATGATTTTTAGGCTATTTTCCTGCCATTAGGAAGTCGATCAAATAACTCTTATTATTATTATTATTAAATTTGCAGTTGATAAAGTTATTCTTTCCGAATAAAAAATAAAAGTAAACAAATTTCTATATTTATTTATTAATCTTTTATAAAGTTGTATTATTTATAATTTGACATCGCCCCTTTCCGGAAAAAGCACATGGAAGCTTGGAAAATTAACTTTGGTATGATTCACTTGTGTTACCTCAACTAACCTCACAGTAATAATGAATCTTTTCTGCATAGCTAAAAACGTTATCAGATGCAAACTGATAATGCTCGACTTCTCCGATCACGATAAAAACAAACTACATTCATTAGCTTTTTTTGTTTTTCTTGTTGGAGTGGCTCAGATAGTGAAGTCTTTTGGGGGGGATTTCTAAATTTCCGAAAACTCATTGTACGTTAATAAAAATTAGGTAAACGGCCTAATTTATTATTATTTGAATTCGGTGAAAATTTGAACACAACCGGACAATTAGCAACGGAGAAAGCAATTTTTTTATATAATAAGTAAGAGGGAAAAAGAGTACCGTTTCGTTCTTTCTTTTTATCTAGAATAATATTATTATTATTTCTGTTTACTGTTTAGGTTGATGAAAAATATTTTTCCTTGCTAATTCAACAACGCAAAACTTTGATGCAATCTCCCGGCTGAGGAGAAAAATTTTGAACTGATAAAAATCCAGCTGCAGTGTTTTCCTTTTATCCGTTAGCGATCGCCGTAGAACTCAAAAAATCAAAACGCAAACACAAGTTAAATTAAAACTATCAAATTCTTTCCAACAGAAAATCTTATACGCAGTCCGGAAACGTGACTGGGGCCGATAACCTGTAGAAAAATTATATAATATGAGGAAAGGAAGAATTTATTAAGTTACGTTTTAACAGGAAAATTACAGTACGAACATCTACTCACTCGTCTCGCCGGTAACTGCGAAAAGTAAACATAGTGAGAAAAATACATCGGCACAGCGCCGTCTATGGGAGATAAGGAAAAGTACAATTTTATTTTAACACTCTCCCTAAAATTGGACTATTCCTGAAATATGAATAGTTCAGTCTTAAACAAGTCCAATATTTGCACATAGTTCTTTTAAACGTAAATGTCCCATAGGCTTTGTCATCATATCTGCTACTTGATTTACAGTGTCCACATACTCTATCAAGATCTTTTTCTCTTCCACTAACTCTCTTATATGATGATATCTAATATCTATATGCTTTGTGCGTCTATGGTTAGTTGGATTACTAGCTAACCGAATTGCACTTTGGTTATCAACGAGTAGACGTCCTTGTATTCCAGGTTGAAATTCACTTATTAAATTGGTCAACCAGACCAACTCTGTGGATGCTGTTGATGCAGCCATGTACTCAAATTCTGTCGTAGAAAGGGCCACACATCCTTGTCTTTGGCTACTCCAAGTAATTGCACCATCACCTAAGGTGGAAATGTATCCTGTTGTGGATCTTCTTGTTTGCACATCCCCAGCATAGTCAGCATCAGAAAACACATTGATATAACCGTCTGTTGAGCCACTGTAGTGGATTCCCATGTTTATTGTACCTTTCAGATACCTCAAAATATGTTTAATGAATTTCCATGATCCAACAGTAGGTGTTGACATCCACTGTGCAGCTTTTCCAACTGCGTATGCCAAATCTGGTCTTGAAACAACAACAAAATACATTAATCTTCCAATAGCTGATGCAACTGGATGTTCAGAATCTAATTCATTTTCACGATACAGAATATCTAAAGAACTTTTATCTACTGGCACTTTAGCAGGTTTACAGTCACCCATTTCAAACATTGACAGTGTTCTTTTAGCATAAGCTGCCTGATGAATTCTTATGTTGTCTTTCATTAATTCAATTTGAAAACCAAGAAATTGTCTGACATTTTCACAAATCGTGATTTCAAATTCAGTTTGTAACTGGCTAAGAAGTGTTTGAATATCTTCCTTATCAGTGGCAGCAATCAGTCCGTCATCAACATATACAGCAATAATGACTAAATTTTCACCAACATACCTCAGATATGCACAAGGATCATAACTACTAGCTCTAAATCCAACGCTTGTTAAAAATTCAGTTAGTCTTTGATTCCAGCATCTAGGTGCCTGTTTTAAACCATATAGACTTCGAATCAATCTGCAAACACGTCCAGATCTATCATTATAACCTTCTGGTTGCTCCATGTATATCAGTTCATCAAGTGTTCCATTTAAAAATGCAGTCTTGCAATCAAATTGTGCTATTTTTAATTTCTTAAAATAAATAAACCAAAATAGAAAACGTACAGTATCATACCTTATAACCGGACTAAAAGTCTCTTCATAGTTTACTCCATATTGTTGCTCAAATCCTCTAATCACCAAACGTGCTTTAAAGCGTTCAATTTCATCATTTTCATTTGTTTTGACACGAAAAACCCATTTGGCAGTCAGTGGTTGCATCGTGTTATTACGTTTCACAAGTTCCCAAGTGCCGTTCTTTTGATGGGAATGCATCTCATCTTCCATAGCTTCAATCCATTTTTGTTTCTCAGGTACTTCCATAGCTTCCTGGTATGACTGAGGTTCAATTACCTTTTTACAAAGATGGGAATAGCGTATAGGTGGTTGTATCGTTGAACGATCTCTCAACTGGTATCTTACTGGTTCTTGTTCCAATTGGTTATCTTTGTCTTCCTTCTCTACCAATTCCACCTCTTGCTCTCCCTGACTCCAATCTATCAATGTATTTGGCACTGAAACTTCATGAAATTCAACATCTCTACTTATTTCTATTCGATTTTCACCTGTATACACTCTGTAATTTCCAGTGACTTCTTCATAGCCCACAAAAATTCCCCGTATACTTGTTTTACCAAACTTCTTGTCAACACGTCTTTGCTTAGGAATTTGGACAATACATTGACTTCCAAAAATTCTCAAGTGCTTTAATGAATATCCGCTTCCATACCATGCTTCATAAGGTGTTTTACTTTTATCACGACTCTTACCAGTACGATTTAAGATATATGCAGAACAGTTCACTGCTTCAGCCCAGAAGCGTTTTGACAATCCCTTTGTCAACAGCATTGTTCTCGCCATTTCTATCAATATTCTATTCTCACGTTCAGCACGTCCATTCTGTTGAAGTGTATACGCAGCTGATCTTCCAATTTCAATTCCATTTTTCACTAGGCAATCTATGAAATCTTGATCTGTATACTCTCCTCCATTATCTGACATAACTGTCTTGACTGTATTTCCAGTTTGAGTTTTAACATATGCTAAGAACTGTTGCAATTTATCTTTCACTTCACTTTTATGTTGCATAAAATATACTTTACGGTACTGGGTGTAATCATCTTTGAATGTAACAAAATATTTAGAACCTTGAAAAGATGCTTCTTGCATTGGACCACAGACGTCACTGACAATTAGTTCACCAGCTTTACTGGCTTTTGGCATTTCTCGAAAATTTGTTCTCTGAAACTTTCCAATTGCACAACCATCACAATATTCACTCTCATCAGTTTGAGATATTTCAATTCCTTTTGTTTTCAGCAATTCTTTTGTATGATTTTTACTCTGATGACCAAATCTTTCATGCCATACTTGAAGAGAATTTTCTTTGTGATTTCTTACCATAAGGCTACTTTCTTCATTTTCCAAAACATCTATATCTAGAAAGTACATATCTCCATATCGATATCCTTCAACAATAAGTTTATTATTTTTCTTAAATTTCCATTTATTTCCTTCAATGGTTTGTATGAAACCTTTCTCTGCTGCTGATTTTACAGAAAATAAATTTGCCTTCATTTCAGGAACATACATAACATCACAAAAATGATGTTCTTTTCCATCTAGATTTGAACGAATTTTGATATTACCAATACCTTTGGCTAAAATTTTTCTGCCATCACCAAGTTCAAACATAACCTTTTCTTCTAATTCTTTATATGTTTTAAAATATTCAGGTTTCCAACACACATGTTGAGTACATCCAGAATCAATTATCCACTTTGATCTTCCTGATTCATCTGACTGAAATGTATTTACAAAGGCAAAACCGTTACTATCTTCTTTTTTCTTATCAGAATATCTATTATTTTGTTGATTCTTTATACAATTACGCCTCAGATGTGGCCCTCCACAAGTCCAACATCGTAATTTTGGTTTCCTTTTGTCATACTTGCCTTTTTCATCATTGAAATGAACATTTTCTACACTTCTGGTTTTGGAAAAGTTCTTATTTGGCTGTCGTTTTTCCATTACCAATGCTGATTCACGATTTATATTCACATCAACAATACCTAATCTAGTTTCTTCAATCATCAGTCTAGATGTTAATTTCGACAATGTACGATCATCCAAAGGTGTTGAGTCCCAAGCACTATGAAAATGACGATACTGCGATGGTAATGTATTCAAAATGGTTGTTATTACTAGTGAATCTGATAGTGGCTCTCCAAGTTCATGTAATCGTCGAGCAAAAGATTCGATTTTGCTAATATGTGTAGCTATATCATCACCAGCAACATAGCGATACTCTCGGAATTTAGTTTGAAGTAAATAAACAGAGTCCGCTGATCTTTGCTCATACACATCTAATAATTTAACCCACATTTCTCTAGCATTTTCACAGTTCATAATTAAAGCTAATGGCTTCTTATCCACCATTGTCGCAAAAATCTCTTTTGCCGTTTTATTTGCTTTTTTCCATTTTTTCATTTCAGCATCGTAATTATCGCTACCAACTGTCGGTTGTATATGCGTTCCATCAATCAGTTCTAACGCATCCCGAGCATCTAAAATCGCCCGTACTTGGAATTTCCACTGTGTCCAATTATTTGAGTCCACAAGCTTTTCTATTTTCACTCTGTCACTTTCCATTTTTGTCAGGAAAATCGAAAACAAAGTCCAGAAAACAGTTCAAAGAAGCGCTTACTTCGTTAGGCTTAGCGATCGCCGTAGAACTCAAAAAATCAAAACGCAAACACAAGTTAAATTAAAACTATCAAATTCTTTCCAACAGAAAATCTTATACGCAGTCCGGAAACGTGACTGGGGCCGATAACCTGTAGAAAAATTATATAATATGAGGAAAGAAAGAATTTATTAAGTTACGTTTTAACAGGAAAATTACAGTACGAACATCTACTCACTCGTCTCGCCGGTAACTGCGAAAAGTAAACATAGTGAGAAAAATACATCGGCACAGCGCCGTCTATGGGAGATAAGGAAAAGTACAATTTTATTTTAACAGCTTTGCTTGATTCTGCAGAGGAAGCAAATGCCATCAACTTTTCTTTATGCGATTTAATATCGTAAATCGTTGAGGATCCAATATTGAATATACGCATCAATTGTTGTTTATTTTCCCCTCTTTCTAAACGACTAATAATGTCTAGCTTCTGAGTTATGGTTAAAACAACTCATTTCCTTTTATTAGGATTTGACTGATCTGCCATTTTTTAATTTGACAAAAAATATGACAGAACACGATTAATAAAGGTTGAGAGTATTTCCTAGGCTAGCTGATTAAGCACAAGCGAATGGCAGTAAAAATGTGCCAAAACGAAAAAAAAAAAAAAAAAAGCATCAGCGTGATTTAAGTCAAATTCTAATTGGTCAAACTGAATGTGTAGACCCAAATGGGCGGGACAGATGGAAAGTTCTACAGACAGATGGAATTTTCTAGTAACTCCAGGGAAGGGGGGGGGGCTACTGTGCATCTGGGGGGAAAATACGATATCTGAAATGACCATATCCCCATCCCAATTCTTAGAAAACAGTTTTCCTTCATGCTCCTCGCTTCCTCACTTAGTAGTTCAGTTTTCGGAAAAGACGTAGCTTTCTACCGGTTATCACGCCTCCCCATCTATAATTATTAGTTTCGCCAAGAGCAGAAAAGAAAGATCAAGCCTCTCTTCTCTTGTCTTCATTTTCCACCCCCTCCTTCTCTCTTTCGGAAGGAAAAACAGCCGACGCGGCGGACTATCGCGTACTATGACGCAACATGAAGTTATTCTGCGCTAACGACAGTTCTTTATGCTATATTTTTATTTTATAATGTTCACTGTTATGAACATACACACAGATCTGTTTTACGCCGAATTAATCGCTGAGATAATTTGAGAATGCTAACAGTAAATTTCCTAAAATAGTAGTAAAAATTTTTCAACTGTTTATGGGGGAAAAAAAAATAAACGATTTCTCCAAATTTTTCCGGTTAGTTGAGCTTTCCGGTTACTTGAATGCCGGATAACAGAGCTTTTACTGTAGTATAAAGAAAAGACATGTCTATGAGTAACGCGGCTATCATATTTTCGGTGGCAACAACCTAACACAACAAATTTCCCTTTTATTGCAGTTTAACGTCTAAACATTGTACATTCGATTGCTCCAACGTATTATAGAAAACAAAAGTACTTTCAGTGATATTTGTTTGTAATGTTTATCTCAATTTACGAATTTTTTATGGGTTTTGAAGTAATTTTTAAGCATGCATATTTTTTAAATAGGCTTGCAACCCAAATACAAAAGATTAACTCAATTGTTCAAAAACATTGTCATTGTAAATAATTCAGAATTTGTTTGCTTTCGCGTAATATTCAATAACTAAATTAGCAAACGAAATTAAAACGCCAAAAATGAAATAAAATAAAACACGAATTTAACAGATATCAAATCAAACTACTCAAAATAACCTGATAAGTATATAAAATTCAAATGGGAATTTCGTTCCGGGTGCATATAACTTGAATTCGTCAGAACGGATTTCCATGCGACTTGACCTATTAGTTTTTTAGGGAAGATTTTAGTGCGTAACATATTGTTTTCCGTTGCTTAGTCATAGAATTATAGGGGAAAGTTATATAACCATTTGAACTCAATTATGAAAGATTAGTCTTATTAGCTGAATGAAAAATGCAAAAATATTTTTATCTCTAAGTATATTGACGGGTTTATCTTCGGTAATGGGGCTGTGCGTTAGGGTATTCTTATTTTAGTAAGTGTGCCTGACACCTATTATGGCATGCACCTTTGTTTAAAACAATATAGAATGACTTATGTTTTAAGCGACTACCTGGCATGCAACTTGATTACAAAATACTAACCTGTGAATGCTTAAGGTGCTTCTCCAGTTCCCTGCTCAACAACGCGAAACTTTCTGACTCATTAAACGTAAAGGCTTAAAATTTGTAGGCCTGACTATTAAAGCGATTTGGAATTGAAATGAGTTTTTCCTTTTTTCATAAATAAATTACTTATCGTGTTATGAGCAATTGTGGTTGCGTGACGGCCGGTTTTTATCCTTTATTGCACTGTTGCGTCCGAAATTCAGTTCAAAAAATCAACTGAAAGATCTTATACCTTTACCAACAAATGGAAACTATCTTTCGATTACATAGTTTCTAAATAAGAACTCCTGTCAATTTCATGCGTTTCCGAACAAAAATTAATTAAAAAATATGTCAGAAAATAGCTCCTTTGGATTTGAGAACAACCTTAACTTTATGAACAGCCTTAACTTGAAGTTTATGAAAAGACTCACATTTTTAGTTTTAATTTTGGAACTCGCGAAATTTAAATTCAGAAAAAAGGATGTTCTTTTGACACATTGTGTAATTTTTTTAACTTTTAAAATTAAAATACATGTTTTCTTTGGCGCGCGTAACAGAAGTATACAATATTTTCACAATAAGCGGGGAAATGCAAAAAAATACATCCAAATGAGGTAGTAGTTACTAAAATTTTATTTGGAAAATTTGAAATTTTATTGAAATTAAATCTACAATGATTAGATGAAATGATGTCATTTTCCATAAATTTTAAATCAAGACATCTGCCAAGATTTTTTTGGAAAATGTAAATAACCGCTCTCTTTTTGCTATAAATCACAGAAAATGTTAGCACTGAATCTAAACCAATACAACACTTAGCGATAACATATAGCTATAAGATATGGCTGTAGTATACAATCGAAGTAGTAAGCAAAATATAGGAGCTATATGTTTACAATGAGTTTGATTACGCGTTGAAAAGATTTGATAGAATGTGACGTCATATCTAGCCTAGCCTTTTTTTTCTTTTTCTTAAAAGGTTTTCATGAAATTTGACTGTTTGTATTAAAATAGGTGTTTTAGTTTAAAAAAAAAAAAACATTCAAATTGAGGTGCTACGTTATTTTCCCGCTCTTATAGTTAAAGTGTTTATTTTATAGACCCATTGCATTGACGTCCCGTTGCTATTAGCAACGACTGATACTATAGATTCTGGAGCACACACGTGGAGCACAGAACTCCCCGTTTGCCGTTAAAAGCACGTGTTATCTTTATCTTTAATTTAGAGCTTCCTTATTTTAATTATTATAGTGCAAATAAGCCTAAAAAATCAAATGGAGAGCACCAAATTCGCCTTATATTTGGGCGCCATAGGAAGCGATTTCAGACATGTGACGTCACGTGCAACCCGTCTATAGACCCCTTGCATTGACGTCACGTTGCTATTAGCAACGACTGATACTTCTGGAGCACAGAACTCCCCGTTTGCCGTTAAAAGCACGTGTTATCTTTCTCTTTAATTTAGTGCTTCCTTATTTTTATTATTATAGTGCAAATAAGACTAAAAAATCAAATGGAGAGTACCATATTCGCCTGATATTTGGGCGCCATACGAAGCGATTTCAGACATGTGACGTCATGTACAACCCGTCTATATACAAAAAAATGTAAATTTTCTGTTTAGAATGACGTCAGTATCAAACATGCAAAAATACAGCAAGAAAATCTGAATTTTTATTGGCAAATAGAGACAAAATACACGCGTTATCCTTATTTTTTTTCACATTATTGTGCCATTTTTTAGGGTTTGGCAACAGGAAAGAAACGTTTGAATTAAAAAAGATTTAAAAAGAGATATTTCTATAATGTTAAATTATGGAAGTGGTAGAAAAAAGGGATAAATAGTGGTCTGATAATTTTTTAAAGCAGACAGGGATCTATTCCACGTTCTAAAGCCTTTGTACATGAAGTTTCGTGCAAATCGGTCAAAAATTAAGGATTTGTATAAAGGACATACACACAGAGAACGGCTTTTATATATATAGATATATTTTTTTTTCACTAAAACATGTAATTTTGGTTTATACCAGTGTGTTTGTGTACTATCAATTTGTAGTGTAAATTAATATTACTATAAATGTATAAAAATGTGTACAAGGATTCCATGTTTATTTAAATAAAAAAAAATTAAAAGATACGTTAGTTTTAATTTTTAGCCAGAGAAATGTTTAATACTCCGTGAACTCTATCTCTCTACATAAAGTTTTCCTGCCTGAGCCGGAAATCTGCCTAAGACGGAAGTTTATTTCAGTCCCAAGCGATTCCGCCTTAGGCAGATTTCACTGTATATATGGAATTTTGATAAAATTGTCTTGCAGTCGAAAAATCCAAACGTAAAAATAACCAAAAGTAAAATTAAAAAAATATGCAACAAAAATGGAAAAAGAAAAAAAAATCATTTAAAACTATTAAAGTGTAAGCGAGAAATTAAAAAAAAACGCTCTCATAGGTTTAACATTAACGTTGCAGTCAGGGGCAGCGCCAGAACTTTCCCGACGGAGGGGGAGGGGGCATAGTATCCCCAACAGGGGGACGGATTAGAGTCCTACGCGGGTCGGGCACTCGACCCGAACCCGCAAAAAAAATTCCTCGATCAGCAACCCGACCTGAACCCGCAAAAAAAATTTCCTCGACCCGAACCCGCGAACAAATAGTTTTCGGCGACTCGCCTCCCGATCCGACATATTTCAAACCGACCCGAACCCGAAATACCTTTACCCGCAGCTCGACTCGAACCCCAAATGAAAGAAAAATAAATGAGGTTTTAATGCAATTATGAAAGGTAATCTACAATTATATCTCTAATACCAATCTTATGTATTATATAGAAAAAGGGACAAATCTGTATTCTTTAATATTCGAATATAGTAAAACTTCTGAATAACAGACACATCGTTGAACAAAGTCCTGCATCGGGTTCGGGTCAGGTTGTCCTTAATTTTCTTTTTTCGGGTCGGGATGGCACTAAATTTCTGTCTGCTACTCGGGTTGACCATAGAATATTTTTAATGGATATATTTAAGTTTTTTGAGAGTCGGGTTGTTGGGCTTTTAAAAAAAAAGTTTGAGAAGGACTGTGTTTCAGATGAAAATAAATATGTATTTGAATATGACTGACTATTCAATTTACTGCATGAGATATAAAATGTAATATAAGAAATGATGTCGTAGATTGTTCTTTCCGAAGTTCTTTCTTTAAGAAAATTTTTTTTTCGTGTCTCGGAATGTGAAAAATATTACCAACATTTTTTTTCTGATAAACAGAAATATGCATGTATCGTATTTGTGATAGTTCATGCACACATATACATATGTTACAGGTATGTAGATTGGGAAGTGCCCACAATTGAAAGGTATGAGCATACGTACAGGGGTGCCCAGAGAGGGGTTTGGTGACGCAAAATGCGTCATAAAATTTATTTTTGGGGGGGGAATTTAGAGAAAAAGTACATTTTTTGGGGGGGGGGGATTTTTAAAATCTTAATACTGTTTTCCTTTCTTTTTTTTTCACTATTAAAAAACTTTTTGATTTTTTTAATATCACTTTTAACTTCTTTTCAACATTCAATTTCCAGAAATGGTCATGTTTTTTTTCATTCTTTAAATTTTAGATAAGGGCAATAAGAACAGATTTTGCATCTTAATATCTTTGAAAGTGCGGGAATAAAAAAAATACTTGGTATACAGGTGGGAAAATGTTTAACACATTCTGAAAGGCAATTAGGACCGCAAGACGTGATAAAAGGAATAGCTTTCCAGAAGCGTCTTAAGTAATTTATTATATTGTTTGACAGGGTCGAATCATACAGTCCGAGTGCAAAAATACATTCTTGATGGGTATGATAAGAAATAACAACAAAATAAGCATTTCAGAGGAAGAGACAACGCTAAAATTACTTGACGATTTTCAGAAAACTAGGATTTAAGTACAGTATATTTTAGTGATGTTAGAAGAGTAGTATTGTATGTCATTAAAACAGTATAAGGTAAACAACCCGTACAGAGAAAAAGACTTCCAGCAAGTGATGGGCAAAAACGAGATGTTTTTATAGATTTTATCGATTGTATGGACATCTCGATATTTTTGATTGTGCAAAATTTTTCTCGATGACTCCAGTTTGCCAATTGCTTTTATACGATACCCGATTCGATTTTATCAAGAATCGTCTGCGGGAAAGCTGGAATGAGTCGGGTTAATAAGGACTAGTTGGCTACGCCCGCTAGTCTTTAATCAGGGCCTCTAATTTATACGTAATCTTGTATTATGAAATCTCAAACTGGGTCCCCGCTGCATACGGCACCGTATAGAAGGCATGGTGTGCACGCACTGCAAAATCTTGTAAACAAAAAAAATCTCGAACCGAACGAACCTCGGAACGGATCCTTTGGGTGGTCAAAGGGCGGGCACAGGAGCTGCATAATATGAATAAGTGGTCGCAGGGCTTTTCAACGATATATCACATGAGGGTTATAGACAAAATTTAGAAAAGTGCCCACGACAGGGCAAAGTGGAGGAAGGGTCATCGGAGGGGTATAACATCAATAAGTGGTCACATGCCTTTCCAACCAAATGTCACATGAGGGGTCTTGAGCTAAATTTATAAAAATGCACACCGGGGTGACAAAGTGGGGGGAAAGGGGCGCGGTAGGTGCATAACAGGAGTAAGTGGTCACAGTCCTATCAAACAATACGTCACATGAGGGGTCTCAGCTAAATTTCGAGAAGTGCCTCCTGTGGGGGCAAAGTGAGGGGAGGGACACCGGAGGTGCATAACATCAGTAAGTGGTCACAGGCCTTTCCAACCAATTGTCACATGAGGGTCTCGAGCTAAATTTATAAAAAATACCCACCCCACCGTGAGGGCAAAGTGGGGGGGAGTGGCGTGGGAGGTGCATAACATGAATAAGTGGTCACAGTCCTTTCATACAATATGTCACATGAGGGGTCTCAGTTAATTTAGAAAAGTGCCACCCTGGGTGTCAAATTGAGGAAAGGGGCACGGTAGGTGCTTAATATGAATACGTGATCGCAGGACATTCTAATGATATATCACATGAGGTGTGTCGGCAAAAATTAGGAAAGTGCTCCCCCCGGGAGTCCAACTATCGCAACTCCCCAGGAATTCAGCCCCCCCTTTTTGAAATTTCATATATTATAAGTAATATTTTTCGGAAAACTCCTTAAAAAATTCGAATTATAATGATGAAAACGCAAAAAAGTTCAAAAACTGGGACCAAATTGGGAAGGGGAGAAGAAAGTCTCATAATATGAAAGAGTGATCCGAGGTCTTTCCAATGATATATCACATGAAGGGCTTAAAAAAGGTTGAAAATCCTCCCCGCCCGGTTTGTTCACTCTTTCGGCCCGGAATTCACGCATGTCCCACTTTTACTCTTTTGTATTTAATAAATAATATCTACGGGAGGTCTCCATCAAAAAACACATCTAAAATTATATTCATTGTAGAAATCACTACGGTTTTAAAAATTTGTTCTCCCCTCCGCACCCCCCCCCCCTCTTTGAAATTTTTATATTTAATAAATAGTATTTATCAGAGGGTTCCAGGTATGTGACATCTTGGTTGGGCTAAAATAAGAGAAACTTTGAATATTAGGGTTTCATTTCACAGCTCATTGTCATGCCTCTTTCTCTTTCTCGTCTCGATAAATCTTCTCACATCTCTTCTCTGCCGAGAACGAGAATTCAATTGCTCGATCTCGGCAACCTATGAAAAGACACTAATCGAGAACAACGTATCGAGAATCTAAGAAAATTGATTTCTCATTCTCAGCCAACATACAAAATGTTGAAAAGCGCGAGAGGAATAATCGGGAAGTCAAAAGTCGAGATGCCGGTGAAAAATCCTCGAGATGAGATTTGCGGAAATGCCAGAGAAAGAGAGAAATGAAGCTTTCTGAGTCAACTTACCGCATTTCTGGTTTAAGTCATAGTTTCTAGAAGGAGTGCATTTGCTTATCCAATCTCTTTTTGTTATTAACCGATATGGGTTAGGAGGTATAGTGGTTTATTTATTCAGTTCTGTATAGTCCTAATTTCAATAATTACTGTTGAATTTAGTGTCATTTTGCCCCGAATTTTCAATGTTTCTCTTACTTTAGCTCTGTCAAGCTGTCCCATACCTGGCCCTCAGATAAATATTATTTATCAAATATAAAAATTTCAGAAGAGGAAGGCGAGTGAATTCTGGAAGGCGCGCGAGAATGGACCGACAGGGGATTAATTTTCAAACATTTACCGAACCCCTCCTGTGACATATCATCGGAAATCCCTTTGACCACTCTTTCATATTATGAACATTTCTCCTCCTGGAGTAAATTTCGGGAGGGGGAAGCAGTAAGGGGTGAATTTTTTAAATCGTTGCGATTTCTACAAGAAATATAATTTTAAGTGTGTTTTTTTTTTATGAAGCCCTCCGGTAAATATTATTTATTAAATATAAAAGTTTAAAAGTGAGGGTTGCGTGAATTCCGGGTGTATTCTGGGAAGAAAGCGTGAACCCATGGGTGAGGGGTAAATTTCAAACTTTTTGAACCCGTCATGTGATATGTCATCGGAATGTTTTTGGACCACTCTTTTATATTATGAATCTTTCTCCCCCCTCCCCAATTTAGCTTCCCGGGTGAGGCGCTTTTCAAACTTTTTTGAAATCGTAGCATTTTTGTCATTTTAGATCGGATTTTGTTACGGAACCCTCAGATGAATAATTTATAATATATTAAAATTTCAAAGAGAGGGGGGAGGGTGTATTCCGGGGCGCGCAATAGTTGGAATCCTGGGGGCACTTTTCTATCTTTTGCCGTCACCCCCTCATATGATATATCATTGGAAAGCTCTGTGACTATTACTTCATGTACATACCTCCCGCGCCCTTCTCCCCTTTGACCCCGCGGGGGTCACTTTTCTAAATTTAGCCGACACCTCTCATGTGATATATCGTTGGAAATCCTTATGACCACTTATTCATATTATGCATTTATTGCTCCTACCCTACTTCTCCCCCAGGGGAGTCGTTTAACGCATTCCAGTAGATGGTCTTCTAATAAAGGGGAAATCATAGAACTGATCTCAAATGACGTAAAAACATAAATAAAATTTTTTTTATACTATTTACCATCCTTTCAGTTCATGTTTTTGCCACTAGGGGTGCTTTTTATTCTTATTTTTTGGCCAATATGCTGCTAATTGTCGAAAAATTCTAGTTATTGATACTTAAACTTCTCTTACCGTTTCATACCTACTCGCGACTTTTCAACTTTTTGCAACCAAAGAATGCCGTTACATGACTTTTCCACTATTATGGCTCCATTATAGCCTCCCTTCGGTTTGTTGTTTTTTAAATCCATCTCTTTTCAGTTACCATGTATTTACTAAATACTGCTTTATAAACATATAAAAACAATGATTTTAATAAACGATTGTAGAACATCTAGATTGTAGGTTCTCGGAAGTAATCAATGACTATATCGATTGTGTTTTTTACCGATTACGATTTTTTTTATTGGTCCACGAATTATTTTAGGGGGAAGGGAGAAATTTATAGAAAAATTATAATTTTTTGGGAGGGAAAGGAGGATTGATTACTAGGTAATAAGACTGAAAAATTATAGTGTGAAAGGAAAACATACCTATGCAGAATACAGGGGCTTACAATAGATTTAGGACTATGTTTTAATAGTATAATGTCTGCCATTTTATAAGAATCGGTACTTGTATAAGAGTATATTGTATGTTGTTAAAGCAGTATAAAGCAACACTTGTACTGAAATAAACGCTTCAATCCACAGTTTATTGTAGGGTGGGGGGTGATTTAGAGAATTTTTTTGGGAGGGTGAGATTAAACTGTATGACTAGATAGTATAGAAAAAATGATTGGGAAATCTTAAGCGTTAAGATTTAATCTTAAACAAGGGCGTATGTACATGCAAATGTATTTCATATGTGTTTGATATAAACGACTCGTCTTTAATATTTTAGTTTTCTTAAAACGATATGCAATTTTTGTATTTAAGATTTATTTTGTAATAATTTAAAAGATTTTTATTTTAAATACTTGTAAGTAAATATTTATTTTCATAAAAAAGTAGCTTTATTTATTAAAACGTATATAGTGAACACGGGCTTGTCAGTCAGGACTTATAAATGTGAAAACAATCAGATTGTTATAATAAAAAATGTATCTTTTATTATTTATTTCGCTGTTAAAACTTTTATTTCATGTGTGTATGACAGTACATAAGAATACTATCATTAAATAATTTAATAATAAGAATATATTTTACAATTGATTTTCTGTTTAGGGGGGGGGGGGACTCAGTGTTAATGTATGACGATTTTTTGGGGGGGAGTTTGCGTCATTGGATTTGGGGGGGATGGTCACCACTGCATACGTACATATAAGAGTTAGGAATTGAAAAAGTGTTCGCTAAATAGACATGTCCGCTTTTCGGAAGTATCCATTGTAGAAATCTTATTGTATATAGATTTTTAATCTGAAAAAATATCTTGGAGATTATTTTGAAAAATCGTTGTTGTAGCAAAGAGCGTATCAGCATGTTTTAGAACAGAATAATCACATTCGGGTTTTTACAAGTATTTTGAAATTCGCAACTTCGAACAAAACATCGCAATAACTAATCCGAACGCCCCAATAACTAACACGTTCAATAAAACTCCACAATAACTATAGTCCAACAATCAATGACATTACTTTTTTCTATTTCAAGTAGCAAATTTAAAGCTATTGGTAATAATTCTCGATATAGAATTATAAAATAAATTAAGATTCACCAAATTATGTTAAGTGTGCCGCTTTCGTATTCATGTAAACTCATTTTTTTTTTAACCAGGGCCGAAACTAGCCTTTTTTGAGCCCAGGACAAATATGGATTTTGACGCCCCTCCACCCCCCCTCCTCCTCACGCACAATAAAAGTTATCAACCGCAGATACCCTATGCAAAAAAAAAATCATTTAATAATAATTAAAATGCTACAAGGAAATATGTAAACAACGCTCCCATAGGTTTAACATTAGCTTGAGAGTTAAGAGCTTACACTATTCACACGAAGAAACTGGATCACTAATGTTAAACCTATGACAGCGCTCTTTTAAAAATTTCTCACTTGCATATTAATAGTTTCAAATGACTTTATTTTCTTCTGTAAATAGTTGAGATTGAATTCTAACCGGGTTAGTGTTTAATTTTTCGATTTTGGTTGCAGATTTTTTTTTATAAGGTTATTTTCACTTTCACAAATTTGAAAAGAACGCTCCCATAGGTTTAACATTAGCTTGCGTGTTTCTTTGTTTTTCACGTATATATATAATATACATACATTTTTGTATGAAATGAAAAACAAAATCTTCATTTGGCGCCCCCCTCGCCTTTCGTTCTGACGCTTGGAGCACATGCCCCCTCTGCATCCCACTAGTTTCGGCCCTGTTTTTTACAGTACGTTTTAGCAACACTGGTCCCATCAAATTCTCCGTTGTTTTACACTTTATCTTAGTTACAATAACATCTCTGAAAACGGAATTGGCGATTCAAGCGCTCGGATACGCCATCTGGTGGAGAAAAGATGTAACTTCTGGTTTCAGGATAGTAACGTACAAGTGCATTGCATTACATCAGTGGCGTACCCAGGATTTTATTTCGGGGGGGGCTGACTTAAATTTCCATAATGGTCTAAATCTTACGAAACACGTTAAATTGTGTTATAAACAGAAATCATTTTTGCCAATAAGGCCGTAGACAGGAAGGGGGGGGGGGAGGGGAGGGGCAGGAATGACTTTGTTCCCAATTTTCCGAAAATTTGGACTTAATCGCGATTTTTGACATGAGCGCCGAAAAAAAAAACGATTTCATCAATCGTTCGCAGAAAAAAAATCTCCAATTTTTTTAAAGGATCCGAAAAGGAAAAAAACGATTTTGTCATCAGGCCACGGATAAAAGGTGAAGTTTGTCAAAGGATTGCGAAAAAAAGTCAAATTTCGTCAAATGGTCAGGGAGAAAATGCGAATTACGTCAAATGCTCGCGGAGGAAACGCTGATTTTGTCAAATGAGCGTAGAAAAAACCCGAATTTCTTTATAAGGCCGCTGAAAAAACGCGAATTTCATCAAAAGTTTGCGAGAAAAATGAGAATTTCGAAAAAAGGTCGCTAAAAACACGCATTCCATCAAAGGGCTGCGAAAAAAAGCTAATTTTGTAAAGGATCACAAAAAAGCTAATTTCGTCAAAGGGACAAGGAAAAACGTAGATTCGTCAAAAGGGCGCAGAAAAGCGCAAATTTCATCAAAAAGAAGAGAAAAAAAACTCTAATTGTCAAAAAGCCGCGGGAAAACGCAAATTTCGACGAAGGATTGGGAAAAAACGCGAATTTCATCAAATGGCCACCGAAAAAGCGCGAATTTCGTCAAATGACCAGAGAAAAACCGTATATTTTGACAAAGGACCGCATAAAAAATGCAAATTTCGACAAAGGATCACTAAAAAATACGCATTCCGTCAAAGGGAAGCGGAAAAAACGCGAATTTCGTCAAAGGGACACAGAAAAAACGGGAATTTCGTCAAAAGGCCGCAGAAAAACGCAAATTTCATCAAAAAGACGAGAAAAAAAAGAAAATTTCGTCAAAAAGCCGCTGAAAAACGTAAATTTCGACGAAGGATTGCCTAAAAAACGCGAATTTCAGCAAATGACCACAGAAAAAACGCAAATTTCATCAAAGGGCCGCAGGAAAAACGCAAATTTCAACAAAAGGACCGCTAAAAAAACACGCATTCCGCAAAGGGAAACGCGAATTTCGTTAAAGGATCGCAAAAAAAAGAAGGGCCACAGAAAAACGTGAATTTCGTCAAAAGGCTGCGGAAAAAAGCGAATTTCGTCAAAAAGCCGCGGAAAAAGGCAAATTTCGACAAAGGATCTCGAACAAAAACGCAAATGTTGTCAAAGGGCCGCAGAAAAAACGCGAATTTCATCAAAAGGTCACGGAAAAAACGAGAATTTCGAAAATGAGATCGCTTAAAACACGCATTCCTTGAAAGGGCTGTAAAAAAAATGCTAATTTAGTAAATGATCGCAAAACAAACGTGAATTTCATCAAAAAGACGAGAAAAAAACGCAAATTTCGACGAAGGATTGCGTAAAAAACGCGTATTTCGGCAAATGACCTCGGAAAAAACGCGAATTTTGTCAAAGGGCCGCAGAAAAAGCGCAAATTTCGACAAAGAATCGCTAAGAAAACCAGCATTCCGTCAAAGGGAAGCGGAAAAAACGCGAATTTCGTTAAAAGATTGCAAAAATGAAAAAGCAGGGTCACAAAGAAATACCACAGAAAAACGTGAATTTCGTTAAAAGACTGCGGAAAAAAGCGAATTTCGACAAACAGCCGCAAAAAAGCTACTTTCGTCAAAGAAAACGCGAATTTCGTCAAGAGCCGCAGAAAAAAAGCGAATTTCATCAAAAGGACGAGAAAAAAACGCGAATTTCGTCAAAAAAGCCGCGGAAAAAAAGCAAATTTCAACGAAGGATTTCGTAAAAAAAAAAAAAAAAAACGCGAATTTCAGCAAATATCTTGAATTTTATAAAAAACCTGCCGGGAAAAAACACAAATTTCGACAGGATCACGAAAAAAACGCAAATTTCGACGACGGAATGTGCAAAAAAAATGCGAATTTCGGCAAAAAGTCGCAGAAAAAGCGAATTTCTTCAAAAGACCGCGGAGGAAACGCAAATTTTGTCAAAAACTGTGGAAAAACAAATTTTTGGCAGGCATGAAGATGCGATAGAAAAATGAAAGTTAATAAGCTACTTTTACAGTCACTCTTCCGCACCTCCGGTTTTCCGATTTATCCGAAATCGACTTGTGATTAGCTGTAGTGTTACTGTGCATTAACATACTTCCGCATTGACAATCTTGGTGCCCACTGACTATGAGAGAAATTAAAAATTCCTTAAATTAAACTACTTTTAGATTTGTTGAATTTACTTGTTACTTGAACTGTCCATATACGTTTCATTTATCCAGTAAAACAGGCATGGAGCTATTTTTCAGTCATTTGAAAATTGATTTTGTGATTTCAAGTAAATTTGGTCACAGGACTGAGGAGGATATTGGATTAACAAGAAAAACAATTTCGTGGCATGCCAGAAAATAAAACAAATTTATCTGAAAAAGAAGGAATATCAGGCCTTTTCTCATTTCACTGCGATCTCTTCGGAGGTGGAATGGAGCTGTAACCTCATAACCCCCGTCGCCATCGACTTCTTTGGGTGTATGCTGGGGCATCACTGTGCACTAGTATATGGACTAACCAGAGTAGCTGCGTCGCAGAAAAAAAAATTTATATCAAAAGAAAGAAAAAAAAACAGGAGTTTTTTTTCATGTTTAATTACTTCGAAACGGGGGTTCTATAACCCCATCAGCCTCCATCCCCTCATTGGGTATACAGTGGTGTAACTGTACGCTGATATGACACTAGACAGAAAGTCTAGTTCGTTGTATTGCAGAAAACAATTGCATTACAAATTTATCTCAAACAAAAAGAAAAATAAATAAGCACTTTTTTCATTTCATTTTCAACTATTTTGGGAGAGGTCTGTAAGCCCATCACCCCCTTTCTACTTCTTTGGATATAATATGGTGTCACTGTGCACTAATATGGAACTAAACTGAAGAGTGTGGCTAGTCTGTTGAATAATAGGAGAAAAAATGCAAATTTATCTCAAACAGACAGAAAAAAAGCATTATTTCTTTCGACTATTTCGGGAGGAGGGGGCTGTAAGTTCATCAGCCACCTCCCCTTCTTTTATTATGCTGTGATGTCAACGTGGACTAATATGGATTTAACGAGAATGGCTATTTCGCTGTATGGCAGAAGAAAAATTACAAATTTATCTCAAACAAGAAGAAAAAAATCAGCCTTTTTTTTATTTCTTTTTCGACTACTAAGGAAGGGGGCACCCCATTAGCCCCTTTCACCTCTTTGGGTAGAATGTGGGCCCACTGTGCACTAGTATGGAACTAAAGAGAAGAGAGCGGCCAGTCTGTTGAATGATAGGGGCAAAATACAAATTTATCTCAAACAAAAAGAAAAGTATCAGCACTTTTTCATTTCATGTTCGACTTTTTGGGGAGAGGGCTGTAACCCCATTAGCCCCCTTCTAACTTTTTAGGTATAACGTGGTGTCATTGTACATTAATATGGAACTACAGCGAAGGGGGCGGCTAGTCTGTTGAATGATAGGGGAGAAAATGCAAATTTATCTCAGACAGAAAAAAAAAATCAGCACGATTTTTTCTTTTCATTTTCTACTATTTCGAGAGGAGGAGGGCTGTAATTCCAACAGCCCTCTCCCCATCTTTGGGTATGCTGTGATGCCAATGTGGACTAATATGGAGTTAACGAGAATGGCTATTTTGCTGTATGACAGAAGAAAGAATTACAGATTTATCTTTAAAAAGTAAGGAAAAAACACTTTTTTTCATTTAATTTTTCGACTATTTCTGGTTTTGAGGGGGGGGGGGGGCTGTAACCCCGTCAGTCTCCTTTCTCTTCTTTGGTGTCAATATGGACTACTATGGTACTAAAGTGAAGGAAGCGCATAGTCTGTTGAACGACAGGGAAAAAATGCAAATTTATCTTAAACAGAAAAAAATCAGCACTATTTTATCATTTCATTTTCGACAATTTCGAGAGGAGGGGGCTGAAATTCCATCAGCCCCCTCCCCATCTTTGGGTATGCTGTGATGTCAATGTGGACTGATATGGTGTTAACGAGGTCTATTTTGCTATATGACAAGAAAAAATTACAGGTTTACCTTAAAAAAGTGAGGAAAAATCACTTTTTCATTTAATTATTCGACTATTTCGGGAGGAGGGGTGGGGGTGGGGTCTGTAACCCCGTCTGCCCCTTTCTCTTCTTTGTTGTCAATGTGGACTAATATGGGACTAATGAAAATGGCTAGTCCGCTGTATGACTGAAAAAAAAATTAAAATTTTTCCCATAAAAGAAAGACGAAAAAGCAGCACTTTTTCATATCACTTTCGAAAATTTCGGGGGGGGGGGGCTGTAGCCCCATCAGCCCCCCCTTGGGTACGCCCATGCATTACATGTATTTTAAATTTGTTCAGAATGATATTCTTTTGCACAATTTCAGATTTCTTGTAACATTTGTGTTCTGTCTTATATGACAAAGTAAAAATTATCCAAGTTTGAATATCTAAAACTTTCAAATGCATTTACAATAAAGAATTATTTCAATGGCACTTTAGCATTAGTTAAAGAGAAATTAAAGGGACAATTTTCCTGTAGCGAAGGCTGCGGGCAGCGCCTCTATAGGCCGTTTTAATTCCCAATTACCAGAGATCGGAAAAATACCGTTTTAAACGGGTATCCGCGTTAGCCAGAGTATTTCTATGATTATCCATCCTTTCATCATCGGGATCATGAAATGCTTCTGTTTTTCCTTTTCACAGGCTTTACTGCTACAAAGAAGGAATAAAAGTTCCATTTTATACAGATTATTATATTAGCGGTTGTAAATTGTACAGTGTTAGTTTCGTCAAACTTTAAATTTCTTCCATTTATGGCACGCTTTGTTACAGACATGTTCTAATGTCGTAGATTTAACTATAGTACATTTATGCTCTCAAGCGGTTATCAGTGACGGATCCAAGGGGAAGGAGACGGGGGTCATGACCCCCCCCCCCCTAAACAACAGAAAAATGCTAAAAGTTATTTAAAAAATGAAATATATCTTAAATTCTTTCAATCCCTTTCCCCCCAAAGTTTGTTCAACAATGCGAATCTCTCTGACTCTTTAAACCTCCACTCTAATCAAAATTAGGTAATTTCTGATACATCCGTGAAAATATTTTTAATCTCAAGAAATTTGAAAGTGCACTTATTCGGAAACTATGTGATCGAAACTGTTTTCCATTTTCCAATAAAAGCGAAGAATCTTTCCAAAAATTCCATAAAATTTGGCATTTTAAACTAAATTTCCGGACGCGAATGCAAATTGCTCTCTCAAGATGACATTTCTGTGGCTCTCAAGTCCTAAAAATTGGCTTAAAGTGCTAACTTGTCAACATTTCTGAATCATTCTTCGCATTTATAAGAAAATGGAAATGCTACGATTTCTTGGTATCTGAATGAAATCTATATATATATATTAACGAATACTAATGCAAATATTTTGTATTTAGGAATGAAAATGAATTCGCGAAAGTATAAAAAAAATCGTCCGTTTTAATTTGAGAATAGCCTTCAATATAAAAATTGAGCATGAAGTGACCCCCCCCCCACACACACACACACAAAAAAAAAGAGCTATAACACCCTCTAAATTGAGTGCTGGATCCCCCCTTGGTTATTATAGATTGGATAAATTTTAGAGAATACATGTGAAAACATAACGTCTATAATGGAATCCTGTATTAAACGAAAAAAATAATTGTTCCGGCGAAAGAAACACTTTAAAATTATACCTGCTAAAACGAAAATTTTCGGAATATTTGCCGTTTTAGCAGATGTTACTACTTTTTTTATTCATGATTTAGTGTACGGACCCATCGTTAGGGGGAGATTCCGACCGCCCTGCTTGATACTATTTTCTTATTTTGGAGAAATCTAAAAAGTTAACATGTAAAAAAAAGAAACAAAAATTGCCGTTTTAGCAGAAGTTACTACCGTATTTTATAGGAGAAACGCCGCACCCGTCGTAAGCGCCGCACTCCTTAAATTGGCTTCAATAAAGCTAAAAAACATCGTAAACGCCGCACCCGTCGTAAGCGCCGCACTCCTTAAATTGGCTTCAATAAAGCTAAAAAACATCGTAAACGCCGCACCCGTCGTATACGCCACAACCGTGGGAAAGCTACATCGACCCAACTTTAATCAAAGTTTTCTGGACAATGTAAGGTGCCTCATTTTTAATAAGGTAAGAGGTCTAAAATTTTATTTAAAGTATTTAAATCAGATTTTAAATATTTTTATGTAATTTTTAAATTAAGCAGACGTCCAACAAACTATGTAATCGCAAGACTTTTTCTATTTTTTGGTAAAGATAGAAGATCTTTCAGAAAATACTGACTAAGTGGACGTTTTAAACCGAATTCCCACTCCGGCAACCCGAGAAAGGCAAAAAACTTGTCGTCAAGTGACCAGAATAGCTTATAATTCGATAAGAAATTTATTTATCAAATAAACGGTCAAATGCGAGTATTACTCGCGCACAGAGGGTTCCGTACAATAATATATGAATTAGTAAATGTATTATTAAAAAAATACCGTTGCTAAAAGAATACTAAGACTTTGTAAAATCTATACAACGTAAGGTTGGGTATAGCTTTATAGTTTTCAGGGTGCAAAGGACAGTCCCTTTAACCTGAAAATACTTGCGAACGGAGAGAGCTACAGCTATGCAAGTGAGGTAACGATACAGTAAAGCGACTACGCCCGCCCTAATGCAAAAGACAGCAGCACCCCTAGTGGCGAAATTTGGAAGATAGCCATTGCAAATCGAAAGCGAAAAGAGGTAGAGAAAATTTTCCAATTAGAAAGTTTTAGAGCATCAATTAATTAGTACGAAACGACATTTGGTTCACACGGATAAGATAAATCATCGCCTGCATACCCAAAAATGTCCGAAATCGATGAGCGACGATTCTACTTTGCCTATTCACATTCCGGAAATGTAGCAGTGCACAATTGCAGATTGTGACGTTGTACTTTGCTTTAATGTCTGTAAAGATTTAATTTCCAATGCATTTAAAATTTTAGAATAACCCTTTTAGGGCCAGAAGAATTATGTTCGTAAACTGTTGAAATAATTTACTGACACCAGAATATTCAAACGAATTTCTCAGAAAACAAAAACAAACTAATTTGCACTTTCATTACAAAAGCAAAATTTTATTAAAATATTCTTGGTGCCATTTGTCAGTTTTGGAATTAAAATTAGGTGTCTAGACCAAAGAAATTGAAGATTGAAGAAGGGAAACTTTCATAGACGCAATGTAAATCCCCGACCCTCAGCGAAACAGTGCAAACAGCTAAGCGGTAGAAGTCTCATAAAGGGGCGAAAGATAACACGGGGTTTACTTGGCACGCTTTTGCGTGATCGCCAGTAGCGATAATTATCAAAATGAGGAGTAACGCTGATGCTCACCGCTGTTCCCTGTCCGCGCGAAAGCAGTGCGCTCCCCGCCCCCCTCTTTTCGTGGATGGATCTTCTCTCCGAGGGCGAAACCCCTTTAGCGGGAGTTAGGTCAAAGGGTCCTAAGGTCAAAGGGGATCGTAGAATAAGTTAGATGAATTTGTTAGTTGTTATGTTAGATTTCGAGTGAAAGTGGAACTTTCGATGCGCAAAATTTATTATTTTACAGAGTGCAGTATCACTGAAGATTTTTCGATTGTACGTATCCATCGGCTATCTATTTGCAATACAGAAAATATATCATAACAACAGAGCATGAACAGATCATTTTAAAAAATATGTCCCAATCGCTGTTAAGTCACAATTGAAACTGACCAAGAAATGTCGTTTTGAATTCTCGTGGGGCGTTGGCGCGAAGGTGTTATCTTAGGTTTGCTACAAGAAAATTTGGCGAATTGGTAGATGCAATGAAGAATGCCTATGATTGGATCTTTCCTTTGAGTGTGTTTTCCAGCAGAGCTGTTTGCACTGTTTCAGTTAGTTACGGTTTCCAAAGCCTTCCCTTCTTTTCCTCTACGTTCTTTGTCTAGACCGTCCAACCACTGCCCTTGAAAGTGTTAAATCTGTGTCGTTGCATTGAAGAGGCTTGCAATAGACGTTCCATGCTGAGAAATGTGCACGCAGAATTACTCTCACGAATACAAACGTGTACCGTGAGCAATTGCGAACTTTTCGAACATACTGAATATTAACTTTTTATCACTGTGAGACAGTTTATCTTTTTTTTTTCTGTGTGATGTTATCAAAATGTGTTGAGATAAGTACGTATTTATAGCATAAATTGTGCATATTTCTTCATACTTCGGACTATTCCATTTAAACGTTTACACAAAATTGAGTGCATCGATTTCGGACATTTTTGGGTAAACAGGCGAAGATTTATCTTATCCATGTAAACCAAAAGTCGTCCAAATCGCCCATCGTAAACCAAATCGCCCAGTTCTCGTACAAAAATTAGGGAAAACGCGTCCGTCCAAGCAAATGGTTTTATTTTCAGCGCAGACAAATGTTTATCTGTGATTTTCAGGACATACTGCAGTGTACAGTGGAATTCAATCTGATAACATTAATCATCAAATCTTAATATACTTTTACTTAAAAGGATAAGTTTTTCAGTAACAAAGGCCGGGATCCAACAAGTAGATTTTGCGCAGTTATCGAAAGTGAAAAGTTTGCAAAGCTCCTCTTTGGTTTCTGATTGGTTCGTCTTGTTTAGCTAACATTCGAATACATGTAATCGAAATATTTGCGTAAATCCAGGGGGGTACCATTCGTGCGATGCGCCAACTCTAAAGATTTCTTAACTGCTCGCGCATTACGTCACGTGGCGGACAACTTCGCCTCGCTTCGCTCGTTTCAGTATTATTCTGTATGCTGTTCTGCGTTGGAATTTTTTTTCTGTGAATGATTTTAATTATTCTATTATTTAAACAGACTTTTTGAATAAAATCTAATGAATGCGCTATATCAACGTGTTCTAATAACTCTCACAGAACAAGTATACAGATTTAACAATACAGTACATAGTCTCAAATCCGAGCATCGACATCCTGGCGATTATTATTCTGGAAAATCGCAAAGAAAAACACTAAAATCGCAAAGGACAAAATTTACTGCAATTTTAAAACCGAATTCCTTTTACGAATGTCAAAAAATTTCTGCAGAACGGGAAAATCTTTAAAAATTGCATAAGAGAATCGCGAGAAATTCCGAATAAACTTTAATGAAAGAAAAAGAAGAGGCATTTACTATATTGGACTAAACTGTTAAAGCCGAATTTCTTTCACAAATGCAGACAAATCGCCATGAAATGGGGAAAAAAAGTTCAAAGTTCAAAACTCGCAGAGCAGAAAATTCATTGTATTTGGCTAAAAGTTGAACAGAGTTCCTTTTACAAATCTAAAAAAAAAAAAAAAAAAAAAAAAAAAAAAAAATGAGAGAAATAGGCTGTTTGGATAATTGGAAGTTCGGTTTAAAAACATTTTTTTATAGAAATTGGCTGTTCGGATAATTGGAAGTTCGGTTAATTGGGGTTCCAATAATCGGCTCTCTACTGTACTTCCATAAATTTTCTTTCTATTGTTTCCTATTTGTATGAAGAAATGTTATATTTGATGTATTTTATAAGATAACATGGAAATTTTAATACTGGAGTTGTTTTAACCCAGATAGCATGTAAGGTTTCCGAAAAGGGTCGTTTTTGCTTTACTTTCTAACTATCCTGCAAAGGTTTTCGTGATAATCGTGTAGCCAACCCATGTTCGGAAATCATTATGATCCGTACGATTTTTGCGCATGCGCAACTTATTTCTTTTCCCGACCAGAGCAGACGTAGCGTCTCCCAATGGCGTCTGTTTTGAAAGCTTTCGTTGTGTCAAGTTTCTAACATTTACAGAAAATGCGGTAAGTTTGCCATTACTTTTACTTATTAGTATATATCATTATTGTTTAAATCGTTCTTACTGTAGTCTTTTTTTCTTCTGTACTGTCTTATATTTAAGATTTCTGTGTAAGTTACCCATGAGGAAAAGATGATATTTGATTCAACGCTATTTTGTTTAATTATGTTATACAGCATGCTACATCTTTAAATTAAACTAACTTCTATAAACATGATTTACTTAAAACATGTTATAACGTATCGTTTCACGTTTCGTAACCATCGCGAATTTTCAAATGTATTTTGATAACATAACTGCAGTTCCGTTATATATACTTTTAACACATAGGATTGACGTAATGGTAATGTAAATGAACCATAAAATACGAAATCGAGAAAGTGTAAGGAGTTTTTTGTAGGAGTAAGTGTTTAGGAACATATTTTATTATAATAAAACATTTTTAATTATGATCGAGGCTAACTAGTTTTTTTATAATTAAAAACACTTAAGTCTTAAACACAATTTTGTTTTTATGTTTAATTATTTTAAACTTGTAAAAATAAATTTTATCTTTTTTTCTTAAAGTCTTCAAAAAATAAGGAATGTATACTTAAAGTTTTAAAATCACCACCACCCTTTGCTGTGGACTGATTTACAAATCAAAACAGACTTTGACCTTCAACAAATTACATTCATTTGAAAATATAATGCTGTGCATAGCGTATAAAACACGTAGATCATTTCATTTAAATGTATTTATCAAAATGTAGGTATATTGTCTGTTATCCCTTTTAGCGTCTATATATATATTTACAGATGATTTTCTGTTGTAATTTTAAAATAACATCCAAACAGAAATCTTTTTTTTTTTTTTCAATTATATGCGAATATGACATCTGTGCCAATAATTGTATAATTTTAATGTCCTTCATTAAATTTATTTGAGAATATCTTATCCTTATTGCACAAACACCCTTTTCGCTATTCCTATATTTATAGTAGCTGCTATATGTAAAATTTAAAAACTGTCTTCAAACACAAGTAATTATTTAAAAGTTTTTCTGCAAAAAACCCCCACTAAATCATGTGCATGTATACATCTCAAAAAATAAATTTGCTATGTGTAGTGAAGAATAAAAAAATTATTTATTAAAAATAAGCATATATTTACAGTAGAAATTAATTTTCGTATGTCATTTTGCCAGCTGATTGAGAATCGGCAAAGCTTTTAATATTAAGAGGCTGTACATATATAACGTTACCAACTTTATAGTAATTTTGTAATCTTTCCGGCCTTTACAATATCTTATATTATCATTCCTGGATTATGTCCCACGCTTCCATCACTAATCATATTGTTATCAGTGTCTCAAAGTTCTTTTTTTTTCCTTTCATTTTATTTTTACATATTTTCAGTTATATGTAAACATATTGTTATATATCTGTTATTTATGAAATTTTCTAATAAAGAAGAAAGAGTATGTAAAATATCACTATATTAAATATAAAATAAGTTTATATCAATAAAAATTTTTTAAAGTATTTAAAAATAGCTCTTTGTTACATAATGTATTCAACAGATATATTGTTTCTTGCCGCTCTTATCAACAAAACAGATAGACAACTAAAGGTTAAAATTCAATATTTGCTTTAGTAGCCAGTGGCCGGTAGAGGCTGTATGTTTAGTAGCCACTACTGTCAAGTTAGTGGCCACTTATCGTAGTTTGTAGATTTAAATAGTTTTACAAGTAATGTTTTTAAAATATTTATGTTACAAAGACATCTTTTAAAATATATAAAAATAAAACTATCCACAGTGTCAGTTTACTTACCCCAACAAAAACAATTAACAGTTATTTTACATAAAAAAAGAGAGAATTTATCGAACAATGTTGTACAAGACCTAGGTCAAAGATTGGTTCACATCTCCAATACGTCACTGTGTAGCCCGAGATCAGAATTCTTTCTGAAAATAGGCCTAAAATATTTCCCGTTTGACAAAATTCGCAATTAATTTTTGAAATTGTTTTAAGAAATTTGCAATTATTTTACGCAACCTCTTGCTAAAATTCACAATTTTTTCGCCGATCGTTCAACAGAATTCACGATTTTTTTCGCGATCATTCGACGAAAGTGACGATTTTATTATGCGATCTCTTGATGAAATTCGCGATTTTTTCTACGATCAATTGACGAAATTCGCGACTTTATTTCCTCGATCTTTCGCAAAATTCGCGATTTTATTCCGCGGTCGTTTGACGAAATTTACTTTTTTGCGATCTTTAGACGAAATTTGCGTTTTTTCGCGATCTTTTGACGAATTTTGCGTTTTTTACACGATCTTTTGACGAAGTTTGCGTTTTTTTCGCGATCTTTTGAAGAAGTTTGCGTTTTTTTTTTCGCGATCTTTTGACGAAGTTTGCGTTTTTTTTTTCGCGATCTTTTGACGAAGTTTGCGTTTTTTTCGCGATCTTTTGACGAAGTTTGCGTTTTTTTCGCGATCTTTTGACGAAGTTTGCGTTTTTTTCGCGATCTTTTGACGAAGTTTGCGTTTTTTCGCGAAGTTTTGACGAAGTTTGCGTTTATTTCCGATCTTTTGAAGAAATTTGCGTTTTTTTGCGATCTTTTGACGAAATTTGCGTTTTTTTGCGATCTTTTGACAAAATTTGCGGATTTTTCGCGATTTTTTGATGAAATTTGCGGTTTTTACGCGATCCTTTCACGAAATTTGCGTTTTTTCAGCATTTTTTGATGGAAATCGCGGGTTTTTTTTCGCGATTCTGAAATTCTCAGCAAATTTTCTGAAAGGTTACAGAAGGGTGGAGCTGTGTTTTTTCTGCACCTGATTAACGAAATTCCCGTTTTTTCAAGATCCTTTGACGAAATTTACTTTTTTTCGCGATATCTTGACAAAAATTGCACTTTTTTTGCGAACTTTTGACAAAATTTGCGGTTTTTCGAGATCCTTTGACGAAATTTGCAGTTTTTTCGCGATTTTTTGACGAAATTTGCGATTTTTTTCGCGATCTTTTGACGAAATTTACGGCTTTTTTCGCGTTCTTTTAACGAAATTTGTGGGGGTTTTCGCGATCTTTTGACGAAATTTACCGTTTTTTCGCGATCTTTTGACGAAATTTGCGGTTTTTCCCCTATCTATTTGCGAAATTTAAGGGGTTTTCGCGATCTTTTGACAAAATTTGCGGTTTTTCGTGATTTTTTGACGAAATTTGCGATTTTTTGACGAAATTTGGGATTTTTTTTTCGCGGTCTTTTGACGAAATTTACGGTTTTTCGTGTTCTTTTAACGAAATTTGTGGGTTTTTTCGCGATCTTTTGACAAAATTTGCGGTTTTTCGTGATTTTTAAACGAAATTTGAGATTTTTTTTGCGATCTTTTGACGAAATTTACGGTTTTTCGTGTTCGTTTAACGAAATTTATAGGTTTTTTCGCGATCTTTTGACAAAATTTGCGTTTTTTTTTTGTGATTTTTTGACGAAATTTATGGTCTTTTTGCGATCTTTTGACGAAATTTACCGTTTTTTCGCGATCTTTTGACGAAATTCCCTCTATCTATTGGCGAAATTTAAGGGGTTTTCGCGATCTTTTGACGAAAATTGCGGGTTTTTGTGATACTTTGTGAAATTTGCGATTTTTACGCATTCCTTTCACAAAATTTGCGTTTTTCCGCGATTCTTTGACGGAAATCTCGTCTTTTTTCGAGATTCTTATGAAATTCTCGTTTTTCCCGTGATTCTTTGACGATTTTTTTGCGAACGATTGACGAAATTGATATCTTTCGGCGACCATTTGTCGAAATTCGCGATACATTTATGCCGATTTTTTTTTTAATTTTCGGAACCAAATGCCTTCAATGTGAACATCAACGCGATTTTCTTTTACGATTCCGCGGAAATCGCTGATCGATTAAAAAAAATAAAAAAAACGGAAAAGTGGCATTTCTGACATGTACTATTACATGAAAAATAAAGATCGCCACTTTGGCGATCAGATGCCCATCATAAAGTCGCCAATTTTTTACATTTAGTCGCCCTGTGGCCGGTGGCGACCGGGAATTTTAACCTTTATAGACAACATTCTTCCTCTTTATTTTACTAATAAGCACAAGTATCACTTCAAACGTACTATCTGGTTTCTCCAACAGCGGATTATATGCAAATATATATTAAAAAAAATAGGAAAGCCAAACGTTGAGGTATTCCACATTTCAGAATGAAATAATTGTATATATAATCATTTAATGATTTTAATAATAACTTAGTATTTTCATAAAAATAGATAACTGAATATTTTGATGTAAAGAAACAGTTACAAATAGAAAAATAAATATTTTGGTTGGATCAAAAATGGTAACAATATCGAAAATGAATCTTCTCCCTCATCCTAGAGATATCTTAAGATATCAAGTGCCAAACTCCACCTCCCTGAAGCAGGGTTGGCAAGTTTCTGCCAAAGTGGTTAAAACCAGCGGTTATAACCGGCATGGCAGAAACTAGTTTCTGCCAGTAAGTGGCAAAAACTGGCAGAAACTCAGAAATAATATTAATAAGAACTTTAATGTGCAATGATTCTTAATGCATATATGTATTTGATGTGTAAACAATTAAGTTAAAAATTAAAATTAAAGATTATGAATGTTATTCAAAGTTGTAAAAAAGTTTCAAAATTATCATATAAATATACTTTGCTTATATAATAATAGGTACTAATTTTTTTTCACTTGAAAAACAGAAATTTTCAATGGTAGTCTGATGCTGTACAAGTTTAACTATTTTATATTGTTTAGAGTTGAATTTTTATTTAAAAGTAAAAAAAGAAATTTACAAAAAAAAAAATCTGATATTTTAACAAATGTATTTTTCAGAGTATTTTTAAATAAATAATGCAATGCAATAACTTAAAGATTATGATTCTTGTGAAATTATATAAGTAAATAATTGAAGCACAATAAATAACAGAAAAAAAATTTAATGAAATATCTTGCACAATTATTTTACAATATTGAAAGAACAAAATTGCCACTCAAATATACTATTATTACTTTTTCCACAGAACATTCCATAGCATAGGACAAAATTTTGCTAATCTTTCTGAACACACTGTTTCTTTGTTTTGAATGAAAGAAAAGTTTGAAAATATTCTTTCAAGACTATCATTACTTGCTGGCAATTGAGGATGCAAATTTGAAAAATCCTCATTTTCACCAGTATTCGTTTTTAAAGATGACCACCACATAGAAGGTAAGGGCAAGACATTTTCTAGGTCTTCCTTGGAGAAATATGTTTCTGAGGCAGGAGTCGATTTTGCTTCGAAGGATATTATATGTGGCACAAAATTGGGATTAATATCAGAAAGCAATTTCCTTGCCTTTTCTTTATGCTCATATGTCAATTTTGATCCCATATACTTAGGATGAAGTAAATAAGTTAGCATATGGTAGTCGGTTATTACTGTATCAAATCTGCTTTTGAACCTTTGTAGTTGTTTGTTTTGTAAGTGCAAAATGTGGTTGGAACATTTTCAACTAACAGTCTTAATAAAAAAGCTAAAATCTTTAACAACGATTTTATGCACAAATAACATACAGACACGACACAAATATCCCATATAATCGTTTTTTGTCGTGTCTATACGTTATTTGTGTGTAAAATCATTGTTAAAGATTTTAGCTTTTTTACTAAAATTCGCACAAAATTTGATCTATGCTTATAACAGTCTTAAATTGAAAAAAAAAAAAAAAGTCAGATTTGTTCCTTTGAATACTGTATTTAAATGAAATGTTTTTTAAATTCATGGAATTACAAGATCCGCATATAACTATAATATTTCTATGAGAGATAATTTATAGTGTTATTATTAAATTATTACGTTAAATTACAGAAAATTATTTTGAGCAAGTATTGAATATTTTTCTTTTTTTTTTTTTCATTGTTTAATTTAAAATAAGTATTGGATATAGTTTTGTATTTGATTTTTAAACTGAAATTTTAAAATACTCTAATAAATGTTTACATATAAAATTATATAACCATACTATAACAAAAATTTTATCTGTTACATTACTCATTTTTTCTAATACAAATCTATTTATTTTTTAATTAAAACTACCCACAATATTTCATTTGTTATTTATACGGAATAAAATGTACTTAAGGAATTTAATACTAGTAAAAAAGTCTCAGATTATGTCATGAAATGTGTTTATGCCAGTTTCTGCCGGTTAAAACCGGTTATAACCAGTTTCTGCCACTGGCAAGGCAGAAACCCTTTTTTGCCAGCAAATAGCCAGCCCTGCCCTGAAGTGATACCGTTATATTAAGCACAGCCTATAAAATCATGAGCCTTAAATGCTTATCAGTTAGCTTGTTAATTTTAAAATTGCCCATCAATACTTTTAGTTATTAATAGTAAATTGGAAAAAATGAAATCAAAATAAGAATTACTTAAAAATTAGAATTACTTAAAAATTAAATGTTTTGTAAATTCATACAAATTAAAACTTGGTTTATTATTATTGTTGTTTAATTAATAAATATGAAATTACCTTACCCTTCTTGTCCCTTCCCCCCATAATTTTATCTGTACTGGCAGTGTGATCAGTGTGAAAACTGACAGGGCAGGAAATTCATACTACTACTTCTTTTGGTACTACCTGATTATCCCGACAACCAATTTCACCAAATAAAGTTAGTACATAATTTTAATAAGTGTACTTTTAGTAGTTGACCCAATAGCAGAAAATCCTCCAAGTGTTTGCAACAGATACTTCAGAGGCAGAAAATAATCTGCAGGTAAAACAGGTTTGACAGGTTGCAAGTTTTACAATCGAAGTGTTAATCAAACGATCACCTTTTTTTAAAAATGTTATTATGCATTTTATTAATTTTACTAATAATAATCTTAAGTTTTTGTATTAAGTAAGAAAGAGCCAAACATAATATAAAGCGAAATAAGGGTTCAATAGAAAAATAACCTGCAAACGAAAAAAGAAAATCTGCGACTCCCATCTCTAACTTTCTGCTACCGGTGTAGTTGATGATAAATAATAAATATAAATTGGTACAAAAATACATTTCAAAATGTATTGTAATGTTAAGCCCTTCGTGACAACATATGTGTGATATAAAGTGTGTACACAGTCCTTGTAACTATTACTATATCGGAATGGTAATTTTTACGGTACTTTTCGGTTAGCCGGGCGCCAGTGTTAGATATACATACATATATATGTATATATACTTGTATACATAACACTGGCGACCGGCTAACTAAAAAGTACCATTTTTACCTTATTTAATATAAATTTATTACATAAGGAAAAAGTCACTATTTGAAAATAGTGGTACAAGGGAGGCTTGTCATGAAGGGTTTAAAAGTTTTTTCTTCATTGTTATTATTTTATGTTTTATTTTTTAGTTTCAAGAACTAATGACATCATCTGGTAAAGATGCTGAAGTCATGGTTGCTAGCATGTTGAGAAAATTACAGATGATGTTGGAACAAAGTCCTAACAGAGGGTACAAAATCTAAAATTGCCCAGCAAGAAGAGGAACAGACAGTTGTTCTAATTTAACAGGTTGGTTATTATATATTTTAACAAAATTTGTTTTTGTGAGTTCATGCTCAATGGTACGAATAATGTTTTCTTTTTCCTATGAAAGTTTGTATTTTTCTGTAACTGTACGCCAGTGTTAAATATATACATATATTTACACACACACACATATATATATAGTGAAACCTCCCTGTGCGACCACCTCCTTGACCGATCATTTTTTCATGGAGCGAAATTTATTCCCATAGGCTCAATACTAATTTTACCTCCATTCAGAGACCATCCCATTTGAACTCCCTCCATGAGCAACCCATTTTTTTTTAAAACTTTTTACTTTAAGATTTTAATTAAAACTTTTTTACTTTATGATTTTGATTTGAATCAATAGGTTACCTTTATGAGTAAAATTTCATTGAATAATTCAAGGAAAATGTATCTTACCTTTATTATGCATATTTAATTATACATTATTGATCATTTACTTGACCTTTACTTTCAATATTTTAATCATTTTCAAAATTATCTTACTTTTTATCATTGTAGTTTATTACTTTACTTAATTATTTTAATATTTTACCATATTGCAAGCATTATGTATAATTTTGAATGCATTATTACATTCAAATTACTGTTTAAAAAATGTAAACAAAGTAATGATCAGAAATGTGCAAAATTCTAAATTCCGCACAACCACTGGTCCCAAGCTGTGCGGATTTGAGGGAGTCTACTGTATATAATTCTCGATATATGACTGAACTCATTGTTTTTTCGTGAAGAAAGTAATTTTTGTCTAAATCCAACCAAATTGTCGTCTAAATTTATTTTTGAAAAAAATCAAGATATTGCTGATAATTGGTAATCACAATCTTCTTATCAAATATATTTATGTATTAATCAAGCTTTTATTATTATTAAGACTGGCTAAACCTGAAATAAAACTTCCTTACTTTACGACTTTGATGTGAATTAATATGATACCTTTATGAGGAAAGTTCCATTGAATAATTCCTGGAAAATGTATCTCATCTTTATTATGCATATTTAATTATACATTAATTATTATTTACTTGACCTTGAGGGGAAAGTGGGGAGGAATGTGATGCTTTTTACAAAAATAAGAAAATCAACTTTATTTGACACATAAACAAAATTTTGATATATAGAATACAAAATGAAACACTCTCTAATGTCCTTGAACAATATAGAAACATAATTTGCAGAAACAATTTTATAAAGAAATTATAAATTTCAAAATGTGTCCCATACCTTCCCACTAACAGGGAGGTATGGGACAGCTATAAAACAATGTATGATAAGGGGCAAATAGTCTATTGTTGGCTATATATACAGTCTAACAAAGATTGTAGGTTGATGTCTGTGCTACAATATCAAATTTCAGTAACTTCATCACTGGAAGGAAAATTCAGGATTGTCAATCAGAGATAGCATTAAAAAAATCATCAGTTCAATTTATTTATGTTTTGAAGTAAATGAATATATTTATAATGTTATAATTAATATATTACCTTCTAAAAATATTTGCATATTAGCAGTTTACATTCATCTTATTAAAAAGAAAGAATTAAACATGTCCCATTCCTCCCTCTACCTTCTTTTATGTTAAACTTCTTGTATAAACAAAAGTTCTACTTTTAGTCTAGTTTAAATTATGAATAATATACAGTATGATGTTCAATAAATAGAAAAACTATTACATCTACGCGTAAACAAGCCTATACTACTATATTTTACTAATATACAGAAAGCATAAAAAGTATATGAAGCAAATTTACTTCTGATTCTTGAAATAATGCTTTGCTTAAGTCTTTAAAGTAAATCGGCTTGTCAAACGATGATTAAAAATTAGTTTAATTAACAAGGTATGCAACTGATATGAAAGGTTTGATAATTCTAACTTTTATTTTTCAATTTTAGAAATTATTTAATTATTTTTTTTAATATTTTAACCCTTTGCACTCAAAGGTTTTTTTCATTTGTATTACCAGCAACTCAAAGTGATTTTAGTTATATCTTATTATTTTTTTAATTCTTTATGAATACGAATACAAATTTATGATATGTAAAAAAAAAACTAAAAATTATAAAATTATTACATTTTGTAATCGTAAAGTGTGATACCTCTTGAAGCAATTGCCAATATGTAATCTTGGCTTTTCTAGACAGATATCACAAAATTATTTTTATTGCCTCCGTAGTGGAGCCCTCAAGTTTGAAGACAAATTTTAAATGGCTCCGCTCCGGAGTCCTCGAGTGCAAAGGGCTAACTTTTTTTCAATATATAATGTATTTAAAACAATCAAAAATGGTATGAAAATTCAATTTGTGCGATTGCAGCATTGTATTTCTACAGTCAAAGATTTTGCACCTTAGCCGACTAAAATTTCGATTATACACCTTTCTCAGTTATGCATCGTTTTAGAAAGGTTTCCTGAAAGACATATAATTGGTACTTTACTGGGGGTTTTGGGGGGGGGGGGCTGAAATTGTCATATTGCCAGAGCAAAAGTTCTTTATCTACAGAACGACAAAGTCGAAAAATCCATTTACTCTTGCTCGACTGAAAATATACACAATATTTTGAAAATAAATATCAAACTTCATGATATTTTGAAAATAAATATCAGATATGTATCCATTTATATATATCACTGAACCATCCTGTTTGTAGCTATAGTGTTTACTCTTTAGTGTACACTATACACTCTTCAGTACTCCCTCTGCTGATAGAATATAATCTTTTTTTTTTCCCCCCCATCATCTGAAGATATAAGAAAATGCTCTTTTATGAAACCTTTAAACACATAAAGGCTAGATTTATTATGGTTATTTGTGCTTTTCATTATGTAGGGATTTTTTTTTTTTTTTTTTTTTTTTTTTTTTTTGGTATCACAAAATCAAAATGTTCATTTTATGAGTAACAATCCCAGATGAAGATTCTGTCTGTGTCACTCTCTACTCTCTATTGTGTACAGTATAACCTCGAAAATCCGGCATTGTCAGGACCATGACGATGCCGAATTTCTGACTTCAAAAATACTTTTAATAGTCTTAATGGTGCCGTTATTCGTAATTTAATTCATACCCAAGTAATAGTTATGTGAGAAAAATAGAAAATTAAATATTTTAAAAAATATTAAAATTAAAAGTTTCTATTCATATTTTCTATGTTACAAAAAAAAAAATCTAGTATATATTATTTCTTCTCGTGTAATTTCCTAAACATCGATGTCAATTTTATTTGCTTCAATTATTTGAACAGCTTTTTAACAAGTTTTAATTTTACACAAATGTAGAATATTGAAAATACAGTCTTATTTATCTAAAGCAGATGTTAGTTTTCCAGTCAAATTTAAGCATTTTTCCACTGATACCTTTTCTTCTGTACTCAGAAGGGATTCAATTTAGCATAGCATCTGCGATCTCACAGTCAGCCAATCCATTGCTTTCAATCTCGAAATTTTTAATTGTTTAACGATTTATTATTATTCTTTCTCCTATAAGGTGGAAGTGTAAAAAAAAAAAAAAGCGGCGAGATGACTTTGATGCTGGATTTTCGAGGTCACACTGTACTTTATTTACTTTAATATACGTATGTAATTTGTGTGTTTATAATTTTATTTTTTTCTAGAGAGAAAAGAATGAATCAAGAAGAAAAATTTAATGAAGTACCTGTTAATTATATCAATTCTTTATATGTAAATAAATTACTATATTAATTCTTTATATGTAAATAAATAGAATTTTATAAACTGAATGATGTTTCATTTGTTTTCGAGACTATTTCCTTGATACTGAGAAATATTTTTCATTGCTTCAGTCTTAAGTTATTAAAAATAATTACAATCAGAAAAAGAACAATTTAAGTGAATTAAATTATACTTTAAAAAACTAAAAAAAAATAATGTTAGTTTAGTATTTGCTCTGTTGTACATAGGATAATATTTCTCTGGTAAAAGAAAAACATTGGAGAAGGGAGGAAGGCAGATGATTTTTAAAATTTGTCTTACTGTAATATGTAATTTACATTGTTAAACAAGCAAGAAATTACTATTTTTATGTAAAAATGCTGGAAAGATCAATGAATTTGTAAAAAGATTCTTATGTATGTTGCCTCATTAAACTATTTTCAGAGAAAAGACTAAATATATTCCTGTGGTCATCAATCAGAATCCTATGGAGGATTTATTTTATAAATCTGACAATATTCTCTAAATAATAATTGAAAATTCTAAGAAATAAGTTTAATAAATGAAAGAATTAAAAAATTAATGAAGTAGTAATATAAAAAATATACAATCTTCTACAGTCATTAAATGTACACTATATTGGAATTCCACATATTTGATGTGCTATTTATTGTAGGTAAACACAAGATTTCATTATATATGTATACAATAAAAAATTATCTGATCCTGAATAGTGAACTGGATTCAAAAGGTAAGTAACTGAAAGTATAATTAAATTTACTATGTATAAGCATAGACATAGAGTTGTATGTTCTCAAGTCCCTGTAACATTTTAAATACTTTTTCTTACCCTCTAATATAAAAAAGCTTTTAGTTTTTTTATTTTATTGAATTTCTCCTTTTTCTTTTGTTAAAGGATAAATGACAAAAAAAAATCCCTTTGCTTTTTTTAATTTTAAGTTACCAATAATTTTCAAGACTCTATGCCTATGTGTATAAAAATGATTTTTTAATATTAAATACGTGAAATTTTTCAAGTTGCTAACTAAGCGTAAATAAACAGAGTGAAAAATGTTAAACCCGGATCTTTGAAATAGTGCTCCAATGCACTGTTGATTTGCGCCGAGTTAGCAATGTAAAAAATTTCACGTATTTAATCTTCAGTAATTTCACTGCTGATAATTAATTAAAATTTTACTTGGAATGGTTTTTATTCAAATGAAAGTGTTTTTCCTTAAGAAATTTTTTTTAATGGGATTACACATCCCTCATGCGTAGACACTTGCATGCTAATGTTAATCCTATGGGAGAATCTTTCTAAATATCTCGTTTGCATTTCAATATTGTAAATTTTATTATTTGTTACTTGTCAATCTGTACAAACACCTTTTTTTTTTTTTTTTTAAGTTTTCAGTTTTGTTTGCAATGTGTTTTTTTTTTTTCTTTTTTTCACTAGAGTATTTTCGCTTTTGAAAGCAGTTCTGAATATATCCTAATAAGCAAAAAAACCTTGTAAAACAAAGTCGAAAAATGGCCTTTGTATCAAAACTGCTGGTATGCAATGCAAAAAAAAAAAAAAAGCAAGCGAGATATTAAAAAAAAAAATCTTTCAGCGGATTAACATTAGCAATCAGGTGTTTCTGTGCGAGTGAAGTATCCTCTTAACATTATTAAGCTTTTTTTTTTATTATTAAAATAGGATCTAATAATGTAGCGAATTGATAAAAATTAAACATATATTTTATACATACATAGTAAAGGACAGGGATGTAAGAATTTCTTTCAAGGTAAAAAATGAACATATTAATTAAAATAAGCAATTTGATAAACATGTGGATTAATAAAAACCAGTTTTTTTCAATGTATAGATAATATTTGACTAAAATTTAATTTTCCACAGGAACAAACAAACAACAACCAAAAAAATATGCTCAACTCAGAAAAATTCTAAGTTGAGTTATTTATCTCATTTTTCTATCAAATAAGATTTTATGATTTATAAAAACCTCATTTTCATTTTTTTTATACACGCTTGTAATAAAAGCCTTTCATCAATCTTTGATTGTAACTCCTCTAACTACCCTTTCGTTTCTTCCTTTTCACATGCTTATCATGAAACACTTACAAACTCCCTCAGATAGCGTCAACTAGCAACCTTTTTCAATCCTTTACAAAACATTTACAAACTTTTCATGCGAAGCCTTTAAAAAGCATTCAAACATTTACGTAGCATGGTTGTAAAAAGGCTTTAAAAAGCAAAAAATGCTATCTGGGAAGGTTTTCAGTTTTTGCTGAAATTTTGTATACATGAAATCAGTGTTGATTTCAGGGGGTGGCCCGGGGGGAGGACATCCCTCCCCCGGAGCAATGCGATGTCCCCTCCGGAAGATTTGAGATTTTGGGTTTTCAATGGTCAAAAAGTGCAATCCCTCCTCCCCCCCCGGAGCCACAGAAATCCCTCCCGGAGAAAAGTGTCTGAATTCAACACTGTATGAAATAACGATCTTGTTATTTTAATAATATAATGTAAATAATATGTATAGTACATATTTTTTTCATAATAGAATTAGTTTAATTATAGAGTAATATTTTTGTATTATTTTCATCCTGTATAAGCATAATGACATTCGAAAATTTTTGAAAACTTATATCTAGTAATTGGACAATGCATTATTGTTAAAAGTTTTGAAGTGTGAGTTTTGTTTAATTTATTCTGTTTGATAATGCTAATCTTTTCATTTCTACTCCTGTGTAATCATATTCATATAATTCATTCGTTCATTTTATTTTACAATAGTTTAAAAGTTTTCATTTGTAATTTTGCACATTAAAAAGGTAATTTTTTTCGCGGATTTACTTAAGTATTAGAATGTTAACAAACGTATCGCGATATTATTTAACTATTTTGTATTTTATATTTGATTAACTCCAATCAGTATTTGTCCAAATTATTTTAAGGAAAGTAATTTTGTTCAATTTACTTTCGAAAATCTGCTTTTTAAAAAATTATTTACTTCGTATTTCGGTCTTTTTACGCATCTATTTACTGTATCACGGCTGATCGAGCTCCGATCTTGTCCGCCACGTGACGTTTCAGTCCTGCTCTACTCTGATTGGCTATCCTTCAAATGGAACAACCTTATTGTAGAAGAACCTTGCGTAAATCGAATCATTCTCTTGGAAGTTTTCGCGCTGAAAATTCACAGTCGTGTGCCAGGGAAAACTTTTTATACCTCTTGTTTTTTTTTTATTTGAAGTATATTTATCTTCATTAAATTTGCATATTTACTCACTGGAGATAAGTATTTCAGATTACTAAGGTATTATGAATTCTTCTCTCTGAACTGAATTATTCTTCTAATTCTGTTTCTTACATGACATGTTGCATCTATCTATAAATCTCACCTTTTTAAAAAAGCTAAAGATTTTGTGTTGAGCCACATTAGTATAGCACTGTGTCTGAAAATTGGACATTTATAGCTTAAACATTGTACTATGTTGCATTTTCAGTTAACTTCTGTAATATATCTAAACATTATCAGAAGTCATTAATTAATCACATTAATAACACTATTTCAGAATCCAAAAGATAGACAGCAAGAATACGTCGAACAACATTTATTCATAATTTTATAAGACAATTGCCAAAATCAGATTTAAAACTTACAGCAAATGCATGATGCCATAAATATTATCCATGTATAAAATACATATTAAAACTAAATATATTACACAACACTCTCCCCCTTAAAAAAAATTTTGCAGGCAATAATAGTGGGATAAATAACCTTTTACAGAACTATAAATCTAATCGATTTGGAGGTTTTATTACCCTTTTTGGTCGTGGAGTTTTAAGTAGCAGGGAATTGGAGTTTTTATGGCAGTCCAGAGTTCTTTTAGGTGTTTTAACAGCTCTTGATTGAAACTGCTCTTTCTCTGCTGCCTCAGTTGTCTCTATTGGTGTTTGAGATGCTGTTTCATCCTTCATTGAATCAGAAACAATCTTTGCATTAGAATCGGTGACTGTCATTGAAGATCCACTTGCATAATTCAATGGCACACTGCGATGCTCAGAGATTTCAGGAATTTGAAGAGTGCACTTTCTTAGATGATCTGCATGTACAAAGCGCACTTGACCATTTACATGTACCAGGTAGGTACTTTCACTAATTTTCTTTGTGATTATACCAGGAAACCATTTAATTTCCTTGTTTCTGGTGGATTTCACAAGAACATTTTCTCTAACATCAAAATGTCTTTCACTGGCAGTTGAACGAGACCTTTGATTCTCTTGATAGCTCTTTTCCTGCATAATGTGATCACTTCTGAGCTTCGTAATCTTGGTTTGTGGTGTAAATTTGAAAATAAGCTCAGCAGGTGTTTTCAGTGTGACTGATGAAGGCGTATTTCGATAAGCAAACAGTATGCAGTCTAACCTATGTTGAAAACTATCATATACCCTATTAGAAAACTTATGTTTCTTCAACATGTTCTTAATGATATTAACAGATTTCTCTGCAGCTCCGTTGGAGTTTGGATGATATGTGGGTGAATTTCTCACGATAATACCATTTGACTTAAAAAATCTTACAAATTCTTCGGATTTAAATTGTTTAGCATTATCAGATACAACTTCACTTGGTAATCCGAAAGTGGCAAAAATTTGTCGAAGCTTATGTATTGTAGACTTAGAATCTGTGGTAGAAACAAGTGCTACTTCAATCCACTTTGAATATGAATCTTTAACAATTAAGAGATTGCGATTTTCATATTCAGCGTAATCGATGTGGATCCTTTCAAATGGTTTACCTGTTAGAGGCCAGTTATTTAATGGAACTCTGGGTGCACTTGGCCTTGTTAATTGACACGGGACACATCTGTTTACATATGATTCAATTTCTGCATCTATTTTTGGAAACCAGAAGTATCCTCGAGCAAGATGTTTCATTCGCACTATCCCAGGGTGTCCAATATGTAGAAGTTGAAGAACTTTTCCTCTCAAGCATTTTGGGATTACTAATCTATTTGCTCTTAGTAGACAATTATTTTCGATGCTCAGTTCATCTCTGACTTTGTAGTATTCCTGCAAGGAATCTGCAACAACTGATGGCCAACCAAATTTGGTGTAGTTTATTGCTTTACTGACATCACAATCAACCGCACTAGCCTTTTCAATATCTTTGGTAGTCAGATCCTCAAATTCTGCGAAATAACATACAAATTCATGAGCACGTTTGTCAACTGGTTCATTATCTTTACAAGGGAGGCGAGAAAGAGCATCAGCTAGCAAAAGATCCTTGCCCTTTTTGTACTTCATAATGTAGTCATAGCTGGATAAAATCAATGCCCATCTCTGCATCCTTGAATTAGCCATTTCCGGAACAGGTTTATCATGGCCCAGTAGGGTCAACAAAGGCTTTGAATCTGTTTCAATGACAAATTTTGTTCCTTGTAAATATTTATTGAAACGTTTAATGCCAAAAATAATAGCTAAAGCTTCTTTATGTACCTGAGCATAGTTTCTTTCTGCTTTATTAAGAGTCTTTGATGCAAAAAATATCGGTCTCAATAAACCAGGTGATAATTCATGGCACAAAACTGCTCCAAGTCCATACTTAGATGAATCACACTGTAGAACAATGGGCTTTGTTATGTCATAATGTACCAAAACATTATGTTTATCCAGTAACGTCTTACTTCTTTCAAAGGCATCAATACATTCTTTGTTGAAATGCCATTTTGTATCTTTCTCTAATAATTTATATAAAGGTTTCAGCTTTGAAGATAAATTGGGTATAAAATGCTGATAATAGCCTAGAAGCCCTAGATAACTTTTCAATTCAGTGACATTTCTAGGTAATTGTGTATTTGAAATGTCATTACATTTATCCCTAAGCGGATGAATACCTTCAGGATCTTTAACATGACCCAGAACTTTAATTGTATCCTTGAAAAATTCACACTTTTGAATATTTACTTTCACATTGTAAGAATGTAGTTTCTGCAGCACCAGGTCTGTTCTATATTTGCATTCTTCCTTAGTATTTGCACGTATAAATAAATCATCAATATAGCAATCAATGAATGAAAAATCCTTTAGAATATTATCCATCTTTTGCTGGAACAAGAAAGATGCTGATTTGATACCAAAAGGTAGTTTTGTATAACGCAATAAACCCCTTGGTGTGTTCAGCGTCAGCAACTCTTGAGACTCAGGAGCTATAGGTAATTGATGGAAGGCCATTGATAAGTCAATCTTTGAAAAATACTTTCCTGATCCTATATTTGTTAGAATATCTTCCTGGGATGGAAGTGGATAAAACTGAGTTTCGCAAAATTTGTTTACAGTGACTGAAAAGTCTCCACAAATCCTAACAGATCTTTTCCCTTCGCTGTTCATTTTGGGTACTGGAACTATAGGGGTTGCCCATTTCGAATGACTTACAGGTACTAATACACCTTTTTGAACTAAGGAGTCCAATTCTTGATCGACCAATTGTCTTATGGCATATGGAACTGGTCTTGATTTACAGAAGATGGGTACAATATCTTCCCTCATAGCTATATTTATTGCTTGACCCATTATTCCACTTGAATCGCTCGAATTAAAACAATTAGGGAATTTGGCATAGTAATGTTGTAAAATAGCATCTTGAGACAAAATAGCTGCATCCTTTGGCTCTTCTGAATTTTGTTTTGGTGTATTTTTAGTTTCATCATTAACATTTGCAATATGGTCATTCATCACTTTATTTAGATCAATACCAAGCTGTTGAATCCAGTAACGACCCAAGAGTGTAGGTCTATTTGATGCTTCAATAACAACTAATGGTAGCCATAAAGTTTTTTCTTGAAATGTTACAGGCACTTTAAATCTTCCAATAATTTTTAACATTTGACCCAGATAAGAACGCAAAGTTGGAATTTCTAATTTTTCAAGTGTACCTAACTTTAAACTTTCAAATTTGTCTTTAGACATAATTGAATGTGCACTACCTGAATCTACTTGCATGTCAATTGGAGTATTACCTACTAAAATATTAATTAGATAAGGCTTAGGAGCTTCATCTGTAACAGCTGCACACACGGAAACTGTGTTTATATACATTTCATCAAATGCTTCTTCCACAAAGTTTGTTGTAGAAGTTTTGCAAATACTGGCTATGTGCCCTCGGCAATGACACTTATAACAAGTCGCATTTTTAAAAGAACATTCACCTCTATGCTTCTTTCCACAATGTTTACAATTGTTAAAGGACTTGTTCATTTTGTGTCTATTTTCGAACTTACCTTCATATCCACTTTTCTTATCCTTACTTTGGAAATTGTTATTCTGAACAGGAGCTCTTTTATTGAATGCTTTATTAGCACTTGAAATTTTTAGAACATTATCTTCCCTAACCTTAAAAAATTTGGCTTCTTTACTAGCCGTTTCCATTGCAAGCGCAATTTCACTTGCTCTATTGAAGTCAAGGTTACTTTCACTTAACAATCTATTCTGAATTTGTTGATCTGCCAAACCACAAACTAGTTTATCGCGAATTGCATCATCTAGAAAATGTCCAAAAGAACACTTACTTGCTGCCTCTTTGATTCTTACAATAAAGGTTGCAACATCCTCAGCATTTTGCTTTAGGTTATAAAATCGGAATCTTTGCATAATCACCGATGTCTGTGGAGAGAAGTGACTGGTTAAAACTTTGATGATTTCACTATAAGGAATGTCCTTTAAACTTTTAGGTTGAACGAGGTTTCGTAATGTGGAGAATACTTTTTTCCCGACACACGTCAACAAAGTAGCCCGTTTGTTACTATCATCTTTAATTCTGTTCGCTTCAAAATAAAATTCAATTTGAAGCAGATACTCTTCAAAACAATCGTTGTCATTAAAGGCTGGCATTCTACCAGTATGAGGATGATACTTGTCGCTTTCAGAATCTTGCATTATCAAACACACATGAGATCTTCGTAAGTCAAGAAACGAACCTTTAAGAACACGGATGTAGAAGTTTGATATAGCTGGAAACGCAATTTACGCTCGTCGCCAATGTAATATATCTAAACATTATCAGAAGTCATTAATTAATCACATTAATAACGCTACTTCAGAATCCAAAAGATAGACAGCAAGAATACGTCGAACAACATTTATTCATAATTTTATAAGACAATTGCCAAAATCAGATTTAAAACTTACAGCAAATGCATGATGCCATAAATATTATCCATGTATAAAATACATATTAAAACTAAATATATTACACAACTATATTCTTACATGACATGTTGCATCTATCTATAAATCTCACCTTTTTAAAAAAGCTAAAGATTTTGTGTTGAGCCACATTAGTATAGCACTGTGTCTGAAAATTGGACATTTATAGCTTAAACATTGTACTATGTTGCATTTTCAGTTAACTTCATTTTGAAAACCATTTTTATTCCACTCTCACATTTTAAACTTAAAAAAAAAAAAAAATGTGCCAGTGATGGACCCCTCTAAAGTTCTTGATTTATGAAAAAATAATGAATAAAATTTCGGTTTTTATTATTTGTAACTCCCCCTTACATGTTTTATAACGACCACATTCATGACATCTCTGCCTTTTAGTAGCTTGAGCTCCTAGACTCCAGCAGTGTACATCAGCTTATAACCTCTTCCTCTCAGCACTGAAATGAAAATGGCGTTGTTTCGTTGATTTCAACTTATTTGTGTTTAGTTGACAGAAAGGTAGATGGCAGCACAAGCTTGCTCGCCCATCCGTTTATAAAGCAATTAAAAAAGAATTATGCCTGGCATCTGTGGGATGCCCAAGGTTAATCAAACCAACCAGTAAGCATAAAATAATGTTTCAAAGTTCTGCTGTTTTACAATGAGAATCCTATTGAAGATGCTAAGAGATGGTTTCATTTAATAAATATGTGTCTATTCTTTATTTTCTTGCAAAATTTGAAAGTTTTTGTTTGAGTAGTAATAGAAAACGTTGAATTTTATATACAAATTTCCATTACAAAATTTTATTTATCTTTTACAGTTTTAAGACCCAATTCCGTTATTGGAACACTTAATTAGTCAAATTCCAGTAATGGACACCCCATGTATACATGGGTATACATTGCCAAAAAGGCAATTACAGTAATGTTTATAGTGCATAAAGTCTTTTGACTTAACTGAAAACCTAAGTAATCTAATTTTGATTTTTATATTGCACTTACCAGATTGGAATAACACCAAAATTTTTATAAATAACTGCTTTTGATTAATTTCGCAAGTTAATAAAATTTTTAATATTTTAATCAAATTATTTTTTTATAACTCTGCCTTCCATATTTTAGAATCTGGCAATCAATAAAACAAATAAGGAAGCGGAGAATATTGTTTAAGGGTGTAGGGAAAAGACTGACTCAATCTCTCTCCATTTTTAAATAAAAACAATTAAGTTAGACACATAAGTTGTTAAAAATCTATTTTCTATCTTAAATGCTTGCTTATTCTTCTCTGACATGAATAATATTAATTAAATTTATATTTATAGTAGTAATGATACTAATTAGTAAATCTGCAGATCAGTGGCCTCAAACATCAATTTTGCAGTTTTATTTTGAAATTATTTTAAATTATTCAACCAGCAGTATCAACTTCTTCATATTTGTAATATTTATTACTACAAGTAACATATCAAGTAGTTTTGGGGAGTTCAACTGTTAAAAATATAAAATGGTTGGAAATATATATACAAATTTTTGCTTTAATATTCCAAAACTATTTTTTTCCATATTTTTTTTTATTACCCCTCCAAATCCACCCATTGTCTCAATAATTTGATAGCTGTTATTCCCTGACACAGCGTTTAAAATCCTTGGTGGTCTGCTGGTCCGAGACCACCGAAAATTAAATCAGACAACTAATTTGAAAAATTTAGTAGTCCTTAGGTCCAGTTATGTTTTTTTCCCCTCTATGAAAGGCAAACGTAAATTTTCCTTACCTTAAGAAAACCCCAAAACCAATCAAAATTTTGGTTTTATTTAAAAAATAAAAATAAAAACAGAACTATGGGAAAATAAAAATGACTGGAGATACCAGCAGGCATGATTCTTCCGCGGATCTGCAGTTTTCCGCTTTTTAGTCATTTTTGAATTTCCGTTTTTTTTTTTCTGATTTTTTTCAAGTTTTCACTTTTTTGCCATTTTTTTCGATTTTTAATTTCTCATTTTTCAAGAATTTATTTCGTGCAGACATCCGTTTTTTATTCGCTTTTAAAATGATTTTAATCTGCATCAAAATATGCTTATACCAACACTTGAACTACGAGAAGTAATTTATCGCGTGCGGTGGTTATCCTATTTCATCGCGATCGCTGAACCAGGGATGATTCTGTTCGGAAAGTCCGAAGAATTACGGCAGTCATTTCCGAAAATTAAAAAAAAATCGGTCATAAATCTGAAAATTCGGACATATATCGCAAATTTAGACAAATGGTCAGAAAAAAAAAATCAATTTCGTCAATCGTTCAAAGAAAAATTGCCAATTTCGTCAAAGGATTGGAAAAAAACGTCAATTTTCGTCAAAAGATCACGAAAAAAATGACAATTTTTGTCGAGAGATCGCGTAAAAACGGCAATTTCTGTCAAAAAATCGCGAAAAAACAATTTCCGTCAAATAAGAAACGAAATAACAATTTCCGTCAAAAGATCGCGAAAGAACGGCAATTTTCCTCAAAAGATCGCGAAATAAACGGCAATTTTCATCAAAAGATCGCGATAAAATGGCAATTTTAACCAAAAGATCGCGAAAAAACATCAATTTTAGCCAAAAGATCGCGAAAAAATGGCAATTTTCGCCAAAAGATCGCGAAAAACGGCAATTTTCGTCAAAAGATCGCGAAAAACGGCAATTTTCGTCAAAAGATCGCGAAAAACGGCAATTTTCGTCAAAAGATCGCGAAAAAACTGCAATTTTCGTCAAGATCGCGAAAAAACGGCAAATTTCACATTAATGCTCTGTATCTTGGTAAAATAAACTTTTCATTAGAGTAAGTAAATACTTCCTGCCTAATTTGTGTTAATTATTTCTCTTTAATTTACACAAAGCTAAATTATGTGTAAATTATATATGTTAATAGCGATTATATTTGTTGCGCTTGAAATTCATAACTGTCATTGTTCAAACGTCGTTCACGCTGTTTTGTTTTCAGCTTTTTTGCTTTTTGGTCAATCTCACCCCTGTACCAGTTAAACTATGAAACTATTTCAGGTTAATGAGAGTTTGTCTGGACACACCAAAGATTGAAAAATTTGATTCAATTCCACCAGTAACACTGGCTTCAATCTGATCTCTGGAGGGGAAAAAAATTGGAACAACTTGCGAATACGCCCGGAGTCTGCCATCTTGTTTCTTTGTTAATCATTTATAACCACTTTATGCTTAATTTAACAATATAAACAACAACAGACATAAACAACAACAAAAATAAATAACAATAAAAATAAATAAATAAATCCAAATAAATAAATTTAAAATCGGCGATGATCAACAAAGAAACAAGATGGCGGACTCAGGGCGTATTCGCAAGTTGTTCCAAAAAATTTCTTTAAACCTTACAGTCAGTTGAAATAAATAATTGGAAATATCTAATAATTTTAGTCTTTTTTTTTTTTATGTAGTACTGTCGTTTATTTAATTTTTAGCAAATTATAATTTAACATTTTGTTATGGCGAAAATTTAGGATAACTGCAAAGTAAGTTTGGTTTATATTCTAAGCTGGAGGGAGAGGGTGTCATCCAAAGGATTAAAAAGACTTAACCCTTAAAATGCTGAGTGTTGCCTTTCGGCAACATACCCAACTTAGGCTTCAAAATACTATTAGAATAATATTGAAGTTATAATGCCTAATGTTGCCAATAAAATACATTCTGAAAATAACGATACAACACATAAAAACATCGACAAAAAAAAAAAAAAAAAAAAAAAAAAAAAAGGCAATCCTTAAAATTTTTTGGACTTCTTGGATTTTTTCTTCCCAAGTCTGTATGAACCCTGCATTATTTTATTAAACATTAAATGAATTTGCAGAAAGTTTTAGACCCAATATTTGTGTGCGCAGAAAGTTTTTGGTTTTATACAAGTCTGGATATACAGTAATGTGAATTTAAAATATCACATGTAATGTGCGACATTTAATGTGAATTTTTACAGATCAATTTAATATTTTAGGTTTTTGACAGATGGTTTTTGACAAGAGGTTTTTGACATGACGGTTTAAACTATGTTTTAAACCGTCATAAACTGACACATGTCAAAAACCTGCCAACCCTGTCTAAAACCAGAGGAAAAATGCAATTAAGTCTGAAACTGGAAACATTAATAAAGTGATTCCTTATCAACAGATATAGCAACATAATTTCATTCAGCCATTTTTATTTTTCTTGTAAGAAAGGAATCTCTGTTTTCTTACAATCAAACTTCTTTTTGAGTACGTAGTTTGTGTTTCATATTTTTTGCTAAATATAACTAAATTACTTAATTTTATTGATATAATATGCTAACATTCCTTAATGCTTAAATGTTATTTAAATCCAATACAATTTCTTTATTTTTGATTTACCATTTTTTTTAACCAAACATGCACATTAGGGACACTTGATCCCTGTTATATAGGGAGACTTGATCCTGGGGTTAGAGTGTCTCCAAACCAAAGTTAAGCTAAATTAATGTTAAATTTTATTAACCCCCTACTTCTCATTGTGACATTCAGATATTATCTGTATAGAATATGATTGCCTTGATTTTAGATGGTTGACAAAGATAGAAAGTTGATATGTGGCTGCATATGATGGTTAGTAAGCACATGATGGATGAATGCACTCAGATCCACGTCGATTGATGAAAATGACTTTGTCATTATGCGATTTCTAAGGAAAGAAGAAAATTAGTCATTTCGTAGGAAAAATTTAAAATAAGATTTTATCATCTGAATGTGAAATCAGTTTTCTAAGAAAACGAGGACTTAATTTCGACAAATTTATTTATCCAGAAAATGTTGACAATAGTGTTGTGGACAATGATGACATTGTCAAAAAACTACCCAAACCAACCATGCTTGGTAGAATTCTTCGAACTGCAATAATTTTATTATTCACATTTGATTTTTAAAGCTTTGAAATTTTTTTTTTATCATTGTGTTTCTCTCCTTTTTTACATGTTAGTCAACAATAAATTTGATTTCTACTACTTAACTTGAATCATTTCAACGCATCTGTTTCAAGGATAAGTCTCCCCACAACTGGGGAGACTTGATTCTTTTTAGGTGCGTTCGTAATTATATAAATACGTAGCACCTATAGTCGTTGTTCAGCCCGTCTGTCTGTCCGTCCGCATATAACAGAGCAAAAACTACCCAACCGAATGGTTTGAAATTTTAAATATCTGATTGTTGCAAAATTTTGTCGAGCCATTTCAAATTTTATGAAAATCGAATGTATAGTTTAATTACAGGGACAATCAAAAGTTTTTCTTTACATTACGGCCAATGGGAAAAATTATTGCAAGTGCATTTTAATGATGTTACAGGCTTCCGAATGGTCTGAAATTTTAAATATATAATTCTTGCAAAATTTTGTGGAGCCATTTCAAATTTCATGAAAATCGGATGTATAGTTTAATTACAGGGACAATCAAAAGTTTTGCGTTTCATTACGGGGAATGGGAAAAAAATTATTGCAGTGCATTTTAATGATGTTACAGACTATTCACTTATGAAGTGCAAAAAAATATACATTCAGTAGAATATGGGGTGCAAAAAATAATTATAAAAATAGTTACAGTACGAACGCACCTCATTTGCCACGTTTGATGAGCAATTTCCAACTTGTTTTATTTTTTGGAAAACAATTTATTTTTATTTTAAAAAAGGTTTTTCCAAAATAAAAAAAATACTGCAACAAGAAAGACACATGAGCCTTTAATAATAACTGGAAACATTTTTAAAAAATTTTGTTTTTTCCAAAATAAAAATTAAAAACTGAAAAAGGGATCAAGTCTCCCCTACTGATCTAGTAGGAACAAAGTGCCATCTACGAGCAAAGAAACTAAGCCAATCCAAGCCAGTGAAACATGCCAATATAGCAGTAAACTTAACTTAATCATTTCAGCTTAAATTTCAGAAAAATATGTGATACAGTATAAAGTCCCAAATCCAAAATTCTCCAAAATCTGGACTTCTTCCCAACTGGTGTTTTATTATTATTATTATTGCAGCAAAACAAAAAATCTCAGGACAAAATTTGTTTTAATAAGCTAAAAATGTGATACCAAGTTCTGTTGACAAATGTCAAAAAAGAATGTGAAAACATTAAAAATCTCATTAAAAAATCACTGTACGAATTCCGAATAAACTTTATTGAAAAGAAGAAAACATTTACTATATTGGACAAAAAGATTAAAACTGGATTCTTTTTACTAATGTCAAAAAGTCAGCACAAAATTTAAAAAAGAAAAAAAAATGGGGGGGCGGGGAAGTGACTCACCTTGAGACACTGTACACCTGGGGACAGCTTTATTTTTTGCTCTAAATTTTAAATTAACTCTTAGCTCTTACAGATGCAGATAGGTGGCAGCACGATCTAGTTTTCAAACGTGTTTTGATTCCATTGATGAAGCAGGCAAGAATTTATTAGGATTTTTATTTTGCACAGATCAGTACGGATCTGTAACACATCCTCTCTTTCGATTGGAATGTCCCCATTTCCACTTTTAGAAGATTGCAATGTTATGGGTTAGTTGCCTTCTTTAATTTACTAGTCTTTGTTATCTTTTTTTAATATGGCTTAGTTTATCTTTAGTTAGTTACTTTAGTGGTTTTTTTTTTTTTTTTTTTAACGGAGTTTAAATTGATTTAAGTTTCTAGAGGAGTCAGTTTGAGTTAGCATAGTTATAATTTAAGTTACTGTTAATTACTTTAGAAATGTTATTTTTTATTTAAGGTGGACAATATTATAGACTTGAAGTAAGTTCCACTTTATCCTGATTTTAACTCTGAGCTATTTTAAATATGATATAGACTATTCTCTATAAAATTAAATATTCTGGGTATAATTTCTGAATATCATTTTAAGTGTATTCTTGAAACTTTTTTAGTACTAGAAATAAGAAAGAAACTTTTAACCAAAGCATTTGTTTAAATTTATCTCTAAATTTGCTCTGGATAATAAGTATCATAAAGCAGTGTTTTTAACTGTGTAATGAAATTTTATCTGCATAATTTCTGTTTGTGTCTTAAAGTTTAAATAAAATAAGAGTACATGTCACTATTAATGGCTTTTAAATTTAACCTGATTTCTATGGACATGAGAATTATGAAAGATTATTTTGAGGAAGGAATCGATTATAATTTAAGATGTACACCTTTTATAGGAAATAGAAAAACATTGTGCAATTTTTCATTGTATAAATAGTAATCTCTTCAAATTTCATTGATTTATTCATAAAACGCACTTCATTAATGTGCCCATCAGATTTGCTTGTTGTGGAAGAAAAGTTTGAGAATCGTAGGAAGTATATTTTTATTTGATACCAAACTTCTCTTTTGGTAAGATTGAATGTAAATATCCATAAAATTATGTACTGGTAGATTAACAGTTATTTCCATATAGGAAGTTTCTTAAAAATGAGATATTACATTTAAATCAATTTTTAAATATTATGCAATTTTTGTATTTCATACTTTTAGTGTCAGGCTCATGGTAGGCTTGGGCTCTGATGACACAAACTGTTTCAGGCTCAGATTTAAAGTCATTGGGTTTGGCCGGGCCAAGTCTACAAAAAGAGAGCCTGAACTTATCAAAAATATCTATAGATAAAATTATGCTATTAATTAGCAATTTAGATTTAACAAAATCATGTGTTTTTATTATTATCAAGGTGTTCAAAATAATAGAAAAATACATTGAGCTGTTCAAAATTTTAAACTAATAATTTATATAAAAAAAAGAAAAAAACAGTGGAATCTTAAATTTGTTTTATCTTATTTCTATTTTTAAATATATCCTTCTATATATAAAAAAAAAGTAACGATTTAGAAATAGACCAAAGAAAATCTGTGTAGATACTACGAAATTTGTAACACTATATATGTAATACAGTAGGCTCCCTCAAATTCACACAGCTTGAAACCAGAGGTTGTGCGGATTTCTGGTCATGCTTTGTTTACATTTTTTAAACAGTAATCTGAATGTAATAATGCAATCAAAATTACAATGAATGCTTGCAGTATAATAAAATATTAAAATAATTAAGTAAAGTAATAAAGTAAAATGATAAAAAGTAAGATAATTTTAAAAATGATTAAATTATTAAAAAGTCAAATAAATAATTAATATCTGTCTTAATAACCAAAAAAGCTTGATCAATATTTAGTAAAAAGATTGTGATTACCAGATATATCAGCAATATCTTGATTTTTTTTCAGAAATAAATTTATGCTTCCTTCATGAAAAACTGCAAGTTCAGTCATATTATCGAGAATTACATATTAAAATACATATGGAATGATATAAAATTAAAAAATTCTATAATTTTGACCCTAAATCTGAACTAAAAGTTTCCTTGTTTACATCTGTGATGATGTGTGGATTTTAGGGTTGCAGATTTAAGAAAGTCTACTGCATTATATTTAACAATTCTTATAATTAGAAACTAAGTTCTAATGTTAATGCGCTTGGAGATAAGGAAATAAAATTTTCAGGAGGTTAAGAGGAGAGTGTTTTTACCAAGTGGAATCTAAAAGTTGAATGCATACAAAATAAGGGATAATGAAGCGATCCAGAATGGAAACACGAAACAATAATGTCTGCGGTTGGCTAGAAAATAGGGATTGCTTCGTGATACCGAACGGAATCGCGAAGCGATTATGCAGGGGGGTTGGTGAGCAGGAGAGCGGAGCCCCCCTAGTACTTACATAATTGAAATGCATATTCTTAATGTAGTATTTGACTATTCAGGCGAATTACTATTCATTTCATCTCTGTTAATAACATTTGTTAAATTCATTACTATTATCAAGTTAATTTATATGTTTAAAACAATTTACGTTTTAATAAAATGATTTCAATTTATTGTTTTTTAGTATTTTTGTCTTCAACTCAAATTAATATTTAATGAATAATTTTACACAATTTGTGATTTCTATGCAAAATACTACTTAAATAATAAGCACATGCATTTATTTATTTATGAGCTCTATAGAAGCAAACTAGGTGTAATTTTCCATATCAACTTAAAGTGTTTTGTATTTCATTATTCTCACATAGAATGTTTCCTTGCAAGGCCATGAATTTTGAAATAAACTGCTTTAAATGAGAATGAACATAAATCAGTGATTTTGAGCAGTGTACTTTTTAATTTCAAAAATGGGATTTAAACTTTGAAAATTCGGAAAAATATTTTTTTTATAAAAATGTATAAAACTTGTATAGGGGTAGGGATCGTGACCTGAAGATTTTCCCCTACCTGTTTCCATCTCCCTTTGCCATTAGTTACTATTACTGCTATTTTGAATCGCGCTACACATACAGTCAACTCTGTGGTCCACACACTTAGGGACAGAGGGTTTTGTGGATTATACATTTTTGCAGATTATAGATCATCCCTTTGTTTACCTTTTATTTTTTGAAGTCTTAACTTTAAATTAGGAACAACTGCGCAAAAATTACAATGGAAAAGAAAAGCATAATGGAACATTGGTTTAATATATTTAATAACTAGGGATGCACCGAATAGTGATTTTGGCCGAATACTGAATATTCAGCCTACAGGCAAACCGAATACCAAATATTCGGCCTACAGGCAAACCGAATACCGAATATTCGGCTAGCCGAATAGTAACTGCCAGGCCGAATACCGAATATTCGGCCAGCCGAATAGTAACTATTCGGTCGAATACCGAATATTCGGCTTGTCGAATACTTTTGGCTCAAGCCAATTGGTAGGCCTCCCCACCCGGCCGAACCTGTCGAATACTTTTATATTTCAGAGTTTAAAGGCATTAAAATATTAAATTTTAAAACAGCTTTACATAATATTTAAAACAGAAACTCTCATTTTGATAATCAAGAGCTTTTTTCAAGTAAACTTTATGCTGAAAAAAATCTGCTTTGAGTTATTTCAGAAGAGGATAGTTATAAAACTTTTTTAATTAATAAAATTTTAAATTTCAAGGCTTCTTCTCTGAATTGAAACAAATGAATAAAATTTTCTTAAATTCTAAGACAAACATTTTAAAATCAAAGAAAATTTGTGAAAAAATTGGAAGAAAAATTGTACAGGATCATATTTTGTTTGTCAGGAAGAGACTAAAGTAAAAGTAAATAAATAATACAATCTATTGAAATTTTATATGGTGGCAACTCAGCAAGACTAATTGTTATACTGCCTTTTATTAAACAATGAAGTTTTTAAATACATCCTAGATCGGTGTCTGGAGTGGGCGATCATTTTCAGAAATTGTAAATGTTGTTAAAATCTTAGCAAGAAACAGATTATTTACTGGACAATGTTCAGGAACTTGCATGTGTACATAATTAATTCCTATGAAAATCCTCGTGATTGGTTAATTTTCTTAAATACTACTTAACAAATAAATAATGTAAAAACATTCTCTTTCATTTAAATATATGATTCTGTTCCTAATTATTCTGAATATCTTTATAAGTTGACTGTTAACCATATAAGTAGTGTAAGGTTTGTAAAAATATGTTTAAAAAGTTTTTTTTAAGTATTCGGTTAGCCGAATATTTCGATATTCGGCAGGCTGAATAGTTTGATATTCGGCCAAACTAAATATTCGGTAACATGGTTGAATAGGCCGAATACCGAATATTCGGTGAATCCCTATTAATAACTAAGTTAATTTAAGGCGTTGAGTGCCATGTCGGTCACTGGTGACCGACACTGAACTTTGTTTATGCCACGTCAGTCATCAGTGACCGACACTTTTAGATTGTGTAACGGGAATCTGATTTCGTGGCTCAAATGGAAAGACAGACAAAATAGACTTGGCATTCAACGTGTCAAAGAAGAATTATATACAATATAAATTTTACTCATTATTCATTATTTTAAACATTGGCACAACACAGCGGTAGTTTCTTTTTTTGTTGCTGTTGTCAATAATTTATTTATGTAGGCTATGAATACTCATTACTTCTTGCTCCCAGATAACATTTTCTTACTTAAGGAAATTAAAAATTTACATTCAGTTTATATTTAAATATTTATTCGTTGGAAAATTGATAACTGAAAAAATATATAGCATACAAAATTTTTAACCTTATAAGTTCAATTGTTAATGGCAATTTTCATTGTTTACATTCTGATGTGTAGTGCAGGTAATATACACGTTTGTGGATTATATATCGGCAAATTTCACAGAGTTGACTGTATATATATACACACACATATACACATGTCATGATATTTTTATTTACGAGTATAATTCAATGATTGTGTATGTTTTTAGTGAATAAATTTTAATAAAATGAAATCTTGTAAGTTTTTTTTTTTCTTTTCAGGTAGTGTGCTGAAATACATCTTTTGACAGAAAAACTCAGTTTTAATTTTAAAAAAGCACTGTGTCCTATTATGGCTATAATTGGCAATGTGAGCATCATCCCTATGGAAACTAGTGTTGTTGAAAGGTCACATCATATTGAGTGGAAAATATTAGACTTCACTTCTATTTCTGGTGGAGATAACTCTTACGTTACTAGTCCTCCATTTTCCTTTGATGGTGAGATCTGGAATTTGGAGCTATACCCAAATGGTCGGAAAAAAGCAAACTCAATTGGATATATTTGTCTGTATCTTTCAAAAGTATCTGCGGGCACTTCTGTTACATTGGAATATTCTTTGGGGTTGAAAACACTGAATGGGGAAAAATTTCTGGAGCATTATCGTACGCATGCATTTAAAAAGGCAAATAGCGGATGTGGAGTTCATAAGTGCATATTGAGATCTGATCTTTTGGAAAGAACATCTGTTTTATCGCCTACCGATCCCCTCACTTTCTTTTGTAATTTGAAGTACCCTAAAGCTGTTGTGAATGGAAGTAAGTCATATGTTTGATAAACATAACCTGTTAAAACCAACAAACAACTAGAATCAATAGATCAATGTTTTAAAACCTTTTTCTTTATCTCATAACCCACTTGAATGTATAATTATATTTTTGTGGTACACTTGATTGCATAGTTATTATACTTTCACAACAGATTTTATTTATGATGATAAAAAAATTAAGGGGAGTGGGGAGAAGTCGCTTTGAAACCTTAAAGATAGTTTTAAAAGATTTTTTTTTTTTTAATGACAATATACCAATTAGAACCAAAATTATGACTAATTAATGCAAGATAAATTATATAAATTTAAAGAGAAATTTCAAATTTAATCACTTTTCTCCAAAAAACTATGATTTTTGAGATTAGGCACATACCCAGACAACCACAGTCGTCCTTCGGACGCTCTACAATGATCCTAAAAATCCTGTAGTCGTCATATCCTATAAAACTATCCTGTGAATGTCCGCAGAATACTATAGAACGGACCAATTGAAACCGTCCAGCTGCAACCGTCCTCAAAACGACCGGAGGATATTCCAAGACGGATCTCGAGAATGCAACCGTGAAACCAGCCAACCTACTTACCAGAAATGGCGTTTATTTTGATTCCTCCGTCGATGTTTAGATCGCTGGTCATGGCAAATTCAAATATGAAGAAAGTGAATGTGGATGTAAGGTAAGAATTTTCTTTCATTTTGTAATGCATTTCTTTATAACTATTCTGTCTATATATTTATATTATGTTAGAAAAACTTTTACTTTATTAAGATGAAATTTAAAAAAGAAATTAGGCCTAGTCATCGCACGATTAAAACGTGGAATAGAAGGAAAAAGATGTCAGCAATTCTTGTCGGTTGAATTAAAACTACAATATATGTTAAGGTTAAAACAGACAGAATTAAATGAATTGTATTCTTAATTCCATAATAAACAATAAGTGTATACGATTTTTTATAGACACATCAATTTAAGCTGACATTTTAAATTCATTCTTTTACCACTTAAAAATAAATTTGAAAAATAGCCGCGTTTTTCGACACCCCTTTTTCGCTATTTGTTCACATTAATTTAATATTTATCAATGTTTATTTAGGTTCTAAACAGGGTAGGTAACTTGAACTTCTTATTACGATATATATTTTTTAAATTTCTATGCAGGTGTTTTTGCATATCAAAACATTAAATACATTTAAGGCTTTTCTCGGAAAAAAAATAAATTCAGAAAATTAATATTACTTCTAGAAAAAATAAATAATACTTCTGAAAATTACCATTACTTCTTGAAATAAAAAAATACTTCTGAAAATTAATATTACTTCTTGAAAAAAAATTAATAATACTTCTGAATAGTGTGAATTTCTTGGTGCATTAACAAAGTCATTTTTATATGCGCATAAAATTTGCAGGCATTAATATTCAAGTGCTATAGAATTAAAGGAATAACTTGAGTATTCGCCTTGAGTCCGCTATCTTTTTTTTTTTTTTCATTTATAACCACTTTAAGCTTAATTTTTGAAAATTCAAAGATTAAAAATAACAACAACAAAACAATCCAAATGGAAAAATTTTAAACAGAAATCGGCATTCTAAACCTCATTTGTAATAAAGAAAAATAGGGAGGGGGAATTTGTAAATAGCAGACAGCAAATATACATAAATTTTAAAACAATAGAATAAAGGAAATATTCATTTTTAAAAGTATATATTTCAAATTTACAGGCAAAAAAGATTCGGATATTAACATAAATTTACAAATGAAGAAATTTAAAATCGGCAAAAAAAATCTTGCCCATCTCCAGGCGAATACTCAAGGGTAACTGAATTGAATTAGCATTGCCGATTTTACTATAAATGTATTATTATATTACATCTAGTAATCCATGGAAAGCTTATTTGATTTATATGTTTATTTCTCTCAAAACATAGCATGATTTCAACTTAATTATTAAGATGCTACATGCCGCAGAATGATATACATTTTAAAAGCAACGTTAAAAACACCAGAATAAACAAAAATTTGCAAAAAATTTTTGTTTATTCTGGTGTTTTTAACGTTGCTTTTAAAATGTATATGATTTCAGCTTGTCTTGATAATGCATGTCAATGATGAATTCAGAGGGTGGACCAGCGGGGATATTCCTCTCCCTCTCCTGAAAATTCAAGAAAAATGCTGATTTCTATAATTCTGCCAGGCTGTTTTTTAAAAGAAATGTGAACACTATTTTATATGGTTTTCTTTGTAGAAAATATGTTTTGGTAGTTATCTCGTAGATACACCAATATTTCTTTTTGGTGCAAAAATCATAATGTTTTGTCTGGTATGACAACATGGCAAAACAGATAGTGTGTTTTTTATTAAATTAAACTTTGTGTCTGTTTTATAAAACAATTTGTATTTTAAAAAAATGTGTAATGTTTTATTTATTATAGAGTAAATGTGTGTGCCTTATAATAAAAAAAATGTGGTTTTTTTTTTTTTTTTGCAATAACGTAAATGTGTGTTTTATATATATATATATATAAATGTGTGTGTTTTATATTAAAGTTCATGTGTGTGTGTTTTCATTATAAAATAAACTGATTCAAAATATAATAAAACTAACATGTAGTTTTTGCACAGTATGCCCAACAAGTATTTCAGACCAGGGTTTTCTTGCCAAAATGGCTCAAAAAAAAAAAAAAAAAAAAAGCACCAACATTGGTGTGGCTGCAGCATCTGTTCAATTTTGTTTTAGTATTTTTGATGTAGCATGGCTGTTTAAAAGATTCAGATAGTAAATCAATTTGAAAATGTTTTCAATGATGTAGCAGGTCACTTTAAAAATTTAAGATGATTTGGATTATCAATTTTCTATTAATTACATGTTGTAAACAATATATTTTTGCTTTATTTTGTTCGATACATAAAAATATTCAATCCTGTGTTTTTATGTACCGGTCAGTAAAAAAATAAAGCACTCCATTGTTGCTCAACACTTTGTGTTGTTACATTTCAATTAAATAAAAAAATTAAATATTTTTCTTTAATGTAATTATGAAATTTTAGATGAACTTCAAGTTGACTCTAGAGGAAAAAAAAGGGGGGGGGGGGGGGGTTCTCGGATTGGAATAAAAAAAAAAATGGCACTTGTGTCGCAAAAAATATTTTTGAATTTGTTTGTTTAGACTCCTTTTTATCAGTGGATTTTTGCTATATTTTCCCGCAGTTGAGTGAATTTTGCTAATTTTCTCCTTATTGATTGATGAGTTTCAGGATTTATTCCGTGCAATCAGTTGATGAATTTTGCATTTTTTTCTGCAACTGGCTGAAAATTTTCATGATTTTCTCTCACGATTGACTGTTGAATTTCATATTTTTTCCTGTGATTGATTAACAAATTTTGCTGTATTTCAAAGCAACTTCTTGAACAATTTTTTTTTTTTTTTTTTTTTTTTTTTCCAGCGATTGACTTGCGAATTTCAGTTTCTTTTGAAAACTGAAAGGCAATTTTTTTTATCCAACCGATTGATGAATTTTATGATATTTTATCTCTACCAATTAGTGAAATTTGCCTTTTTTTTGTCCTTTGCTACCGATTTGCAAAACTTTTGGGGCTTTTTTTTTTTTTCATATAATCGGTACTTGAATTTCACAATTTCCCCATGGCAGATCGATGAAGCAATTGATGAACTCCAGATTTTTCCTCATGATTTACTGGCAAAACTTGCAAAGTTTTTTTTCCCTTTTTCCCATGTGATTGAATGGCGAAATAAGCGATTATATTATTTTCTCATGACAGACTGAAGAATTTTGCAATTTTTTTTTCTCTAACTAAATTAATCTGTCAAATTTCTTTTTTTCCCCCTCCTACATAACCGATTGACAAATTTTGCAACACTTCCCCACAAACAAATGCTGAAATTTATATAATATTTCCTGTAAATAATGGACATATTTCATGAGTTATCCCCCCCCCCCTTCCCCTCACAGCTAAGAAAAGAAATGAGTCGCAAGGGTGCATCATAAATGTCAGCAAGGGACACAGGGTGTATAAAATAATTAAAAGGGCTGCCAGATGCATACACTGTGTAAAAAAGGCTGTTCTGACGCCACATAAACGAGTTAAAAAGAGCTGCCAGGCGTTGCGCCCTGCAAAATTGGCCTAGGGTCCACCCTAGAATTGCATTTATAACTTTTTAAAATATCTTTATTTAAAACTGTACTGTAAAATCCTGTTATTTCCCCTCCCCCTAAGAAAGACATGACGAAAAATTGTAAAATAATCTGGGGGGTGCTTGCACAAGATTTTTTCAAGACATTTGTGGGGGATTTTGGGGACATTTGGTGAACCTTGCAGCAGTTTTTTCACATTGCTCTGACCAAAATCACGTTTCTTCCGTAATACTTTGACGAAATTCTTTTTTTTTTTTTTCATAACCCTTTGATGAAATGTGCAGGCTTTTTATTTCAATCCTTTGTTGAAATGTATCTATTTTCGCGATCCTTTGATGAAATGTGTGTTTTTCACTGGATTCTTTGACTGAATTTCTTTTTTCTGCAATCTTTTGACGAAATTTGCATTTTTCCAAGATCTTTTGATGAAATTCATGTTTTTTCTGCGGTCGTTTGACGAATTTGGCTTTTTTCGCGATCTTTAGACAAAATGTGCAGTCTCTGCTATCATTTGGTGTAATTCATGTTTTTTTTTGCAGTCCTAAGACAAAATTGGCAATTTTTTCTGTGAACGATTGATGAAATTTATTTTTTCTGTGACCGTTTGTCGAAATTCACATTTTATTATGTCCGAATTGTTGGACTATGGACTGATGCCTGATTTTTTTATTTTCTCAACCGAATGCTTAATTTTTCAGAAAATTCGGAATAGAATAATCCCTGTGTTGGGAATGTCATGTTTAGAATTCACGCCCCTTTCTGATGTGGCGAAAAAATAAAATACTTGGTATTGATTCTGACATTGACATGCAGGGTGGAACTTTTTTGGAAGTAGGTGATGCTTTCTTGGGATTTTTTTTTTTTTTTTGGTACTTCTTAGTTATCTCGTCGACCAATTTCGCCAAATTATATACATTGACATAATTTTTATTTTAAATAACGAAAGAACAAATAAATTAGTAAAACATTAATAAATAAACAAATAAAATGTCAAATTAATGGTTTTATTGGCCATTATTGACATTTAATCTTACAATTAATTAATGAATGGCAACCATTATTGGCATTTAATCTTACAATTTGGTCGACGGGATAACTAAGAAGTATCTTTTTTTTTAACAAAAGGTGGAGGGAGAGGGCGTTATCGAGAAAAGTGGATAAACGGGATATTATGGTGTACCAAAAAACCATGATAAGTACCTGTAGTTTTAGCTATAATATTTTACACATAATTTTAAATGTATACAGTAGTCTCAAAAACCATCTCTGTATAAAACTTTGTTTTTTAAATTGTACTTTGACACCATAATTATTATTAAAGTTATTCTTTTATTTTAGATACCTTGGAAATAATTAGTGAAAAATCTATATACAAATCGAGCTGCATGCTGTCAAAAAAAATCATCAAAAATTCTCCCCAACAGTGGTAAGTTTAACTGAATTTTTTTTTTGTTGTTGTTGTTTCTTCTAAAAAATATAAGATCATGTGAGCATGTATTTATTATAATATTTAAATTATTATATTTTATTATTATTTAATACAGTATAATATTTTTCTTTGAATAGTAATAGTTTTGGGTTTCAAACATAATTATGAATTGTGTCAGTTTGGGATATTTTGATATTTAAAAAAAGAAAGTTTGCTTTGTTATGAAAACTGTTTTTTTTTTTTCTAATAATTTTAAAAATGTTTCTGTTGTCAGAAATTCAACCTAAATTTAGAGAATAGACTTAATTTTAAAATCCAGTCCGTCCCGCTTAATTGCATACAGTTGGTTCCACTGAATTGTATGCATTTAAGCGAGGACATTAATTAATGTTATCAGCAAACGCTATCATTTGATTATATGCCACAGATATGATAAATATTAATGGAGAATAATTATTTACCTAATAAATTAAAAACTACTGTATTAATAACTTTAATAAATAATTTATTATTACTCTATATATAAAAGTATATGTAATAAAGTATAAGGTATTATAACACTATTTACGGTACATGGTTTAATTTTTCATTATAATTTATGTGAAAATTAAAATGAAAGTTAAATAGAAAATTTTTGTTTTTAAATCATACCTTTGAAAATAAAAGTTTCTGCATAAATTCTTTTTTATTTTTCAATTATTTGTCAATTTATTTCTCTTTTTTTCTTTTGCCTACACAAAAAATCCTTTAGGATTTTTTTTTTTTTTTTTTCATATCTTGACATTGCATTTCTCCACTTCCAGTTCTAAATATTTATCTTTTATTGGTCTACTTTCCCCCGATTCCAGAATTTTTCAAAAAATACCCCCCAGCATCTTGAGTCACTATATGTACGACAAGCTTTAAAAGAAAACACAATTGTCCAAATTCAACACTCTCATAAGTTGCCAGAATTAAGATAATTCATCTTACACGACTATTTCTGCTCTTTGATTGTAAATATAACAAACCATTGTTACAAAAAAAAAAAAAAAAAAAAAAATTCTTCCTTTTTTTTTTCCATTCACCACTATAACATGAATTTATAAAATCCGGATTACTACTAGTAGATTGGCGATATTTATGCAATTAACCGGGGATTGTTATGCGATAAAACGAGTACATTTAAAATTAGCTTTATGGGGAACGTCTCTGTTCCACGGCATTCTATGCATATAAGCGGGGTATGCAATTATCCATTATCCGATTAAGTGGGGCCGACTGTATTTTATAATTTAAACATTATGAAATGTTTTTTTTTTTCCTGGTATTTTTCACATGAATTTGAGTACTGCAGTATTATTTATGGATATCCCAAATTAACTTATGTATAGAAAATTACAATATCATACCAGCCAAAAGGCAATGACTATTAAAATGCTTATGTCAAAGATTTTTTTTTCAGTCGTGTGACTATTGAAATTTTCTATTATACATTTTACCTGCCAAATACATTTAATTCAACTTTTATTCTTTTTCAGCTCGAATAAATCTTTATTTTATGTTGGAAATTTTTTATGTTATGACCAGGGGTGTAAAAGTGTAGGTGCCCAACGCGTCTCTCACCTATAAATTTTATTAGTTTTCTTCGTTTAAATTTTATTAGCATTCTTACAAAAAATTTAGACGAAAAATAATGAATAAAATTTATTGATGAGAGACTGCCCGCTGGTGCTTAGATTTTTACACCCCTGGTTATGGCTATGAGCTTTATTTCGAATGTTTGTAGCAAACATTTGATTTATATATATATATATATATAAAGACATCACACGATATCAATGCGATAAAATTGTAAACAATGACATATATTGCTTTTGTTATAGCATTTTGCGACGATCTATATTCTCTTAATAGACTGGGTATGATATTCAGCACCAACAAAATTGTATCTAATTAGACTGTGAAATGTTCATAGTCGGTATCTCCAGGGGTCAATGCAGTTTTTTTTTTTTTTTTTTTTTTTTATGAGGCCTATTTTATGAAAAGTAAAAGTTGCTTTCGTGAAATTTAATTTTTTTTTTTGTGAAAAATAACATTTTTTAATGAAAAATGAAATCTAGTTACATAAATTTGAACCAATAATTTAATAATAATAGCTTATTTAAGTCCTTATGCTAAAGTTTTTCTTTCTGGCAAACTTTTTTTGTTTGTAAATTATAACCCAAGAAACTGGCATGGTTTGCAATAAAAATCTGTTGCATGGATAGGATTGTGATATCAGCATACATTTTGGCAAGGTGTTTGTAGGGATCTGTCCAGACTTTTCTGACAGGGTCCTGTTTTTGTGAAACTGAAGTTTTTCTTATTTTTGTGAAAATTCTACTCATAATTTTGTGAATTTTAAATTATCGATGTCTTCATGTTCTATCCTTCTTGTATAAAAAGCTAAGTAATAAGATCTTTGGTGAGTTCAACTGCTTACTTACAGGCCTGATTTTATTTTTAAATGACTAAATTTGTGGAAAAGTTCAATTTGAAAGCAAAAACATTCTATGAAATCTCTATTTAAGGGACAAATAATTTTGTGAAGGGTCCTGTTTTAAGATAAATAATTTTGTGAAGGGTCCTTTAAAGAACCTAAAATTTTCCTAAACATATCCCTGGTTTGTATAACAGAAAAGTATGAAACTCATTTAGTATTATTTAAGATATTTGTTATAGTTTTTTATATTTATGAAAAAATATAATAAAATAACACCCCACCTGTCTTTTGGTTTATATAATAGCACCTCTCTGGCCCCTCTTTCAAAAAATTAGCACCCATCTTGCTGCTCATCCAAAAAATTTGCACGCTTCTTGTCTCTCAGTTGACAAAATCTTCCCTTTCTCTTTTTGGCATTAAAACAATTGTTTACATAATAAAAACTGAAGTGCCCTATGCAATCCGTAAAATTCCGTAAAGATTTTAATTCATTATATGTTGGTGATCAGTATATTGGTACATTATAGTAGACACAATTCATTAATGATTCATTAAATTAAAAATAGATGATCCTGCTTTATTTTGTATAATGTCAGTGTAATGTATTGATGCTCAGTTTATTAATTTTATTTTTAATAAATGGAGAAAAGTGATGAATTGTAATTATATAATGGTTATATATATTATATATACACATCGAGAATTTTTTCCCCAATGAAAGTAGTTGTTTTTAGTTTCATTCGTTCCCCATTTTTAGTTTCAAAGTTATTGCACCATCTCTTACCCAACATGCCAAAACAAATTTCTGACTAAGGGCTTCTTCCATTTTAGAAATTGTTTTAGGTCTGTTTTGTTTAATTTTCTGAACTGTGTGTAGGGGGAAGTTACTGCGCTGCTGGTTGGATTAGTATTTACCTTCTCTTTTCTTGCAGTGTGTGACATGCCTTATGTGGCTTCTCCTTGTGTCTGGCTGGGGTCGAGAGCTGCGATCTTTCATGGCTTTGATCTCGTCTTGTGGTCTAGAGGAGCGATTGGGCCGCCTGTTCTACTCTTGTAGGCCTCTAAAAAGGATATCTTGAACTTTCGTTCGGTACCTATCTGGAAGGTGTTTTGTTACATTCCCCTCGAGGCATAATGCCTAGTGACAGTCTAGGATGCATGTAGCTTTCGGCTTTATGGAGTGATGGTTCTGCCCTGTTTGATGTGCAGAGTTCTAAGTGAGGTAGCTCTTGTGCTTGACACTTATAGTACTTGAGGGGTACCCTCAAGGTATAATGTTAGCAATTCATGGTGAGAAGTTTCTGAACATGGAGTACTTGTTGGTTTGATGGTATCTGTTGTTCACCAGTGGGAGGCCCACTGGCTTTAGCCTACTTGGCAGCGTCTTATTTATTTTGCGCCATAGCCACCCTTGTGCAGATGTTTCCTTGACTCTCGGACTCGTCAAAATATTCCATGTGTAATAAATTATCAGGCTGCAGCAGAGACTATGTTGTGTTGTGGCCTTCTGTCTTCCTCGCTTAGCTGTTTCGAATGGCAGGTTGATGTCGTGGTGATTGGGCATCAGTTGATGCCTTTTGAGACAGGTTGCTACGTGATCCCCTAGAAAGGAGGACCGTATGTATCCGCTTGGCTCTGGTTCAGGGAACTTTGGTTTTTACATTCCTTAATCGGGAAGGTCTGTGTTTGTGTGTGTGTGTGTGGGGGGGGGGGGGCAGGCAAACTAAACTTTACCCTGGGCACAGTTTTCTCTTTGCATGGTCCTGTTGCTTGTAATTACCATAATTTTTAATTATTAAAAATGGTATTCTCATCAGTTATAAATATTAACTCTCTTTTGATACAAAATGAGACAGGTGCTTCATGTTGATGTTTGACATAAAATAAGATGTGCAATTATGCTGCTTTGTACTTTTTAATAGTTTTTTCAAGCATTTCCTAGGGCTTAAAATAATAAAATTCCTAAAAATAACTGTAAATTTTACAAAAAGATCTTTTGAAGAAACAAACAATAAGAAATTATTGTATATCTTGTGTATATATATATTGATTTATTCCTTTTGAATGAATGTGATGCACCAATAAAGTTTAGTAGAAATGTATATTTTGTCTTTTCTTCATTATAGATGTGTGCAGCGTAAAAATTATTTTGTGACAAGTGCAGGCAGGAGAAACTGGAAAGTTGAATTGTTGTTAAAAAAAAGTTTTGAAACTATATTTTGTAATGTGGAAGGTTGTAAAAAATATTTGTTTTGTATTTTACTGTGAAAGTTTTAAATAAATATTTTTTGTATTTTGCTGGGAAAATTGTAAATAAATACTTGTTTTGCTTTTAATGTGACTGTTTTATTGTGTAATTCGTAACTTTGAGCTTTTCAATATAGGAATTATTTTAATAATTAATAAACAAAATAATTCAACAGCGATTATCATTTTTTCGTACTGTCATTCTTAACACTGCAGAATATATTTTATAAGTATTTCTTTTTGTCTTTTATTTTTTTTTCCTTTACTGGTCTTAAATTAAATTAGGAGTAAACTTTGACTTTTTATTTTGAATAACATTTTCAGGTATTCACTTTTGATAATTTTTACATAAAGATTAAACTTTTCTTTGTCAAATAATTTAAGTTTATTGTTTTATATTCAGCATTTAGTGTAATATGTGCAATCATTTAAAATGCAATTAAAATATAGAAGTTCTTATTCATTAAAATAAGAACAAAGGATGAAAAGAGTATCTTAACTTTTCTGCAGTTTATGTTAATTCTTCATGTTCATAAAAGGCATTTACTGAGCTATTACCAATTGTATAAAGTTAAATGTATCCATGGCACTATCATATTTTGTTAAGTAAGGTAATGTATTTAAAGGTAAGTGAAACATTAAATTTAAAGTTGTATTTTACAGCCAAATTATCACAACAGTAAAATGTGCTTTGGTCACTAAATATAAAATGGCATACTTTTTGTACTTTATTTATTTGACTTCAAAAATATTAAGATGTCTTATGCAGTAGCTTTTTTCTATTGAAAAAAATGTAAAACAATCATCGGAGCAACAAAATTATACTTTTTAATTTCATGTGGCACTTCATCACAGGACAATCAAATGCATAACATTTGTTACAGATACTGGGTGTTCCTAAAGTGCATAGTGGATCAGGTAGTCCCATGCTTTTTTTAGTAAGTAAATCAAATAATTGCAAAATGAATAAAATTGTCATTGAAAAAATGGTTCTTATGGCAAAAATAGTAAATTAGAAAAATGTTCAACTCCAGATATTAAAAAATATCTGCAAGACAACATCTTAAATAGTGATGAAGCTATGATGGAAAATTTTTAAATTGCACCATTTTGGATAATATTTGTTTAAATTAAGAATAAAGTATGTAAAACTATTATTGTATGCAAGTAAGGAATTTTACCAAATTTCTTAAATATTCTTGAATCTTATCAAAAATATGTAAGATATATTACTATCTTCAATTTGCATTTTTGAAATTCCTATATTGTCACTGAAAACATTTTTTATTTAATAAATTGTATAAACTAAGATATCTTGAAGATTGATTTTTTTTAAAAGAAAGGTTTACTGAATAATCTTTTTACAGGCTATATAATTTATTAAATAATTATGTTATAATTGATTATAATAATTAAAAGTGACAAGACATCAATGAATTGCCATAAATTTCAAAAATACAAATTGTAGGCAGTAACATTCATTAAGCCATCCAGAGGTTATCGAGCCATCATAAAAAAGTCATCCACAGGATGTTGACAGGTGTGACATTTCGATAGCCAGGGGATGTCCTATTACTGTCTGCAAGACGACTGCATCCATCCACGGGATATCAGCTTATCCTGAATATGACATTATTTGGATAATTTTAGGATGTCATTAGGACCATCCAGAGGATATCATACAAGTGTCCTATAATCGTCCAAAAGGTGTCATGAAATGACATCCGTAGGATGTTGACAGGTGGGACATTTCGAAACCCAGGGGATGTCCTAAAACGGTCGGCAGGACCAATTCATCGGTCCGCAGGATATCAGCTTGTCCTGAATATGACATCTTTCGGATGTTCTTAGGATGTGTTTGTGTTGTCTGGGTATTAATTTCAAAAGTAATCAAAAGACAATCTTTAAATTTTGCATGATGGTGTATTTTATGTATGTTACGAACCTACACCTATTTCTATGTAGATATGTATGCATATACAGTCAAGGATCTATAATCCGCACACCCATAATCCGCAATTTTTTATAATTCGCATTGCTTAATGAATGCTAACAATTAAACAAATTTACAAATTCTTGATCCAAAAATGATTTTTTAAAAGAAATATCTGAAATTTTTAAATATAAAAGTGAATATAATCAATTTTTTAATACAAGAATTTGAAAAATGCATTTTTTGAGATAGCATATTAAATTAATTATTATATTTCACATTTTTCTTTTCATGTTACACTGAATATGGAATTAAAATAGTGTCCAGAAAAATTATTATATTTCATATTTTTCTTTTCATGTTATACTGAATATTGAATTAAAATAGTGTCCAGAAATAAGAAAATGAGATGTAATCCATAATACTCCATAATCCACAATATTCCGTAATCTGCACAACCTTTGGTCCCAACTTGTGCGGATTAAAGAACTTTGCCTGTATTTTTTTTTTCTTAATTTTTTTATTTGAATATTATAATTGACTGAAAAAAGTATTTTCGACTGTAAAATTGACTATTATTTTAAGTGGAGTACTACATTTTAAAGTATTTATGAGCAAAAATGTGTGATATTTTTTTTTACAATCTTGTGTGCAAGACATGTACATCAAATGTGACTTGGAAAAAATATTTACTGCAAAGTAGCAAAAGTAAGCCCCCTTTTAGCAGACAGGAAATTCTAATGAATTTAAGGGGGCTTATAATAGGAACTTTTGTGAAAAGGATAGGAAAGTTTGGGAGCATATTTGTAATTTTTGAAATTTCACACAATTTTTAGAATTTGCGAAATAAAATCAGATCAAATTAATATTTTTTTGTTTTTAAATACCCTCCTATAGAAGCTAAGTACTTCCCATTAATAAAAATAGTAAATTAATGAAACAAATTTACATAAAATAACCAGGGATGTGTTGAAGGTATATGCCGTATACCTTCTGGATTTTTTTAAGGAACATCCTATACCCTCTGTTTCTCAAAAAAAGCTATAGTATATACACTGTAGGATATACCCTCTGCTTAGAGCATATGCCATCTGCTTTTTTTACGACTACACCACTGAAAATAACTAAATTGGTTATCAAAGAAATGTGAACAAAAATGATAAAATTTAAACTCAATATAAATATCTATTAAATCTTAATGCATAAAAAGCAAGGAAAACATCAATAGTATCTTTCAAAAGTAGCATTCCTTTGAAAGGTCTGGTAGAACGCATAATGAAGTATGCCATTCTGAATTCTGATACAATTATATGTACAGAGATTAGATAAAAATAAATTGCATAAGATATTGTATTAACTTAGGAGATATGGAATCAAAAAACTTAAGGAGTTTCCTGAAAAGACTGAAGGATTGAAAGTGTCAGAAAATAAAACTTGAAGGGGAGGGCTTATAAATGGCACATTTTCAAAAAGGTAAAATTCAGATATGTGAGGGGCAGGGGCTTATTTTCAGTACTTTACAGTATTTAATATTATTTAAAATTAATTTGATTTGCATTTCATTTAAATTTTTATAGGAAGGTATTAATAAACAGTTGAACAATTTAATTAAGAAAAAAAAAACCCTCTGCTTTGGTGGAATATTTGCAAATTTTGAATAAAAATTTTTGAATTTTGGTGTGAATTCGAGTCTGTCCTCCTTAATATGCTCATAGCCTGTCCTCCTTAAAAGAAAGACAATCACAGTGAATGAAATCATATATATTTTTTAATTATATTTTAAAAATAACATTTTAATGCTTAAGGATTTATTTTTTATGTCTCTTCTAAGGATGCACCGAATATCCAGTCCCTGCCAGATATCCTACTTATTCAGCACTGAAACCAAATATTCGGTTTGGCCGATTACTTTAATATCCAATTGCTGGATAATGACTCCTTTTTAAAATTATATTTTTAACATATCTGAAAAATTCAGTGCAAAATTAGTTTGCTCCTTACCAACATTATCCCATTAAAAGCAATGCTAACAAAAATAAATATATTATATGTTGTATATAAATGAAAATATAATATTTAAACTATGATTGATAAGTAATTAAATTTTATTAAAGGCAGCAAGCTATGATGTAGGAACATTAAGCACTCAGTATTTTCAGGCTGTAATCTTTTTTAACATTTTTAATCACAAATATTCCTTGCTTCTGAGAATGAGCGTTGACTCTACTGGTGGTCTATTTTTCTTGTGTTTTCGACATTTGTAAAGTAAAAATGGTTTTATTGAATCGTTTTCCCTGTTTTTGTTTATGAATGGAAGACCACCTGTGAAAAATAATACTGATACTGATTATGAAAAGAATTGTGCCACTTCCTTGCCGCCTTTGTTCTACAAAACAAGACACTTGCAATGAGAAGCTATTTAAATTCTCATGTGTTCATAGGAAAATTAAGTAATAATATGTATATAGCGAAAGAAAAAGCTATTTCAATAAGATGTTTACTACTGTAAAAGCACTTATTTTCGCGTGCCCGTCGTAATCGCGAAAATTTAAGTCTTGCGAAATATTTTTTTCCGCCTCAGATAATAATAAAAAATCAGAAATTTTTCACTTATCCAAAATTTAATGATTAGAGTTACTTAAATAAGAAATAAGTGCAAAAATTTCTTGAATACTTACAACTATTTCTTGAATAAAAACAATAATACAACTAACAGAATGCAGCTTATTCACTTACAATATTTATACCAGCTTCTTTAAAGCCATTCAAAATTATCTCATGTTTGACTTCAACACCATTAAATGTGCACACAAGCCAAGAAGCGTGAATCGGTTTTAGTCGTGATATTCGCAGGTCCACAGATTCTTTTTTCCTCTGGAAATGTAAGCTCATTAGAATACCACTCAATAAACTCATTCTTCAGAAAACACTTGAACTCGCTGTTTACCGATAAGTCCAAAGGCTGGAGCTCTCTTGTGCAAGAAGCGGGTACAAAAACGGAATAATATTTCTCTTCTCCAGTTCAGCCAGAAAAAGAGGATCTTGGTGTGTCTTAAAAACATCGAACAATGCTACACCAGGTTGTTCTGGAACTAACCCGAGAAGCTCTCTCTGCTTGTCATAATAAGGTACAAGAATATTCTCGATGCATGGAATCATTGTGCAGGACAAAAGGAAGTTTCTTAAAATGTCTTATGAAAAGGGATTCTATTTAGGTAGTTTTGGGATTTTTCAACTTTCGGTTCTGTTCATATAAAACTCGCGAAATTTTCAGCTCGCGAAATCACCGATATCTTCATTTTCGCGAAAATTACGGCTCGCGAAAATAAATGCTTTTACAGTAATTAGTAAATAAACTAGAATTATCAATAGAATTATTAATTGAAAAAAACAAAGAAATAAGTGTTTACATTTTAATCTACAATGACCCTAAATAAACGAAAAAAAAAACTATGTATAGGCCAAATATAAAATATCATTAAATTTCAATATTAAATTACTACAAAGCATTTTAAATAAACTTAAACTAATAAATGTTAAACTTAATAAATGAGTTTAAATCTATTATTAATATTTAAATGACAAAAAATTATACTAATTTAAAGTTTTCCTCCATAAAGCAAGTATAAAATATTACTATTGAAATTAAAAACGAGAAAGTATTCAGCCGGAATATAGATGACAAAGATCAATAATAATAATAATAATAAAAATAATTTAAGGCTGTTCTCAACTGCTCTGCTCAACAAGCGCAAAATGTTTTGACACATTTCCAAATTCATTTTTTAACGGAAAGATATAAAATTGGAAGACCTGACCATGGAAGCGATTTGGAATCAAACTGTGTTTTCCATTTTTGGATCAATCAATTACCTATTGAATTATCAGCGATTTTGATCATGTGACACGGCATTTTTCTCCCTTTACTGACTGGATTTTCTTCTTTCGTTCAGAAGTTCAGTTCAAAATGTCAACTTTGACAGCATTTTCTGAAATATCTATTGCGTTTACAAGAAAACGGAAAAAACAGTTCAATGACATAGTTTCTGAATAACAACACTCTAGTTTCATGCGTTTCCAAACAAAAATGAATTAAAACTTATGTCAGAAACTTGACCCTTTGGATTTGAGAACAGCTTTAAGCAAATAAATATCCATCTTATGCTGTCATCTCTCGGTTACAGATAAAGACATTTATAGATAACACAAAAAATTTTGGTAATGCAAAAATAATTTTTATTCTTTACTTGTTAGAGAAAGAATTTTTTTTTTCTATTATGTACATTATTATAGATCAATTATAGATATTACCCAGGAACAATCTAAAATTTTTTATAATTATTGCAATAAAAGTAACTTTATTGAAGTAAGTGGCTTTTATGACAAATGGTAAATTTTAAACACGTTTGCAATTGGAAGTATACCTTTCTATACCTTTTAGGAATTAACTATTGACGAAAGAAGAAACATCATCTATATTTGTTAAATGCATCTTTATTTTATGTATGAAATTTTTAAGTTTTTCATATTCCAAATGAAAAGGCCACTTAAAACGTTAGAAAACGAATAGTTAATTCTGCACTCTCATCAAATGTCTAATAAACCAAACACTGGATATCCAGGTCAAACTTCTTTTATTAATAGAGTTTAAAATTACCATATTTACCTGAACCTAAGGAGCTCCTTATTTTTTAGCCTCAAAAATAAAGAATTTTCTTGAAATCTGTGCACTAGAAAACTTGAAAGACAAAATTATGAAACAGATAAAATATAATAAAGCCTAACTTTAATTTATTCCTCACATTTTTCTAAATTCATTGCTTTCTGTTGTTCATAGACTAATTGTCCTGTAATTATACAGCTTCAGATATTTCACTGCGTAAATCTTCAATACTGTTTTAATGTAGCTCCATTGTTGATTTCAAATATAGTATCATCTTTACTTGAACATTCATTGCCTAAGAAGTGGCACAATTTGTTAGCATCTCAAAATATTATTTGTGTTTGGACATCAAAATATTATTTGTGTTTGACATTAGGGATTGACCGAAGCAGCAATTTTGCCGAATACCAAATACCGAAGCTTCGGTCGAAGTGTATACCGAATATTCGGTATTTGGCAACCGAATACTTGAAAATTTTTTATATGCATTTTTGCTTATATTAGCTCTTTTAATAAACTTTAATTGAAATTAAATTCTCAATAATTTAATTCAGTTACATTTTTATTCTTAAATCTAATTAACAAAAAAATTGAATGACTTTTTTCCACTTACAAATTCATTAACCCATCACTTATTTTTTATTATTTTATGACTAGACAATACCCCAAAATAACCTATGAAGTATTAAACTATACAGGCTATTATTAAGGATAAGGATTGTCAGGAAAACAAAAGTTCATTTAAATAAAAAGAAACAATGTTGTCATTAAACTGATTTACTGATTGTCTAAGTCTAATTATAAACATATTGGTTAGGAATGTTCTCAAAATACGAAAGGTATCATATCAGTTTGTACATTTAACTATTTTTTTGTCAAATTATTGATAGATATTTATATTTTCATTAATATTTTAACACGGTGGTGATGAAGATAACAAATTTGAGCGATTTTGATATAATGGTTATAAAAGCTATAGGGTAGGCATAGGGGTATACTTATTTGATGTGTATATTAAAGAAAATACACATAAAATAAATTTAAATTTAAAAAAAGTAATGTAGAAGTAATTAAAATTAAATGATAAGGGAAAAATGTGCTTTTTTTCTCGCTATTGTAGACAGTTGTTTTTATTTCACCCCTATGTAAACTATTTTAGGCAGGAAAAAGTTTTTTTTTTTTTTAAATTAAAAATGGCCTTTGACTTGTTTTTTGTAGTGCAGCTGAACTCTGAACTCATGCACATAATATTGAAACTCATTGTTTAGCCTATTCTAATGCTAAGTAAAAGAGAATTCTTCTAATTCTAAAAAAAATACTTATCTGTAATTATTCGGCTGAATACCTAAAAGTTTTTGGCCGAAGCCGAATATTTGGTTTACATGCCGAACCACTGAATATCAAATCAACTATTTGGTATTCGGTCAATCCCTAATTGACATTTGGCTTAATCCATAATACCCTTGCTTTCTTACTTACATAACATACTTCAGAAATAAACTCATTTTTCTTCAAAATCGGGTGACATCTACCCATTTTACGTCCTGAGAATGTCTTTTTTTCTGTTTTAAAGCACATATTGAGCTTTACATTTTCTCTTCCTCTGTTGCTTTACACTTACCACTCTTACTCATTTACATTTATTCAAATTGTTTCTCAACCACCTTCTTTTAGTAGTAAGAACAATTGTCAATTTTCTTTGCTCAGGCAATTACCTGTAACTTAACAATCCTGGATAGTATTCTGTCACTTGGAAAACTTTATCCTGTATCTTGAAATAGGATAAAGAAAAGTTTTACTTTGGGAATATTGGATGAAAAAAAAATAACTTCATATATTATACTATCTCTCTAATTTATGAAAATTTTTCATTGAATCTGAAAGATATAGATTGGCAGTAGCCATAGCAGTAAATAATAAAAGAAATTGATAAAATCTTAAAGGAAATCACACCCATAAAGGTAAACAAGTAGGCATAGGAAATCAGACAGCTGAAAAAAGATTGGAATTCTAGTTGTCCTTGTGGGGGTAGAGGGGGGGGGGGCATTAAACAGACATTCTCATACATATATACCATACACACCTGATTTTACAGTACTGTAAGCATAAACAATTGGACAACCAAAAAAAGGTAGAATTCAACTTGCTCATGTAAGAGGGGTAGGGAGGAAGGTTAAATAAACATTTCAAATTCATTATGATATATTATCATTCACATAGGGTTTTACAGTACTGCAGGTTATCTTGGATTGCAAGACTGGTACAGTTGAACAGATTAAATTTTGGTAAAAAAGAACACTCTTTAGATTTGAATAAATATGATAATTTTAAACAGTTATATATTTATTACAAATAGTTACAAAGATTTCTTTCTATTTATCTTGCAATTTCATGTTTGATAAATCTAAATTATAAATTTTTATTTACATATAAAATCTTTGTTTTCAATTTTGATAAATTTTGATCTCATTGTGAATATTGATTTGTTTTTTTATATATAACAGTATCATTCTTACATTAGGTAACGCTGCTAGTGCAAAATGTTCTCACTGTAAGGAAACTTTTGAAGCAGAAAGTCTTTCATCGCACGAGAAGAAATGTTTGGATAAACCAGTGAAATGCCCGGAATGTTCCGATGTTGTTATCTTGCAGAATTGGTATGACCATGTTTGTGAGGCCAAAAGTTTGAAAGGTACATGAATTATTGTGTTTAGAAAAATATATTTATGTTATTCTCATCTTATATTACATGTGGTTGCCACACAGTTTGAAAAAGTGTAAACTTAAAAAAATCATCTAAAAAACAGGAAAATACAGAGACTTTTGAAATTTTCTTTGAAAACTGGAAAATTAAAGTAGTATATAGTAAATAATAGTATCTAGCTTTCCTAGTCTGAAAAATGCCAGTCCTTTTAACCTTTATTAGCAAAAAATGATCATATCACTAGTGTTTTTTCTTGGATATTTGGGTGCTAAAAAAAGCTTGATCTTATTTTAATCTTTCCATAAGATAACAAATTTCATTTTCTTCTTAAATTTTACAATTCTTCTTCCTTCAAGTATAAAAATATTTTTAATCGTCTATTTATTCTTTTAATTGTTCTGGGAATTGTGTACTTTCTGTGTCCAAAAGCATATATCGAAACCCTTTAGCTTTGTTCCAAATTTTTTTGGGTGAGAATATTTCAAGTAATTTTGTCTTCTAAATAATATAGCTTCATAAAAACTTGACAAACAATTTATTTGCAGATCTACATCATTAGGACATTATGATATTATTAGGATCTTTCCTCCCAGACTGCATCACTTTACACAGTACACATTTATAGCTTTGTTTCAAAGTTCACATTAGAATAAGAACGCACGTTACATGTGGTAGTTCAGTCATAATACTGAAAATTGATCTCACTTCGATAGTAGAGGATTTCATTCAGCAGCGACACCTGCTTTTTATTTTCTCATTTTTATCACATTTTTGACAGCATATAAAGCTTATTTTTTTAATTCCTAAAGAAGTTCAATGAAGAATATTTGGAAATTACTTATCAAAGAAACAAGCAATATCTAAGCTATGAATAGCTAGCTGACAAGTAATTTCTTACTCTCTTACAAACTAATATCTGGTCATCAAGCTCAATTTTTCATTTTCATTCATTATGTCACTGGAAAAAATTGTAAAAGGATATTTTATATGTAATTTTGTTTTGTTTTTATATTATACAGGGTGTCTAGCCACCTGGATAACCTGGAAAAAGTCAAGGAAATTTATATAGGCGGGAGAAGTCAGGGAAATTTGAAATCTCTGAGAAAGAGTTACAAAAATTTGAAACTTCCAAGAAAAAAAATTAGGAAACAATTTCTTATTATAAAACTAAGGATTTCAAATTGCAGCATCAGGAAAATCAAATTTTGCTCTTTTTAAGTACTGTAAAGAGTATTTCAAACTATCGTGCAAATAATTTTGTCCACACCTTTTCAATCTTTCGTTTGTAACTCAGAGATTTTCCACTCCAGCTTAACTGAAACTTTGTACTGAATGTTGTAAGACTGATTAGATGTTTCAGTCTGTTTATTTATCTGTGTTTTGGAAATGAACATTTGCTAGCTTAATTTATTGAATATTTATATTAAAATATGTCGAAGCAATCTGTATTTAAGTGTGATTGATGTGATAAAGAATTTAATCCTAATTGGACAAAATGCATACAACTTTATGCTAAAAGTGTAGCTGCAAAATGTTTAGCATTTAAAATGGTGAATCTGAACAATTTGTAAATTTTGCAACATTTGTTTAACAATTCAGTAGTTGTTACTTCAGAATCAGTACTGAAAGTTCCACTCTCAAATTCACAACTTTTATGTGTAACATCTCAAAATCTCAATGTCAGAGAAATTTTTTGCTGATCAAGAATAGACATCCTGATTTCTGTACAACTTTTCTGTTAGATCTTTTTTTGAATTTTGATGTAATGAAGCATAATAAAGATGAATGTATCTGAATTCTTTTTGCCTTTGTGGGTAAAAAATATTGCAGAAACTTTCTGTTAACTTCTATATCTGTTCTGAGGACAATGTAGTTTCTGTGTCTAGAATTATTGCAACATATTTGAAAAACATTTACTTTGTATAAAACTGCTTGTTTAATTATTTCTATAGTTCAATAAAGATTACTTAAACTTATTAAGGAAATAAGTTCTGGATAATTTTTTCTATTCTTAACCTTCTCACCGCCGCAAACAGATATATCCGTTCACTAAGCTGTAGATTTCACTGCAATGGAAGCATTATTTAAATTAATATAATTATACAGATATAATTTAGTATTAAAAAATAAGGTTATGATTAATACTGTCAAGGCTTATATACCTATACTTAATAAAAAAATTAATATCATGTTGGAAAAAACATCCTTTTTTATCATTAAAAACAAAATTGCAGAGAATATAACTTTACAATTTTGCCCTTTTGCGCGGTGATCAGGGGGTTAAGAGCTGCTAATTTATCATATATCTGAAAAATCTGTACTTAAAATTTAGATTTTTATATTAAAAAATTTTAAATAATTTTAATAGTAATATTCATTTTTCAGATTTTTTATGCAATGAAACATAAGAAAGATTGATGCATCCATTTTAACCACTTAAAAGTAAAAACTAAGATGTGCCAGTCCGGAGGCTCTTTATCATAGCCCCATCTCCTCTTCCTTAGATCTACTATTGTGGTTAAGAAAATAATTAAAACTCATGCTGGTGCATTTAGAGGCCTTAAAGAAAAAGGGACATGAAATCAATTTTGTTTTATTAGTCTATAATATATATATATATATATTTTAATAGGTGGTCTTTTAAAACTTAGCTCTATAAACATGACTAAATGTATGTATATCATTAGTTTTTGTGTAATTTGTAAAATAATATGATAGTATTTAAAATTTTAACATTTTTGCATTTGATGAGTATTTATGCAATTGCTTTAATTTCTTCAATGTTTGACCTTTATCTATATTTCTGACTACTCAATAAATAACTTTGTATCAACTACATAATTTTCAGCGAGACTAATTTTCTTTTCTTTTAGATCATGGATCTTTATGTCAAGATTATAAGAAAGTGCTGTTGTGTGGACACAATCATGATTTAATTTTAAAGGTTGGCGACAAGGAACTCCGAGCCCATAGAGATATTTTAAGAGCACGATCACGAGTTTTTGAATCCATGCTGGATCATAACATGAAAGAGAAAAACAGTGGTGTCATTGATATACCTGACTGTAAACTACAAGCTATGGAACAGTTTTTATCATATGTATACTGTGGTAAAGTTGAGACGCTAGACCAAAGTAACATGCTTGAATTGTATTATGTTGCCGATAAGTATGAAATGATGGGCCTGAATATAGAATGCACCAACTTCATAAAGAATTCACTCTGTCTTACTAATATCTGCAGTGTCATTCAGCTTGCATTGAATCACTCAGATTCTGATTTACTAGAACATGCCTCTGTATATTTTATAGATAATGTGTTAGATATTATGCACACAGTAGAATGGCAATCATTTATGAAGGATAATTCTACCGTAGCAAATGAGCTTCTCATCAAGGCTTTTACAAAAATTAAAAAATGAAAAAAAAAAAAAAAAAAACCCTAGAAATTTTGTCATGTATATTCACAACAAGCTTTTATATAAAAGTTTTGCTTTTATATGTATTTGATATATTTTATTCAAAATACCTGTTATTTTTAAAAACTTATAATTTTGCATTTCATTGAAGAATAATTTCATAACACAGTCCACCTTATGTAAGTAAATTAATTTACTTCAATATATCTATAATACTATTTCAATTTAAAGTAAATTTACTTAGTCTGTAACAATTTTGCTGATGTGAGTTCAAAGTAGCTGTAAGCTAAACACATGAAAAAGACACAGCGATTTGTGTTATAACAATGGATGCAAATAGCTTTGTGATGTTTAATCCTGTTATCTCAAAATTGAATTTTGTAGTTATATTTTTCTTATATTAAACCACTAGTGCGATATGCTATGACCTAACTGTAAGGAATTTGTGTACCCAATATCTTGTCCTTGTATATGTATATCCATGTTTTACTCTCATAATGTAACTTTTTTACATTAAATACATATAAAAGTTAATAGAAGCAGCCTTTTATCTTCAGAAGTCTGTATGTTTTCAGTTTTTTGTATTTTACCAATTGAAGAGCTCAAATGATAAAGATGGTATGTGAACACACACACAAAAAGTGTTAATCATATCATTGAAGATAATCAATGGTCCTCTTCCATCTGTTAAATTACCATTAGAAAAAACATAATACAGTAAACTCTGTGAAATCCACACACTTAGGGACCGAGGGTTTTGTGGATTATAGTTTGTTTACATTTTATTTTTTAAAGTCTGACTATAAATTAGAAACAACTGCAGAAGAATTATACTTATAGTGGAAAAGAAAAACGTAATGTAATATTGGTTTAACCCTTTCGCTACGAAACCGCCTCAAACGCCCGGACAATGAAACTACGGCGAGACCGCCCGAGCGCCTGAGAAACAGGTATTCCTTTTCTACCCCCCTCGGAAATATCCAGCTATTGTCCTGGAGTAAGTGCGAGGGGAGTGATTGATGAGGGATTATTGCAATGAACGGATGGGGAATTTCAGACGGAAAACACTTTTAACATTTTCACTGTTGTGATACATGATACGTTTGCTAAACTTTATGCGTTAATGATATTTGTATTTTACAATAATATTATTTTTTAATTTTAACTTCGTTATTTGCATTTTATTCAGTTATATGTATACGGTACATAAAATGTATCGTAGAGGAAAAAGTCTAACGCAAGAAGAAGCGTTAACAATAATTTTTAACGAGGATACAGATACATATAGCTCGCGTTTTAATTATTACTAAATTATTTTTATTTTTTAAGAGTTTTGCATAGGGTACCTGAACTTGATAACTTTTATTGTGCGTCAGGATGTGGGGAGGGGCGCGCCAATATCCATGTTTGCCACCCCGGTCGCAAAAAAAAAAAAAAAAAAAAAAAAAGCTAGTTCCGGCTATGATAATGAATATTAGATCCATAAAAACTAACAATATCTATTTTCCAGAATAAAAAAAATAGTCTGCTAACTTCATGAATATTAACAAAATGAATCCATTTATCACAAATTTGTAGAAATTGAAAATATTGTCCATTTTCCAGAATTATAAAAAAAAAAAAAAAAAAAAAAAAAAAAAATCATCTAGATAACTTTGTTTTATATATGATTTTCCTTTTTGTAGTTACTGTATTTTCTATACGTTTAGAAACTTAGAAAATCCATTACATCCATTAGGATCCATATTACTGAACAGGGCCGAAACTAGGGGCGGGCAGAGGGGAAATGTACCCCGTGCGCGAGACCGAAAAGCGAAGGGGTGGGGGGGATTAAGATTTTGTTGGTTGTTTCGCACAAAAGTGTATATATATATATATGAAATATAAAGAAATTCGCAAGCTAATGTTAAACCTATGGGACTTAAAGGGGGATTAAGATTTTGTTTGTTGTTTCATACAAAAGTGTGTATATATATATATATATATATATATATATATATATATATATATGTGAAATATAAAGAAACTTGCAAGCTAAGGTTAAATGTTAAACCTATGGGACTTTTCTTTTCAAAATTTTCGCTTGCATTCTAATATTTTAATTTTTTTTTTTTTTTTTTTTTTTTTTTGATAGCTTGGATTGATCTTTAGCATTGCTATACTTTGAGATTTCGGAACCTGTATTGAAAGGGAAAGTAACTTTACAAAAAAAAAAAAAAAAAATATCTGCAACCAAAATCGGAAAAGTAAACACTAACCCTGTTTAGAATTCAACCTCAGCTCTTCTAAGTAAGAAAAAAAAAAATTATTAATATATATGCAAGTGAGAAATTTGTAAAAGAATTCTCCCATAGGTTTAACATTAGCGTCCTAGTTTCTTCGCGTAACTAGTTTAGGCTCTTAACGCTCAAGCTAATGTTAATCCTATAGGAGCATTGTTTACATATTTCTAGCTTGCATTTTAATTATTTTCTTCTTCGCATAGGGTACCTGAAGTCGATAGCTTTTATTGTGCGTCAGGATAGGGGGGGGGGGGGGGGGGTGTGCAAAATTGATGTTTGCCCGGGCGCAAAAAAGGTAGTTTCGGCACTGATAATGAATCTTAGATCCATTTATTACAAATTTATAAAAATTGACAATGTTCATTTTCAATAATAATAATAATATATAGTCTGCTAACTTCATGAATATTAACCACATGAATCCCTTTATCACAAATTTGAAAAACTGAAAATAATGTCCCTTTTCCAGAATTAGGGAAAAAAATATTTCCTAGGATCTATAATAGCAAACCTTAGATCCATTTATTACAAATTTATAAAAAATTGATGATGTCCATTTTCCAGAAATAAAAAAAGGAAAAAAAAGGATATTTTAATTTTTTTCCGTAGATAACTTTGTTTTCTATATGCTTTTCCTTTTTTTAGTTAATGTATTTTCAATGTGTTTGGAAACTTTAAAAAAAAAAAAAAAAAAAAAAAAAAAAAAAAAAAAAAAAAAATTAATTTATCATTATAAGGATTTAATGTTTATTTTATTTTTATTACAAGTTTGCTAGATCAAAAAATATGTACAGTAATATATATATATACATATTTTCTGTATTAATACTATTTAAATAAATTTTGGGACAAATAGCTATTAAGTTATTATTTATTAATTCAAGTCATTATTTTTTTAGCGTTAAAATTTAACATTTATAAAGCTTTAACTTCTAGGAAAAGGTTGAAATTTTGTTAAGAAAAAATAAATTTGTATTCTTGAGATATTTATTTCTAAATACAGTTACTTTAGTTACTATGTTTTCATAAATAGTATGTGTTTAGTGATTAATAGAAAATCAATATGAACTTTTAAAATGCTGAAAATCAAAAATAAATCGTTTGCTATCATTTTTTTTTTTTACGCCATAGATCAATAACATATATTTTTTAATAACAATGATGTCATTCCTTCAATAATTTTTAAAATTCGACATTAAAAATTTTGTACTTTCTTGGGATTTACAAATATAACACAAAAAGTAGAATTTTTATTTTTGAAGTCATTTGTAAAGTAATTTTCGAACAGAACATTCATTAATTATTATTTTTTATTTCGCATCTAATGTTTCTCTTTTAACGATTTGTCTCATAACATTTATAAAAAAATTCTCTGTTAAATACAGTTAGTCAATTTAGAAATACTCGTATAATGGAAATATTGTGATATTTTTTCATAGATTTCTTTGTAAACAGAAGTAGATTTTTTTTTTAATGTTATTTGTTGAAGGGATTTTTTTAGTTCACTGCAAATATTTATCGTGAAAAAACATACAGTAAAACGAAAAGCAAGAAATTGTATTCACCCTGTGACAAATTTCATTATTGGACAAATGTTACTCTCGAACATGTAAGAAGCTAATTTCGAGAAACTCTCAGAAATAGCATGCCAGGAAATAAATCCTGAAACATAAAACATGCACAAACATTTCGGGCTTTAGTACAATAAAAACTTTCCCTTGAGCAGGATTACCCCTTTGTATGAGTGCTCTTACGAGGGATAGTAGGGAAAAATAAGTTCTACTTTCGAAGATAGCTGTCTACTTATTGTGCTTCTGACAGGTAGGAAGGCAAAAGAAAGGGGGTGAAAAAACCTCGCAGCAATATTTCAGTTTCGGGCGTTTGCCGTATTTTGAATGCCAGTGCGTTTTTAGACTTCAGTATTCAAAGGGTTAATATATTTAATAACTAAGATTAAAGAACATTTAAATAATACAGTAAAACCTGTTTAACAAGTTTATATTTTTGATTCCTGTTTTCTCTTATTATTACAACGTTAAAATAACTCATTTAAGAAGTTTAGTTTGAAACTCTTTCCCGCTTAAAAAGTTTTATTTTTCCTTCCACTTTTACTTTCAAAGCACATTTATTTTATCTTTTTGATTATTATTTTATTTTCTGTGCTGGAAATCTTTCTTTATATTTTCGCTATTCAAAAAGGTCAATGTTTAGGACTGATATCAGTTGTGGTCACCTCTATTTCACCTTGAAACCTGTTTCAGGTAAACAAACATGTTTGATGGAAATGGAATGTGGATAGACGATGGGTCCCTCGTCACTAACAATAGTGACTGATAAAGAGAAAAGGGAATTGGTCTGCCCTACCGAGGGGTGGTTCTTTCAGTTCAATAGTTACTTTCTGTTACAACAGATTCTCTCCCACCCTCTTTCATGAGTGGAATGTACCAAAGCTGCATTTGGTTTATTCCTTTTGCAGTTTTTAAGTCATTGTAAAGTGCATAACATCAAAGCTTTCTTGTTAGAAAATACACGAACAAAAAATTCTGGGTTTTTTTCCCCCCCAAAAAAAATGTTGGGCAAGACAATTAAAAGAAAAGCCTTGTCAATTGAAGACAAAATCAAAATTTTGAAAGAACTTGATAGTAACATGAAAACAACAAAAGTTAAACATACCATTGACTATTCTGAATGGAACTGTAGCAAAACAAGATCTCATTTTGAACTGTTCTGAAAAATCTCGAAAATTGAAAAGAGGAAAATATGAAGTTATGGAAGAAAAGCTATTGATTTGGTTCAAACAAGCCAGATCCGCCAATATTTCTATAAGCAGACCTATTCTTAGAGAGTAGGCTGAGGAAATTGCCAAAAAAAAATGGAGATTGAATTTACTCCTTAAATTCAAATGAGCATGAAGAAAAGAGCTGGATTAAGTTATAATTCTATAAAAGGCAAGAGTAAAAGTGTCGATCCACAAGAAATCGAAGAGTGGAAGAAAAGCTTACCAGATTTGATAACCGGTTATCATCCTAAAGACATTTTTAATATGGATGAGTGTGGACTTTTCTACAATCATTTACCGGATAAAACATATGCATATAAAGGCAAAAAATGTCATGGAGGTAAAAGAAATAAACAACTTACAATTTTATTGGGTGATAACATGGATGGTTCTGAGAAGTTGCCAAATTTAGTTGTTGGTAAATCGAAGAAACCCAGATGTTTTCAGAATGTGAAATCGCTGCCTTATGATTATAAAAGAAACAAGAATGCATGGATGATAATTACAATTTATGAAGATTATTTGAAAAGATTGAATGATAAAATGAGGAGAGCTAAGAAGAACATAATTTTCGTAGACAACTGTGCTGCCCATTCCAAAGACACAAAAAACTTGAGCAACGTAAAAGTCCATTTTCTACCACCGAACTCAACATCCGTTTTACAACCTATGGACCAGGGAGTAATTAAAGTGTTTAAGCAGCATTATAGAAAACGGCTAGTGAAATGGGTGATTGAAAAACTTGACAATATTAGAATGTTAAAAAAAAAAAAAAAATGAACGTTTTGGAAACAATTTTATCTGCATGGGTTTGGTTTGGTTTGTGTTTATGACGGCCGATTATCAACACGTGGGATATAGGCCCTGGGGGGAGTGCCCTTCGTGGGGGACTTTCTAAGGGAACCTAACCCGTATTTACGCATGGAAAACCACGGCTTCGAAGAAAACCACGAAAACTCCGAAACGGTTAGGCCGACGGGCGCGATTGGGTTTGAACCCAGCACCTCCCGTCTACCAGCTTCGAGAGCAGAACCTCTCAGCCACTGGTGGGGCTTTATCTGCATGGGAGTTAATGTGACAATCTGTGACTTCCAATTGTTTTCAAGCAGGATTCTTGGATAGAGAATCAATAGAAGAATATGAATTTGATATTAAGGATGATTGGGAAACTCTTCAAAGAAATATGGATTTCACTGCATCGTTTGAGTATGTGTCAATAGATATTGAAGTAATACCATGTGAAATGCTTACAGTAGATGAAGAAATTAGTGAAACTGAGGAAGATGTGGAAATTCCTAGTTATCTGGAAGCTGTAAAAGGACTAGAAACCTTTCGGCATTTTATCGAAAGTGTGCCTGAAGAAGTTTTCAAAAGCTTAAGACAATTAGACTTATCAATTAAAGGTTGCCGAAAAAAAAAAAAAAAAACCTGATTTTTTTTTTTTTTTTTTGTAAAAACATATCAAATGACTCTTAAAGAGAAATTTCTTGTCTTTGATTAAATAAGGAGTTTCTAAGATAATTATGTATTTTTACTTTATTAGCTAATTTTTTAAGTGTGCAAACTAATTTAAATTTCTTAAGAAGACTGAATTTTATAGAAAGTACTCTTTGTATTATTGTACTAAGATAAAATAAAACCTGCTCCTGAGTATCAATACTTAACACGGTGACTGACACTGAAAAATTTATAATGTTTTAAGTAATGTTTAGGTAAGTATATAATCCTGTAATAAATAAAAGGTAAGTAAATTTTAAATGAATTTTCAGTAATTACTTAAAACAATATATATATTTTTAGTTTTATATCATATTTTAGGCCATCAGTCATCGGTGAATGATGCATTTTAAACGGAAAGTTCAGTGTCAGCCTGACGTGGCGCTTAACGTGTTAAACTATTGATTTTTTCAAAAAATGCTAATTTTCCCCCTTGTATTCTCATGGGAAACTTCTTAAGCGGGTTTCACTGTATATCTCATGGCTTCTTTATGCTACTAATACTGACCGTGCAAAGGCTAAATCAGAATATTTCTCTTTAAAAACAAAGTAAACTGCATTGTTATTAATCTGATAAAAAGGACCTAGGCTATATTCCAAATAGCGAGTTTCTTTTTTCAATTTTTGTATAAATAAAATTTCCACCATGAACCTGAGCCCAAAGACTGGTATACAAATAGAGTCCAAGCTGGTTTCAGGCACAGACTGACCATGCACCAATGAGAGCTGAGATTTTTTTTCCTTCCAGATTACTGTAATAGAAATTAACATTTGTTTCAATGAATTTCTAGGTTGTGTTTGAAGTTTCCTGGTCAACAAAATTCCCTGATATTTCCAGGTCTGTGAGGAGCAGGGTGCTCTTTTCAGAATAAAATGTATTTTTTTCTTGTCCTTAGGACAACTATTTGTGGGGTGATAGTTTTTTCTATTCATGAAAATAGTAATATGATTTAAACTATTGGGTAGAAGGGGCAGCCAAGATTTTTTTCAAATAATACTTCAAGGCAGATAGTAATATGATTTTCTTTTAAACTATTGGGTAGAAGGGACCAGCCAAGATTTTTTCAAATAATACTTCAAGGCAGATGTAGACACCTCCATCACATTTTTACTCGATTCCTTATGTATACAAAACATGTGCTGTCTTTTTTTTTCCCACCGTATTTTTCTAGATAAAATATCTTTGGCCAGCACTGGCCACCCTTTGTAAATATTCATCGAAAGCAATTGCTTTTCTACAAGTCCTATGCAAAATACTACTTAATCGGCATTGCCAAGGTTGACTGTTCTTTGCAGGATGTACAATAGGAAGTCCTAACTGAGCTAATTATGGCTGACATTAGTACTGGCCGAGAAACTCCTGTTTGTTAGGATGGTGGCTTAGGATAGAATTCATGATACTAGATTACGCAATCTCAGACAAGAAAGCAGTCCTAAGACCAGAGTAAACAAACAAGAGCTTTCCTTGGCCAGCTGGGCTGACCCGGGAGGCATATCAGCATTTGAAAACAAATCCACAAATATAATGTGATATGTTTTCAAAAAGCAATCGTCATACTAAAGAAATTATACTATTCTGTTTAGAAAAAGTCCTAGTATAAAATGATTAACTTTTTGGCTTAAATTCGATTGTTTTTTTTCTTCAGGATAATTTTTTCTGAGCATGGATGTTGGTTTTCTTACAATTCTACACATGTTTGCATGAGGACGAAGGGCAACACCACCCCTTTTCCACCAGCTAATCGCAGGGTGGAATTATCATTTTGCATCTGCTTTTCTTTTTACGATGAATAGTTTCCACCCTTGTCGAGAACTTAAGTTAATTTTGCAAGAATTGCAGAAACATGCCAGAGAAAGAATGGTCTTTAAAAAAACTCCCACAAACAAGACTTCAAAGTGGGATTATGAAACCACCTTTTTCACCTACTATGACTAATACAGATTCTAGTACATATTCTGTTTTAAAAAAGATGAACAAAATAAGTCTCTTTAAAAAAAGAACGTGGGCCTTTTCTTTTATCACATTTCAAAACTTTGGCTGTTGGTTTTAAGTTATACTTCAGTTATTAAACATGTTAAGTGCCACGTCAGTCACCGGTGACCGACATTGAACTTTCCATTTAAAAAGCATCATTCACTGATGACTGAAGGTCTTAAATATATGTATTGTTTTAAGTAACTACTGAAAATTTATTTAAAATTTATGTACCTTTTATTTAATACAGGATTATACTTTCCTAAAAATTACTTAAAACATTGTAAATTTTTGAGCTTCAGTGTCAGTCACCATGACACTCAACGTGTTAAGAAAAAAAAAAAATGTAAGCTTCCAACTTTGACATTTTAAAAAGCCAAACTCGTCTAAGGCGGAATCGATCGGGACCGAGAAAATTTTCCGTAGTAGGCAATATTCCGCCTTAGACAAATTTTACTCTATGTCTATGGATTCGCAGGGACTTGAAAATATTTCCGAGTTAGACATATTTCCTTCTTACACAGAGTTTACTGTATATATAATTGAAAAGGGGAAAATTATCAAACTTGGGGAGGATTACGGTCCCTCTCTGGATTTCAATTTATCTCTGATGATTAAGAAAAATAATTTTCAAAAGAATTAAAATGATTAAACACCAAGAATAAAGAGAAACTAACATGTTTTTGTGGGGTCAGAAAAGGAGATGGGATGGATTCTACTCTTTTGAAGATAATTCTTAGACACATCAACATAAAATAAAAATTGTCTTGCATGAGGAGTTCAGAGGGTAGAGAGCAACCCCACATCCCAAAGTTTTTCAATTTTGCAGTTTTGTAAAAGGATGGTAGAAGCAACTTTAGATTATCATTATTATTTTTTTTTAATGTTTCTTATTTGTTATATATGCTTTAAAATTTCCTTACATTTAGGGATTTTATAACAAATTCTTAATTTATCTTAAAAAAAAAAAAAATTACAATGCAAGCTGCAGACTACAAGCACACCTGTTCCAAAATCTCATTTCTGCTGGCATGTTATGTTATCAAGTGACAACAAGACTGAGTGAGTTAATTACAAAGTTATCCTGAAACTAAGCTAGACTTTAAACACATATTTTAAAAATAAGTTTTAAAGTCAGTAGAGAGAAAAAAAAAATCTATAAAACTGAACACATTTATTACAAGAGTACACATTTAATGCATCTTTAATTTTTTGTTTATCATATCTTTAAACCCGGATAACAATTTTTCTTCTTTCTTTAATCTTTCTTCCTTACTATAAGTAGCTAAGGCCTTCTTTTCCATTGAGGTGTATATTTGGTGCTCTTTTCTCAGACGCACGGCCTCCATGCGACGATGCCTGATAGAGAAATTAAAAGTATATGTAAATGATAGAATAAAAGAAAAAACATACAATATAAGAAAGAGTAAAATATTGTGTTGTAATCACTATATAACTTGATTCACGTTTTCATACAGACAACATAATCTATTATTCCTTGGAAAATTAAAGTAAATGAAATTAAGCAAATCAAACAAGACAATCAACTATTTAGTCATTATAAGGAAACTACTCTAGCAATATAGTTTCCTCCTTGTCAATATTTAAATCCAATGTTATACACAATGACAAAATTTATTAGTTAGTGAATGAAAGACTAACAATAAGCTCGATGCAGCAGCAGTCTTTCAGTAGCTTCAGGGCCCCAGGCCTTCCCTTCCCACTTTTCTGTGTCCTTTAATTTGTGTAATTTCCCTTTTAAATGTCCGGTTTTAATTAATTTTTTTTTTTTCAACCTGGCTTCCGCTAGTCTCTTATGCTCGGGTTGTGTCTGGGGACCTATGAACCTGGCTACTGCAAAAGAATCGGAATAAGATGAGAAAAGCTAGGACCCTGGACAGAAAGAGGCCATGGCAGTTAATCCGCCTACTGAGACTAATAATAAGCTCGATGCAGCAGTGGTCTTTTGGTAGCTTCAGGGCCCCAAGCCCTCCATTATGCTTTTCAGTGTCTTTAAATTTGTCTGGTTTTAATTTGATTTTTTTTCTTCAACCTGGCTTCCACTAGTCTCTTATACCCGGGTTGTGTCTGGGGACCTATGAAACTGGCTTCCACAAAAGAGTCTGAATAAAATAAGAAAAGCTTAAAGGACCATAGACGGAAAGAGTTAACTTTATTTGATAATCGAAAACTAAGGGTAACAAATTTTCGATTTTTACTATCAAAATGTTGACACCCGATATGTACAGCACTACGTTGTTGAAATGTACAGCATTAAAAAAAAAAAAATTGTTTTAATTTTAAATATTTTTTTTTTTCCAATAAGCAATAAACTTTGAAATTTTTACTTGAACAAACTTTTCAAAATTTAGTATCTTTCTAACAATAGTTAAAATTAAAGAAGAAAAAAAATATGAATATGTATTGCATGTCAACTTCCTGGTGGAAAAAAGCAAATTTTGATAATTATATTAGGTAACGCATAATCCAATGTTTAAACATTCCCTTAAGTGATTCGATTTCGTGAGTTGCATTATTATTTTTTTTAACTTATAACGGTTAAAAAATAACAATGTGTTTCATTTAAAAATGTGATCTGATGCAATAACACTGATGGTATTTCATTTCATTTTATATTATATTTCTGTGTTAAAATATTTCAATTTTTTAATCAAAAGGATAGATCTGAAACAATCAAGTGTAAAAATTGCCGTAACTCAATATGGAAACTCACAATAATTATCTTTGGTTTTTCATGATTTATTTCGCTTTTCTTTCTATTAACATTCAACCTTAAGTCCTATAATAAACTAAAGAAATGATTTGTTTTATGAGTGCATTATAGTTGAAAATTGGAAGAATGTGCAGGAAGGGATATGGATAGTTTCAAAACCAGCGATTTTGATACAAAAGTGTAAACTAAATGTGAACAGCTTTACAAGTTTATTGACAAGATAAGTTAAAGGTAATTGGATAAAAACACAACATTAGCCTAAAACAAATTGGAATCGCTAAATGCATTTATCTAATTTTCCAGGTAACTGGTGTTTGGTTTGCTATAAACCAACTGTTACTAAACCAACCAAACTACCAGGTAATGGTAAACAAAATCTTTTTACAAGTAAATTTTACACTAAAACAAAAATTTATGGTTGAATTGTTAGTTAAAAAAAGAGGATAGTTTTAAAGATTCTTTAATTGATATATATTTTTTTATTTCATGGATTCCTCTCTGGATTAAAGCAAATGAATAAAAAGTTTCTTTGATTTTAAAATAATTGTTTTAGAATATAAGTGAAATTTTGAAGGAATTGGAAAAAAACTTTTATGGTCATATACTGTTTACTTTTCAGGAAGAGACTAAAATTGTCGTCATTGGTTAATTTTCTTGTGTGATACTTTTCAAATAGCAAATAAAAAATGTAAACAAGTAAAAATTAAATTAAAAAAAAAAAATTGCTGTGTAAAAAGCAAACTAATTGTTTCTCACCAATGTGAAACCATTTTTTATATTACTCACTTATTTTTTTTATTTACTTGTATTGATGACTTAAGTTGTGTTTAATTGTTAGTTCCTATCTATAAACACTGTTTTGATGAGGCCTATAGATGTCTATGATTGTTAGAGTTGCAGTAAAACTAGAGATTCAACCTACACAACTTCCAGGTATCGTCTTCATTTTGAAAGACCTATCCAATGATATATATGCCACTCAATAGGGTGCGTAAAAAAAAAATTTCATCTCTACTGCCATTTTGAATTTATAAAAACAAAACCTAGCCTATAACCATCGGACAGTTAAGACGAATCGATAGAGACTTTATTCATTAAAATCCACCCAGCCATAGGGATGTTTCGAGGGTATAAAGAAATCCATATACCCAGATACGTGTGAAACACATAACCCTTCTTGGCAGTCGGGTAAAAAAGTATTCTCTTTTATTTAGATATAATTCTATTTCTAATTATTCTAAATATCTTTATTAATTGTCAGTTAAAAATAGAAACCAAATATTCTACATACAGAATAGTTTGATATTTAGCCTAACTGAATATTCAGTGCATTCCTAAATACATTACGTCACTTATATGGAGGACTAAAATACAGACTTTTGACTTTCGTAAATATGATTGCCATGAACATATTTAAAAAAAAAATATATTGTGCAATGAAAATTGAAAAAATGATACCATTTCAAAACAATAATGGAAGGAAATTTATCAATAAAATATACATACCGACTACCACTCATCACATAGCCCACAGCTTCAAATGATTGAATCTGTTCACTTGTAAGACCTATTTCACCTCTTCTTGGTATTCTTTTACCCTCAGCAACATATGCAGCCATTGCAGCTCCTTCACCCGGAAGTAAAGCTTTTCCATAACTAAAGTGAGAGTACCATTTAATACAAATTATTAGTATATTTAAAAACACTAATTAATGAACTCAATAATTTCATATTAATATAAAATTCTCAGCTAAAAGACCTTTCTATTTTTAAATGGCAAGTTTATTAAACTATAAATATCGATCAAAACAGGTTTTTAAGATCGAAACCGAATTTTAGTAATTCTATTTTCAGCTGAAAACGAAAATGTCCCTAATTTTTTTTTAAGTACACATACATAAATATATACATAATTATTAACTAATTATGTAATTATACGTTGGCTCTCTGTGCCCAAGTTGGCTCTCTGTGCCTCTGGCCTAAACTTTTAATTTTAAATAAAATGCAATTCACCAATGTGTAAAATGATTTTCTTACACAAATTTCATCTAATCAAAAAAAAGGCTTTATCTGATAAATAATCTGTTTCTAACTTTTAAAAAAACACTAAAGCAAAAAATTCTAAACAAAATATAGAAATTCCAGAAGTTAAATAAACCACAGCTTTATTTAAGAGGCTGTAACAAAAACAATGCATTTTTCTTTTTCAATCAATGGAAGAAAAAAAAAACAAAATAGATTTGTGAATGTAAAGAAAAGTTTCCGAAGAGATTCATTATTGCTATGAAGGTAAATTAAAGCTAAAACATGTATCATATAAAACAAAAGTAAATTCATAATCAGCAAAATATTTTAGAACCCATTTTTGATGAAGAAATTTCACTGCCACATATTTAATGAAAAAATAATCACAATATGGAATAAATTTTATATCATTTGAAGAAATAGCCGTAAATTCACTTGACACTTTCCTAATGAATTTTTCTGGATTTGGTTAGATAAAGCGAGCATTAGGAAGATATCATTCATGAAAAATGAAAAAATTTCAGAAAGCTGCTCAAGACATGTGAGAAAAAATTGACACGGCTGTACTAAGGAAAATTATACAATCATGGAAATTTTGAACCAGAGCTATAGCCAAGAGTCAAAGATATCCAAGCAGGGTTGTTTGGTTTAACCATTTAGTTTAAAAAACGTTTTTTTTCACCCCTAATGCTTTCATTTATTTTACACATTATTGAAAAAGTGCAAAATCCAAGTTAAGCAAAGTGTTACAAATTTATTAATTCATCATTTTTCTAAAGTGACAAACATTTTTAATCAATCCAACTTTTCTTATAAGCTATAAATCTACGTGGCAGAGTAATTAATTTTTTCTAAAATTAGCTGGAGAGAAAAAAACAAGTAGTTTTCTTTCTTCATTTCAATAGCCAAAATGGCAGATTCGAGCTAAAAATGCACTTTTACTTCTTAGATTGATTAGTTAAGATTTACTAAGGATTATATCATGCCTCAAAGATGACATAATCATATGTAATTTTCTCCATTGCTTACTCTTTGTTCTGTATGATAATTAGTGATTGGCTGTGAGTTTTCTTTGCTCTATTGGGTTTGGTAAGCATTTGTTTTTCTTACATTCCTACATTGGGACTGGGTTTTTGCATTATGATTTTATTTTGTTACCAGCAGGGTTGACACGATTTAAACCAATTCTTTTTTTTTTAGAGCAAATCTAATATTTTCTCATTTTTGTAATTTAAGTGTTTCAAATTATATAAATAATTTCTACTTAACAATCTTATCTCAGCATTGTGAGACTTAGTGAGTTTGCATGCATGTAGAATGCAAATTGCATGTGTTGGTGAACATATATGAAGCTCTAAAGAGAAAACTTAAAACACGTGAATTTAGCAAAGATACAATAGATTAAAAATATTCAATATTTAGTATAAAATATTTTCCTTTGAAAAAACATAGGATTTACAATTAATAATATAAAATGACATTTAAAATGACATTCAAGCTGTAAAAGAAAATTTCCTTGATTGGGGAGATTATCTTTTAAGAATAAAAAATAAACTCAAGATATGAAGTCGAATAAAAAGACATTGAAAAATTGGAAGCACCTGTTTACTTTTAACTAAAATATATGTAATAACATATATATTTAAATCCTCCATTGCATAACCGAACCCACTATTTAGATCTGACAGGAAAATGGGAGGGAGGGGGGGGGGGGAATCGAGATAAAGTTCGCTTGAGACATAATAGAAAATATTCTCATAAAAATGCCTACAAAATATATATTAATTTTTATTTTAGACATTTAAAAGTAATACATATTTATAACATAGCTTGGAAAAAAAGCCTGTGTATTAGGTCTGATGGCTGTTTAAATGTTTCAGTTGATGACAACTTTTATAAAACTACTTTCATTTTAAGATCAATGTTTTCAGTAGTCTAAAACAGCTGGTAAATAGGTATTTCTGTTTATTTTACTGTCGCCTTTTTTTTTTTTTCCTAACCTGGCAGTTTCAGAGGAGAAATGTCAAATGACAATACACACTACTTCTTGAATCGTGTATAGACTCTACTATTAAGTTCAAATCATTCCAGGAATTGTTTACAAAAAGCTTTATTTTCAATAAAAGATAATTGTTCATGTAGTGTTGTAACAGAAAAATCAGACATCTCAGATAACAAGTATTTCAAAGAAATTATTCTGAATAGCCATGTGAAAGTATATTATATTAGTCGTGTGAAAGTATGTTATATTTATGAAACTACATCATGCACAGTAAAACCTCCCTAAAGCGACCACGTTCTGTTCCAATAAATTCTGTTTCTGCTCCGAGAAGTGGTCTCTTAATGGAGGTCATGTTTAAATGTAGATCTTAAGTGTTGAAAAAAGGTAACAATGTTACTAAAATTTATTTTCACATTAGGAAAAAATATGAAAATTTGAGAATCAAAACAAAAGTTAATTAGTGCAGAGTTTGAAAAATAAATACATTGATGTTTGCTTTAACTTTTATTTCCAAGTCCTTTCGAAGTTCAGTAAATAAATGCAATTTTTTTTTTTTTTTTTGGACGGGAACAAATGACGATTTTATTAATTTATCTATTTCTTTGAGAGTTTCCTGACAGAATAGGGCAGGGCAGTTTATTGACCGTCATCCTTACTTTGTCACCAGAGTTTAATTCATTGTCTAAAAAGGCACAAAGGGGTTTAAATGATTAAAAGTTACAGGAATAAATAAAATTTCTGAGCTTAGTTTAGAAGTTTGATGAATAATGCGCTCTCCGGAATTATTATTCTAATTCTAATAAAACCGTCTTCAAGCAACCAGGAAAAAATGGAATTTGTTTCATTTTGTTCAAAGAAATGGGTCGCTCATGGAGGGAGTTCAAATGGGGTGGTCTCTGAATAGAGGTAACATTAGTATTGAGCCTATGGGAGTAAATTTCGATTCATGAAAAAATGGTCGTTCAGGGAGGTGGTCGCACAGGGAGGTTTTACTGTATTTACTTATAGTACTAGTAATCAAAAGATTGTTTATTAAGATTTTCAAGGTATCAATGTTTCACTAAGTAGAGCATTTTATTCATGGAACATAAGTCATAGCTTTTACTAAAAATGTTTAAATTTGAAATGATTTCAATTTTCTACATAACTGATTGTAATTATTTATTTTTAAATGAAGTTATATTACCGTAATTTCAGATAGATAAGCCATGACTTATACATGTTTAAAAGTTAAATTTTACCTTTTGCAGATTATCAGTCAGTGCGGCGTATACGAAGTATTAACAACTTTTTCTAGAAAAGAAAATCAGAACATTTAATACTGTTGAGTGAAGAACCGAAAAACAACCTTAAAAATGCTTTGAGGATTGCAAATAATAATCATTCAAAATATATTGGGAATTCCGTGGCAGACATCTACACGATAATATAAAAAACGCAGAATTAACGCAAAACATTTGTTTTGGTTCATGAAAGAATTCAAAGTAGTATGAGAATTTAGTTTCATTCTCCTTTCGGTTAGGAATTCTGGGAGTACGGATTCTAGCAACCCAAAACGCTTGGCAAAGTTTTTGCTTTTTTTATAAACCACTATTAGTTCTGTAAGCATTTTTTAAATTTAATTAAAAAAGAAAAAATCTATGCATGGTTTCTTTCTGCATAACAAAATGTATTATCTATTCAAAGATAATGATTCCATTCTGATAACATTCAACTTCAGACTTCCATGAAGTTGAATAAACAAACTGCAGGCAGGTCTCTCCCTTTTTATAACTAGGAGTTTTTGGATTGCTGTAACTTTCTAAAGACTTATTATATTTTAGTAAAATTTTGTTACACAACTTAATTTGCTAATATTGCAACTTGCTGAAAATTTGAACAAAATCCATGAATTAATAATGGAGATTTTTTTTAATATTATTATTGAGAAGAAAAAACAGGTTTTGCTTTTTGTTATCTTTCTTTTACTTTATTTTTTCTGTTTGCTTGCAGCTCAATAATTTCCTTTTCCCCCATACAAGCAATGTCAAGTTGCTTGCTGACATATTTACAGAATCCTTTCTATACTTACAGAATAGAATTTGAATGGTGTTGCATCATCATGGTGTTTTAACAGAAAATAAAACTGGATTCTCTTATTTTCTTTGCGTGTCGCACTTGTAAATGTTGTATTTTTTATTTTCAATTAACATATTGTTTTTCTTTGTTTATTTTAAAACATTCTTAGAACATTTTATTTTAAATATTTACGGAATATATCTTATTGTATACCAATTAATTTCTGTTAATAGACAATGTTTAGAGTTAGCACTGAAGAGATTTTCAAAAAATTCCGTTTGTAAGTCCCTCCGCACTTTTGCCAATAGTTCATGTTGTCAAATTATAGCACAAAATTTGGCACTCGCCACTCGCCAGATGTCGAATAACACTTAAAACGTGGTGATTAAATTTATTGTCCTCACTCGGCAAGCACGATGGTTGAAAGATCGATGCCAGGGAGGAAAGGGGTGAAATTCGTTGGGAATTTACGGCGTCCAAATCGGCGATTCTTCCGAACATAAGAAAAGAAAGTAGCAGGGGTGATTCTGTCTCGAATTTTCCGAAAAAGTAAGGCATTCGTTTCCGAGGGAAAAAAAAAACGGTCATCAGTCCGAAAATTGATAAAAATATCGCTAATTTCGATATGGTTGCCGAAAAAAATCAATTTCGTCAATCGTTCGTAGAAAAAAAATCATCAATTCCGTCAAAGAATCGCAGAAAAACGTGAATTTCGCCCAAGGACCACGTAAAAAACACGAATTACGTCAAACCATCGCGGAAAAAATGCAAATTTCGGGAAAAGCTCGCGGAGAAAACGCACCTTTTGTGACAAGATCGTGGAAAAACGCAAATTTCGTCAAAAAATCGCTGAAAAAAAACGCAAATTTCGTGAAAAGGTCACGGAAAACCCAAATTTCGACAAAAAATCGTGAAAAAAAGTCACAAAATTTTACAAAGTATCGCAGTAAAACACAAATTTCGTGACAAGATCGTGGAAAAATGCAAATTTCGTCAAAAAATCACTGAAAAAACACAAATTTCGTGAAAAGATCACGGAAAAAACGCAAATTTCGACAAAGAATCGTGAAAAAGAGTCACAAAATTCTTCAAAGTATCGTGGAAAAACAAATTTCGTGAAAAGATCGCAGAAAACGCAAATTTTGTGAAAAGATCGCGGATAAAACGCAAAATTCGTGAAAAGATCTTGGAAAAAACGCAAATTTCGTGAAAAGGTCACAAAAAATGCAAATTTCGACAAAAAATCGTAAAAAAGAATCACAAAATTCTACGAAGTATCGCGGTAAAACGCAAATTTCGTGAAAAGATTGCAGAAAAACGCGAATTTTGTCAAAATATTGCGGAAAAACACAAATTTCGAGAAACGATCGCGGAAAAAACACAAATTCCGTCAAAAGATTGCAGAAAAAACACAAATTCCGTCAAAAGATTGCAGAAAAACACAAATTTCGAGAAAAGATCGTGGGGAAAAAACGCAAATTTCGAGAAAAGATCGCGGGAAAAAACACAAATTTCATGAAAAGATCGCGGAAAAAATGCAAATTTCGTGAAAAGATCGCGAAAAACGCTAATTTCTCTCATGCGATATATAATTTGATTAATTATATACGTTAAAATGGTAAATTAACATGAGCAGAAATACGTCATGAAAGCAAAGCCCGGATATGAAGTTTCACGGAAGAATGGACGTGTCTTGAATGTAATTAATGTAACTTGAAGAAAGCTTTAATAACACAAAGTCATATTCACTTAAAAACAGAATGCAGTTTATTTATAAACATCTTGAAGGGTTGACAGCATGATAATTCACATGATAACTTCTCTAGTAAACAACAGTCATGAAGAATGAAGACTTTGATACAGGAATAAGCACAATTAATTTACATATGAAAAACTATTTAAAAGCATTTAAAATTCTATGAAACGTAAATATAAAAAGGTACTCTAAACGTACGTCCAGGATAGAGTCCCAGCCCCTATCCAGTTCATGAAATATTGCTTCCATTAGGAAGACTAAAAAGTGCAACATTACAGTGTTTGCATCACGTATTTATCCAAAATGGCTCGGATTGAAAACATCGTTTGGGAGCGACGTCCGCCAAACGGACCAATCAGAAAGCGGCTGCAAAGATCGATTAAAGAAGCGATATGCAATGTCGCCATCTAGCGGAGAAAATATAACTACGGAAAATTAAACTTAGTCTGAAGATGGATTTTGCCGGTGTAGGATGACAAGATATGGATGTAATAAAAACAGAAAATGGCGGAAGTTAATACGACCACCAAAAGATTAAAGAGGAACTTAAATCAACTGGATATTAACAGAAAACAATATGGAAAGGTAAGTTTAAGTTAATTCATGTCTATTGTTGTTATTATAATGAAATAAATAAAAGTAAATAAGAAACTTTATGAAATGTGAACTTAGAAAGAAAATGATGTAAGTGGAATGAAATGATGGTATAAATAGATAAGGGAGGCGATGAGAACCACAAAGTTTTATGATTTCCATCAAATGCCCCCCCTCTCATTGCCTCATCTAACAAAAAGAGTCAAACTACTCAATCGGGACAATCTGATCTGCCCAAGAATGAGTGACTCAAAGGATAAGGACTTAAAGAGGTTCAAAGAATCAACATCACAAACATTTCCACAATTTAATTTAACCAAAAAGGATTAACAAATTAATGAATAAAGTTAAATATTTAAACTATGAAACAGTAACCCTCTTTTATTCACTTTCCTCTATTTAAGCTCAACAGAACTAGAAAAATTCACGATTCAACTGAACCGAAAATGAACCAACTCAATGATTCAAAAGAAGTTAACACTTCAAAAACTTTAAACAATGAAGCCTAAGCACTTCAAAGGTAAGAAAAATTTAAACTACCGTATTTTCGGGAATACCCGCCGCACCCACCGTAAGCGCCGCACCAATGAAAATCTGTTTTTAAAAAAAAGTTTATCGACGTAAGCGCCGCACCCGAGGAGCTGATATTTGTACAATCTAAATTCCGGAATCGTTTCGACCGCAGCTTTTCCGGATTTTAGAGGTCTTGAAATATCGTATAGAGACACTTAGAGGTCTGCACGGGCCAAAATTTCCGGGCCCGGTCCGAAAATTCTAGGTCGGGACTTCCCGACTCGTAGAAAAAAATTCGTCCCGGGACTGCCCGATTCGCAGAAAAAATTCGGAACGGACCAGCCCGATACAAAAATTAAAAGTTCGGTCCAGCCCGTACAAAAGAAATATTGGCCCGACCCGGAAAAAAATTTAAAAGTTCGACCAGGCCAGAGACTGCCTCGGAAAAAAGTTAAAATCTCGGCTCAGCCCGAGTGAATTTCTATAAAACATTGATGAAGTGCCACAGGCTGTGATATTTATTTTTTTAATGAATATATTTCTTGTATGTAAATGTTTCAGTTATCATTACTATTATTAATCCAAATTCTGTGTATTGAAGTGTTTTAAAAATCTGAAAAATGTTATACAGTAAAATCTGCTAAGACGGAATTGTATAAAAAAGAAAAAAAAAGCGTTATAGAGAAGATCCTCAACACGTTGTTCAGTTAAAAACAGGATTCCGTCATAGGCAGGTTCTTTTCACTCATTTTACTATATTTTAATTTAGCTATATTTTAATAAGCGTATGAAATCTACTACTCTTTAAATAGAATAAATTTTTAATGTTTAATTGTAGAATAATGGCGATTTAAAAATGTATGCATTTTTTGCAAACATTTTTGGTCCAGGCCTAATTTTACTGACCTTTGAACGGACTAGGCCACGACGAGACAATGATTTTCATATGGGCTTTGTCAAAACTAGGACTGAAAATTTTGGATCGTGAAGACTAGGAATGAAACCAGTCCCGGCTCTGTACAGAAAAAATAAGTTAGGTCCAGCCCGGCCCGATCTTTCAGGAAAAAAGTAAGGCCATAACCCGGCACGGACAGAAGCTTCAGAAAAGAGTATGGTCCGGCCCGTGCAGATCTCACACTTTTCATCGTAAGTTATGATACATATCTTCATAATAATTATCATCATATAATAAGTTTAAGGAAAGAGAAGAAAATTTACGAATCCACTTTGCATTAAAAAAATCTCTTATCTCGTTACCTCTTTTTTTCTACTGCATTCAAAGTTCTTTTCAAAGAAGCAAAACTGAAACTATTACACGTCAAGGTCATAGGGCAATGTGTCTGAGAACGTTCGGTCCGAGGAGATGGAGTGAATTTGAAATCAAGTGTGTTTATCTTTTTAGTTGAGTCAAGAGATAACAAAATTACATGTTAGTTTTTTGATTATAAATGCATACTTGAACTTGAGTGATTTTATTAGGCGCTTCTTTAAAAATAAAGATTATAAACATTAAAAAAAAAGATAAAATAAGTATTTTTGTTGAGAACTCTTCGTAACGAAACAATTTTTAACCATATCAGCATAAAAACCATTGTTTTGAAGAAATTCAGTCGGGCCGAGATTTTAAATGTTTTCCGGGCCAGGCCAAACTTTTAGCTTTTAAGCCCGGGCCATTAATTAATTTATTTTTTGTACGGGCCATGCCGATTTTTTTCCCCCTATGGTTCGGCTACTTCACTCAAGGGTAAATGCCCGTTCGTTAATGTTAATCCTATGGAAGAATTTTTTTTAAAAAAAAAATACATGATTCGCATTTCAATATGCTTAAATTTTTTTTTTTTTTTTTTTTTTTTTTGCGTCGAATAGCTGAGGTTGATATCTAAAAAGACCCTTTTTCGATTTTGTTTACAGATGTTTTTCGTAGTATACTTCGATTTTCGGAATCACTTTCGAAAGTGAAAGTATTCTAGTAGAAAAAGAAAAAAAAAAAAAAAAAAAAAAAAACCTTTAAACACAATCGAAAAAGTAAAAATGACTCTTTGTAGAGACCGATCTCAGGTATCCAATGCAAAAAAGATCATTTAAAAATAATGGAATGCGAACGACATATTTAAAAAAAATTTTCTTTCTTAGGATTTACATTAACGAGCCGGTGTTTTTGCGTGAGCAAAATAGCCCAATATTTATATCGCGGAAGTCGGCCCACTTAATTTGTTATATTGGTCAGGACCGTTTATTTTGTTGTTCGCCCGATCCGGCTCATTAAAAAAACTGTACCAATTCTGCTGACCCGGCCGGTTCAAAGTTTGAATTCATTTTGTTTGGTCGAGTCGGGTACGGCTCTATTTTAGGGGCCGAGTTTATAGAGTCCGGTACTGAAAAAAAAAAAAATCTTGCTCTCCAGTGTTTTTACTATGTATTAGTATTAGGAGACCCATTCCACAAAAGTTCTATGCCGGGATTTGATATTTCTCTAGTTAGAGACCAGTGGTGTAGTCGTAAAAAACACAGAGGGTATACGCTCAAAGCAGAGGGTATACGCTCAAGGCAGAGCGTATACCCTAGAGTGTATATACTATGGCTATCTTGAGAAACAGAGGGCATACGGTGCTCCTTAAATAAATCCAGAGGGTATACGGCGTATACCCCCGTGTACCCTCCACTACATCCCTGTTAGAGACCAGTAATTTCAGAGAGTGAGCACTCTGTAAGCAGTTTTGCTTTGCAAGTGGAAGGAAAGGGTGTTTATTAAAAGAAAAGCTCGCGACAGCTATACATTCCAGTATCCGGAGGGTAAAGTAATTATTGATGGATGCGCAGAAAATGTAATCATTTTTAACTTGAGAACCGGTGAGACAAATGTTATTCATCTCGCTGATTGTTTAAAAATAAACAAAACAAATAACATTTCTCGGACATCTGCGGTTGAAGGGCATTTTCTAAAATTTTGGTACGTATTCGAGAGCATGAAACTATTGATCAAAGGGGGGGGGGGGGGGGGGGGAAATGGCGTCGTAAAATATTGGTTTGACAAAAAAAAAAAAAAAAAACATAAGACATTGTTGTAAAAGAAAAAAAAATCATCGTATCCGCCGCCCTGGCGTAAGAGCCGCACTTAGAATATTTTATACTTTCAAACTCGTATGCGCCGCGGCTCATACGCCCGAAAATACGGTATTAAACATTTAACGCTTTTAATAAGCAACTAGAAAAATTTTAAAGAACAATTTTTAAAGTTAAACAGCATTGTATTGAGAATCCATCAAAAAGGGAAACGTAGATCTTTACCAGATATTGGCTATCAAAAGAAATCCCCCAGGTCAATAGACAGGGACTGGTATATCCTAGACCAAAAAGGGTAACAAGCCTAACAAAAGAATCAGTTCCCAATAAATATAGATAATACAATACAATTTACAAAAATACATGAATAAATACGTACCAAATAAAGTAACGTTTTCCAATTTGGAAAAGTTACAACCAGCAGATGATGGCATCTTGATCATCTCCAAAAATCAACATTTTAACATAATATAATGCAAGAAAAATATTTTTATTACAATTCAAAAATGTATGAAGCAAAACTTTTAAAGTCCAAAGCTGAAAAATAAAAATTCAAGAACATCATGAAAAATACTAATCCAGGCATGTAGAATCATGAGACAATACAACGGCTCTGACATAAAACTGTCTAACGTATCCATCACAAGGATGGATATAGGGCTCATACATGCATCTTTTAGTCTTCTAACAAACATTCACAATAAATGGGTGGCGATCTAAATGCCTAGAAGTAGAGAGAACAAGTTAAAAATAAGCAAACATTTTACATTAGAGTTCAATAATAAAATCAATCGGTTTAGAAAATATATTTAGATAAACCCAAAAAAAAAACTTTCTTTAAATAACTTCAAATTAATTCTTAGTCTAAATAGATACAATTTTTTAAAATAGATACAATTTTTTAAAATAGATACAAGTTTTTAAAACTAATAGGAAATGATCAAGAATGCTGGTGATGAAGAAAAAATTGGTACTAGTATGCTTTAGGTAAATTAACAATTTAAAACTACAAATGACTACACTTTTCATTAAAAATACAACAGTTAGAAAAAGTGCAAGTACAATATGTCTTAAAGGAATTTACCAGCATAACATTTAATAAAAATACAATATGAAAAATTTATATATTTGACTAAGGTACAATATGAAAAATTTAAATACAAAGAACTATTACACATTAAACAGTAGTTTAATGAAGTTCAAAACCTCATTTCTGGTCAACGGCTTGGTAAAAATATCTGCCAAGTTGGATCTGCTACGCACGTGAGACAATAAAAATTCATCCTTATAATAAAGATCTCTGATAAAGAACAACTTGACATCAATATGTTTTGACTTATAATTCTCCACTGGAGACTTAATAAAATCAATCACTGCCTGATTGTCAGCCTTCATTACAGCTTTCCCCCCAAGTACAGAAATAATTCCTTCATGCACACATTCGCTGCGTATCCGGTCAAACCACACCAGGTTCTTGACGGCCTCAGTCATTGCGACGAATTCAGACTCCATAGTCGATAAACTGACGCACTTTTCTTTAAAAGTGCGCCAGTCGACAGGAGCTTCGTCTAGCATGACTATTTGGCCGCCGATCGAGGTCCAGTCATCGCGGTTAGCCGCGAAGTCGGCGTCAGAATAAACCACTAAATTATTGGAATAGCACGAGAGTCTAAGCTTGTAATTCTTTGTAGATTTAACATATCCCAGCAGCCTCAAGAGACCATCCCAGTGAACAATACCAGGGTTAGACTGAAATTGACTCAATACATTCATGGCATAGCAAATATCAGGACGGGTACGATTTGCAATAAATGAAAGACATTCCAGAACACTACGATATGGAAAATGTGACATTTGTTCAACATCGTGATTGGAAACCAGACAATTAGACCTTGAAAAGACAACCCCTTTGCTGATAGGCAAGGTAGAAAAAGGTATTTTGAACTTATCAAATCTGTTACATACTTCTTCAATGTAATTTGACTGATGTATGACAACTCCGGATGGAGTATCCTTGAACTCAACACCCAATAACTTCCTAGTTCTACCAAGCTCTTTAACATCAAATTTAGATTTAATGTGGGTCAAAATACAGTCAATCAGCTTCTGAGTTTTACCAAAAACCACGATGTCATCAACATATAATAAAAGTACAATTCCAGATTTAAAAATATAAACACAGTTACATGATTCCAATTTTCTAAAACCTATTTCAATTAATGCTTTATGGATTTCGAAAAACCATTCTTTTCCACTTTGATGTAATCCATATAACGCCCGGTCCAGTTTGCAATAAAGGGGCTCTTTCCCGGGCTCAACGAAACCGGGAGGTTGTAGCATGTACACATCCTCACTCAGTGGTGCGTACAGGTAGGCACAGGTCACGTCACACTGAGTCTGCGACCACCCGCTACATGAAACGAGAAGGGAGAAAAAGAATCAGATTACGCCGAAATTAACAACTGGGCTAAAAGTCTCATCATAAGACTCGCCCTTAATCTGTTTGAAACCTTGGTCAACAAGGCGAGCCTTGTGCCTGGCGATCCGTCCAAATTCATCCCGTTTCGTCTTGTAAGCCCACCGGCAACCTACTGGCATGACATGTACCGGCAATTCAGCTAAGTGCCAAACCCCTTGTTCTCGCATTACCCGTATTTCGAGCTCCATTGCTTTCCACCAGACCGAACTTTGTACTGAATTACATGCCTGTTTGAAAGTTCTGGGAGTGTCGCTTTGATGTACTAGTCATGCTCTTGGATAAACTAAATTCGAATCAATAGAATCAGCATCCTCGTCGTCAGATGTAGAAGAACTATTAGGAACTAGTACGATGCCAGAATAACGATTAGCTCCAGTAAAATCAAAAAGTTCAGGCTGAAATTTAATACATTTTTCCTCACAATATTTCTTCACATCATTCAAGGATCTTAGGCAACGGGTCTTACCTGACTCATAATAATAGATGTCAGCTCTATCACCTTTCTTACGGATAGAAGGCTTTCTAACCCAACTAACATCCCTTAAAGGGGAAATAGTGGGTTGAGTGATGCATCTGGACCCCGAGTCTTCACTCTCCCCACTCCCATGCGGGGAATCTAGAGACTCGTTGGAAGGACCTGGGATATCCTCAGGTACAACTTCAACAACTCTGTCCCAATTTTCCTCAGCATGAGGAGAGAAGAGAGTATAATCCTCGGAGCCCAGTGCAGCTCCACTGCGCTCAAGACCACAACATGATTCGTTAAAAGAAACATTGGAAGATTCAATAATTTCGTCAGATTCTGGAATCCAAACTCTGTAACCCCTTGTCCTAAAAGCATATCCAACCAGGAAACCCTTCTTCGCTCTAGCCTCTAATTTCCAAGTCCTTTGTTTAGGAATATGGACATATGTAACAATACCAAAGGGCTTTAAATGGCGAACTGGAGGTTTCTTTCCTCCATAAAGCTCGAAAGGAGTCTTCCCCAACAACTTAGGACATACTCTATTCCAAGAGTAGACAAAATACTTAAGGGCCTCGGGCCAAAAACTAGGATCAAGGTTACTATCTATCAGGAGTGTCCGCATACCGTCGGCTGCAGTTAACATAAACCTCTCCGCAACTCCATTTTGTTGTGGAGTATATACGTTCGTAAATTCATGACGTATACCCTTATCGTCGAAGAAATTTTTAAAGGAAATATTGACAAATTCCCCGCCGTTGTCTGTTCTAAAACTTTTGACCTTTCGGTTCAAATATGTTTCTGCCCTTATGATATGTCTCTTAACTACATCAAATGTGTCAGATTTCATTTTGAGAGGATAAACAGACACACGACGGGAAAAATCATCAATAATAGACAAAAAGTATCTCTCTCCATTCCTACCTTCGACACGACAAGGGCCCCACAAATCCGCATACAGCAGTTCTAAAGGATGGTTAGAACGTATATTTTTACTATACTTATGGGACACACTTTTCAGTTTACCCAATTTGCAAGATTCACAAAATAGATCAGATTCCTTTAAGCTCGGTAACTCCCGTACACCTTGTCTGCGACTAGTATGTGCTATCAGAGACTGACTAATATGACCAAATCTTTTATGCCAATGTAACATTATATCATCTTTCTTAGTAGAAAGAGATTCAAACTTGACTGATTTAGAAGAGGAAACAGGAATTTTTGGATATAAACGATAAATCCTATTCTTAAGATAGGCACTAAAAAGGTACTCGTCCCCACGGCAGAATTTCACCTCACCATTGTAACCAGAAAAGCTTAAACCATTTAGGTCTAATTGAGGCCCCGAGACTAAATTCCTACGTAATTGATCAGAGTACATAACATTACATAAAGTAAAAACTCTCTGACCAAAACGTAGTTTGACATCACCCCTTCCTTTAATGGGAAACAAAACATTTTTGACAGCAACAGACATCTCATCATTTAAAACTTCAAAATTTGAAAATAAATTTATATTACTGCAGAAATGATGGCTCGCACCGGAATCAAACACCCAATCACCGTCCTTCACTACATTACTTAAACTAGAGTGAGAAACAAATAAATTGGACTTACGTGATGAGTTTGATAAGTCACGGCGAGAACCACCATCCCTCCGATTAGAAAAACTGGAAGATGAACGTCTGGCATGGCAAGGAGTCTGTCTTCGATGTCTGGAGTCTCTCTGAGCAGGGGAAGAGGATTCATAGGAACAGGAATCTGAACCATCAGCTAGCTGATTAGAATCTGAAGAGCCACCGCAGTATCTATCAGGAGACCGATGGCGAAAAGAACTGGATCTATCCGATGAGTAATCATGTCGATAAGATGGAGACGGAGAAACATTTCTTTGATGGTAAGGACTGATTGGTCTTCTTGAAAAACAATTTTTCTGAAGATGGCCTAATTTACCACATTTCCAGCACTTCTTTCCCTTGGGTTTACGAAAGCGAGACCTCTTTTTAGAAAAATTCGAAGACTGGTGTAGATTCGAAATGTTTACTTGTTTAGCACCATCTTTATCACGTAAACGTTGACGAGTTTCTTTGGATACCAATTCATCAACGACCAAATCAAATTTAAAAGTGTCATCAGGCCTACTTAATAACTGCTGTACTATAACGTCATAGCTTGAGGGTAAGAAACGAAAAAACTGGTAACAAATAATTTTCTGAAAATTTTTTATCAATCTGCTTAATTTCCATGTAAATCTTCCTCAATCGGGTAGCAAATAAATTTACTGACTCACCATGTCTGATTCTTCCTTACATCAATTCGTTAAAGAAAGTCATATGATGAGCGCGTGTGTCGGGGTGAAAATTTTTTCTCAACTTTTCCCATGCTTCTACAGGATCTAGGCAATCATCTATAATTCTCTTGAATTCGGCTTCCACATTCAAATAAATTAATGATTGAGCCTTGTTAGCATGGGCAATAAAAGAATTTCTAACATCAGCAGTAACAGTAATACTTATTTCTGGTGCTCTCTGTTTCAAGCTAATAATTTCCCACAATTCCTTTTCCATTAAAAGATATTTCATGTCGGAACTCCATGTGGCATAGTTCCTGGAATTTAACTTGTCAATTACATTAGAAGCCATCTTGGGAGATTTTAAAAAAAAAGCAAAAAAAAAAAAAAAAAAAAAAAAATTCAAGCAAAAATACTGTTTCCCCCCCCCCCCCCCCCCCCCCCCCCGCCGACATTTTCATCCCTTTCTTCATTTTCTGTCAAACTCAATCAAGATAAACTGTAATAATCTTCAAATAAAAATATTTTTCTTCTAAAAATCAGCAAAATAAAAGTTATTTTAAATAAAGTATGGTAAATATGCAAAATAATGTTAATAAAAATGGTGTAAAAAGTCAAAAATCTGTAAATAAACGTAAAAGTTCATAAAAACGGCGAAAAAAATCAAAGAAAGTTCGTCAGAAACAAAAAGTTCACCAGGAAAAATAAATGTTCAGGTAAAGTTCGTCAGAAAAATAAAGTTCAATAAATAATTCAGTGCTTCTTTAAATAAATATAACAGTTCAGGCTATTGTAAAACAAAAATAAATAACTAAAGTTCACCTTTGAAATAAACTTGAAGTCTCCAAATTAACTTGAAAGATCGTTTTTCAGCAATCCAAACTTCTGGACATTCATTGCCCATAACCACATCTCATGCGATATATAATGTGATTAATTATATACGTTAAAATGGTAAATTAACATGAGCAGAAATACGCCATGAAAGCAAAGGCTGGATATGAAGTTTCACAGAAGAATGGACGTGTCTTGAATGTAATTAATGTAACTTGAAGAAAGCTTTAATAACACAAAGTCATATTCACTTAAAAACAGAATGCAGTTTATTTATAAACATCTTGAAGGGTTGACAGCATGATAATTCACATGATTCAATTCAATTCTTCTCTAGTAAACAACAGTCACGAAGAATGAAGACTTTGATACAGGAATAAGCACAATTAATTTACATATGAAAAACTATTTAAAAGCATTTAAAATTCTATGAAATGTAAATATAAAAAGGTACTCTAAACGTACGTCCAGGATAGAGTCCCAGCCCCTATCCAGTTCATGAAATATTGCTTCCATTAGGAAGACTAAAAAGTGCAACATTACAGTGTTTGCATCGCGTATTTATACAAAATGGCTCGGATTGAAAACATCGTTTGGGAGCGACGCCCGCCAAACGGACCAATCAGAAAGTGGCATCGAATCGATGCAGACAGAGATTCGATGCAAAGATCGATTAAAGAAGCGATATGCAATGTCGCCATCTAGCGGAGAAAATATAACTACGGAAAATTAAACTTAGTCTGAAGATGGATTTTGCCGGTGTAGGATGACAAGATATGGATGTAATAAAAACGGAAAATGGCGGAAGTTAATACGACGACCAAAAGATTAAAGAGAAACTTAAATCAACTGGATATTAACAGAAATTAATATGGAAAGGTAAGTTTAAGTTAATTCATGTCTATTGTTGTTATTATAATGAAATAAATAAAAGTAAATAAGAAACTTTATGGAATGTGAACTTAGAAAGAAAATGATGTAAGTGGAATGAAATGATGGTATAAATAGATAAGGGAGGCGATGAGAACCACAAAGTTTGATGATCTCCATCAATTTCGTGAAAAGATCGCAGAAAAACGCAAATTTCGTGAAAAGATCGCGGAAAAACGCTAATTTCGTGAAAAGATCGTGGAAAAACGCTAATTTCGTGAAAAGATCGCGAAAAAAACTTAAATTTCATGAAAAGATCGCGGAGTAAACGCAACTTTCGTCAAAAGATCATGGGAAAAAACGCAAATTTCGTGAAAAGTTCGTGGAAAAAAAGCAAATTTTGTAAAATCCTGAAAAGAAAAAAAAAATTTGCAATATTTTGACGAAATTAGTGTTTTTACCGCGATCCTTTGATGAAATTGACGATTTTATTTTCTCTGCGAACAATTGACAAATGATTTTTTTCACCAACCATTTGTCGAAATTTCCAATATTACCCCCTGATATTTTTTGTCAGCATTTTTGGACGGACAACCATTTTTTTTTGTTGTTTTTATTTTATTATTATTTTTTTTTAACCAAATGCCTCAAGTATTCGGAAAACTCTGAACAGGATCACCCCTGTCACCAACCAAAAGTTATTTATTTTATTTTTATTATTTGTACTAAATTTAAAATGCTAATTTTTAAGGCGTTTTAAAAAATGCACGAAAATATTCAATAGGACATTTACAGTAGTACGTCACACACCACTTTCAATAAGTGCGGTTTTACGGTGATGCAGCGTATCTGATGGAATTTCAGGTTTTTTTTTTTAATTGTTTTCGGACACAGCGGCTTATCTACCTGAAATTACAGTACTTATATATTCAATAAAGTTTATTTTTATCGATAAATATGCATATATATGTAATAGGAAAATATATTTTTAAGAAACCCGGTTTCAACAAAAAAAAAAAAAAAAACCTGGTTTAAATCAAATAAAATGTTTTCTTTGGGTTTTTTCCAACTCTGTATCCAACAGAATAAAAAAATGACAAGCAAATACTAAATATATGCATATAAAATTAACTGCAAAATTTGTTTTTACAAAATGCAAACGACCTGCTGTAATAAAAATAAAATAAATTAGAATTTTATGATATATAAATTAAAATTTTATTACATACATTCAGAATAATGGGAACAGCTTGCATATTCGCCTGGAATCCCCAAACTTGTTTTTTCTTTTGCCAAGTAGCAATTGTCACCAACACTTTTTAAACGACACTTCCTTTGACTCTTACAATCAGGACAAAACGTTCAATTTAATTAAACCTACTTCCCTCAAAAATTCAAAAAACAAATCCCTATCCCTAAAAAGCTCCATGCAAAAATACCTAATCGCTATAACATCCTTACCCAAAATAGATGACAACACTTCAAAATTCCCTCACATTTCTTAACATCACTAACAGCAGGAAGACTAACAACAGGAGCCATAGTCAATGATAGCAACAATAAAATCAAGAACGGAATGAAGCGTGCAAAATTGCAGACACAATGACTTTGAAAAATCTAGGGTTGCCAGAACACTACAATCACAGGCCTAGAAGTGACTTTCTTCGAAAATATTATAGGAAATATAGGAATTGTTTTGAAGAAAATATAGGAACTTTTATATGTAAATACCCCTACACATGTTTTAATACACTTACATATGCAATATCAGGAATTTTTAACACTCTTCATGAGTAATATATTAAAAGTTTCAGTAGTTATATACACATAGTACATATTTTTTTTCAAGCTATATTTTTAAACATGTTTTACAATTATTTTCTAAATCATAACCACTTACAGCATTTGCATTTATCAATACAAACATAATTGAAATAAAGATTACTTAATTTACTTTTATTTTTTAAGTATAAATGAATTTTTTGTATGAATTACATTCATTTTATCCCTATAGAGCAAAAATTCGTGATCAATATAATTGTATGAAATTATGTGACTGATTGACTAATTATGTGATTTTCTTGCAACTGATTGTCAAAATTAGAGATTTTTATCAATGACCAATCGAGAAATTTTACAAATTTTTGCAGTGACTGAATAAAGAAATTTGTGATTTTGCCACAAGTGATCGACAAAATTTTAGATTTTTTTTTTCAAACAACCAATAGTTAAAATCTATGTTTTTTTATTTCAATGACCGACTGATGTTCTTCTGAGATGCATTGATGAAATTAGCATTTTCTTTCTGCACCTTTTTCACAACCGATTGATGTAAAATTTTTTAAAGTGACAAACTGACAAATTTTCGATTTATTTCCTCGACTGTTTGATGAAATCCATGATATTTTTTTTACCACAGGTGACTGCCGAAAATTAAGATTTTTATCAAAGAGCAATCGACAAATTTTGCAATATATTTTAACGACCGACTGACGAAATCTACAATTTTTTTTACAGCTAGTGACAGCTGAAATTTGCGATTTTTATCAACGAATGATTGTCAAATTTCTTGATGCATTTCAATGACCGATTGATGAAATCAGCTATTTTTTTAAGCGACTGATTGGTGAAATCTACAATTTCTTTTCCGCGAGTGACTGCCAAAAATTGATTTATATCAACAAACAATCAACACATTTTGCGATATATTTCAATGACCAACTGACGAAATCAGAGATTTTTTTGCCATGACCGATTGAAGAAATTCGAGTTTTTGCCACAATTGAATTACAAATCTACGATTGTTTGTTTCGAGTAAATTCCGAAATTTACGATTTTTATAAACAATCAATCGACAAATTTCACGATATATTACAACAGTAGATTGATGAAATGAGCGAATTTTAACACGACTTACCGAAGAAATTCGTGATTTTTTGTCGCAACTGACTGAAGAAATTCCTTTTTTTGCCACGCTTGATAGAATAAGTTTGCGATTTTCATCAGCAACATATTAACGAAATAAATTTTAAAAAAAAATAATCGATAGACGAAATCTGCTTTTTTTTTTTTTTTTTTTTTTTCTGTGACGCATTGGCGAAATTCACAATTTTTCTTCTGAGATCCATTGACAAAGATCACGATTCCCCCCCCCCCCCCACCGATTGATGAAATTTGCGATTATTTTCGCAATCAAATGACAAAGTTTCCAATGCTGTGACAAACCGAAGAAATTTGATTTTTTTTTGTTTTGGGGGGGGGGGGGGGGACGGGGGGTATAGGGTTGTCAAAAATTGTAATTTTTGTAAAGAAAAAAAAAATTTGAAATTCACCCAAATTTAAAAAATATATTCATAGAAAAATTACATCCGGATTGTGAAACTTCTTTCCTAAATAAAAAAATAATCATCAGGGTAGATGGCTGGAAAATATAGGAAAAAATAGGAAATATAGGAACTTTTTCAAATTTATAGGAATAATAAGAAATATAGGAGTGCTGCTAGGCTTGCAATCATCAGAAGTCTGTAGAGAGAAAAACACCACCTGCAGAAAATCGGCAAAAAAGCAACAATCTCCAGGCGAATACGGCAGGATAGCCAAAAAATGTGCTGCAGAAAGATTTTCTTGTTCAGCACACCAAAGACATTAAAAAATTTTTTGAATGAAAATAAACACATGACTTTGCATTAGTAACAAAATTGTATCACAGAACTTCTGGCAATTTAACTATTTATTTGAAATTCAAAAACTTTCAACATTGAATTTTTAAAGAAAGGGGAAATATATTTTTACTAACATAAAAATATAATAAAAAAACTTACTCCTTTTGTTAAATGTCTGTTGAATGTTCAAAAAAAGAGAGAATATTTACTTATTAACATCAAAAGTAATAATAAAAAAGCTTACTCTTTCGCTGAAAGTTGCACATGAGTTTTAGGAAGTTGTGGCCCAATAAGAGTCTCCTCTTCATCTTGTTCTAAATTTAATAACATAATATATGAATGTTAAATACATAATACAGAAACATAAAACAAAATTAATAAACATTGAATGCAGTTCTTTTAAGGAGGAAAATATGAAAAGAAACTAGATTATTACAGTATTGTTTCTCAAAACTAAAGACCGTCAAAACATTTATAAAAAAGAGAAAAATCCTTTTAATTGCATACATATAACAAAAGACATTAAAAAAATCAAACCAATTGCATTTGCTTATGTTGTTTCTTCAAAAAATTTACAAAAAGCCCTTTCTTTGCTCATTTGAGAACATGGAAATTGGAAGTATTACAATTTTTACATGCTAGCAATCAGAAACAATTGTACTAAATTACCAAAATGCTGCACTTTCAGTAGTTGTAGTAGAAGACAATTTTTGTGCCAACAGGGAATTAAACTTTAATAATAAAGAAGAACATTTATAGGTTAAGAAATAAACTTACTGCAACGAAAATTTAAAAAAAGTAATAATAAACAGTTTGAGTAAGTTAGAATTCCTTTTCATTTTAGAGGCATGCATTAAGTACAATATATCTACATGAGCAGTATAATAAGGGGCTACTATTAGGTTTAGCAGAACTGAAAATAAACTACTATCATACAAAGTGGCTTGTAAGCTTGTCTAAGTTTCTACCTACCAGCCACAAATCAAATCACTACAAATTTGTTTAAAGAAAGACTTCTTGATTTACAATAAGATTGAATGATATTATCATGACATGACCAGAGGCAATCTTATGTTATCAGATCACCATTTATTTCCCTTTGATTGGGAGATTTTTGGGATCAAGGCCACATCCTATAGGTGAAAACTGGGAAATTGAGTTAGTAGCCAGTGGCCGGTAGACTCAGCTTCATTAGTGGCCACTTTTTAAAGTTAGTGGCCACTATAATGTTTCAAACTTTCTTGACATCTAGATAAACTATAATCGTTGTATATATACACATTTTTCTATAAATCAGAGTTTTATACCAGCCAACTATTCATGATAAGACTAGGGAAGCAGTCAAAATTCAAGAAAATTACTTTAAAACCACAAAATCTGCTATATTAATTTTTTAGAATATATTTTTTGATTATTTGTATATGTTTATAAACACAATTATCAACCAAATTACTATTACTTTCTTTATATAAAAAATAACTAAATCAAAATTCCAACAGCTAAGTGTATACAATAAAAAAAAAAAATCAAATAAAACAATAAAATGTTATTTAGATTTCATTTAATAAGTAAATGTACTATTAACATACTACACAAATTACATACAGTTGAAATCTAAGCTGGTGAGTGTATTCCGCAGGATTAAACAGTATCTCTTGAAGAAAAATAATCTAACTGGTGAGAATGTGACAGGAGTTGAAATATTGAAGATACTGCAATGCTCCTTAAAATCTGCTTCCATCCAGTGAAAAAAAAAAAAAAAAGAATAAATTATTTGAAATGCATGTAGAATCAAAGCTGATGAATATATTTTGCAGAATTCTTGAAAAAAAATAGAAATTTCTTGTAAAAAATAAGTGAGGAGCTAGCATATGACGAAAAGTCGAAATATTGAAAATACAGCTAAATCGTTTGAAATCTGCTTGCATCCAGCAGGAAAAAGAATTAATCAGTTTGCTACTTAGGTGTAATCAAAGTAGAGATGCATATTTCCATGAAAAATGCTGTATTTTCGTTGGCGATCGTTAACAAAATTTATAATCGCCACTTGGCGAGTGGCGACTAAAGTGGCGATCGATGGCCGATTTTTTAATTGCCACTTTTACAACTTTAATCGCCACGTGGCGAGTGGCGACCGCTAATTTTCACCTATACCACATCCACCACTATCGCAACACCTGATGGCTTGCTTTATGACTGATTAAATAAGATCAATCATACATTTGAAAATCAGCTTATAAAATGGTTCAGTAAAAAATGTTGCTGCCTCCCAGACTTAAAATGTCTAGAAGAAAATTTTTCTGCCAGGCACTATAAGAAAATCGTTTTAAATAGATGTTTTGAATATATCGTTTTAAATACAACCAAATTTTTTATAACATTAGATGATTTTTGAATATAATAAATTTAATTATTTAAAAGTTTCTTTCTTTTTTAATATTCACATGTAAATACATTTTACAATTAAAAAGTTTGGAAATATTATAATTTGGTTTTTTTAAAATCTGGCAACAGCAGTAGACAGAAACAGCTATTTCAAACTATGAATTAACTAGCTATCCACAAATAACTGTCAAAAGTTTTAGAATTGTTTTGCTTCTTTTTTTCCCCTAATAACTTGTTTTTGTTTGAAATAGGTTTACGTATTTTTTCTAGATAACATTCTATATTCTCAAAGATGAATACTGACACAATCTATGATATATTTTCACATGATCTTTGCATGACATTATTATTGCAACTTTTTATTTTAACAAACTTTTACAGAACATTTAGACATAAACAATTACTTTACATGTAATTTTAATAACTGACATTCTTTTACACAGATAAGCAGTCAATATAAGTGACCAGAATTTCACAAAGATATCATTTAACATTAATTTAGGAAAGTAATTTTTAAGACGATCTTGCAAATAAAAAATATGACTGTTTATCGAATACAGGGTTCCCAGCAAGACAAGACTGGCAAGTTCCCTGACCAAATGGGCAACAACAAAATTTGCTACTTATTTTCACAATCCTTTATCAAAACTAGCAATTTTGTTCTGCAATCGTTCTTCAAATTTCTAGATTTTTTTTTTTTTTTTTTTGGCTATCGTTTGATGAATTGTGATTTTTTTTTTTTGGAGACTATTTGATGAAATTTGTGTCATTTTTCTCCAAGACTTTAGGAAATATTTGTAAATTCCCTGACTTTTCCTATATATTTTGAAATTTCCCTGACTACTTTAAAAATCCCTGACCTTTCTAGGATGCTGGGAACCCTGGAATATCAAAAATGATTTTTTTTAACAATGGTATTTTTATAAGAAATCTTTTAGTAAACAAAAACTTACTTTTCTTTTTTACTTCTGATTCACAACAGGAACTAGAAATATCACTAGAATTAGACTGTTTCTTTTTATTCTGTTTATGACAATTTTCTTTCTCTCTCCTCTTTCTTTCTCTTTTTTTCTTCTTTCTCTCCTTCCTTTCTCTTTTTTTCTCCTTTCTCTCCTTCTCCTTTTTCTTCTTTTTACTTTCCTTCTTAGATTTCTTTCTTTTTCCTTTATAAAAGAAGCAAAATATACAGTTAAAACGATGAAGAAAAATATTGAAAGAGCAATTACAAACCTTTATGCAAAAGAGTATGAATTTTTTCTCTCAGTTCAGAAACTATTTTTGATTTCATATTGGGAAGAATCAAAATCACTGAAGTTCGAAATACTACATATCAGAGTAAAATTTTAACAAATTATAATGTAATAAAAATTTATTACAAAAAATGTACTACTGTATTTACATGAATATTTCACACTTTATTTTTCAATTTCTTTAATAACAAAAAATACAAAAGACATGAAAGTTCTTTTCTTTAGTGTTTATTGATACTATTTTTTCAAAGGAATAATAATTATAAAAAAAAAAACTTAGAATAGCCAAAGAAATGATAATTATGAAATGTTTAGATAAACAGATATTGCTATAACTAACTTTTAAGATGATACAGTGCAACCTTCGTTTCAAAAATCACTTCTAAAAATACTGTTTCTCATAAATCAGGGTTCTCAGCAAAACATGACTGGCAGAGTTGCATAGAGCAACAGGAAGTAATGACTGTTTACAGGATCCAAAAGAAACTTCATCAAGAAAAGATGAAAGTTCTCAAACAAAAAACTATATAGGAAATGTTAAAAAATTGTAATAAATAATTTTATAGTACAGTCCTCCCCCACTTAATCGGGTCACGGATAATCGAATACCCTGCTTATTGGAATAGAATCCTCCGGAACTGAATTTATTCCTATTGGCTCTATGTTATTTTGCGCCGCTTAATCCAAATACTTTTTATGAACATCCCCGCTTAATCAAATAACAACTGTGTGACCGATGTTTGAAAATAGGCGTGGAAAGCATGTTTCAGCTGGAATTTTATTCACCCTTTTGTCATTTTCGGTTCCTTTACGCTGAAAACAAATTTTCATTTCTTCCTGCAATGATTTCGGCTGGCAGATGTATAATGGACCAGTATAAATAATGAAAATTAGAAGTAGCAAAGTTTTGTCCAAATTCAAACGAGCTGCATTAAGTGTGATGTAAACAATATAAATGTATGTACTGACATTAAAATATTACATATTTACTTTATATTAGTATTTGTATTTATTTTAGTATTATGCTGTTAATTAAAATACCATAGATGGTTATTTTGCCTTTTTATTACGCACTAATTATTACAGTTATGATTCCCCATTTAATGAAATACCCCGCTTAATCGAATATTATATCTGGAATTGCCCATATTCGTTTAAACGAGGATGACTGTATATTAAAATAATCTACAGGTAAATTAAAGGTATTTAAGTTTTGATTTGTTTAAATTTGCTAAAGTTTTCATTTTTTGTGACCTGGTTTTATTTACAAAATAACACATTTTAAAACAGTTTTTATGAAAAAGAATTTTACGAAGGGGCCTATTTTATTAAAAGGAATTTTATGAAGGGGCCTGTTTTATTAAGTTTATTTTTGTGAAAGGACTCATTTTATTAAGTTCATTTTTGTGAAAGGACCCATTTTATTAAGTTCATTTTTGTGAAGGGGTCTATTTTATTAATAGATTTTTGTGAAAGGGCCTACATAGACCCCAAATTTTGCCTGGATTGACCCCTATGTTCAAATCACTATTGCAAAATTTAAAATCCAATTTATACTTATTTTTTATTTTTGAAAGGATAGTAGTGATACATTTAAAAATTACTGTTGACAAACTTATTAGAAATTATACATTGTATTATTTAAAAAAAAGTTTTTCCCCCATAAATATGGTGAACAACTCCAGTAACTGATACCAACCAGAAATCGCAAATTTCGACAAACAATCGTGGAAAAAAATCAAATTTTGTCAAATGATATCCAAAACAAATAGTGAATAACATCAATCGGTTGCAGAAAAATATGTATTGTGAATTTCGAAAAATATAAATAGTCTGTCACAGAAAAATTCGTGAAATTTGACAAAGGATTGTGGGTTGGGGTTGAGAATGGTCGCCATAAAAACAATCGGGAAATTTGCAATGGGTAGTAGGAAAAAACATGAAATAGTTTTCAATAATTGTGAAAAGGAATAGCTATTTTCGTCAATGGATTGGGGGGGGGGGGAGGAAATTGTTTGGGAAGATGACTTTAGGTGCTTTAAGGGAAAAGATTGATTATTTTCTGTAAGTAGTTGGATGTGCCAATCCCAAAACTTTCTTCTATCTCATATTTTCAGGGGTCTGTTGAGGAAGAAATTGGGTCCTTTAAAGGACCCTTCACAAAATTTTTCATTCCAAAACAGGACCTTTCACAATTTTTTTCAAATCAAAACAGGATTCTTCACAAAACTTTTCACCTTAAAAAAGGACCCTTCACTAAATTCTCTGTAAAAAAAAAATAGGCCTTTTACAAAATTTTTCAGCTGAAAACTAAACCTTTCACAAATTTAACCATTTAAAAGTGAAATCTGATCTGTCACTTTTACATATATAAAGAAGATATATGTATTTTACATACATGTATCTTCTTAATAAACATAAAAAAGAACCTGAATATAACGATCATTTTTAATTCACAAAATTGGACTAGATTTTTCACAAGTGTAAAAAAGGTTTTCACAATTTCATAAAAACAGGACCCTGAGAGAAAAGTCTGGACAGACCCCTGATTTTAATATTTCAAAATGTAGTTACAAATGTCAATATTTCATTTATTAGTTCAATGCTATATAAACTTTGACTTTCATCTTAACTTTCTGCTTCAGTCAATTAATTGGAGTAAAAATGAGTTAATCTCCATCATAATATTTATTAAAATCAATAGTTTTACGTTATTCTGTTGTATAACAGCTGTTCGCGAATAGCTGGCTCATCAGGATGGGAAGTTCCTGTCACTTCAAAAGCCGCCGGTGTATAATAGAACTATAAAAAATAAAGAAAATTACACAAAAATCGCTATTATAGTTCACCCTTTCGGCAGAATATTTCCTAATTAAGGGAGGACCTAAAAATTTGGTTCAATTCTATGCATAACTTCATGCACTTTTCGATGGTACAATACTGAAAAAGGCACCAAAATAGCTATTACAGCGCCCACTTTCGGCAGAATTCTTACAAATGCAGGGAGGACTTTCTTGCCTTAACCAAAAACATACACATAAAAGTTATTCAATTCCATGCATAACTTCATACACTTTTCGATGGTATAATATTCAAAATCACACAAAAATCGCTATTACGGCATCCCCTGTCAGCGGAATTTTTCTAAATGGAGGGAGGACATTCTTGCCTTGGCCAAAAACCAGGGTTGGTAAAAATCGCAATTTTAAAAAAAAAAAATCAGATTTTTTTTATTATTTGTGTACTTATTTATGTATGTGCATGTATTTATTTATTTTTTCTGCATAGATTTACACATTTCTATGAATTTCATTACATTTCCTAGATAAGAATAAGATATTTTAAATAAAAATTATTGCAAACAAATTTAAAAGATTCACTTAAAACTTAAAATTTCATTTTTCTACTATTAAATTTAAATTGTTATACATAAATCTATGTATGTTCTGTGTATAAATTTCTAGTTAATTTAAAGTTATATATATATATTATTGGAGTAACACATTAATGAAAAATAAATAGCATATAAACACATAATAATTGTAACAAAGAATTTTAAATGTACAGTATGGAACCATTTATCCAGAAACCAGTTAACTGGAAAACCAGTTATCCAGAATGTTATTTCTAATAGACTGATTTCAGAATCTTTGCAGAAAAAAAGTGTCATACATTGCTAGTTTGACATATACATTGCTTGAAACAATTGTATAATTTGATGACAACATCTAGCATTTGAAAAGGAAATGTATTTAGTTGTATTTTAGATGTTTTAATTTTTATGCAGAGGAAACAAGAATTTTTGTTCTCAATGGATTCCCATAAATTACCTTCTTTCAAACTCTGATTAACTTTTGATCTTTCTTGCATCTAATTTTTAATCCAAGTAATCTAATAATTTAAAATCAGAAATAATGCCACAGCCACCTATATTCCACAAAACTTATCAAATGGGTGCTGCTTTAATGCCCAACCAGTTAACTGGAAAAACCAGTTTTCCAGAATACATATGACCCCAGCCATTCCGGATAAATGGTTCTGTACTGTATATGTGTATTCCATTGCAGATTAAGATTCTATGTTGTCACATAGACTGCAAGTTTCTTTGTGTTTTACATTCTTGCCATAATCCCCATCATTTTATCACTACACTATTTGCATATTACTATTACACCTTTTCCAAAAATAGTATTTTTTTTTGGTAAAATAAAGCCACATTGGATCTTTTTTTCTGCGAGCCATTTTTCTTATGTATCAAAAAAATCTAAAAGCTCTCTGTAACTGTACTTAGCATTGGTAAATGGCATTATTGTTTCAACTTTTGATTCACACAATACTATACTAATAATTGACAAAATAGTTACCAGATGAAAAATAATCACATAACTGAAAGCCTAAAACTATCAATTGTCAGTGTTATCTCCTCAGCCGTTGACAATTTCAACAATCAATCATGCTTACTGGCACTAGGAATTGCTGCTTAGCTTAGAAATAACAGGAATTTGTTTAGGAAAAATTTGGGTCTCTTAAAGAGCCTTTCACAATTTTTTAAATATTTAGACAGGACACTTCACGCAAATTTTCATCTTAAAACAGGACCCTTCACAAAATTCTTTGTCTTCAAGGTAGACCTTTCCCTAAACCTTACTTAAACTTTTACAAATTAATTACTTTAAAATAAAATTTAACCTGTCACAAAACAGTTGAAGTCAACAAAGTATCTATTACATACTCTTTATATATATATAAATGATCCTGTTAAAAACATAAATAAGAATCTATGTATAATGATTTTTACAAATTCACAAAATTATAGTTAGATTTTTCAATAAAGAAAATCTTTACAAATACAAGACACAAATCCTGGACAGACACATGAATAAGGTACTAATTACAGCTTAAGCATTTAACTTGCAAAAATGAACTGATCATTTAAAAAAGAAAATAATTTAAAAATGAGAGAGAATTTATCAATATTTTTGAGGAATACCAGAGTTTCCCCTAGGTTTAAAAAAGGGCAGGGTGCTTCTTCTAGGAAAAGGGCACTTTTGGATTCCGAAGGGCATGTTTTGGATTCTTAAGAGCACTTTAAAAAAAATTTTAAAGGCATTCTTTTGATTTTTAAAACTACTTTTGATATTTAATACACAGGACGCTATTTAAAAGACAGCAATGAGTCAATTTTTACTATGCAAGTAAAATTTTTTAATAAACAAAGGAGTAAAGGCCCTTTTTCAGCTGGGGGCAACAAGGGTGCTAATGTTTTTCATCAGGGCAAGAGGGGTGCTAGTTTGTAAACGTAAGGGCAGGCAGGGTGCAGCACCCTCCTGAAACTGTCTAGGAGAATCTCTGGGAATACACTATGGATTGATAATATTTTTAATACAATTGCATTTACTTTCATAAAATAATAGTATTTTGAGCTTATAAAAGTTTTATTTAATGTTATTACAAGGTAATTTTTAATCTGAAATGAATGAATACTTTTCTTATAGCATAAATGATGAATTTGATTCTTATTTAACCTGTAAATATCAATGTTAAAAAAAAAACTGATTTAAATCAACAATTAAAAAAAAATCATTTGATATAAATCATGATTTAAATCTAACAACCCTGCCAAAAACATACACAAAAAATTTGGTTCAATTCTATGTACAACTTCATGCTTTTTTCGATGGTACAACATTCAAAATCGCACAAAAGTCGCTATTACAGCAGCCCCTTCCAGCGTAATTTTTCCAAATTCAGGGAGGACTTTCTTGCCTTAAACAAAAGCATACACAAAAGATTTGGTTCAATTCTATGCATAACTTCATACACTTTTTGATTATACAATATTCAAAAATCGCGCAAAAATTGCTATTACAGCGCCCCCTTCTGGCAGATTTTTTCAAAATTAAGGAAGGACCTGCTTGCCATAGCCAAAAACTTTAAAAAAAATTTGGTTCAATTCTATGCATAACTTCATACACTTTTTGATGGTACAATGCTGACAGACAGACGGACATGTTCTATAAACATGTGTTTTGGGATCACTGAGCCCTAAAACGTGTAAATCCGTCGAAAACTGGAAGTCGAAAAAAATTTCAATTACAATACTTTCTTATTAATACATGGAATTTTTTCCAGAGATAAATAATCATATATATTAAAGCGTAAACCTGAGTCTGTAAGATTAGACTCAAATATTCATGCATTTGCGCATCTGTGAAGTTAAATTTACTAGATCTTTCATTTAGAGGAAAGGTAGAGCAGGTCTGGTTAGCCGAGCGGTCTAAAGCACCAGTTTAAAGCTCTGAACTTTTGTAGACGACGCAGGTTCGAGCCCAACGCCCGGCAAAATGATTTCTATACCATTTTTGGCGATAATTCATTTCGATAATGACATATTTTATTAAGAGAAGTTATATGATTTTGATTTTATTATTATTTGAATGATTTATTATTGAATAAAATTTAGCACTCAAAAATATTTAAAAAATAATTTATATTTAAAATATTTAACCTAAAATATTTTGCATGTAACTATCTATTGAATAAATTGAGCTGATCTACAAATTTTGTTTATATTTTTTTACCATTATCAAGAATATATAGGTGTGTGAGTCAGAAGGAAAAGTTTCCCCATTCTTTTCCGTGGGAAAAAAAAAAAAAAAAAGAAAGAAAATGAAAAGAAAGGAAAATATTCATATAAGAACTATGAAATAAATTATATTGATATCCATGGTTTAATATTTAAAAAATGAAGAAAAAAGTAAAATAAAATTCAAGTAATAAAAAATATATTATAAATCGTAAGTTGTATCAAATTTCAAAATTAGGCTTTTAGAGAGTGAGACTGATATAAATAAAATTCATGGCAGCTTTTAAAGGTGGTGTAGATAAAAATATAAAAATAGATATTGTTATTAAAAAAGAGAGAGAGAGAGACCATAGTAAGTAAAAATAAATGCTCTGCCCAGTATGTTTTGGTAAATTTCTGATAAAAGGCAAGCATAATTGACTGTAAATTATAAACAAAGTTCTTTCACTTCATTCAACAGGTTAGTAAATAAAAAATATGTATTATAAATCGTTAGTTGCATCAAGTTTCAAAATTAGGTTTTTAGAGAATGAGACTGATATAACTAAAATTCAGGGCAGCTTTTAAAGGTCGTGTAGTTAAAAAAATAAAAATAAATATTGTTATTTTTCGCACACAAAAAAAAGAGACTGTAGTAAGTAAAAATAAATACTCTGCTCAGTATTTTTTGGTAAACTTCTGATAAAAAGGCAAGCATAATTGGCTGTAAATTATAAACTTAATTAAAAACTGAATATCAAACTTTCGGAAATTTCGGAACATAATCACCCCTGATATATGGTACATATTATTGTGAGATCGATTTTGTGAAGGTCGCCATACGGATATTTTTATTTGTACTGAAATTGTTCTATCCCAGGGAATTATGGAATTCGTTGTTGAAATCGAAATCAATTGCATATGTTTCTGAAAATTTTCCCCAGGGGGTTAAAATTTCCCCCCGATCCTAGATCGCCGGATCGGACATATTCTGCACCCCTGCTTCTACCAATTAATTTTAGAAGTAAATTATACCATATTATTAGAAGTAAATTATATGGAAGTATTACTATGTATTTATAGATGTTTCTTTTGAATTTTGGGGGCATGAAAATGTGAATTGGAATAAACCAAATTAGTATGACTACATGTTTTTATTACAATCAAACCTCGTTATCCCGAAACTCTAATGACCAGAAAAAATTGACGTCATAAGCAGAGTGTCGTGGTAACCGAAGTTGGAAAGAGATATGTTTATAAAAAGCTGTATTTTTAATTAATGTAAGACAATTTTAAATTTGTAACTGTTTTTGCAGTTTTAAGCAATAAAACATTATTATAAGACAAAATTTAAAAGAATAAAATTCAGATTTATGATGTCTTGTTTTTTTTTACTGTTACGTGAAATATTGATGAATTAAGGTTTGCTTATCCCTAGATGTGCTTCCTATAATTCTTTTTTCAATATTACACAATGAATTGTAATCATTATTCATTGTTTCAGAAATGGATGTTAGACAATTTTCGGTCATTTCAATGGAATGCAGTGCTTCAGTTTTAGTCGGATGAAAACCGCCGTGTAACCACAAGAAAGCGCACCTGACCAGATCAAAAAGACCATGAGTAGACCGATCTGCCTATCTAGAGCTTAAGTGGGTCATTCATAGTATGTTGGTTTATTTATTCAGATAAAGGATTGAAGTAAAATTTTTCATTTATCTAAAAGTGTATTACAGACACTTTTGTGAAAAGTTTAGCTAAGACTTCTTACCGCGTAATTTCCGTGCTCATAAGTTGGATTATGAAAAATGGACAATTTTCTTAAACCATCGGGATATCCGGAGTTGAAAATTATTCAATGACGTAAAATCCGAAATTTATTTACATTAAAATCATATACAGAAATCGGGACTTTGAAAAACAAACATGAAAACAGGTTGTCGGTATAACGAGGTCCAACTATTTAAATGTCAGCTTTAATAAACAAATAGGTAGTATTATCATATATTTTAATTACTTACTATTTTTTTTCTTATCAACAACATCATTATGCTTTTCATTAGAATCCTCCTCATCCGAACTGAAAGAAGTAAAATAACATGAGTTTAAAAAAAGTCAATAACAAAAATTCATGATAAATTTCAGATACAGTTAAATGAAAGAATATATGTATCAGCAAAACTTTCCGCACACATAAATATTAGGTTAAAAATTTTCTGCAAATTAATGTTTAATAAAATTACGTGTTATATTATGTTGACGATCTGAACTAAAAATCATAGTTTAAAATAATTGTCATTTAAATTAAAAAAAATATTAATTAAAGAATAATTATTTTAATTTAAAAATAAAATAAAGCAAAAATCAATGATAGAAAGGTGAATTATTTTCAATTATTTTGTCAAGGCATTTAAAAACAACCCAATCCTTAATATTGTGATCTCTTGGCACAAAATGCCAGTCACTCTTATCACACTACAAAATTAACAAGTTTTAGTCTGCGGAAAATAGAAATAAAAGGGTCTGTGATGTCACAACAATGTTTTGAGTCTTTAAACTTTGAATTGTGGACAAACAATATATAAATCATATATAAAATTGGGGAATATTTAAAATTTTTGGTATTAAAAAAAGTTACAAAAACAAAACATACGTTTTTCTTTTCGTAACTTTTTTCCACAAAGTCCCGAATTTTTCGGAAAATTTTCCAGGCACGCCGTTCACGCGTGCGTGTATATTATACAACTCTCTGTATCAGAAAATAAAAAATGAACCAAAATTCAAAAAGGAAAAATACTTTAATTAGTACAAACTGAATAAAATATATAATGTGAACATTAAAAATTCCACAATTTTACTTAAAAGGTGACTAATGTAATGAAAAAGATGTTACAAGTTTAAAATATACATTTTATTTAAAAACTTCTTAGTACTTTCATACCTTCCAGGTTCATTATGAACCTGGAAGACTTTATTCAACAATGCATTAGAAAATGAAAAGTATTGTTTAGATGTGTAAATAAAAGTATTTAGCCAAAAGAAAATTTAAATTGAATTTTAAAACTATTCGTTTTAAGCAACATCAGGGCGTCACTTAAATTTTCATATCTTTTAAAATTCATAATTTGAATTTATGAGATGTAAATGATAAAGCATCAATGAATAAATAAATAAATAAATAAATATATGTGTATGTGTGTATAGGTAAATTAATAGCATAGCATCACTTAAAATTTGATATCATTATTTTTAAGTTCCAAATTTAAAATTGTTAGAGCTAAAGATAAAGTGCTGCACCACAAACTTTAAACCCGTTAAGGGTTTTTGTATTGATATCATTACTTTTTTTAGGTTAGAGATAAAAAGATAAAACAACAACAACAAAAAAAAAATTAAAGACCAATGCAATAAATTCATAGTTGTGATTTCCATTGACCTTTACAATCCTCCATCTAAAACGAATCAAACTTTCACAAGAATTTATGTGTGCATATTCCAAGATTTCATTAATTAAAATCGAGTTAAAGAAATCTTTTAAAATGTGAACTTTTTAACACTATAGGTTACTCATAAATATTATACAAATAATTTATCTAACTGAAACGGTTTTAACCAACATTTCAATCATTAAGTGTAAAACAATGAAAAATTCTTATTTTTTTTATAATACATGTAAAAACTTTTTCACATTAAAATCCACCTTTGGTTTATTAAACAACCATAAATAAATAAAACAATTCAAACTGTCACAAGAATTTATGAAAACAATGTGTGTGCATATTCCAAGATTTCATTAACTAAAATCAAGTTAAAGAAATCTTTTAAAATTTAAACTTTTTAACACTATAGGTTACTTATAAATATGATACAAATAGAAATAATTTATCTAACAAACTGTTTCAGCCAATATTTCAATTATCAAGTGTAAAACAAGCGATATTTGGAAATTTAAGCGTTCCATGTAGTTAAGATTTTCTGTTTCCTTTTCACATGTTTCTATGAAAATGCAGACTATTATAAAGATATTTCATTTTTGCATTATATTCTTAATGTTTTGACCTCTTGCGCTGTAATACACCATTAAAAATTTTCAACGTTGTATGAAATATATTGAAATTGATATCATGAAAAATTCTTATTTTTTTTATAAATACATGTAAAAACTTTTTCACATTAAGATCCACCTTTGGTTTATTAAACAACCATAAATAAATAAAACAATTCAAACTGTCACAAGAATTTATGAAAACAATGTGTGTGCATATTCCAAGATTTCATTAACTAAAATTGAGTTAAAGAAATGTTTTAAAATTTGAATTTTTTAACACTATAGGTTACTCATAAATATGATACAAATAGAAGTAATTTATCTAACTGCAACTGTTTTAGTCAACATTTCAATTATCAAGTGTAAAACAAGCGATATTTGGAAATTTAAGCATTCCATGTTGTTAAGATTTTCTGTTTCCTTTTCACATGTTTCTATGAAAACGCAGACAATTATTATAAAGATATTTCATTTTTGCTTTATATTCTTAATGTTTTGACCTCTTGCACTGTAATACACCAAAAGTCTTAAAATTTCTCAACATTGTATGAAATATGTTAAAATTGATGACATATATAGGGGAAAGGGGGGGGGGACCTTTGAACACTGTAAATATTTTCCTTTAAATAAATTATATTTTTTAAAAATATATGTCAGCACAGTACTACTGCTTCAATGTAACAAGAATATAAAACTTTACTATTTTGCATGCACACTACTGTCTAAGCAAGATATGTGTATATTTTGATTTCTTGAATCTAAACATAACAAAATAAAGTTGTAAGCTTTTTGTTGATAATCTTGTATCCCTAAAATTATAATTTACTATTTAATACCTAAATAAAGATGTTAGCTTTAGCTTATAAGGTTTGTTTTATTAAAATTCTCAAACCTAATTGAGTAAATAGTTGTAATGCTAAACTGAACCATTGTTGAGGTACCATTGAACAATTAAAACAATGAAGTAAAGAGTTATACATGTATATCTAAACATTATTATTGTTGAAAATTTTTTTAAATATGAAGATTAAGAGATTTATTGTCTGTTGTTATACTTAATACGAAAGTTGTACTGATGCAGATCTTCTAGTACAGGCAAATTCAGGACACACAACAATAATTCATGATTTAGTAGATTTGTCTAACAAACTCTATACTGTTTCATTTACAATGGTAAACATTATTCCTGGATTTCTTAACAGGGTTTTATCCATTTTCTATAACAATTTGAATGTAAAGGATTTCATTTTATTTCAATTTTATGCAAAAAGAACTCATGTTGATCAGATTAAATTGCTTAATGTCAAGTTTCTTCGTAAAAAAGAACATACAATATTTTTTCCAGAGGCATCAGATATCAATTTGGTGGATTTTAAGGATATTATATAAAAAAGTTGCCACAATTAAACATAATTGGATGGATCCTTCATTCTGTCTCAACAATGTGCTTTGATGGATACAAATTTGGTTAAATAATAATAAAAAAAATAGTAATTTCAGTTAAATGTAATTGTATAGTTTTATTCTTATTATTTTTATATTTTGGAAAGATGTGCAGTTTTTAATAAAAACTGTCAATATTTTCATATTTTGTTTACTTGTTCAAAAGGTACCCCTACATGAGGCAGGTTTGAACAGAAAACTTGCTACTTTTTAAAGTCTCTCACAACATATTTAATTTATCTGAAAAATTGTAATTTTTTATTTCATATGATTGCAGAATTACACTCTTTCTCTCACAAAATATTTAAAATTTAAAAAATATATAATTCAAGTAAAAATATGTGAATTTTTCAAAAAAAAAAATGTTCAAAGGTCCCCCCCCCCCCCCCTCAACACTATATTTCTTTTTCTTTTTAAAGTCTCTCACAACATATTTAATTTATCTGAAAAATTGTAATTTTTTATTTCATATGATGCAGAATTACACTCTTTCTCTCACAAAATATTTAAAATTTAAAAAAATATATAATTCAAGTAAAAAATATGTGAATTTTTCAAAAAAAAAATGTTCAAAGGTCCCCCCCCCCCCCTCAACACTATATTCTTTTTCTTTTTAAAGTCTCTCACAACATATTTAATTTATCTGAAAAATTGTAATTTTTTATTTCATATGATGCAGAATTACACTCTTTCTCTCACAAAATATTTAAAATTTAAAAAAATATATAATTCAAGTAAAAAATATGTGAATTTTTCAAAAAAAAAAAAAAATGTTCAAAGGTCCCCCCCCCCCCCCTCAACACTATATTTCTTTTTCTTTTTAAAGTCTCTCACAACATATTTAATTTATCTGAAAAATTGTAATTTTTTATTTCATATGATGCAGAATTACACTCTTTCTCTCACAAAATATTTAAAATTTAAAAAAATATATAATTCAAGTAAAAAATATGTGAATTTTTCAAAAAAAAAAAAAATGTTCAAAGGTCCCCCCCCCCCCCCTCAACACTATATTTCTTTTTCTTTTTTTTTTTTTACATAAATACATGTAAAATAAAACTTTTTCACATTATGATCCATCTTTGGTTCATTAATACAGCTATGAATAAATAAAACGAAACAAAGTGTCCAAGAATTTATGAAAACAATGTGTGTGCATTATTCAAAGATTTCATTAACTAAAATCAAGTTAAAGAAATCTTTTAAAATTTGAACTATTTAACACAATAGGTTACTCATAAACATGATTCAAATAGAAATAAGCTATCTAACTGAAACTGTTTTAGCCAACATTTCAATCATTAAGTGTAAAACAATCAATATTTGGAAATTGAAGTGTTCTGCATTTTTAAGAATTTATATTTCCTTTTTACATGTTTCTATGAAAAAGCAGACCATTATTATAAAGATATTTCATTTTTGCTTTATATTCTTAATGTTTTGACCTCTTGCACTGTAATACACCAAAAGTCTTAAAATTTTTCAACACTGTATGGAATATGTTGAAATTGATATCCCCAGTAGCAGAAAGTTATTGTTGTGTCTGCAACAGCAATTTAGTGTGATGAAAATTGTCTGCGGGAGTAGCGTGTTACATTTTCTTATGTACAAACATTATAAGTGTTAAAATAAATAGCATTCTTACTGATTAATACCAGAAGTGATTCTGAGTAAAAAAACAAAAACAAATTCTGATCTTTTGACGAAATTTGCCGTTTTTTTCGCGATCCTTTGACAAAAATGAGCTTTTTATTCGCGATCCTTTACGAAATTTGCGTTTTTTCCCTCGATTATTTGGCGAAATTTGCATTATTTTTTTCTCGATCCCTGGACGAAATTCGCTTTTTCCGTGATCCTTTGACGAAATTTTTTCAGATTTATGATCCATTTATTTATTTCGGAAAGGATTATCTCAATTTTTCGGAAAATTCGGAACAGAATCACTGATTAATGCTATAAATAAATAGAACTATATTCCAACTATAATGTTAAGTAAATAGCAAAAATTAATATTTTATGAAGGATTAGATAATAATGAATGAATATGTAACATGGTTAATACACTCAGGAATAAATAAATTCCACACTTGTAGATAAATCCAAAAAATGGTATAGAATAAACACATAAGGAAAATAGTGACTACATTCACTATCTATTGCACAGAAATCTTATCAGATCTTTTTTTTTTTTTTTTTTTTTTTTTTTTTTTTTTACAAAAGGTATCTTTTAAGACATATTATTACAGAATTTTTGAAGAATGATGTGTTTTAACTTAGTAAGGTACCATGAAAAGAAATTTCATATATAATAAAAAGTTAAGAGAACAGAGCTTTATTTTTTTTCTTTAAGTGCATAAAAATAAATAAAGATACGGTATCATTACTAAAGTAGGAGTCAGGAGTAAACTAACAAGGAGAGGGCCAACCTTGTTAATCACAGATTTTGATTATTTTAATATATGTTGTACGTTGTAAGGTAGAGACCCCTTAGTGTCAGGTTCAACGGATTTTATCCAACGCTCCTTAGTTCTTCAGAAACTGGGGGGGGGGGGTGTCTAATAATAGTACACAACTTAAATACTTACATTGCAACCGCAATGATAGGTTGGTCATAGCTCAGTTGGCAAGGCGTTTGCTGGCTGATCTGCGGGCCCGGGTTCGGTACCCGAAAGCGCTACATTTGTTTTTCTCATTTTTTGTTTCTTAAATATACTTGTAATTATAATTTAATAATTTCAATTACAAATTTTAATATCATACATTAATTATAATGTTAACAAACACTTAAATTTATCATTTTTTTTTTTTAAACTATTATTTCTCATCCTTTAAAGAGGTTTAAAAAGAAATTGGATCTATTATTGAATGATGAAAATTCCAAAATCGTGACAAAATCTGTTGTGGTGCCATCTAGTTATGATAAAATAAAAGAATATTCAAATAAAATAAAAATAAAAGCAGAAAGAAGATAAAGATGAAAGCAAAAATAATTGAAAGCACAAGCATACGTATTACAAATTTAAAAATCTTTAATTATGCAAAAAATCGGTTGTAATTTAATTCTGATGCTAATTTTTAATATAATTATGCTTGTTACTTTAAAAACAGAATAATAGTATCGCATTGACTTCCTTTGTTAAAGCAATGCATAAATGATGTTTCTTTAAAATCACGAATTCTCACAATTGCTCAATATCATTGCATCGCTAAAGAATATATGAAATACATTTTAAAAGTGATTTTTTAAAAAAATAACAGTTTTATGATGTTTTATACAACTATTTAGTTAAAAGTAAAAAATTAAATAGGTTAAAATTATAATTGATATACAACATTATAAATTTTAATTGACAATGAGATTATTAATTATACTTTTTAAAAGTATTTTTATAAAAACAAAAAATGAGAAAAAATAATGCAACGCATCCAAGTATCGAACCCGGGCCTGCAGATCAGCCGTCGAATGCTGTGCCAACTGAGCTACGACCAACCTATCATTGCAGTTGCAATGTAAGTATTTAAGTTGTGTACTATTATTATACCCCCCAGTTTCTCAAGAACTAAGGAGCGTTGGATAAAATCCGTTGAACCTGACACTAAGGGGTCTCTACCCTACAACATATATTAAAATAATCAAAATCTGTGATTAACAAGGTTGGCCCTCTCCTTGTAAGTTAAAATTTAGGAATTCCGTACACCCATCAGGAGTCCTTGTGACGAAATTTGAGATTTTACTGCGATCTGACAGAAATTTGCGTTTTTCGCGATCTTATGACGAATTCCGCAAATTTTCCGCAATCCTTTTAGAGAAATTTGTGTTTTTTCGCGATCGCTTAATAAATTTGCGTTTTTTCGCGATCCTTTGATGAACTTCATGTTTTTTCTGCGATTCTATGACAGAAATTTGCGGATCTTTTGACAAAATTCGCATTTTTACAGCGATCCTTTAGAGGAAATTTGCGTTTTTCGCGATCTTTTGACAAAATTCCGCAATCTTTTGACATAGATTTTATTTTTTTTTTGTGATCCTTTAACAGAAATTTGAGTTTCTTCGCGATCCTTTGACAGAAATTTGAGTTTCTTCGCGATCCTTTGACAGAAATTTGAGTTTCTTCGCGATCCTTTGACAGAAATTTGAGTTTCTTCGCGATCGTTTGACGAAATTTGGATTTCTTCGCGATCGTTTGACAGAAATTTGAGTTTCTTCGCGATCGTTTGACAGAAATTTGAGTTTCTTCGCGATCGTTTGACAGAAATTTGAGTTTCTTCGCGATCGTTTGACAGAAATTTGAATTTTTCGCGATCGTTAGACAGAAATTTGCCGTGATTGTCTGACTAAATTAGTGTTTTTTCCTCGATCCTTTGATGAAATTAAAGTTTGTTCCGCGATTTTATGATAGAAATTTGTGGTTTTTCTTGCGCCATTGGAACGAAATTCACCTTTTTTTCGGGATGTTTGGATAAAAATTCAAGTTTTTACACTGATCTTTTGGCAGAAATTTAGGTTTTTTCGAGATCTTTTGACAAAATTCCGCATTCTTTCTGCAATCCTTTGACATAAATGTGTTTTTTCACGATCCTTTGACATAAATTTGCGTTTTTCCCACAATCGCTTGACTAAATTCACGTTCTTTCTGCAATCCTTTTACTAAATCGCATTTTTTCCGCGATCTTTTGACAAAATTAGTGTTTATTCCGCGATCCTGTGTCAGAAATTTGCATTTTTTCCACAACCCTGGGACGAAATTCATGTTTTTTCCCAGGCTCTTTTGACAGAATTAGCGTTTTTATAGCGGCCTTTTGGCTATGAATTACCGATTTTTATATGCGAACGATTGTCGAAATTTATATTTTACAGCAACCATTTGTCGAAATCGTGATATTTTTTGTCAGAATTTTCGTACTTTTTCTTTCTTTAAAAAAAGAAAATACTTTTTTTTCAAGTTGGCAATTTATCTGCAAGGTCCAAAATAAATCTGCGATGCACATTGCGCACTTTCTGCTACGGGGTTGATATCATGAAAATTCTTATTTTTTTTTATAAGTACATGTAAAAACTTTTTCACGTTAAGATCCACCTTTGGTTTATTAAACAACCATAAATAAATAAAACAAATCAGTGTCACAAGAATTTATGAAAACAATTTGTTGTGTCATATTCCAAGATTTCATTAACTAAAATCGAGTTAAAGAAATCTTTTAAAATTTAAACTTTTTAATACTATAGGTTACTCATAAATATGATACAAATAGAAATAATTTATCAAACTGAAACTGTTTTAGCCAACATTTTAATTATCAAGAAACAAGCGATATTTCGCAAATTTAAGCGTTCCATGTAGTTCAGATTTTCAGTTTCCTTTTCACATGTTTCTATGAAAACACAGACAGTTATTATAAAGATATATATTTTTTGCTTTATATTCTGAATGTTTTGACCTCTTGTGCTGTAATACACCAAAAGTCTTAAACTTTTCAACATTGTATGAAATGTTAAAATTGACCACATGTGTGCACACACACACACACACACATATATATATATATATATATATATATATAATACATAAATACATGTAAATAAAAATTTTTCATATTATGATCCACCTTTGGTTTATGAATACAGCTATAAATAAGTAAATCGAAACAAAGTGTCTAGAAATTATGAAAACAATGTGTGCATTATTCCAAGAATTTCATTAACTAAAATCAAGTTAAAGAAATCTTTTAAAATTTGAACTATTTAACACAATAGGTTACTCATAAACATGATACAAATAGAAATAAGTTATCTAACTGAAACTGTTTTAGCCAACATTTTAATTATCAAGAAACAAGCAATACTTGGCAAATTTAAGCGTTCCATGTAGTTCAGATTTTCCGTTTCCATGAAAAAGCAGTCAGTTATATATCATTAGATATCATCAAGATATATCATTTTTGCTTTATATTTTTAATTTTTTGACCTCTTGCGCTGTAATACACTAAAAGTCTTAAAATTTTTCAACATTGTATGAAAATGTTAAAATTGACCACATCTTTTTTTTTTTTTTTTTTTTTTTTTTTTTTTTACATAAATACATGTAGGTAAAACTTTTTCACATTATGATCCACCTTTGGTTTATTAATACAGCTATAAATAAATAAAACGAAACAAAGTGTGTGCATTATTCCAAGATTTCATTAACTAAAATCAAGTTAAAGAAATCTTTTAAAATTTGAACTATTTAACACAATAGGTTACTCATAAATATGATACAAATAGAAATAATTTATCTAACTGAAACTGTTTTATCCAACATTTCAATCATTAAGTGTAAAACAATGAAAAATTCTTATTTTTTTTTTATAAATACATGTAAAACTTTTTCACATTAAAATCCACCTTTGGTTTATTAAACAACCATAAATAAATAAAACAATTCAAACTGTCACAAGAATTTATGAAAACAATGTGTGTGCATATTCCAAGATTTCATTAACTAAAATCAAGTTAAAGAAATCTTAAAATTTAACTTTTTAACACTATAGGTTACTCATAAATATGATTCAAATAGAAATAATTTTTCTAATTGAAACTGTTTTAGCCAACAGTTTATCAAGTGTAAAACAAGCGATATTTGGAAATTTAAGCGTTCCATGTTGTTAAGATTTTCCGTTTCCTTTTCACATGTTTCTATGAAAATGCAGACAGTTATTATAAAGATATTTCATTTTTGCTTTATATTCTGAATGTTTTGACCTTTTGCGCTGTAATAACCAAAAATCTTAAAATTTTTCTACACTGTATGAAATATGTTGAAATGATATCATGAAAATTCTTATTTTTTTTTTATAAATACATGTAAAAAACCTTTCATATTAGATCCACCTTTGGTTTACTAAACAACCATACATAAATAAAACAAATCAAAGTGTCACAAGAATTTATAAAAGCAATTTGTGTGTGCATATTCCAAGATTTCATTAACTAAAATCGAGTTAAAGAAATCTTAAAATTTGAACTTTTTAAGCTGTGAAAATAGAAAAATTATTTATGTAACTGAAACCGTTGTAGAATTATAACCAAAAATAGAAATTTTAAGCAAAAATTTCTATTATATAAAAGTGAATAAAACATGCCCTTTATTCAAAACAATACCTACTACCCAGCACATACTTCAAGGTGGTGGGGGGGAGGTGCCAAATGAAGATATTGATTGTGTATAGTTTCATACAAAAATGTAAGTATTTAGGAAGTAACAAGATAAACGCAAGCTCATGTTAAACTTATGGGAGCGTTCTTTTCAAATTTGTGAAATTGAAAGGAACTTTTAAAAAAAAATCTGCAATGAAAATCGAAAAAGTAAAACACTAACCCAGTTAGAATTCAATCTCAGCTATTCCTAAGCAGGAAAATAATCATCTAAAACTATTAATATGAAAACTATTAATATGCAAGGAGAAATTTTTAAATGTACGCTCCCATAGGTTTAACATTAGCAATTCCAGTTTTTTCTCATGATTAGTGCAGATTCCTAACATTCAAGTTAATGTTAATCCTATGAGAGCGTTGTATACATATTTCTTGCTAGCATTTTAAATATTATTAAAATGATTTTTATCTCTGAAAGATTTTTTTTTTTTTTTTCTTTTGCATAGGGTACCTGTGGTTGAAAACTAATTGCGTGCAAGGAAGGTGGGGGTTCTAAAATCCATGTTTGGCCCTGGGTGCAAAAAAAGCTAGTTTTGGCCTTGATACACAACGTTTGGCTAGTTAAAAGTCAGCGAGTAACATAAACTTCCATTACAAAGTAGGAAGATAATCTCATAAAAAAAGTAACTGATTTTGAAGGGAAAGACGTTTTAGTTATGCAACCTTAGATTACCCCTCCCCCGCTCATCCCCTTCACAATCAAATCAACATACTCAATTATGTTGGCAAGACAATATCAACAATTTAGTTTTTATATAAAACAAACACATCAAGCTCTTTTTTTCCCCCTCAGAGTGAAAATACATTTTGACAACATGATTGCAAAAAACAAACTTTGAAGCAGGGTATGAAAAAAAAAAAAAGAATTATATATGTATATTTAAAGCTTTCTTTTAAGAATATTAACTATAGAATTAAATAAAAACAAGTATCTTACATTGTAAAAAAATCTGTTATATCACTTATTTACTTATGACCTTTAATTACTAAAAAAACACAGTTAAGGCTTAAGGCTTTTCACACCCGATCAACAAAATTCTCTATTTTCCATGCCCGATCAATGAAATTCATGATTTTTCCATGCCAAATCAACAAAATTCTTTATTCATTACTGACTAATGAAATTTTCAATTTTCCCCACGCAAATTGACGAAATTCAAGATTTTCTCCTGCGACCTACGGACGAAAATCTCAATTTTTTCAGTTATAAATTGACAAAATTCTCGTGTCACACGGTAACCAACTTGGGCCACAGGTTGTGCATCCCTACTCTAGAAGATCATATTCCGCCCCTCCACCCCCAGTTTTTGAACAAAGAAAAAGATGAGGTTTCGAATCGAAGCCGCATCATAAAACCGTTATTGAAAACACCATATTCTTCAATTTTAAGTGACTGGTATTGTTTGTGGTTTATCCAGTATCTTAATTTAATGTTTGTTCATTATATAATTTTAGAGCTAAATAATGAAAAAAAAATAGAGTGTCTTCTGTATAAAGGCCAATTGGTGCCGATTTGGCATGCAATCACTTTCTACGCCAAGGCTGTCAATCCAAAATTATATGTGTTTGCCAAATTACTTATACATTTATCGACAAGCTTGACAGACCGGCCTAGAAGTAAAATTATAGCCAAAAATAGAATGTTCATGAAATTTTTTGTATGAAACTATAATTAATCAATATCTTCATTTGGAACCCCCCCCCCCCCCCCCCCCCTTGAAGTATGTGCTGGATAGTATTGTTTTCAGTGAAGGGCATGTTTTATTTACTTTTATATAATATAAATTTTGCTTAAAATTTCATGAACATCCTACTTTTGGGTATACAGTACAGGACCCATTATCCGGAAATTCTAAATCCGGAAAAAAAAAAATTGAAAATTTCCTAAATTTGTGAATTTTTACTCAAATTTCGCAATTTCTGAAATTTTACAGATTCCTATTTTTTTTTTTTTGATCTATTGTGTTGCAATATGTAACCAGTAAAATATGTTACATCAGTGATGAGGGAATAAGGTGCCGCCCTTCCCCCCTGGAAAAAAGTCATTTTCCAGTCAAATTTTAGTTTAAATTAATTTATATTACGATTCTTTTATTAAAAAAAGATATTTCACATCCTCCCTCTCTCTTCGACAAAATATTATGACTATACAATTATGTTACTTGAATCAGGGGTGATTCTAAATAATAAAAAAAAAAAAAATATCTGAAATTCACAGCAAATTTTTGAAATTTTACAGAAGAGGTGGGGGGGAGGGACCCTCTCGGCACTAATTACGCATTTTTTCCCCCGAGATCCTTTAATGAAATTCCCGTTTTTACGCAATCTTTTGAAGAAATTAAGAGTTTTTTGCGATCCTTTGAAGAAATTTTTTCTGCTATTTTTTGATGGAATTGCATTTTTTTCCCCACGAGATTTTGACGAAATTTGCATTTTCCTTCCGTGATCCTTTGACTAAATTTGAGTGTTTTTCGCAATTCTTTTACGAAATTTCGTTTTTTTTTTTTAAGATCTTTTGACGAAATTTCGGGTTTTTTCTTGATCTTTTGACAAAATTTTCGTTTTTTTCGCAATCTTTGACAAAATTGCAGGGGGCTTTTTCGATTCTTCGAAGAAATTTGTTTTTTTCGCTATATTTTGATGCAATTTGCGTTTTTTTTTGCGGTCCTTGGAATAAATATGTGTTTTTTTGCGATTCTTTGATGAAATTTGCATTTTCCCGCGATTTTTTAACAGAATTCGGGAGGACCCGAAATCCAAAAACCTTCGGTCCCGAGGATCCCGGATAATAGGTCCGGTACTGTAATTCTACTTCTGGGCCGGTCTGTCAAGCTTGTCGATAAATGTATAAGTAATTTGGCAAACACATATAATTTTGGATTAACAGCCTTGGCGTAGAAAGTGATTGCATGCCAAATCGCCACCAACTGGCCTTTATACAGAAGGCAAACTATTTTTTTTTTCATTATTTACCTCTAAAATTGTATAATGAACAAACATTAAATTAAAAGATATTGAATAAACCACAAACAATACCAGTCACTTAAAACTGAAGAATATGGTGTTTTCAACAACGGTTTTATGATGCGGCTTCGATGCGAAACATCACCTTTTTCTTTCTTCAAAAACTAGAGGTGGAGGGACGGAATATGATCTTCTAGAGTAGAAGAATTAAATTCTTCAGAATGAAGAATTTTCTTGAAGAATTAAAATCTCCTTACTCTGTGAAGTAAACAAACGTAGATTAGGAATCAAGATTCAATAAACGATTCATTCAAAAGATTGCTATTGCCGGGAGCTACGCTAACAAGAAATTAATAAAAATAATTTTTTTTTGAAAATTGAAAAAAAAAAAAAATTATAAATAACAATTATTTTGAATACATATAATTAAAAAAAATTTTCCCCTTTTTTGAAAATGAATCTAAATATTTTTTTGACAAAAAGCAGAAATGTGAAATAATTTCTTTATAACAAAAGAGAAAGATCGAATATGAATCGAAATTTCATTTAATATATTTAATATTTTAAAACACATAATTAACATTTTAATATTTAAAAAAAAAAAAAAAAAGATTTACTGCCTAGATTCAGATTGTTAACTGTAACCTAGAAAATACCTAAAATGACTTTGCAAGGATTAAGACTCCTCCTACATACGAAGTGACGTCAAACCTACTCACCAATCACAGTAAAAAAGTGTTTTTTAAAAATAAAAAGAGTTTTCTCAGGAAAAAGAAAAGTGTTATTCAACTCATCTTAATCAGATGCATATTATATATCAATTTAAAGAAAATCGCCCGAACCGTTTTCGAGATTTTGACATTAGGAACTTCTTCCATACCTTTTGCTTTAAAAATGGCTATTTAGATCTCAAAATATACTGGACATAGAAATATAAAAATTTCAGAATACGATTAGAGTGCAGATATAAGACTGTTGCTATTAAAAGGCGGCTTTTCGAGTTTTCTTTGATGTCGAGTTAGCCGTATATATGAGTTCCGCCATCTACGAATTCTACGATACAATTTTAGGCTTAAGACTGCGTCACTCTGAATACTACCGTTTTCCATGATATGCAATGTGTTATTTCTTTCAATTCGCTTTAAATAATGCCTAAATAATTTTAAGCAAAATGTATACAGGACATAAATAGTTTGTCTTTACGGTAGGTTTAATAAATTTCGATTTAATCCCCTTCGCAGCGAGTGTCTTTTACAGAATTTTTAATCTTTTATCAATGGTATTTTAAAACAGAAATTTTTGACTAGATGAATCGAGAAAATGCCTTGATTAAATAAGACAAAATGTACAATAAAAAAAACTGGCAGGAATAATCATGAGCGTATATATAATGCTCGTCCCCAAGGAGTTAAAAATATTTCATGACTATTCAGGTATAAATTTATATCTAAAAATACAGGTGCTGGTATGGCCTGTCTATAAGGTTCATATATATTCACTAAAGTTAACAACAACAACAAAAAATTATAGTATATATATAAATTATTATTTTATTCTGTTTTTTCTTAAATATTGTTGTGTTGTGTTAAATTTTATGTCTTAATTGCATTTATAAAATACATAAGCTATGCATTTCAAAATATCATATCTAAAAATATTCAAATTTATTCAATGACCACAGCCCATGCTTGACATCTATTGTCACACCATATAACACATTTTTGCATCTCTACAATAATTTTAATGTATTTTATTAAAAATGTTTATTGTATATTATTTAATAATTATAATAACCTTTTATTATCATTTAATATTAATGCTCATTGCAGTTAGTAGAATTAGTGGAGATTATGACAAACGTTGTGCTTACCTTTTACTCTTGTATTTTTAAATTTTTTCCATCTAGGAAATGCTCTTCTTTTAAATAAATTTAACAAAGTAATTGTGAATAATGATAACAAGAACAACAAGGAAAAATCAATCTACAAATGTATTGTATGCTACACTTACACTATAAATTAGAGGAAAATCGAAAATTATCGGTTTTTGACGAAACAAACCTGTAAAAACACTGTTTTTACCACTGTCATGTCAAAAACCAGTTTTTGATGTCAAGAACCCAACCCTGGTATGTAAAATACATATATTTTCTTCATATATGTAAAAGTGACAGGTCAGATTTTACTTTTAAGTGATTAAATTTGTGAAATGCTTATTTTGGTTTTGGGAAATAGAAAATTCTTCTAAAAGACCTACTTTTTAAGATAAAGAATTTTGTGAAGGGTCCTATTTTGAGTCAAATGTTTTGTGAAGGGTCCTTAGGACCCAATTTCTTTCTAAACAAATCCCTGCTGATGATTATCGAAAATAGGCAGAATTTGATAACATCCCTTACAGGGTTCTAACAACTTGAAGTGCTACTTGGGGCAAATATAGAAACTGAGTTAGCAATTAAGGAGAAAGTATACTATTGAAAAAAGTTTATAGAGCATCTTAGCAATTTTATAACACACACACACACACACATATATATATATATATATATATATATATATATATATATACAGCAAAACTTCCATTTAATGAAATCTCATCATTACCCATAAACACTTCGTTATGAAGAAAATTCGTTACATAGAAATCCACTAAAATTCATGAAATTTGACCAATAAAATACACATTTATAAAAAAATACACAAATGAAAAATGCACACAAAATAGAAATATTTAAAAAAATGTATTTTAATTTGGGCAGTAAATTTTTTTATGCAATTTATCCCTATAAGAAAAACTTAATTGGAATATGGTACTTCTTAGTTATCCCGTCGACCAATTTCGTCAAATTATATAAATTGCCAAATTATACACATTGACATAATTTTTATTTTTAATAACGAAAGAACAAATAAATTAGTAAAACATTAATAAAAATACAAATAAAACGTCAAATTAATGGTTTTATTGACCATTAATCTTACAATTAATTAATGGCAACCATTATTGGCATTTAATCTTACAATTTGGTGACAGTAATTTGGCCGATGGGATAACTAAGAAGTACCGAATATTGTCTAAAAAAACCACTTAATAAAGAGAGGTCAACAAAAGTTGAAGCATAGCGTATCTTTTCTCTCAGTATTCCAGATCGTTAACTTTTAAAAAGTATGTAATATTAATTCGTACAATAAAAACACTTTATTAAAATTTTCGCACTTTTATAAGTTTCTGAATAATGGACGACAAGCATTTCTGACGTCATACAACGTCACGATGGATTATAGCTAATCAGCTTCGATTTTCTCCACAAGCGTTTGCCAAAAGCCAATCAAATATCACAATGCTTGTAGGAAACATTGCGAGGTCCGCCCTGTGCATGTGTGTGCAATTTATATGTGATATTTTCGTGATACTGGAATCCCGCTCTTACTGTATCGAAGACTTCCCCACCACTGTCAGCACCAAAGTGACTGTGTGAGAGAGTGGCAATAGCAAGTGTTTATCTTAGTGTGAAAAAAATTTGTTTTGTTTAGCACCAAGAAGAATGGTAATGATTAAGTAAATAAATAATTTTATTTTAATACAATCCACAGAAATAAATTCGTACATCCATCGCAACAACAATCTCTAATTTGAATGTAGTACACACGCGAAAGGGGAATAAACTTTGTTATATAGAATATATTTTTCATAATATGGAGATTAATTTACACATGTTAATAGTGTCCAAAATCAAGGTTCACCAGAAAATTTTGTTAAACAGAGACTTTGTTAAAGGGGAGTTTCACTGTATATCTATATCTATTATATATATATATATTTTTCACTGGTCTTATGAAAAACGAATAAATAAGGTTTTATTATAGCTTTATGTTAATTCAGATGTTGGAAAAATTTAGTTTTGGGCATTGTTTCATAAATCAAAGATACTTACGTCTTCTAAATTGCTCACAGTTTGGTAAGTGGCGTCTTATGTGTAAAAAGCCATTTATTTAAAAACAAAAAAATTTACCTAATTTTTTTTGTATTTAAAGCCCACATATGGAGCAATGTTTTTACAAAGTTAAAAAAAAATTTATGATGGTCCATTTTTTGTTAATGGCCCATTACAGTAAGCCATTTTTTGAGAGTGATATTTTCAATTTGCATGAAATAAAAAGTATTAAAATGAAAATTTACTGTTGCTTTGATATGATATATGCATTCTTAGTATAAATAGCTTCAAACTGGTACAAAAAAAAATAAAATTTGAGCCATTAGTTTCTGAGTTATGGAGATATATAGACATCGGGAGAAATTAGAATCGAAGATAGCTGCCTTTTGGTAAAAATGATCACACGTCAAAAGGCCTATATCTCAGCCGATATTGCAAAAATTGTTTTTAAATTTCAGATTTAAGGGTTTCACTACTATGTCTGTCTATGATAAAAAAAATTAAAAAAAATCTGTGACTATGGTGCAACTAGAGATGGGAGTGCCCGGAAACTTTGGGGAAAAAAAAGTTTTTTTTTTTCAGTTTTTTTCCCTGAACGACTACTTTTTAATTTTTCCAAATTGGAAAAATTTTAATTTCATTTATAAAATAATGTAGTCAAAATTTTATAATTGTTACATTCTGATACTTTTATTTATATTTTTTTCATATTTAGTGTCCCTCATGAAAACCTTAACATGGAAAATCTTATCTGTAAGCAGAGATCTCTTTAGAAAGAACTTGAGTCCCTTAAATAATCCTTCACAGTTTTTTCTCCTTAAAACATATGACCTTTAACAAAATTCTTTCTCTTAAAAATTGACATTTCAGAATTTTTTTCCAATCTCCAAATTAAATCTTTCACAAATGTAATGAATGATTTTAGAATTAAAACCTATTTATATAACAACAGCTGCAATCACCAATGAATCTATTATCTAGCTGTATATATGTACAAAGGACCATCTGAGTAATGTCTAAATAAGAATTTAAATATGATAATTTCTAATTTACAAAATTCCAATTATATTTTTTACAAATTCACAATTTTTTACATTTTATTCACATTTTTTACAAGTTTTTAGAAAAGTTTACAATTTCACATAAACATGATCGTGTGAAAAAAAAAAAATCTAAGCAAATCCCTAGTAAGATAAATGAAACTTCTCTTGTTAAAAATGAAAATTCAAGCGCAAAATTATTTCAATATTATACCAATTAATGAAAATGGTAAAGTGGAAAACTTAATGCAAAATTTGAAACATGCATTTATTTTTATTCGCTTAGCTGTAATTTTTCACTGTTGTCAGAAACATTTCTGATACAATAACATGCAGTTGAAATTATTTTTTTTTTCTTTTCCTGAAATATAGATTCTTACAGTTCTCTAAAATGGATTTTTTAAAAATATAAATCCATAGAAACTTTGCAAAAAAATTGTTCTGTGAAAAATCTAGTTGAAAACAATTTTTAAACATGGAAAAATCCACCTGTTTTAAAAGATATATAATTATAACTGTAAGGGAAAAAAATGTAATATTTTAAACAATGGAAGATTTGAAAATGATAATAGTATTTATAATGATACCAGAACCACAATAATTTGTTTCTTTTAAACTGGCATTCTTTATATATTTGAAAACCAGTACTATGTAGATGGGATGTACAATACAATTTAAAACTGCAGTGATATTGGTTGAAACTTGAGATTTTTTTGTTTGTTATTTTTTAAATTACTCTAATGCTATAAATAAACAAATGCTACTGAAAAATCATTTCAACAGACACATGATATATTACAGCCATTGGTGAAAGCAGCCACTGGTGATTAAGCAAGAAAAGCTACTGTCAGAATTCTGAGGACTGGAAGGATAAACTTTTAAAAAGCTGGCTTGTTTTTATTTTTTCTCTCTTTTTTTTTTTAATAATATCTTCATGTAAAGGAAAAATAATTTTTTTAGCATGCATACATATTTAAAAAGTTTATTATTTTATATATTTTAAGAAAATATAATTTATTTTTGAGAAATATTTATGAAAAATCAATTTTTCCAGAAAAAACTGGGAAAAAAATCTTTTTTTTCTGCCACGTCAAATTTTCCGTAAAATTTACATATCTAGGTGCAACACCCATTGGTTGAATTCGTAGTGGAATGACCCTTTTCCAGAAACTAGCCAACACTGGTTTCTAATATAACAATTGTGTCAAGACAGCAAGCATATTTTAAAATGTTAAAAATAATAATACTTACTCAGTTATTCTTTCAGGAGAAGGCCCCCATATATATGGATCCCATTTCTCTGTGATTTTCCTTCTCACTTCACCCCTTCTGTTCTCTAAAATAGTTTTATAATTATTAATTTATTTAATAAATAGTACATTCAGTTTATTATACCTAGGTAACATTCATTGACATGAGAATCTTATGTTCATTTTAATATATCAAAAACATATATAGTAGCAGTAGAACCTCGATTATTCGAAGTAATTAAGACCGACCATCTTTCGGAAAATCGAGAATGCTTCCATTTTAAGATTAAGGAGAAATATATGCAATATTTTTTATTATGGTAACAAGTGCTTAATAAAAATACAGTAGGTACAGAACCATATCTGGAATGCTTGGGGTCAAATGTATTCCAGATAACTGGTTTTTTCCGGTTAACTGGTTGTGCATTAAAGCAGCATCCATTTGATAAATTTTGTGGAATATGTGTGGTTGTGGCATTATTTCTGATTTTAAATTTAGATTACTTGGATTTAAAATCAATGCAAGAAAGATCTAAAGTTAACCAGAGTTTAAAAGAAGTTAATATATGGGAATCCCTTAGGAACAAAATTTCTTCTGTTTCCTTTGCATAAAAATTAAAACATCTAAAATACAACTAAATATGTTTTCATTTCAAATACTAGATGTCATCAAATTATACAATTGTTTCAAGCAAAGCCTATGTCAAACTGGTAGTGTATGACACCTTTTTCTGCAAAGATTCTGAAATCAATCTATCAGAAATATGATTCCGGATAACTGGTTTTCCGGTTAACTGATTTCCAGATAAATGGTTCCATACTGTAAAGCAATAGCAAACTAGAAACAAGAATAAATTACCTGAATTTTAGTTTTGAGATTAAGTACCTTTTACGTATATTACAAGGGTTTGAAAAAATGTTTTGTTTGTTGCAGTTTCGATTGTTTTTGCTTTGAAGCTCTATCACGGAGTTTTTTAATATTACTAGTTCATCAGCATCGTAGTCTTTCTGCTGCTCCAACCATGCCAAACCTTTTGTAAAACATTCAAAAGCTTCAGAATTGCTAATTTGTTCGTTTTCTTCATTCCACTCCGCAGCTTACGGGAGCCAGGGGCGTAGCTACAGATATTTTTTCGGGGGGGGGGGGGGGGGGGGGGGGGGGGGGGGGGGAATTCGAAAATTTCCCGACTTGAAACAAATTCTTCCAACTTTCAACTAAAGTGTGTATAATACATGTATACCACAATGTGTATAATAATGATAATGAAAATGATGCATAAAAAATTCCTTTCCAAAGAAAAATTTTGAAACTGGAAACATAAAAATTTTAATTATTGGTTTGTTTAATAAAAAACAAACATGCAGGTCCAGAACACGATTTGACTGTTTTTAGAAAATGTCTGTCTGTGTGTATCTGTGTGTGACTGTGTATATCTGTCTGTATTTATCTGTTTATTTTGTGGTTGCTCTATCTCAAGAACTAATGTGCGGAATTTAATAAAACTTTTGATTCAGTTATATCTTGATAAGAATTAATGCTGATAAGTTTTTGGTGTAAATCGCCCGAAAGGTGGCACTGCTAAGCTGCATTTTTCACGATTTACATGATTTTAGAGATAGTTATCGCTCAAAAACTGTTGCAAGGAATTTGATCAAACTTCATATTCTGTTAAACCTTGACATAATTTGGTGCTTATTAGGATTTTGTGTATATTATATAACAGGTGGCACTGCTGTGCAGTATTTTTCACGAGCAGTATTTTTCACGAATTTCGCGTTAGCTATATCTGAAAAACTAATGCACGGAATTTAATCAAACTTCATATTCGGTTGCACTTCCTTATTGGGCTTGGGTGTTTACTGACCAAAGGTATCACTTTTGTGTTCTTTGGGTTTGGAATTTTGGTTGCATCTAACAGGGTGTGTGCCGAAATTCAATGATTTGTTTGAAAAATGCGAGGCTTCTATCTCCTTTTTAAATGAACACAATTAAACGAATCTATACCTTTAGAATTCATTATTATGGGCATAGAATTATTATTTAATTTTAGCATTGTGGTTGCAAATTTTGAGGTATTAACATATATGGGATAGAATAAAGTTTTGGGATTGGCACATCTGAATTGTTTTTATTTAACATCAATTCTTCTTGTCTTCAAAGAAGCCAACCTGATGATAACATCATCCAGTTTAATAAAATCCACTATTTGACTTTAACATTTTAAAAGCATTAGGCTGTCAAGCCTGTCATCCCTCATTGTAGTTTGTAATATATATATTTTTAAATTTTTATTTGACTAAAGATTCTTTCATTAGATGCAACGCCATAAAGATAAGCTTCTGTGAATGTTAAGATATGAGTATATAGTTTGACGTCATGACCCAAATAGTCTTTGAATTTCATGGTATGAGTAAAAGGTTTGTTTAAAGCTGCTATCAGATTCACCAACTTTTCGAGCAATTTTTGAGCCAACTCTTGATTTCCTCCAACTTTTCGTGAAATATTGTCTCAACACCCAGTGTGATAGCAAACAGCAATATCCCCAACTTTTTATCCACAGCTCTAAAAGAGTATCTAGCCGCGCTTCCCTCCCCCCCAACTTTCAACATTTTAGCCAATCAGAGATAAGCGATTGATAAGAATAGGCGATAAATATTAACGACTGGTACTAGTAGTACTGGTTTTCCTCCAACTTGAGCAACGACAACCTTTTTCTCCCTTTGAACGGGAAAAAGTTGGGTTTAAAATCGGCTGAAAAGTTGGTGAATCGGATAGCAGCTAGTCAGTTAGGATTTGGTTTATTTCTATTTGACTCTGCAAGTCATGTACATCCGTTTCTCATATATAGGTGGAAACATTATTAACTTTTCTAAGTTATACTCAAATTTGCCTTGCATAATTGAAATTTAAATATGAAATGTATTGGTGCAATATTCTCCTGATATAGGGAACATTGTCATTTAAGCTCATTACTAAATTGCCGAAATTTTCTTGTATTTCTTATAATTATTTCCTGTAAAACTTATGTGTATCAGCGTTCATTGCTGTGCTATTATTAGGTAGCTTTCTTTACAAAAAGCTACCTATTGCAGCCGTTCGGAGGAAAGCGATTTCAAAAAATTTTGGTATATTTTCATCGATCATGACCCCCAGACCCCGAAACCACCCTCCGTTCAAAATTGATATATATATATCAAAATATATATATATATATATATCTGACCTATGTCATACTATAACTCTTGTATTTATGAACCGATTTGGATGTAATTTGGTGTGTACATAGTACATACCAATGTCTCGACCGAGTTCGTTGGCCAGCTTTATCCGCCGTTTTGTTTCAAAATGGTGGCCATTTAAAATTTTTAAAAAAATTTAAAATTTGAAATGTGGTACCAAAAAATTGAAAATGGAAAAATATTTTTTTCTTATGTATTTGACCTTTATACAAAGACTCCGTAGCAGTTTTTGTTTCGTCTATATCTTAAAAAATGGCTGAGTTATTGCATTTTGAATTTCTAGCGAAGCTGACATTTTGAAACGTCCTGAATTTTGTCACGCGATAAAAGGCGTATTTATGAACCGATTTGGATGTAACTTCGTTTATACATAGTAAAGACCAATGTCTCGACCGAGTTCGTTGGCCAGCTTCATCCGCCATTTTGTTTAAAATTGGCGGCCATTTAAAATTTTAAGAAAAATTTAAATTGGAAATGTGGTACCAAAAAATTGAAAATTGAAAAAATATCTTCTTATGAGTTTGACCTTGATAAAAAGATTCGGGAGCAGTTTTTGTTTCGTTTATATCTTAAAAAATGGCTGAGTTATAGCATTTTGAATTTCTAGCGTGGCTGACATTTTGAAACGCCCTGATTTTTGCCACGTGATAACAGACCTATTTATGAACCGATTTGGATGTACCTTGGTGTGTACATAGTACATACAAATAACTCAACCGAGTTTGTTGGCCAGCTTCATCCGCCATCTTGTTTCAAAATGGCGGCCATTTAAAAACATTTAAAAAAATTTAAATTTAAAATGAGATGCCAAAAAATTGGAAAATGAAAAAGTTTTTTCGTATGTGTTTGACCTTAATACAAAGATTCCGGAACAGGTTTTGTTTCGCCTATATCTAAAAAAATGGCTGAGTTATAACATTTTGAATTTCTATTGTGGCTGGCATTTTAAAACGACCTGATTTTTGTCTTTCGATAACAGGCGTATTTATGAACCGATTTGGATATTACTTGGTCTGTACATAGTGCATACCAATGTCTTGACCGAGTTCGTTGGCCAGCTTCATTCGCCATCTTGTTTCAAAAGGGTTGCGATTTGTTTTTAAATGTATTTTAAAATTTAAAATGAGGTATTAAAAAATTGGAAAATGAAAAGATATTTTATGTGTTTGGCCTTGATACAAAGATTCGGAGCAGTTTTTGTTTCTGAAAATTTGTTCTTTTGTTTATATCTTAAAAAGTGGTTGAATTATAGCACTTTGAATTTCTATCATCGCTAACACTGTGAAACGATCTTGTATTTGTCACGCGATACCACACGTATTCGCCTATTTCTATGGAAGAAGGCATGTGGATTAGGGTGGAGCAAAAAAAATTAATTTTTTAAAATCAAAAACGGGTAGGTGCCAAAAGTTGCCTTTATACTAGTACATCATCTGCGTGCAATATTACCGCTGAAAAAAAATGGCTTGAGTCTGCGCTTTTGGTCCAAAAGTCGAAATTTTGGGTAAAATTTGACATTTTTTCAAAAAAATTAAAAAATTCCTATAGAGCTGGATATTATTTAAGAGTGTTATTTAAACCTTTATTATTAATGTCTTAACATATTTAAACGATAAAACGATATCTTTGTTCTGTATAACGGGAGCAAAACTGACAACTTTTGGTAAAAAAAGGCGTTTCCATTCTGTTGTGTCTTACAACTAATTGTTGTTTGGAATACAGCTCTTGCGTATATCTTAGCTTTCTAATCTACCTAGGAGGTATCATGTGGGGGTGGCTGCATTTCATGACACAACAGTGCGTAGCTTGACCACCCTTCCATTTGAGCACAATATTTTATTTATATATTGAATTGTGATTTTTTATCAAAGACTGGCATACGTTTCCTATGTATCAACCTAATCCATCTCTTCCTTGTATCCACAGACGTTGGGTGATGCTGCTGTGACACTTCTTCACGTATATATCTACTGCTTGTGTATAATAAGGCGAGCAGAGTAATGCAGTGCAATTAATGGAATCTATTCAGCCCTCTAGTATCTTCACCAAAATTACATCCAGTTACTGCATAGTGATTGGGAGTTCTGTTCCTACAACATTTAGGTATTTCATCTTTGAATATGCAATCATTTACTCTACCTCTTGCATTTTTTATATGCTGATAAGCTTGTTGTTTAATGTGATGGCGATCGTCATCAAAATTGCAATAAGAATTTGCTCTTGATGTGAAAAGCTACCATTGTCCTACATAATTTTTTTTAGTATTTGTTTTTTGCCGTTTTCTGTGATGTTTAGTAGACGAGTAATTTCCCATAAGTTTTTAGATCCATTTTTTAGATGTGGATTTTATTTGGTGTAAACCATTCTGCGGCATAAACGTGGATTACATACTCTGTGAGTGAACCAGACTCTGATGGTCAATCAGTGCTTATATAAAGGCGAATAATTTTATGCGCCGTTGTGAGCCATCTCGCGTAGGACAAGTTTCTTGGGTTCCTGTTTGCTAGTTCTTCTGAGCAATATCTTGATGAAATAACTTTGCAAATATCTATCAGGTATATCTGGTATGTGCTGAGTACCCTTTTCTCGATTTCAGGAAATAATGTTTAAAAATTACTTTCTATGGCTTCAAAAATTGAAATAAGAAGGGAATAAGCACGTGGACGAAGATTTTCATATTGGTCTGGCGCATCCATGTGGGTTAGAATCTAATTTTTGCCAACGATCTTATCTAATAAATGATGCAGAGGAAATTCACTGGACTTGGAGGTGGCATATGATCAATTGTAATGGTTCATTCTAAACGTGTCCCTCGCAGAATGGATGACAACGACTAACAGAATTATCCGCCTTCAAATGAGCACTCACTGCCCATCAGAGTCTCTACGTTCACTCAAAAGTACTATGTTATCCAAGTTTGGCACCAGAATAGTTTACAATCACTATAATCCACAGCTAAAATAGATCTAAAAACTCATGGGAAATTTGCTACACAAAAACAACTCGGCTACTAAACAACACACAGAACGGAATAAAACAAATTTTAAAAATCGGTTATTTAGAACAATGGTTGCTTTACGTACGCAGAAGAAATTCTTATTTCATTGCTCTCTGACGATTACCATCACATTAAACAGCTAGCTGCTCAGCACATAGTAGTTGAAAGATGAGTGTAAATGATGGCATACGCAAATCTGAAATATCGACAATCAACTTTGAAGTGGATAATTATATAAATCTAATTCATTGGAAAAGTATTGTGGTAACAGAACCTCTAATCAATATGCATTTATCGTGTGCAGTCTTGGTGAAGATAATAGAATGCTGAATAGATTACATTAATATGCTCCGCACTGCATTACACTGTTTGTCTTCTCTTACACAAACAGTAGAAAAATACGTAAAGCAGATCACAACAGCAGCATTCAAAGCCCGTGGATGCAACGAAGAGATGTACCAGGTTGTGATACATAGAAAACTTATGCCAGTCTTTGATAAAAAATCACAATTCAATGTATAAATAAAACATTGAGTTCAGATGGTAGGGTGGTCGAGGTATGCACTGTTGTGACATGAAATGTAGTCACCTCCACGTGGTACCTCCTGGGTAGTTTCGAAAGCAACTAGGTAAGAGCTGTATTTTAAACAAAAATTAGTTGTATGACACAACAGGGTGGAAACGCCCTTTTTTTCACCAAAAGTTGTCAGCTTTGTACCAGTTATACAGAACAAAGATATCGTTTTATCGTTTAAATATGTTAAGTCATTAATAATAAAGGTTTAAATAACACTTTTAAATAATAACCATCTCTATAGAATTTTTTTTTAATTTTTGAAAAAATGTCAAATTTTACGCAAAATTTCGACTTTTGGACCAAAAGCGCAGACTCAAGCTATTTTTTTTTTCGCTGTAATATTGCACACAGATGATGTACTAGTATAAAGGCAACTTTTGGCACCTACCCGTTTTTGATTTTAAAAAATTAATTTTTTTCGCTCCACCCTAATGTGGATAGTATACATCAATATCTCGACCAAGTTCGCTGGCCAGCTTCATCAGCCATCTTGTTTCAAAATGGCGGCCATTAAATTAAAAAAAATTATATTTAAAGTGAGGTGCAAAAAAATTAGAAATTGAAAAAGGTTTATTTCTTAAGTATTTGACCTTGATATAAGGATTCAGGAGCATTTTTTGTTTGCCTTTATCTTAAAAAATGGCTCAGATATAGTAGTTTCAATTCCTAACGTGGGTGACATTTTGAAAAATCTGATTTTTTGCCTGCGACAGCACTCGTATATATCAACCGATTCCGATGTGAGTGAGCATGTGCACAGCAATTACTAAGGTCTCGACCAAGCTCACTGGTTAGCCTCATCCACCATGTTGTCTTAAAATGGCAGGCACTTTAAGAAATCGCCGAATTTGGCAGCCAAATATAAGTTACTTTAATTAAAAGCAGCTTGGATAAAGCTGACTAATTTCGCGAAATTCTCATTCATAATGATTTAGTATTGATAAAAATTAGTATTGAATCTCCTACATTCGGTTTCCACTTAATTGAGCTTCGTGTGTTATAATATAATATATAATATAAGTTGGCTTTTTAAAAATAAGGAATATGAAAGCTACCTCTTCCTCCCGGCACTGGCCGGAAGGACTTTTTTTATCTATTCTCTTTGGTGAAACCGTTTTCCTACCGCGCTTTCGGAAGTTAGCTTCTTCAGTCATATCCTAATATTCATAATTTTTTGTGAACTTGTCTATAAAGAAATCTTTATTTCTTCAAAATTTTATTCAAGTGCAACGTGTCAGCGTTACCGTGCATGACGATTTTTTCTTCAGATGATGGACAGCTTTCATAATCATATTTCTTTCCAAATTCGAATCGTCCTTTTTTTACCTTTATCATCCTCGAATGGATTTTTAGATGTTCCAAAATCTTCCACGAAAACTCTTTTCCTATTATGAAGGGTTCTTTCGTTCTGGTATTTATAGTCATTTTTTAGAACAGCTTTAAACACACAATACTGACTTTTGGTTTAAAATTTCACAAACACCCATAAATATAAACGAACAGGACTAATGTATATTTCGCACACACACAAATAAAAGTAAAATGTGACAAATTTATCAGAACCAACGACTTCTTACATTCACATTTGCTCATATAACGCCCTTTTCTTTACTACGAAGGGTTAACTAATTTTTGTGGCAAAAAATCACGAGAATGAGTAAAATATTGTCGAAAAATCGGCAAATTAGTTAAAAAATTATTGCAATTTGTGAAGACTCATCAAATCTTCTTGCCCAGCTGTGTTTCAAGTAGGTGACTACATTCCTTTCTGTTATGATACAAGTGATCTCCAATTTTCAAAAGAAGATGCAACCCCTTTGGATTAAAATAGCTGGATTCTGTTTTAGGAGGAGAAGGTGAGGTAGGTTGAAATTTTTGAGAAAGGAACAAAGTTTTGGAGGAAATAAAGGAACTGGAAAGTCAGCTATTGGTGGACAGGAGTAGAGAAATTTAGGTCTGGTAGATGTATAATATTTTTGTATAACCGAAAAACACAATGATAAATTGAGTGCGGCTGATTTCTTTTGATAATTTAACTTGTTTACTGTTACAGTACTCAGAAACATAATTACCAAAACAATAAAAATTTCGTAATTTTTTTACTATTACTTTTAAAAAAAGAAATTGTCACAAAAATCTAGAATTTCCCAACTCTAAGCTCAAATTTCCCAACTTCACATATATTGGGGGGGAGGCTCCCCCTCCATGGCGACGCCCCTGACGGGAGCTCAAGTTAAATTCAAAGGAACTCTAAGAAAGGGGACGAAAAAAGTACAATCTAAATATGTCAGTCGATATGTATCATAATCGTATGAGATGCGTGCGCAAGCGCATCCTGTCCAGACTCTGTAGAACAATTTAGTTTTAGTTTGGATTCTGTATTTTTGTTGTTCTGTGTTTATGTGCTGTCTTTTGTGTTCTTCGGAATAAACTGTCATGTGTATAGTAAAACCTGCTGTGGTTATTTAATAATATTTAAGATGCACTGTGTTACAAAATCAATCTACTAAATGTTCTTTCATTACAAAAAAAAAAAGAGTATAATCAATAAATCCATGAAACATCACAGAAATTAACAGAAACACCATACTGTGCCGTAACATATACAAATGCATGTAATGAGGTATGCATTTTGATTCTTTGTGGATCCCATGCATCACACAAACATTTTAATTTCTTATTTACTCAATTTTTAATGTGGGAAAAAAATTTGCATGTCTTTGTGAAGTACAAGTTACGGTCTTATACCTCATAACAGTGGTATTAAGATTACCGTAATTTCCGGCCTATAATCCGCAGCGGCGTATAATCCGCAGCCGCAATTTTTAGCTCTTATAAAAATATTTCAGCAGATAATCCGCATCGGCATATAATCCGCGGATTATACGCCGAACTATACAATTACTCATTGCTTTCAACATTCCAAAGTACTACTAATAAACCACCTCCCTATTTATTTAGTTGCTCTATTTAAATGATAATTGTAATAAAATAATTGAAAATAATAATAATAAAATAATTACAAGTTATAAAATATAAATAATTTTTTTCATTGAATCTTATATCTAAAACGTTGAATGTCTTATGAATACAGATAATTCTGTTATAATTGCTGTTTTTAAATCATCTTCCGCATTTTAAATAACGTTCTGTTTAAATTCTGCAGTGTTAAATAACAGGTTTTCTTTTAGACATTATTATAACTTTCAATGTGATATACCATCAAATACGTTTTGGTTTTTAATATACATTACAAGGACATAATTGTATTTTATTATCCTGTCCATAGAGGGCAGCAGTAAAAGCGCGAAACTACGATACGATAATGATTTATTCGATTATTGTGTGGTGGATTCCCATTGGTTGCATCGTAATATCAATTATTGTAATTAGTAAAACTGCCGTAATTTTGGGCGGAGCTATTTCATAAATGATTGAGGTTGCAATTTTTGAAAGGGATGAGTTGACAAATGCTTTGTTCTTCATAGAAACATGTTGCCAAAATGCTAAAAAAAATAAAATCATAAACGGAAGCCACTCCTACTAGCACGTTCACGTCACATGTGAACCAATCACAAGCAACTCCGCGAACGGTCGATAGCAGACAATCGTTTGATAACTGTTTACATTTTTATTTTATGACTGTCGGTAGAAACTGGATGTCTGCCCTGAGCTTCTGCTTAAAAAAGTTTTCAGCAGATAGTCCGCACCGGTAGATAATCCGCACTTAAAAATTTTGAGGTTTTTTAACAGATAATCCGCGGATTATAGGCCGGAAATTACGGTACTCAAAATTTTAGGGAGGAATTTTTCCATAAGTTTTAGGAACAAGTTCAAAATCTAACTTGATAAGTATGTAATAAAATAACAGTATTTTTGTGCTAGCCAGGCACATGCACCAAACAATATTCCCATGAGAATTCAGCCCTTGTTCTATTTACTTGTCTTTGGGCCGAATGAGGGCATTTAAATTTGAGCAATAACCAGTTTATTGCAACTGTATTAATTAGAATTCTGTGTTTCTGCATCATTAAGCCTAACCAGAATGATATTCTCCTCCTCTTTCTTTTGGATGTTCTTAGTGAACCTACAGAACAAGAGGTAGGAGTGTAAATTCACGATTTTTTCACGATCAGTTGACGAAATTTGCATTTCTTTCATGATCTTTTGATTAAATTCGCCCCTTTTTTTCACGATCTTTTGATTAAATTCGTGCTTTTTTCACGATCTTTTGACAAAGTGTGTTTTTTCCATGATTTTCGACGAAATTTGTAGTTTTTCTGCAATTTTTTGACAAAATTTGTGTTTTTTTCTAGATTCTTTTGAAGAAATTAGTTTTTTTCTGCAGTTTAGAAGAAATTCACATTTTCTGCAATTCTTTGTCGAAATTAGCATTTTTTCCACGATCCTTTGAAGAAATTCACATTTTATTCATGATCTTCAGACAAATGAGAGTTTTTTTCAGAATTTTTTTTCATCGAAATTCACGTTTATTCTGTGATCTTTTAATGAAATTTGCATTTTTTCGAAATCTTTTGCGTCTTTTTTGCAGTCCTTAGAAGAAATGAGTGGGTTTTTTGGGGGGCAATCCTTAGACGAAATTTTGTTGGTTTTTTTTTACTATTCTTCATTGAAATTCACCTCCCCCCCCCCTCTCCTCGTAATTCTGTGATAAAATTTTAATTTTTCATGATTCCTTCTCGAAATTCATCTTTCTCCACCGCGGGTTGCTTAGACTAAATTGAGTTTTTTCTCAGATTCGTTGTCAAACATTCACTTTTCTTCTGCGATCGTTTGACGAAATTCACAGTTTCTTCATGATTTCTTGATCAAATTCGTGTTTTTCAGCAATCTGTTGACGAAATTTGTATCATTTTCGACAAAGTTTTGGCAATCTCGAAATGCGATTTACGAAGTTAACGAGCTAATATTTTTTTAGGAGCCAGAAGAAAATTTTGGGAGAATTTTAGGGGTACAAAAATAGTTAGGAAATTTAATTTAGGGAGAATGCGAGCCCTGTATAATTACCAAAGCATTTAATAACTTTAATTTCAGTACAATTTAATGGCTTGAACGCATGCAAATGTCCTGTGCATCACGTAAGAATCGGCTTCCTTGCTCAAAACACATGCTTCTGACATTGTTTCACAGAAATAATGAGATCCTCCTCCTGTCTCTGAAACATTCCAACACGAACATAGAATAGAGAAGGACTTCTGACGAAATAGGTTTTAGAAGAAGAAAACAGTTCCTTGAAAATTTGTCTAATAGATGGCACTGTGTCGCACGGTTCTACTCAGTTTCGTCTGCTTCAATATGCTCTACCAATAACCTCTTTGATCATTGAGATCCAGCCAATAAACGTTGTCCGCTAGAGGCGCTGGTATGTACACGGTTCTATTCTAACCGTTGCCATCACTTCATTTAAGTCCAAAATCACGACACGATATTCACACTATTTCGTGAGAAGTCCTTCCATATTCTATGTTCATGCATTCCAAGACCACTTCCACTGAGCCAGGGCCGAATAAAAGGGGGGGGGGGGGCAGAGTGATATGTATCCCGGCACCAGAGCGAAGGGGTGCCAAATGAAGGATTATACCTTTGGAATGGATCATTTTCTTCTGATGGACTGATGGCTTCCATTATTATGAAACAGCCATTAAATGAAGTGTTAGAGGTAAAGATGAAAGAGCAGCAGTTCATTTTCTGGTCAGAATGGAAAAAAAAGAATTATGGCTATTTTTTTTTTCCCATGCTGACCAGAAAATCAGAGTTCTAACTTATTACGGCTACTCTTTTTAGGTGTTCAGAGGGTGTCATGACCCTGTGACCTCCCCCTTGGATTTACCATTGTAGATTACACAGGGTGAGTAGCAACATTTTAGTTTTAAAAATAAGCACCTGTAAGCACTTTACAAGCACATTTTTAGGGAAAAATAAGCACCCATTTATGTGCACAAACGCATCATTATCTATTCTATAGTGAATAAAAAACTTAGCACAATCATTTTTTTTATTCGAGGTTATTCAGATCTGCCAACCTTTCAGTATGATACACAGTAGCATGACAATTCTTTAAGGTGGAGGTTTATTACTGGAGCCTTATCAAATCATTTGCTTTATTTAAATGGTATAAGAGCCATATTTTAAATTAAGTAATTTCTTGTGACTGATTGCAGAGACCAGTGATCTGCTGAATTTCCAAGCCTATTTGATGTAATTTTATCATTTTTTTTTGCAAGAAATTTAAAAAAATGTAATTTTTCCAATGATCATTTGATGAAAATAGTTTTATTTTGCTCGATTGTTTGATGAATTTTGCAAATTTTTTTGCCGCTATAGATTGCTGAAATTAGTGATTTTTTTTTTTTAAATTAATGAAATTCTGTAATTCCACGTCATTTGACTAAAATCGCTATTTTTTACTGTAGTCAATAGACGAAATTCGCGGTGTTCTTCACGATCATTTAGCGAAATTAGTGATTTTTTTCCATGATTGTTTAGTTTAACTAAATTTGCGAGATTTTTTATATGATCATGTGACTAAATTCATGACATTTTCCACAATCATTTGACGAATTTCGCTAATTGTTTTGATCGATCCAGGGGTGATTCTGAATATAAAAAAAATTCTGATATTCACAACAGATTTTCTGAAAGGTTACAGCAGAGGGGGGAGGGTGTGTGGAATCCACTCTTGGCACTAACTATGCATGTTTCCCGCGGGCCTTCGCGAAATGCGTGCTTTTTCGCGATCTTTTGATGAAATTTGAGGGGTTTTTTGTGATCTTTTGACGAAATTTGCGGATTTTTTCGCCATTCTTTGAAGAAATTTGCTTTTTTTACGCAATTCTTTAACAAAATTCGCGTTTTATCTTTTGACGAAATTTTCGGGTTTTTTCGCGATCTTTTGACGGAGTTTTCGGTTTTTTTCGCGATCTCTTGACGAAATTTTCGGTTTTTTTCACGATCTTTTGACGAAATTTTCATTTTATTCGCGATCGTTTGACGAAATTTTCCGTTTATTTTCGCAATCCTTTGAAGAAATTGGCTTCTTTTTCGCAATTCTTTGAAGAAATTTGCGTTTTTCCGCAATTATTTGACAAAACCCGCGTTTTTTCGAGATCCTTTAGACGAAATTGGCGTTTATTTCGCGATCCTTTGACGAAATTAGAGAGGTTTTTTCGCGATCTATTGACGAAATTTGCTGTTTTTTTCACGATCCTTTTAAGAAATTTGCTTTTTTCGCGATTCTTTGAAGAAATTTGCGTTTTTCCGCAAATATTTAACAAAATCCGCGTTTTTTCGAGATCCTTTGACGAAATTGGCGTTTATTTCGCGATCCTTTGACGAAATTAGAGGGGTTTTTCGCGATCTATTGACGAAATTTTCGGGTTCTTTGCGATCTTTTGACGAAATTTGCCGGTTTTTTTCGCGATCTACTGACGAAATTTTCGGGTTTTTTGCGGTCTTTTGACGAAATTTGCCGGGTTTTTTCGCGATTCTTTGAAAAAATTTGCGTTTTTCCGCAAATATTTGACAAAATCCGCGTTTTTTCGAGATCCTTTGACGAAATTGGCGTTTTTTCGAGATCCTTTGACGAAATTGGCGTTTTTTCGAGATCCTTTGACGAAATTGGCGTTTATTTCGCGATCCTTTCACGAAATTAGAGGGTTTTTTCGAGATCCTTTGAAGAAATTAGTGTTTTTTCGCGATCTTTTGACGAAATTCTGAGTTTCTGAGATTCTTTGAAGAAATTTGCGTTTTTTCGCGATTCTTTGAAGAAATTTGCGTTTTTTCCGCAATTCTTTGACAAAATTCGCGATCTTTTGACGAAATTTTCGTGTTTTTTCGCGATCTTTTGACGAAACTTTCGGGTTTTTTCGGTATTTTTTGACGAAATTTTCGGGGGTTTTCGCGAGCTTTTGACGAAATTTGCTCTTTTTGCGATCTTTTGACGAAATTTGCTCTTTTTGCGATCTTTTGACGAAATTTGCATTTTTTTCGCGATTCTTTGAAGAAATTTGCATTTTTCCGCAATTGTTTGACCAAATCCGCCTTTATTTCGCGATCCTTTGACGAAATTAGAGGGTTTTTTCGTGATCTTTTGACGAAACTCTGAGTTTTTTTTCGCGATTTTTAGAAGTTTGCGTTTTTCCGCAATTCATGATTATTTTCAGTGACTGACTAGCAAAATTTCCTATTTCCGCGATTTTTTTCATTTGACGAAATTCCGAATTTAAATAATTAGTTGACGAAATTCGCAAACTTTTTCCGTATCCGTTTGATAAAAATAACGATAATTTTCACGATCGTTTAACCAAATTCGTGATTATTATTTGCAGTGACTTACTGACGAAATTCTGATCTTTTAACAAAAATTGCGATTTTTTCCCAGCGATCTTTTGACGAAATTCGCGATTTTCTTGCGCAACCGATTGCAAAATTCTTGTTTTGTTTTTAGTCGCTGATTGACGAAATTATGTATTTAAGCAATGTTTCGACGTCGTGATATTTTTTTCAAATTCGCGATTTTTTCTGCGAATTTCGGCAGGCACCGAAAATAAGCCCCTTGTAAGGATCTTACAATCCTTTTTCGAATGTAAGCACCCGCTACGCACCCTGTTACATAGTTCAGTTTTACATAGTTTTAAATTTAAAATAATTTGGCTATCAGAAAATTAGTAAAATTCTCTTTGTAAATATACTTTGTGGAAGGGGGGGGGGGAAAGCAAAATCCACATTTGCCCCAGGTGCCTAGTTTCAACCCTGCACTGAGCTATGCTCTTTCAACCTGGTACTGATCAGAGTAAATTTTCCTGCATGACATCAATGATTAAAAACTCAGACTCTTACCACACTCCTTCCAATCACCAGGGTTGTACTGGCCCACAGGGCAGCGAGGCAGATGTCCAGTGCCCCTTCACCTTTTTTGTTGTTGTTTACTGTACACTTAAAATTGTTTATCGTGAATGGCATAAAATTTCAAACACTTTCGACAATTAAAAAATACATAAAAGGAGCTTATTTTTTAATTTAAGTATAAGCAAACTTTGTGATCAAATACAGTCGGATAACTCAATTTCAAGAAAACATAAGTAATCAATAAATAGAGTTGGTGCTGGTAGATATGATGTCCTGGAGCAGATTTTTGTTTTCAGCGACTGTACAAAGAATAAATTCCAATGAAAATAATATCATAAAAATGTAACAGTATGTGTCTCACATGTTAACAGCAGATCGATGGTAAAGATTTTTTTAATGCTCATGGAATCGTATAAGGAAAAAAGAATGAATTGAATATCATGTAAAAAGTAAGAGGAAAAGGGTTTTTTTTTTGCCTTTCTCTCCCTAATATGATAAAAAGTAAAGTATTCGATCTATAGAATTACAGCCTCAAAATTTATGCAAGCCAAAAGAAAAAAAAAAAAAAATAAGGTAATACAAATGTTTTTTATGTGAACGATCTAATTTGATTGTCATCAAAACTTTCGTTATACAGAGGTAATTTAAGTTTTTCAAAATTTAAACAATTTAAAAAAAGGGCAAACAGAATGCTATTTATTAAAAAAAAAAAAAATTCCTTCCTACGATGTTTCAACAGCCTGGGTCCAAAACATAAACAAAATCGCGCAGCCTTCGAGCCATTACACGGTTCGGCAAATCGGTCCTGGGTTGTTCTCTACAATACTTGCAAATTCGGCCAAGCAGTCTGACTTGAATGATACATACGTAAATTTTCATAAAAAGTAGATAAATGGTAAGCAATTAGCCAATTATTGAAGATTTTAACAGCAGCAGAAATCATTTTAAAAATTTGACTTAACAAAAAAATAAAATAAAAATTTTAAAAGTGAGGGAATGATGAGTGAGGGAATGATGAAACAGATATGAGGGAATGATTGTTTACAAAACAAGTTAACACATTATTTTTAATATGAACTGATACAATAAAATAGTATTATAATAGTATAAAATAAAATTAAATAGATGAAAACATGAAAACTAATGATCTATTATCACATGGCTGAGGGGCTCAGTCTTTCTTTCCCCATAAGATGTGTGGTAATTATGTTCATCTTTTTACTTTCTTCTATCTTTACAAGAAGAAATTATTGGATTCGTGAAAATTTTCGAATTCTGGTTTTCGACGGATTCACATGTTTTAGAGGTCAGAGATCCCGAAAAAAAAAAAAATTATTTTACAAAGTCTCTGTCTGTATGTGACAAAAATTTTGTGGGCACTCTATCTCAAGGACTAATGGACGGAATTGAATAAGGCTTTAGATTCAGTTAGTTCCCAATTGGTGCTGATTACTTTTTGGTGTAAATTGCCCAACAGGTGGCGCTGCTATCATACATTTTTCGCAATTTCCACAATAGCTATATCTCTAGAACTAATGCTCAGATTTTCATAAAACTTCAGATTCAGTTAGTACTTGATATAATTTGGTGCTTATTACTTTTTGGGGTAAATCACCCAAGGTAACGCTTATATGCTAACATTATTCATGATTATTGCAATAACTATATCTCAAGAACTAATGCTCGCATTTTTATCAAACTTAAGATTCAGTTAGTCTCTGATATAAATTGGTCCTGATTAGTTTTTGGTGTAAATCGCCCAACAGGTGGCGCTGATACGCAGAATTTTTTATGATTTCTGGAATAGCTCTATCTCAAAAACTAACGCACTTCAGATTAAGATAGACTTGACATAAGTTGTTGCTGATTAGAGTTTAATGTAAATCACCTAACCGATGGTGCTGCTAAGCTGCATTTTTCAGGAAGTATTAACATGTATGAGTTTTGGGATTGCCACAGCTGACTAGTTTTGGTTTGGTTAATTATAGTTTGTATTTCCCAGGTCCATTTCTTCAGCTTTAATAAACTTATTTCATCCTCAGTAGTTTATAAAATTAAGTTGCTTTTACAATTCTCACACTTCCTTTGAAGGCAGGTTATATTATTTTTCACACAACATAATTCTAGTAATACATCAGGTGTTTTAAAATTTATTATTCCTGTTTCATTAAGTTTTAATACAATTATTTTTATGTTGAATGAGCTTCACAAGCAGCTGTATCTCTTTCTTCAGCATTAGGTTTTTTCACCTAAAGTGGTTTCAGGCGACAGAATGATGAATAACTCAAAACATAATTAACTTCTTTGAGAAACTTCTTGTATAAATATTTATGTGTCTCGCATAAAAGCCTTCTTTTGTTTCTTTAATTTGCTTTTTGAGGTATAATCTTTTTTTCTTGGACAAAGTTTTTAGCAAAAACTTAATATACCCTGTTTAACTTTATTAAATAGGTAATTGCCTCTCTTACAATAAGTAAAGAGATAAGCTTCCTTGCTAGCAATATTCTCCAAGCTTCGATATCTAAGAATATATATATATACAGGGGTGTAAAAATACCGGGCAACTAAATTTTCGACACTGGCGCCTAGATATATCTTAGGTAAAACTTTTTGTATTTTGATTATCTCCTTTTGCAGCTTTACAGTTGAACTTTTAATGACTGATTTTCTCGAAACAGTTTTGATCTGCCACGTCTAATTCTTTTCTCCAAGCACTCAGCCTTGAAAAAAGACGTTCAGCCTCAGAACCACTAAAACTTGCGGAATCTGTGTTACCACTATTTAATGGAGTCTGGGGAGAAAGAAATTGCTCAATCTTCTTATTTTTCTTAATATTTTCTCTTTAATTTTTCTTCCTCTGTTTCCTTTTTTTTGACATTGTTGTCTAGAACTCATTTCCTTTACACTTTTAACTTGGCCTTTCTCTTTTAAATATTTCAGTTTTTCAAGCTTCAAAGGATTATTTTTCATTTTCTCTCCTAAGATTTTTTTAAACTCAATATATTTTAATCACATAAAAAATGTAAAATGCTAATCAATACTATTCTACGTATGCATAATTTTTCACTAAAGCTACTCTGGCGTATTTATAAATTTCTCCAAGAACAGTTTAAATAAAATGTTTTGGTTAGTTTGAGCCACATAAATTTAAAAAATAACATGCTACTAGTATAAATTTTAAGCAGGAAAACTAAATCCATCATTTAAACAGAAAGCACATCATTCCCTCACTCATCTTGTCATTCCCTCATAATGGTAAATGTGAGGGAATGATGAAATAAGACATTTTTACTAATTATAGGAAAAAATGCAAAATTATGAAGAAATCCAAACTGTTTCCTTGAAGAGCAACACTTAATATATAATGTATGATAAAATTAATATTTTTGATATTTACAAAAAAATTAGTATTCTGTGTGAGGGAATGACTGCTAATAAAAACGCTTCCAGATATACAGACTGGAAAAAAATTCTGAAAAATTAAAATTTTACACCACCAATTTATGTTGCTGGACTGACAAGTGCTCAAAATGGCTTTTTCTCTGTGAAAAATGCTAGACTGCTACTGCTCTTTAGTGGTAGATATTTGAGATAATAGCAATGTGTGAGGGAATGATGGTCTAACATGGGGAAACATATAATTGATTGAGTAGACTATATAATAATTGTAAAAAATAATATTTTTATTATTTTTTGTAATGTACCAAATAAGAACTTTATTTTGCTTAGGGTATGTTTAATTATTTTTATTTCTGGATGGAAAGAAATAGGCAATAATCTATGGTAGTACAGGTGGGGGAAAGGTGAGGGAATGATGTTTGCATGATACATATTACATTTTTAAATACTAAAATTATTTATTTTTAAATTTTACTTTCTGTCCCTAATAAAGTATGTTTAGATCTTCTAATAAAAATGTAATGAAATTAAAAGCATTAATAGTCATATGACTGGGAAGCTCTTTTTGCACTATTGCAGAGAATAACCCTCCTAAGTTGTACCAAAAGCGCAAAACTTACGTGAATCTAAATACCTGTGAAGATACAACTGGTTTAATTTTGTGGAATATTTGATAAGTAATTACAAACTGATGTAATAATTGTGGTAGATATACCACAAAAAGTTTATTAGTAATCCTGTTAGCCTTTACTGTCGCACCGCGGGCCATGCCTGTGATATTTACATTTAGCTCGATCATTGTTTTGTACCAGGGGCCGGATCCTTGATAATCAGTTTTGCCAATATAAGACCACGTGTCTCACACGTAATTGTGCGTTAAGGGGGTTCGTCAAATATAAAAGTTGTATTGTGTTTCCAAATACTGCATAATGAAATTTTATGTAGAAAATATTTTATATATCTCCTACTTTTTAAAGAAACTTTTGTTTAAAAGTAAATTATATTTTTTTATTAGAATAAAGAAATTAATTTGAACTGTATCGCTTACTCAAACCAGCAAGCGGCGAAATCTGCGATATTCTTTAAACTCAGTAAAATAAATGAAAATTAAATTAATGAAAACAGCGTTATTAAAAAATAAATTGGAAAAACAGTCTGAGAATATTTCAAGTGCTTACCTTTTAGCAAAATTAGCAGTTATCGCAGAATTGCCTTTCCGGACTTTTCGTTTTATTTCACTTGCACGTTCTTCCATGTTTGTTACAACGGTGAATCAAAATCAGTTTCTTTTGCGAATTAATAAATGGTTGATTTTCACAGCCGGATCCCAATAGCAATGGCTACCTCAATGCGCATGCTCGAAAATTAAGTGGATCTACCACTTTTGGCGCTAAAAATTGCTGCTGGTCAAAAGATAGCGCTTCAGAAGCCGAATCAGAAGCCTGCATTTTTGCGAACTTTTCACTGTTTGCAAAAATGCAGGATTTTGATTGCTCAATTTCGTTTACGGTGAAAAATCTCGAACCCGCTATTCTACGAACATCGAAACATAGAAAATTCGAATACATTTAATCGAAATTGTGTGTTGAGCAAATCGAATCGTTCTAAAAGTTTTCACGACCACAGTCACAGATTATATAATAATCTTATTAATTGTCTGTGACCACAGGCGTATGTGCCAAGAAAACTCTTTATAGCTCCTTTTTTTTTTTAAATTGGAAGTATATTTGTCATCATCAACTTTGCATGTTTATTCACTGGAGATAAATATTTCAGATTACTTACTAAGGTATTGTGAATTCTGCTCTCTGAACTGAATTATACTTTTAATTCTGTACATGACATGTTGCATCTATATATAAATCTCGCCTTTTTAAAGGAGCTAAAGATTTTCTGCTGAACCGTATTAGTATAGCACTGCTTTTGTACATTGCATAGTTGTAGCATTAACATTGTGTTATGTTGCATTTTCATTTTGAAAACCATTTTTACGAAGTTCCACTCTGACATTTTAAACTTAAAAAAAAAAAAAAAAAAAAAAAAAAAAAAAGTGCCAATGATGAACCCCTCCAAAGTTTTTGGTTTATAAAAAAATAATGAAAAAAAATCAGCTTTTATTATTTTTTTCATAACTTTCCCTTACGTGTTTTATAATCTGGGATATGGCTGAGAATCTTAAACAAACAGGAAGCTGGCTAAATTTTCCACAGTTCCATGCTGTCTTTCAGTGAAAATTTTACTAGCGAAACTAAATGCTGATTTTACTTAACTAATTTATATCTTCTTTATTTTCTTGCAAAAATTGCACGTTTTTGTTTTGATAGTAATAGAAAACTTGTATGTACTAATGGCTATTTACAATATTGTGTTTATTTTTAAGGTTTTGGGACAAATGTCCATTATTGGAATAATTAATTAGCCAATTTCCAGTAATGGTGTAAGCAGTTGATAAACTTTCATTCAATATAAACAGTAACGGAATATAGATTAGACTTATATTATACTTGTTTAAATAAATAAAGTTCATGCTTACTTTTCTCAGCAGTGCAGGTTAGCTTGTAATAATTAAACTTGACTATAGGTTAGCTTGTAATAATTAAACTTGGCTATTAGATGAATAATACAGCATCACATTTCACTTAATATTTATATTAGGACTTCACATGATACATTGATATGGACAGAACAGTAGACATCACCTTTACATAACACAATCGACACTCAACTACAAGGAACATCTTAAGATGTCTATATATTATCAAAACCTATTTTCATGGAAAAACGATAGGCCTTCTAGCAGCAGAAAAGAAAAGAGATATACGAATTGTTAGATTACATAATAAAATAAAAAGGAGTATTTTACAACAAATGGAACCTCATGTGGACCTAAAAGTGCAATTTCAGCAATGGTCATATTTTATAAAATCTAGATTTAACTGAAAAACTAATGAATCCAATTTGATTCTTAAATTGCATTTACCAATATGTAATAAGAACTTTTATAAATAGTAAAGGCACTTTTAATTAATTTTATTTGCTTAATAAAATTTTTTAAGATTTTTTTTCTCTACCAAGCATTTTTTTTTTTTTTTATGTTCTGTACTTGTAAAAATGGAACTATTATAAGATCATTCCTGTGTTTGTCTGTCATAGCCATTTTACTCATAAACTATGGAATGGGGAAAGTTCAAATTGGCTGAAGTAATAAAATCTATTGACCCACATATTTATAGATTATTAACCATTCACAAATATATTTAGGAAAAATATAGAGGGGCTATTTAAGTTACTTTGAAAAAAATTGGGTACTTTTTGGTTAGCCGGGTGCCAGTGTCATATATACATATTTATGTACATACATATATGTAAATATGCATATATTGTATATGTACTCACACACATATATATGTATATATAACACTGGCGCCCGGCTAACAGAAAAGTACCAAAAATTCTTTTCTTTGTATATTGTGTCATTGTGTGGGTTATTACGTAAAAACTTTTGTAATGCCCAACTCAAAAATATATTTCTATTAATTTTAGGTATTGTATTTTCAGAGATATCGTCAAAAATGTAATGCAAAAATATGTCGTCGTCCCTCCCCCCCCCCACCAATCTATTTCCAAATCTACCAAAACCATACCTGCCAACTGCTACGAAAAAATCGTAGTTGCTACGATTTGGACCTATAAACTACGATGCTACGTTTTTTTGCAAAAAACACAAAAGCATTTTTTGTTTCTAGTTGCGAATTTTATCCCGCGCAGCATATTTTTCAGGAGTGATTCTGTTCCGAAATTTCCAAGTATTCATTTTCGAAAGTTTTAAAAAATTGGCCATTAGTCCGAAAATTCGGACAGTAAAAAATGCTCATGAGAAAAAAAAATTCTGGGCTGCAAAAAAAACTTCTTAACATAAAACACTCTAATCGTGTTTTTGTAAATATTCAAACAGGAATTCCCTTCCTTAGAAACAAGGGTGCCATTTTAAGAATTCTGGAGGGGGCTCCTTGAGGGGCAAGGTTTGAAGTAGTGTGCAAAATCGCATGATTTGCGATAAACTATCGCAAATTTCAACAAATGGCCGTGTAAAAAAAAATCAATTTCGTCAATTGGTCGCAGAAGAAAATAAATTTCATTAAGGGATCGTGATAAAAACATGAATTTTGTCAAAATATCGCAGAAGGAAAACATGAATTTCGTCAAAAGATCAGTAAGATAATGCAAATTTCATCGAAAGATTAGTAAGAAAACACTAATTTAGTCAAAGGATAGTGGTAAAAAAACGCAAAATTCGTCAAAGGATCGCGTAAAAATGCGAATTTCGTCAAAAGTGCATGGCAAAAAGTGCAGATTTCAACAAAGAATCGTAATAGGAAAATGTGAATTACGACTGTGGGGAAAATGTGAATATCCTGAAATGATGGCAGGAAAAAAATCGCAAATTCCGTCAATTTACAGCACTGAGCTAAAAAATTGGAACTAGGCTCCTTTTACAAATGTAAAAAAATAAATAAATAAATAAAAATAAAAAATGCTGCGAAACGAAAATAAATTCTAAAAATCGTATACAAATTTTCAGAGGAAAAAAATTACTATATTGAGTTGAAACACGGAAACCTTATTCCTTTTACGAATGTCAAAAGATGCCTGTGAAACACGAAAAACCAATCACCAGATTAATTTAAATTTTGTGTGTTACGATTTCTCATTTTCAAAGGTTGGCTGGTCTGGAAGATGCAGTTCAAGATTGCTTCAATATTAGCAATAATGCTCCAGTTAGTCATCAGATGATAGAAAGTGAAATTTGTCAAATAATGAGTAAAGATGCATCTGATGATAGTAGTGATGATGATGACAAGAATGAGGAGGTAAGAAAAAATATCTAATGAAGAAATGATATTTTACACTCAACAATTCAAGGCATGGAACAAAGAAGTTATTTTCATGAACAATAAATAATGTCCTCATATAAAATTCAAGAGCAGCTTGTAAAAGAGAAACTTTACAAGCAGCCCACCTTAAAAGAATTTTTCCAAAACACTAATTCCCAAGCATCTGTATCTGAACACCAAAACTAAATTTTATTTTTGATCTTGTTCATTTGTAAATTTTATTAACTTTTTGTAAATAAAAATTAATTAATTTTCCTTAATTGTGTTTTATTGAATTAATTCAAAAAATATGTAACACAGTGTTTTTAGTATTACTTTTGCTAATCTGCATTTCATATTTATGTACATTTTAAAATATTTGTGGTAGTATTCTGAATTACGGAAAAAACTCCTTATCTGGAATGCCCCAGGTCCTAAGGATTCTGGATAACAGATCCTATACTGAATTTAAAAATTTATAACACTTGCACATTTGTTGATTATTTATTTATGCAATTGCTTTACCTTTCTGAATATTTGACCTTTTTGTATATTTCTGACTGCTCAATAAATAACTTATAATCAACTATACATCATTTTCTGTGAGACTAATATTTTTTCCCTTTCTTTTAGATCATGGATTTTTATGTAAAGATTATAAGAAAGTGCTGTTGGGTGGGCTCAATCATGATTTGATTTTGAAGGTTGGCAACCAAGAACTTAGAGCTCATCTAGATATTCTAAGAGCACGATCACAAGTTTTTGAATCCATGCTGGATCATAACATGAAAGAGAAAAGCAGTGGTGTCATTGATATACCTGACTGTAAACCACATGCTATGGAACAGTTTTTATCGTATATACACTGCGGTGAAGTTAAGACACTAGATCAAAGTAACATGCTTGAATTGTATTATGTTGCAGATAAGTATGAAATGATGGGCCTGAAAGTAAAATGTGCCAACTTCATAAAGAATTCACTGTCTCTCACTAATATCTGTGATGTCATTCAGCTTGCATTGAATCACTCAGATTCTGATCTACTAGACCATGCCACTAATTATTGTATAGATAATGTGTTAGATATTATGCACACAGTAGAATGGCAATCATTTATGAAGGCTAATTCTACCGTAGCAAATGAGCTTATCATCAAGGCTTTCAAGAAAATTAAAAAATGAAGAAAAAACCTCTTTGAATCTTATCTTGTGTATTTGTGGCAAACTTTTATATGTAACTTTTGATATTTTTTTTATTAAAAATGCCTATTATTTTTAGAAACTTTTAATTTTGTAATTCATCAAAAAATAATTTCATAACAGAGTCAATCTTATATAAATAAATTCATTTGCTTCAATATGTTTTTAATACTGTTTCAATTTAAAGTAAATTTACTTAGCTTGAAACAATTTTACTGATATGAATTCAAAGTAGCTATAAGCTGAATATATGGAAGATACAGTAGTATATGTGTTATAACAATGGATGCACAATAGTCTTTTGTGATATTTAATCCTGTTATGTCTAAATTCAATTTTTGTAGTTAAACTTTTTGTTATATTAAACCACTAGATGTGATAAAATTGTTAGTAATTTGTGTATCCCGATGTCTTGTCCTTGTATATGCATATATCCATGTTTTACTCTCATGATGTAACTTTTTTATCATTAAATACCTATAAAGTTAATTGAAGTAGCCTTTTATCTTCTGAAATCCATGTGTTTTCAGTTTTCTATATTTTATTAATTGAAGAGCTCAGATGGTAAAAGTAGTATGTGACAAAAAAAAAGTTAATCATATGATTGAAGATAATCAATGGTCTTCTACCACCTGTTAAATTATTATTTGAAAAAACATAATACTCACAGAGATTTAAATTGATAAAGGAGGCATTTGACTTGAAAAAAATTATAATTTTAGTTGATAAAACTGGTTCAAAATGAGTTTTACAAAATGATTTGTCGCTTACCACCTTTATCATCAGAGCTGTTCAATTCTAATCACATTCACAACATCTGTTTAACTTATTGTCATATCTCCTTTGTATCTCATGGTCATGGTGACTGACATGGTACTTCCAGAGACTACAAGATGGTGTTAGCTCCCTTATTCGATTATGTCCCATTTTTGCAATTTACATCATTCTTAACTCGTCTGTGTTTATGTTCTAGAAGCTGGTAAGAGATGTTGGCATGCATAGTAAACTGTTTCCCATCAGTCAGGTTTGAATATATATCCTGAATCGCCGATCTTTAGGACAACAGTTTCTTTTAGTCTTAAAGCAGCTGTAGTGCTTTGGCATTCCTCAGTAGTTTTGAAATATTTTACTGTTTTGAGTATTGCCAGTGAATTTTTCCAGCCTCGTTTAAGACCTTCTTACAATGCTATAAAGTTGTCCAATCATATCTTTTCCAGTAATGAATTGTTCTTGGGGTAGCTTTATTAGTTTTACTCCTGGAGTAACTGATCCGGAATAAGTCGAGATTAACTCTGACTGTACAGGCGAAATGACATTGGCTTAGAGATATTTTTAACACTGAGCGTATAAATGAATAAAGTTTTACTCTTTGTTAGTTTCTTGGATAGATGATACTGTACTCTTTTATCAAGCAACAGTTCGATTGTTTTACTTTGTGGAGTTTGCATTTCAACAGTGTGAAAAAGTGATGTGCTGGAGGATCACTTTTTATTATTAGCTTTATTATATTTTAGAATGGCTGATTTCGCAAAAGTTTCAGCCTTTTTAGGCTGAAAGTTTAATGGTCATATTCAATCATCATAACTGTATATTATTCTGTTATAGAAATGGCCGTATAATTGTCTGAGTTCTGGTACATGTTTATCCTGTTAAAAAAAAAATATTTTTAAGACGGAAATGCTTTTTTTTAATTGCGAATCAATTGTTAATTTAAGAGGATGGTTTTACTGCACTGCCGCTGTTGACTTTTGTGGTGCAAATCAGTGAAATTGCTTTTACAATTCTGCAGAAAAGTCGCCTCCCAGTTAGAAGTATCACTGCATGGGACATTGATTCAGTTTAACAAATCATTTTAAATTTCATAACTATTAATAAAGGAAGACACTACATAGACTGGGGAGCTGGCAGCACAGACAATCACCTCATCGAGTTCACGGCTGAAATTCCAGAATTAGTTAAAACTCGATTAGCATATTAAAACGTAATCGGTCTGGCAAGTCATATCTTGGTGAAAATCACCTGAAAACCCGATTTTAACAGTTGACTCGTATGCTTACCACTGCGTTTTCCTGCTCCCAGTCCTCCATGTTTTCATACTTTTGGGTGCCAGAAAACACAATGGTAAACCTACGAGTCAACCACTGAAATCAGGTTTTCAGGTGTTTTCTACGAAGATATGACTTGACAGACCAATTGCATTTTAATATGCATATCGAGTTTTAACTACTTCTGGAATTTCAGCCGTGAACTCGATGAGGGGATTGTCTATGCTGCCAGCTCCCGGTGTAACAGTATTGATTATGTTGTGTTTCCTAGCTTAAAAATGAAAAACTTTTCTGCACATTTAGTCCGGGAGCTGGTGACATTAAAAGCCTGTCAACATGGAATTGAAAAACTTTTATGTAAATCAATAGTAAAAAGTCATATGAACAAAATGAGATAGGTATGACCAGGTTTGACAATCTGAAAATATGTCTAATTAAATTAATTATTATTAAAAAGCTATAATGTTTTACCTTCATTCGGGATATTGATAACTCATAGAGCATTTTATAGAAAATTTTGTGTTCTTTTACAAAAAATTGGTATGACAAATTTTATCTTGCTGGAAAAGCCTATCATACCTGTTTTAAGGAGGTGGCTGGTGATGAAATTTCACTTTTATTTCTCTATGAATTTTTACCTGTGGCCTCTTTATTTCGCATCTGGATGCTAGCCAAGTGTCAGCTTTCTGTGAAAACAGCAAATCATTACAGCTCTTTTAATAATAATTGATTTAACTTATTTTCAGCTTGTAAAACCTCGTCATACCTAGCTCATCCAGGGTTCCCAGAGTCATGGAAAATCTGGGAAGTCAGAGAATTTCAAAGTAGTCAGGGAAATTTCAAAATATATGGGATAAGTCAGGGAATTTACAAATATTTTCTAAAATGTCTTGGAGAAAAAATGAAAAATGATGCGAAATTTATCAAACAGTCTCGGGGAAAAAAATCTTGAAATTCACCAAGCGATCGTAAAAAAAAAAATTGAGAAATTTGAAGAACGATTGCAGAAAAAAATTGCTAATTTTGACAAAGGATTGCGAAAATAATTAAAAATTTCATTGTATGCCCGTTTGGTCAAGAAATTTTTTGAGATTTGGTCAAGGAAAGCCAGGGAATTTGCCAGCCATGTTTTGCTGGGAACTCTGTCATCTTTTTACTATCGATTTATATATAAAAAAAAATTTCAATTCCATGATCATGGGAAATTTGATGTCACTGGCTCCTGGTCTATATCTCAAATATGCACAAAAAATATATTAATAAAAAATTATATTTGAGAGAACTTTTGATCCAATAACTAAACACCTGTATTAATAACATATTAGGCAGATTATTGTTTCAATGTTCTATTCCATATGCTTTACATCTGTTTGATATTTTGTAATTTTTAATTAGTAAATGTACCATGCTTCAATGTCAATATTTAGAAAAAAAAATTATACTTTTGAATTACTTTTTCTTTTTTAAAATTTAGAATTTGCGTTTTTTCTGATACTGTTACCTGAAGAATAAATTAATTAGTTTTCAGGTAAACTTTAATTTTTTTAAACATAATCAATCAAATAACTAGATATTATTGATTATTTCGAATAAGATATCTTCCATTATTTTATGCTGTCACAAGATTCAATTATATTGCAAAATTGCCTAATGCTTGTTTCAAATTAAAAAGAAGTTCAAAATTTTTTATGTTATGAAGGCAATACGGACCACTGTGAAAATGTTTATAATTTAGTCAATCTGGCATTTTATAATATAAATCAGCTTCTATAATAATTAATTTCAAGAAATAGCCTCTTATATTAATTTGAAAATGAAAAATGTTTCAGCAAACATATTCAATCAAGTGGAAACTGGGTGCCAAAAAAAAAAAAAAAAATATCACTACACCTGCCTTCCAATTTACTGAAGCACTGCTTTAATAGTCAAAACTTGCAGCTGTAATTTAAAAGCACATATTATTGAAATAAGATGTTATGTGTTTGTACAATACATATGGTTTATTTGAAAAAAAAAAAATCTTTAAAAACACTATCTGGAAAAAGAACTGATCAATACAATAGATAAAAATGTTTTTAAGTAAAAATACTTAAAAAATATACTTATTCACTTGTACAATAAATTTACTTGCACAAAAACCAATACTGAGATTTTAAAAAAAAAATGCTTTATTAAATATCGGATATGGTGGGGTATGAATATTTGAGAATGCACAATAACTAGTTGTGCAATCGTTCACTCTTCTAATTTGTTTTATAAGCTGGAAGCTAGACAGTGAGAAGCCTCCAATCACGATTGGCACTTGGAACTCTCAACTCTCCCCCCTCACTCCTCCTTTGCTGAAAATCTTCACTTTTGAATGGTGATACTTGGGAGCAATCGTATTCCTATCCTCTGTCTTCAGTTTCCAAAAACATAAATATACACACTTCTGTTATTTTTCATGGACTTTTGATAATTTTTTTAAAATGATGTAATAAACTGATTCATACTGCAATTTAAAATTTCATTTAGTAACCTCTGAATAACGGTTGCCACTGGGACCGATGAAAAGTGGCTGCTATTCAGAGGTGCAGGTGGGTGTTATTCAGAGGTTTCATTTAAAAAAAATCATAATTACATAAATTTAAATAGAAACATACAATCATTTTAATTAATCCTCATTGTTTTAATACATTAAAAAAATCAAAGATTTGCAGTTGCTTTTTTTTCTGTTAATATCTTTCTCCAAAGAAATAATAGTATGAGTTGTTTTGCTGTACAACTCATCATCATTATGATTTAATGCAAAATTTTTTATTTCACGAAGGTTCGTAAAAAATTCGGTATATGTGTTAATACTGGAAATTTTAGGTGAATCTATAATCTCTTCCATATCCCCTTCCGCATCACTTTTCTCTTCCTCTTTCCCATCTTTCACCATTTGCTGTATGAATCAAATGTAGCAGTAACTGCCAAATCTTTGCCCAGACACACAAACTTACTGTCATTCGTGTTAGTTATGTTTGATGTTCAAAGAATATTATCTAAATTTTCACCATCATTATTGTCTTCATTTTCTACGTCTAGTTTTGGAAAACGAGTAAGTGTTCAAGAAATTAAGTAACATTTCGTTGACATATTAAGTAAACTTTGTTTGATCTGTTTCAGATTTTGATTTGCAAATAAATATGAAATTGTACCAAAACTGTTAAAAAAAAATTTCTCCTGACTTTTGAGCGGTCGATATTCAGAATTCCTTATTTAGAGGTTCGTACTAATGTTAATGCTATAGAATGTGTTTGGTTCCATCAACATGTGGCCAGTATCGGAGGTTGTCGTTGTTTAGAGGTGACCGTTCAAGGAGGTTTCACTGTATATTATAAATATTTTATTTCAATTTTTGTTTAGTTTAAAGCATTTTACTAAAGCAAGATAAGCATCCCTTGCCTCCTTTGATGAAATATACCTGATTCAATCTTTGCAAGAACATCTCACAAATGCATAGAAAAAATTTCAAATGAATTATTTCAGAAATAATATAATACTTTTTAAAAGTGATGAATAAAATTTTTCTTAATGTAACAAGGAGTGAATTTAGCCTTTAAAATGATTATTAGCAGTAAACTGTTCATATGTCAGATAAATTTTCATGGGGGGCCACTTGGGGCAAAAGTGCATATATACAATATATATACAGTAGTGTTAACTCTAGGCCAGTTTAGCAGGGCGCAGTGCCTGTGGCCCCTTTTTTGTTATTTTATGCACGAGGTATTTTTTTGCTGCCATTTTTGATGCACCCTTTCAATTCATTTTTTCATTATTATTGTGAGGTTGAAGAAACCTCATAAGTTTCGCAAATCGGTCACAAGAAAAAAAAATGTCAATTTCGCCAATTGGTAAAAATAAAATATCAAGAAATTGATCAATCTGTTGAGGAAAAAAAAATTGCAAAAATAGTTAATTAGTCGTCAGAAAAAATCGAGAAATTCTCCAGTCGATCGTCGAAAAAAAAAAAAAATTCTTCAGTTGGTTGCTTTAAAACATTGAGAAATTCGTCAATCGGTCATGGGAAAAATTGTGAAATTCGGCAGTCACAAAGTGTTAGACAGTGTTAGAAAAAAAATGACGAAATTCTTCAGTAGGTTGCAGAAATCAATCAATCGGTCTCTGGAAATTATTGCAAAATTTCATTCATAAAAAAGGACTAAACAAACCTATTTAAAACATTTTTTGTAAACAAGGTACATCAGTGTCCTTTTTAAAAAATGCCCGTCCAGCAGCTTATTTTTTCTAGAGTCAACAGTATGCAGAGTGGCCATAATTAAAGTGCATGTGTTCGAAGTACAAGCTTAGAGTATGCGGAAATGAGTTACACTAAAAAATGTAGTTTAATATTTTACCAATAACTGGCATTTATTTGAGAATTTTTTTTAATATAAAATGTTAATAAAAATAACTCATTTTAAATTCATTTTTATTTTTATAAAGATGTTATAAAATGTGAAACATTCTTTCAATATGTGAGCCATCAGACCCTAAAATCTTACGTATCCATGATTCGTCATCATCAATTTTTCAAAGAATGAAATTTCTGAAATCAATTCTTAGCTGTGGATCCTGAGTTAATTGCTGTGAAATTATAATTTCATATGAATAAAGTTTTAAAATATAATACAAGATTGTGCACGGTCGCCTATGGCATAGACAAGGTTCTAGGCACACCTGTTGCATTTACATGTTGATCTCTAATATCTGAATGAACTGTTTCTTCAACAGTTTGAAACACTTTAAGTTTCAATCTTCACTGCCCTTTAGTTCTCCTGTAGTTAAAAAAAAATTGTACCCCCTTTTTGAGACCATTCACACACATTGACCCTCTTCTTAAGGGGTTTCTTCAGTCATGCGAAATAACCCGCTCACTAATGCTAATAAAGAAATTTATACAGATATCTACGTTGTATTTCAATATTTTAAGAGGATTTTTTTTTTTTTTTTTTTTTTTTTTTTTTTTTTTTTTGCATTGGATAGCTGAGATCGATCTGTACAAAGGCCGTTTTACTTTTTTGATTTTGATTGTAGATTTTTTTTTATTAGGATTCTTTCACATTCGAAACTGGTTTCGAAAATGAAAGTGTCCTCATGAAAAATATCTGTAAACAAAATAAAAAAAGTATAAAACGACCTTTGTACAGATCGATCTCAGCTTTCCAATGCAAAAAAAATTAAAATATTGAAATGCAACCGAAATGTTATAAATTTCTTAAATAGGATTAGCATTAGTGAGCAGGTCTTTTATCATTTAAACCCAGGATATGAAAAAAAACAAACTTGGATTATTTTGATTTAAATCGGATTTTTTAATATTTAAACTAACTAACTAACGACATTATTTTAAACTTTGAAGGCTATAGCATGCCATTTTCAATAGTTTTATAAATGCAATTAAGATAGAGGGTTGAAAATATTTCATTCTTTATGCATATAAATTTTTATACTTATGTGTAATGATTACATCACCTACCTTCAGAGCTATTAACATTATTAGTACAATATAAAGGAAAGAATTAGCACTAGCCACTGGCAACCCTATGGCGTCCTTTCCTACAAGTCCTGAGAGTAAAATTTATTGCGTTCCATCAAGGATTCTCTACTTTCTCTGAATATGTTTATATTAACATATTTATTTGAGCTATTCAGTTTTAGATTAATACTAATAGAAATTTAAAAAAAAGTTTACTGATTAGCACTTTTAAATAAAAATGTGGCCAGTAGTTTAAAGTGCCCACATATAAAACTGGTACTACTGGCCACTAATGAAATTTCCCAGTTTTGTCTTTTAGTACGATGTATAAAAGGATTATAATTCACCAGTAAACAAATGCAAGATTAAACCTAGAATAAGGATCCAGAAAAACACTAATGAATATTTTGCTCAATGTTTAATATATATTTTCAAAAATCAAAATAACAATAAAAATATAAACTTTATACCTGGCCATATTATAAAACTAAACTCTATTAATCTCCTTTGCCCTTTATAATACAAATTCCTTATACTGACATTTTCAGACAAAAAAATGGGCAAACCATCAAGGTAACCCATTATTTTTTTACTATAAGTAGGGAAATGTAATTATGAAATTTTTAGCTAAGGCAAATGCAATGCTTTATAGAGAAAAACTAATTTTCCTGCTTTACTTGAAACTGTCTCAACTTCTGTAAAATGGAGCCATATGGATCATTTTTCCTACTTGCCATCTTTGTGTTGAATTTTTCAATTTGCCCTGTACTATTACCAAGTATTGCTATCTACAGTTCAGTATGCAACAGTAACTTCAAGCAAAGATCTTTTAATAGTTGATTCAAGTTCTTTGCTTCAAGTGTGCTCAAAAACAGGTTTGTAACTAACACCTGTTGATCAGTGGTCAGAAAAAGGAAAGTATTTTTTTTGTTATACATTTACTCTGGGATCCACACCACTCAATAAGTTCCCATAACTATCCAGTGAGTGTAAACAAAGAAAAGCAAGCAGCAGAGGATTGCTCTTGAAAATGAAAGAACATTCTTAGAGTGTATTGAGAACATACACCTTTATTTTTTGTTTGTTTTGATTAAATAATGTGTACTCTTTTTAAGACATTTTAATTTAGAGTATAGTTAAACATTATTAATGAAAATTTTTTTAAAATGTGATTGTGTGATTTTAATCAATGATTTAAAAAAAAAAATCAAGTGATTTAAATAAACGTACCTTATTTAAAACTATATTCTTTCAAAGCAACTCCATATGTACTACAATTTTTAAAAAAAACACTTCATTAATAGAGTACATTCTTTTTTTGACTGTATCAAGGTTGAAAATTTAAGCTAGTATCATGCCTAATTTTTGATAAATAAAAAGTTTTAAAATTTAGCTGGTAGCAAATTCTCTTTTTTTACTTTATTTATTTAATAGTATAGAGAACCGACTGTCAGAAAATTAATTTTTTTTAATATATTGCAGAACTTGTTTCCGCATGTTCTAAAAAGTATAAATACCAAATAAAAAAAAAAAAATAAATATTTCAAATAGTTTAGCTTGTAGAGCCTTCAAACATGTGCAGTTTAATTATGGCCACCCTGTATACAATAAAACAACAAATCCATATAAGCGTGTGAGTATAATGAGAGGGAATATGAAAACAGCAAATAAAACAATGTGTTTCATATTGATTAGAGATATGAACACATTATATAGTTTGAAATGTTAATTTAAAAAAAAATGAAAAACACTTTTATGACGATATTTATCATGGATAATTGTGTCAAATTAGCATTCAAATATGCAAGACATTTTAGTGTAGGAGAAACTGACCAATTTCTTTACTAAAATGCTCATTTGTGTTTGCAATAAAATATCAACTCAGTCTGCCTCACATAAAAAGTTTATGTATTTTCTAAATTTTACAGCATCAGAATTTTGAAAAAGCAAGAAATGATTTTTCTAAAAATTATTTCCCAAAGTACTGTAAACTGAGAACCTTTCCGCCATTTAGAGGAGCCTACTGTATGGTAGTCTCCGCTAAATCAAAAAAGTATATTCTCACCAGAAATTGAATTTAATATAAAGTAACTTTATACCTGTGCGGTATTCAATTTCTTTTACTAAAAACTTTTGGTGGTAAAGATGAAAAATTAATCTGGCAACTGGATAAAGTTAAGGCTCTCAATATGCTAATATCTCACATTCACAATCTTACAAATTAATAAATATTTTTTTATAATTTAGTAAGTTAAGCATTTTCTAAGGTACTTTTTTTAATCACAAATGGTGAATGAATGTGATAACTTATAAGAAGACTCCCAGAAGACATTGACACAATAACTTTAGCATAATGGTGCAACATGTGTATATTATGCATTATGTAGCTCTACCTTAAAATTCTAAAAATAAGCCCTCCCCCCCCCCTCCCTTTGACAACATGAAATATTGGCAAAAGTGGGGAGGAGGCTTATAAATGGAATTTTCTTGGAAATTTCCTTAACTCATAATGTCTATTAACAGAAATTAATTGGTAGCGGAGAGTAAGGTGGAACGGGACAGTAGGTTTTTCTCTTTATGTATCATTCTAAACATTTAATCAGCCACACTCTAGATGAAGCAATGGTAGCCCAATCTTCAGTTGAAAAAATTGTTGATCTGCATAAGCTTGCAATTGTATAAAGAAAAAGATTATTTTAGGAATCAAAAGTAAATTTGCTTCACATACGTTTTATTTATTCTTTCTGTATATTAATGACTTGTTTAAGCTTAGATGTAAAATTTCTCTATTTATGGAACATTATACTGTATGTTGTCTATAAAGTAAACTAAGCCTAAAAGCAGTATTTTTGTGGTGTACAAGATGTTTAACATAAAAGAAAGTAGTGGGGGAGGGAATGGGATAAGTCAAATTCCTTCTTTTTAATAAGATGAATGTAAATTGCTAATATGCAAATATTTATAGAGGGTAATATATTAATTATAACATTGATAATAGTCATATTTACATCAAAGTGTAAATAAATTGGACTGATGATTTTTGAATGTCATCTTTGACTGACAATTCTGAATTTTCCTAAATGAAGATGCTGGAATTTGATATTGTGGCACAGATATTGCCAACATACAATCTTTGTTAGACTGTATATGTAGCCAGCATTAAACTATTTGTGCTTTATCATACTTTTTTTTAGCTATCCCATACTTCCCTGTTAGTGGGGAGGTATGCAACACATTTTGAAACTTACAATTTCTTTAATTATAAAATTGTTTCGGCAAATTCTGTTTCTATATTGTTCAAGGACATTAGAGAGTGTTTCATTTTGTATTGTATAAACTGAAATTTTTGTGTCAGACAAAGTTGATTTTCTTACTTTTGTAAAAAGTGTCCCGTACCTCCCCAATCTTCCCAATACGATAAAGTATATTCCTTAAATATTTAAAATAAACAAAAAGTAATAATTAAATAATCCTGTAAAAGAGAGAGAAACTATTCAAAATCTATTTTTTTTATGTATAAAAAGGACTTTGTGTCAGCAAATTCACATAGTTTGAGTGTGGGGGAAAAAGAAATTATTGAGATGCAGGCAAACAGAAAAAAAAGAAAAAGATCGAAAACCAAAACCATTTTTTCTTTACTATACAAAAAATAAAGATATCTCCATTGTTAATTGACTAATTTCGTTCAAATTTTCAGCAAGTTACAATAATAGTAAATTAGGTTGTGTAACAAATTTTTATTAAAATATAATAAGTTATTAGAAAATTCAGGCACCCTACAAAAAAGTTCACTATAGGGCAACTGTAAAAGAACAAACAAACAAACAACAAGAAACAGTCCATAGATTTAATATTTTTAATTAAAGAAAAAAATGTCAAATGTTTTTCTATAAAAAAAGAAAGGCAATATATTTTTCCAGAAATAGAGGACGCAAAGGAAAATCATGGAAAAAGGCAGGACTCATTTTCTGTCTAAAAAGGGCAGAACGCATCGGCACATAAAACAAAAACAGCAGTGCAGGGTGGCCTCTGAAAAATGTCAAATGTGAGTACTGGGAAGCATAAAAACCAAGAAACTAAATTTGGCATACTTATCAACACTGTAAAAAAAAATTGTTGTCAAGGGCGGCTTACAATCAGAATTTTTGTGAAAAATAAAATCCGTTGAAAATTGGGGAAGAGGCTTATATTCAGGTGAGGCCTTATTTTTGGAATTTTAATGACATTCTACATAATTTGTTACTTTCTTCGACTTCTGGTTTGCGATGAATTTACACGTTTTAGATGGCAGAGATCCCCCAAAACATGTTTATACAAAATGTCTGTCTGTCCTTGTGTCGTTATTGTACCATTAAAAAGAGTATGAAGTTATGCATAGAATTGAACTAAATTTTTTGTACATGTTTTTGACTGTGGCAAGCAAATCTTTCTTCAATTTAGAAATATTCCGCCGGAAGGGGTCGCTGTAATAGCGATTTTTGTGCCATTTTCTTTATTGTACCTTCAAAAAGAGAATGAAGTTATGCATAGAATTGAACGAAATTTATTGTGTATGTTTTAGGCTATGGCCAGCAGGTCCTTCTCGAATTTGGAAATATTCCACCAGAAAGGTGTGCTGTGATAGCGATTTTTTGTAGTTTTATCGTCCATTATCAGCTCATGCAGTGGCAGGAACTCGTGTCCTGCTAAGCTGGCTCTTCGCAAACAGCGGATGTACAACACGATAACGAAAAGCTATTGATTTTAATAAATATCATGATCGAGATTAACTCGTTTTTACTCGGATTAATTAACTGAAGCAAACATTTAAGATGGAAATCAAAGTTGGTATAGTATTGAACTAATAATATTGAAGTATTAACACCTGTAACTACTTTTTGAAATGTTAAGATCTGTATGAGATAGAAGAAAGTTTCGAGATTGGCACATCCAACTAATTTCGAATAGTAGATACATATTTGTTTGAATTTATACTTCACATCATTTATTAATAGGTATTTCTGGATTTAATTTCAATTGAAATATTGCATTACATTCCTTATTTAAAAGAATATTTATATAAAATGTACTATTAATTACTGAAATATTAATATCTTGATAAAATCCATTATTAAAATGCGTTCAATTATACTTGAAACAAAACGGGAGGTTTTTCCCGAAGCAAGCATCCTTCAACTGTGTCTGGACAAGAAGAGCATGAAAACACACAGCTATACCAAGTTCTAATTTACTCTCTTACGGTTTAAATCATTAAATTAAGTACACTACAAAGCCAAAAAAAAAAAAAAAAACACTTTAATTTCATTTACAAGCACATGTGTTTACAGATGAGAAATAGAAAACTTACTGTTTAGGACAGGGGGATTTATCAGAATTTCATTTTACTTTTCTGTTATTTATCATCACAAATGTCTAAAAAATGAACAATAACTAGTAGAAAAGGCTTGTAATATACTTCCATCCTCTACTTATCACCAAAAAAATTCACCTTTTTTTTAAGACAGTGTGTTAAACATCCCCAATTTTCTCTATAGTTAAATTCCAAACAATACCTAGATTATAACTTTTTAAAAAAGATGAAAATTGCTCAAATTTAAAACAAATACATGAGAAGAACTAAAAACTAAGATTTATTTAAAGTACAGACATAAACACTGAAGTTATTTAACTTTACATTTTTACAGAAGAGTTGACATTTAAGTTGGTAATCATGCAATTCCATTGAATCATGTTGCAAAAGAGTTCACTAAAATTTGGATCACTTTTATTACACCTTACTGAGTAACATTCACTTTAGCTATTGTATTTCTTTTTGCATAATGTTCTGACAGTACAAGTGTTAGAGCTTAACACACTGAAACTAATACAAATTTCCTGTTAAAATTAGTAACAGTGGATGTAATAACAGAAATTTTGTGCTTGGCTTAGTAAAAATAAATGCTGAAAGAAAAACTTTTTCATAATATGAAAATAGCTTTGATGATGAAATACAGAGTCGTGAAGCATAGATGTTGATATGTAACTTACTGAAATTTCGGATAGATATACCTAGTACATATATGGAGATGAATAAAAGCTAAAGTGGACAAATATCACATGCTATACAAACGTCAAATATTACAGATATAGCTATATAAATCATAAAAGTTTTTTTAACACTTTCCAACATAGTTGAAAAGTATTTATGAACTCAGTTCGTGTGCCCATGCTCGAGGTTTACCATGTGAAGTTCGGAATTGAAAATGAAGTATGCGTATGCAGTATTTATAGTTCCTCTACAGGGGCCTTCTTTTGAACGCCCCTGTAGACGAACATATGATTTAGGGATATATTTTCATTTATAAATGAATATATAAGAATATATGAGAAGTCATGTGGTTTAGGAAGAAAAATCACTTTCAGTGTATTTTACAGGGAAGTACAAATAAATTCAATTACAGTACTGTCTATGAGCAAGAATGGCCGGAAGTGTGTTTTCAATTGTGATATGTGTTTTTAAATTTAAATTTTTTTTATTTGTGTGGATTGGAAAGTGCTTATTTAAGAAAAAAATTTGAGAAAAACTTTTATTGGATACCTCACAAATGAACGGTTTCTATATCTTATGAACAATAAGGTGTTTATTTAAAGATGATTTATAAATTAAATTTTTATTGCCTGTCGCAGATGAAAGGTTTCTTCCTAGCATGAGTATGGAAGTGCCTATTTAAATGACATTTTTGAGAAAATCTTTTATTGCATATATCACAAATAAAAGGTTTCTTCCCAATATGGATAAGAAAATGCCTGTTTAATTCAGATTTTAGAGGAAAACTTTTATCACATTTCTCACAACTGAAAGGTTTTTCCCCTTTGTGAAAGACAAGATGCTGATTTAAACCAGATTTTTGAGAAAATCCTTTATTACATATCTCACAGATGAAAGATTTCTGCCCAGTATGAATACAAAAATGTGCATTTAAACGTGACTTTTGAGAAAATCCTTTGTTGCATACATCACAAGTGAAAGGTTTTTGCCCAGTATGAGTATAGAGGTGTGTACTTAACTGAGATTTTACAGAAAATCCTTTATTGCATACTTCACAGACAAAAGGCTTCTCCCCAGTATGAATACGACGATGATAATTTAAGTGAGATCTCTGAGTGAATTCTTTACTGCATATCTCACAGATAAAACTCTTTTCTTTGCCATGAGTACGCAAATGAATATTTAAAGTTGATTTTCGTGAAAAGTTTTTATTACATACCTCACAGATGAAAGGTTTCTCCCCAGTATGGATACGATAGTGCTGTTCGAAATGTGATTTATGTGAAAAACTTTTATTGCATATGTCACAAGTGAAATATTTTCTTTTTGTGTTACTAAGCTGAACATTCATGCTTTGTGAATCTTTTTAATGCACATTTCTTTCAAAATAAGGGTAATGTCTATCTTTCTGTCTGACAACTTATTTGTTTGAAAAGTATTTTAATGTGCTTAAAAAAGAGAGAAACAGTACAAATTTACAGAGACACTGAAAATCTGTCTTCTTCTCACAAACAGAACACAGTTTCCATTTTCAGTAAAAGCTGATTATGCACATGGATATTCCAGAAGCTTCTTTAGTTCTAGCTGTTAAAAAGGGAAGTTCTTTTAATTTAAAAATAATCAAATCACAAACTTATTTGTGCCAGAAACAAACATCTAATTATATGTTTTTAAAATACTCATAAAAATTATAATAAAACTCTTCTAATAATATCTGTTTAAAATATTCATAAAAATTATAATAAAACTTCAAATTATATGTCTTTAAAATACTCATGAAAATTATAATAAAACTCTTCGAAATGAGAATCTCAACTTTTAATGAAAATATTCTGGTATAAGCTTCAGTCATGAATAGTATTTTGCATAAATGTTTGCTCATGAATTACACTAGATAAGCTAAAACAATATACAAACTTTGACCAAGTAAAAGATGACAAACTTTGCTAATCAACAATTTCTAATTAAGAAAGTTTTTAAAAATACATACATCATCTAGAGAAAGCAGTCTTTCTGAGAACATAATAATATCTTTACTCTAAAACAATGGTCAGATGACCAGGGACCGAGAGCTGGAGCTGGAGCAGTGTTTTCCCTGGAGCTAGAGCTCTAAATTTTTCCCTGCTCCAGGGCTCCTTTAGTTTTTAATATTCTTTTAAATCTTTTTTTTTTCAGTATTTTAAATTTCCAGGCTTAAAATATTTTAATTACATCATTACTCAGCATTTTAATTACATCATTTTTTAGGTTTTTTTTTTTTTTTTTTTTTTTAATTAGAGATTGAAAACTTCTCAAAACATGGTAACACTACTTTACTTCTACTTTCTATTTGAGCTAAGTGACAACACTATTTGAAAACAAATATGGCTGCCTGTTGTATTTTGGTTGTTTGAAAAATGTAGAAGAAATTTAAGATTTTTGTGTTAAAAATTCCACCAAACTTTCTATTTTAAAAGTAAAGGCTAAAAGATGTGATATTTTCTGAACAAGCATTTCAAATTTGATGAGAAGAAAAATGCATTTTGCCAGATCTTTAATGAGGGTAAAAGAAGAAAGAATTTGTGAGCAAAAAATTAAATGTGTAAATTAAAATCTGCAACTCAAAAGCACGAAGTAGGAGCCGAGTTGGAGCCGGAGCCACAGTATTTTAACTAGGAGCGGAGCTGGAGCATCAAAAATTGCTCAGCTTTGGGTCACTGCAGATGACATTAAGATCTGAATTTGCCACAGAAAGGGGAATGTTAATTTGAATCATAACATCAGCAAATATTCTTTTTTGTCTTCATAATGCCAAAACTAGAAAGTTAAGCAGTTTTTATATTCTTTAGTTTGTCATTTTATTAAGCATCATAAAATTACACATCTGATTCTCAACTTAAACTTCTGAATCATCATAAGTATGAAATAATGCTTTCCCAATGTCAGAGCTTTGTCCTGACTAGAGATGTAAAATTTTTAGAAATTTTCAAGTGGTGAAAAGGAACCAGTTTTTTTCTGGAAAAATTGGAAATTTAAGAGAGGGGAGAATTATTTTTAACAAATAAAAGCTTTTTTTCGCAAATATTTTTGTTAGAAAATATAATACAAACATTTCTTAGACTTATGAACACTAAAAAATATTCTTTTCATTTTACACGAATCTCGTTATTCTAAAATAATGTTAATTCTGTCGCTGCAGCCATAATTGAATCTATTGTGACCTTTTCACTTTCTTGGCATATAATGCAAAAACACAAAAAATGGTAGTTATAAAGAGAAATAAATGTATGATAAACACTTTGAAGCAGACAGTTATTAAATAAAATAAATATTTTAAGCGCTATTTATTGTGGAATTCGGTAAAGATAGTTCAATTACACAAGTTTTATATGATAAAAACAATGCATAACAATTTAATCATATTTTGCATGCACATAGACATACATAATGAGATTCTGGTGTGTGGTGTCCAATCATTTTTTAATTTTGTCTAACTTTTTGTTAATTAAAATTTCAGCATCTGAATAAAGATTTAATTTATATTTGGACATATCTCTTTTTTACCTACTGTTGCCAGATTTTAAAAGCGAAAATAATAATTCCAAAAACTTTTCAACTGAAAAAAAATATATTTACAAATGAATCTCAATACAAGTTAAGAAAACTTTAAAATAATTAATTTATTACGTATGGAAAGCCTTTAATGGGGGAAAATTACATTATATTTAAAACAATTACCCCCCCCCCCAAAAAAAAAGAAAGAAAAAAAACTTTTCTTCTACTATTATAAAAGTTTGGAGGGCAATATTTTTTAAGTTAACAATTTTAGTACGCTGATATTCAAATATGCAATTGATCATACTTAAATGATCACAAAAACAATCATCATCAGCTATCATGACAGTAAGGGATTCCTTGGAAACCAAAAAATTCTTCAGTCAAACGGGAATGAATAGAAACCTTATTACATAAGATCGTTATTCATTGTGATAATATAATTCAGTCTTCCCTAATTAGGTAAACTTTTTAAAATTAGAACAAATTAGCATGTTTTTACAGCCTGTGGGGGATATAGTATCCTAATATATTATAAAATAAATTATTTTTACTATCAAAAATTTAGTATTTCAGTCTGAGTTTCCACAGAAATTTTTCTTGGTTAATTTAACACTTTTATTGTAATAAATGATTCAATTGTTGAATTAATCATTTCAGTTGATTTTCTAGTTTAAATTGCGATAAAAACTATTATTTAAATTTAAAAGGGTGAAAAATCCTTTATAACTTTCTTCTGATATTACTATAGTTTGAAAGGAAATTCTACATCCCATCTATACACAGTACAGTAAAATCTCCATAACAGACACACCTGGATTGCAAACACTTCTATTCAGATAACTCTTTTTCAATCACTAATGAGTTATTTGCATGTTTTTACCAGGGCCGGTGCAATGTCACACAGGGTCCTGGCAAATCAATTTTGGGGGCCCCAAAGTCTCTGACTGCAATATTCGTCTAATAAAAATCAGAGTGTAAAATGTATAAAAGGGAACATGCAAATTCTTTCATATGTAATGTGTATAATTATTTCTAATTTCTAAAAATCTTCTATCCTTTAAAATATTATTAATATTTATTTTTTGCGTTCATATTTACTTTTAAGATCTCCAAATCTATACATTCGCTGACAATTATACCAATTTTGGATGTAAGAAAGAAAGTTAATACAGTAAACTTCCTGAAATCGACACAGCTTGGGACCAGAGGATATGTGGATTTTAGAATTTTGCGGATTTCTGCTCATTGCTTCAGTTACATTTTTAAACAGGAATTTCCATGTAATAATACAATCGAAATTATAATGAATGCTTACAATATAGTAAAATATTAAACTAATTAAGTAAAGTAATAAACTAAAATAATAAAAATTAACATAATTTTAAAAATGATTAAATTATTTAAAGTATAGGTCAAGTAAATAATATGCATAATTAAATTTGCATAATAAAGAGGAAATACATTTATCTTGATTTATTCAATGAAACTTTCCTCAAAAAGGTACCCTACTAAATCACATCAAAATCATAAAATAAGGAAATTTTATTTCAGGTTTAGCCAAATTTAATAACCAAATAAGCTTATTTGGTAAAAAGATTGCAATTACCAGTGATATCAGCGATATCTTGAATTTTTTCAGAAATAAATTTATACTTCCTTCATAAAAAAGCATAAATTCAGTCATATTAAGAAGAATTACATATTAAAATACATACGGAATAATATAAAAAAAAGTCTATATTTTTGTCCCTACACCTGATCTGAAATTTTCATTGTATACATGTGTGATGATGTGCGGATTTGAGGAAGTCTACTGTACTAAGTTTTTTCTGGAAAAAACATTCAAAGACAAATTTAGAACAATATATTATTTTACACATAATAACGTTATTTCGAATTGTATAGAGGCTCGGGGCCCCTAATAAGACTGGTGTGGGTCCCGTTTGCCCAATGGTTGTTACTGGCGCTGTTTTTTAGCACTGAATAGGAGATACTCCAAATAGTAGACAAATTTTATTGTTCTAAGGTATCTGGTATTGAGAAGTTTTACTGTATTTATTTACATGCATCTATATTAAAAACAATAAATTTAAGGATCTACACTTAAGGTAATGACAGATGAAAAGATTAATTCCAGCTGCATATATATATTTTTTTAAGAATATTTCTTTTTCAAAAAATTCTGTGTGATAATTTTTAAATATTACTCATGATTTACATCTGATTATCCCTTTAAGACTCAAGAAAGTTTCATTAATCTATATGTAATCAAAACAAAAGTTTTCAGAACCTAGAAATATGAACAGCTGGTATTCGTCAACAAAATTTTAAGCTATGAAGTTAGAAGGCAATGTCACGATCATTACTAATGGATTTTGAAATATTTCAAACATATTAAGCGATAATGCTGTAGATTAGGGATGGCAAACCTATGGAATGCGTGCCGAACTTGACACGTAAGAAAAGTTAATTGGCATGAGCAGTGGCGTAGCTACATATTCAGCGCCCTGGAGCAAGTAAAGTTTGTGCGCCCTCTTGTCACTCTTGCATTTTTTTTCCAAGCTTAAAATTTAAATGCGATTCTTAATTCGATTTAAAGCTTTACTTTTATTTGAAAGTTAAAGTATTTCAACAGCATTAACCCCTTAACCTACGATTTACTTTTAACAGCTCCACGGTTTGGCAAATCCATAGCTACCACTAAAATTTAATAGAGATTTTCGCCTTGTTTAATCATGGAATTTCGACGATTAAATTAAACTATATTTACTGTGAAATTTTAGTGGTAAGAAGAATTTACATTTGGCTCGATCATCGTACGTGGGCTATGCCCGTCATTGTAGGTTAAGGGGTTAAATACAGAGAATTAAAAATAAATAATGAAATGAATTATAATTCTTTAAGTACGAAGTACCTACATATATTTTTGGGGAATCGGGCGGATCTTTAGTTTTAAATGCGCCAATGGGCCTCTGTACAATCTGTCACCTTTTATATCTGTTTTTTTTTCTTTTCCACGGTTTCGAAGCATTGTAGAATACTAAAAAAAACAAACAAAAAAACACTATTGTCAAGATTTTAGTTTTCGCATATGGACGAAACAGGTTTTTCTGTTTTTAGTGCAGGAAAATACTAAAATTCCATAAAATTAAAAGTATCATAACTCGGTAAATTTAGGTCGTACAAAAAAGAATTTTTTATTATTTTACCTGTTAAAGTATGGAGAACATTTTCCTAAATATATCGCATACAGCTCAGGGACCGAAGAAAAATGTGAATCTCGTAACTTTTAAAAAATAACTATCTTGAGATAAATTACTTTTAAGAGGATGAAGAACAACTTTGAAACTTTTCTATTATTGGTACTATATTTCTACAGTTAATGGTTTAGAAAATTAGCCTGACACCGGGGTCCTCACTAGCTTTTGACTAACCTGAGCAATTTGGTAGATCGCTAAAGAAAAACTAGCAAATTTCATATTCAAATAATGGTAGTAATAGATTCATCGTGAAACACTAAGAATATCAAAACCCAAATGATGACAAAGAAAAGGATTAATTGTGGAATAACATGATTGAGAATGTCGTCGAAAGAAAAAAAAAAACTCTTGCAATTTGGCGATGCCAGTCTTTAATTTTCTCGCCAAATGGAACATTTAGGTTCAGTGGCGATCGGCAGCGAGAACCCTGATTGACACATTTATATATTACTCAAGATTGCAGTTTTTACTTTCCATACATATACAATGTAAAAAAGGAAATAGGAAAGCATTGTAATAACATTAAATAAAAATAATGGTATATTTTTACATTTTCAAATACTCTGAATGCTTTCTCACAATTTTTACAATGGTTCAATATGTATTTGTGTATATATGCGTGTATGTTAGAATTTCCTCACATTTTCAAATTCCCAGAGTACGGTTTGATGGTGTTTTTGATGATAACGACAGATATGTTATATATCTGTAACAAGAATTGTATTAATTTTCAAAGAAATCGGTCTAAGGATTTGGTATCAAAACTATTTTTCAACCATTCTATGATGATAACTGATGAATATTCATATCACAATTAAATTATTTTTATTTCTGACATTCATCTTATATCGACGATAACGTTTGACCGCGCAGACAGTGGCGGCTCAAGGGGTGGTTCACAATCACTTTATTTTAATAATTTCATTAAAAAAATTTCTCTTCGTTTAATCGTAGAAAATACCACGATTAAAACAGATAAAATTTTATGTAATAATATTCTGATGGGAAAGAGAATGTGAACCCCTGAAGAGCAGCTACTGCACGCAGGATCGGACTCGGTCAATATCAAATACACAGACCTTGGATTTTTGGAGGGCGCAACTTTTTAGAAACCCATTTTTTTACCAGTTTGCTAGTAGAAAACAATATCATTTACCATTCCAATTTTTATTTCTGGGGATGCTTTCAATTTCGAAACTGGATCCGAAATTGAAAGTATCATTACAGAAAAAATCGAAACAGTATTAAGATAACCGTTTAGGCATCGATCTCATATATACTATGCCCCCCAAAAAATTAAATATTGAAATTTAAATGAAAAATTTGTAAAGAAAGCTGCCATTGGTTTAACATTAGCTTGCGAATGACTAGTGTGGATTCTAAGCATACAGATTTTTAGCACAAAATATGTTATGATTAATTAAACCTAATTTAAACTTTTTTTTTTTTTTTTTTTTTTTTTTTGCAGCGGGAGGATAAAAATCTTAATGCTGCCAGTAATATTATGAAGCGTGTAAATATTATTAATTTGATTTTTAAGCAATGTATTTTTAAAATAGATTTTCATACAGTAAACACTGTCTAACGCTCTACGTGTAAGACAGATTTCCGTCTTATGCACTGTATTAAAAAAAAAGAACCTTCAAAGGACGTCGGGTTGAACAGTCCTTTTCTCACGTATATACAGAATAGTAGGAGAGCTGTTGAACATTTTTGAGTAGGTATTTGAGGCACCCTGAAAACTTCTGCAACACTTCTTTTGTAATGCCTGAATACAAATTCGAATGTCTGGCTGAAGGATCGTGGCCCAAAAACTGTGCCAGACACGTGTCAAGTGCCATTTGGCACTTGACACGTGTCTGGCACAGTTTTTGTGCCGACTAAAGTGTCTGTCATTTTCAAAATATTTTTTTCTAAGCATAAATATTATTCTGCCTCAATCTCAGTGTGCCTTAAATACCTTTTTTGGGTAGTCAAAAAATAGCACTTGACATTTGTCTGGCACAGTTTTTGGGCCGACTAAAGTGTGTCGTTTTCAAAATATTTTTTTCTAAGTATAAATATTATTCTGTCTCAATCTCAGCGTGCCTCAAATACCTTTTTTTTGGGATAGTCAAAAAATGGCACTTGACACGTGTCTGGCACAGTTTTTGGGCCACGATCTTTCAGCCAGACATTCGATTTTGTATTCAGCCATTACAAAAGAAGTGTTGCACAAATTTTCAAGGTGCCTCAAATACCTTCCCTAAAACGTTTAACAGCTCTTGGGCTAGAATAATGCGGTTCTGATTATCACATTTATAGACAATATTGAAACAGCCTCGTTTTCATATTATATAGTGTAATTTTTAACAGAAAAGAATGTTTGGATTCCCTTTCCTTTGGTGAAAATATTCTTTGTAAAAATTTTTGTGCATCAAGCGCAAAAATCAATATAATAAACATTTATATAAGCGAAATTATAATCACAGCATTGTACGATTACATGAAGTCTACATATTTCAAACAAATACTCAATAAATGATTTTACGCACACACACACACACACAAAAATGTATATATATATATATTGCGAAATAGAGGTGACGTTCTTTGGTGCCAGGTAGGATGAAAATTCTTGGGGCAGATCATGTCGCCATTGATAACAGACAGCATTACAGAATATAAATTAGGATAGGATATGCAAAATATCAGAGTACTATACAAAAGATTGAAGACTGAACCAAAGAAACTTCCAAGGAAAAAAAAAATTCGTCTGCTTTGCGAAAAGAAAAAAAAATTAACAAAAAAAAAAAGTGATTTTTCTAAAAATTATTATTAAATAATTTAAGACTGTTCAAATCTAATGTTTGTTGTAACTATTAGCTTGAACTGAGGGAAAATTTACCTGGTTTAATTAAACCTGGTTAACCAACCCGCAGGTCGGTTGCCAGGTGGGTCAGTCTGTGCCTGCCAGAAGGTGACTTAATTTAGTAAAATCTTATTTTTTTCTTTTTTTAATTTTTAAGCCTTGTTTCAGTACAAGCGGAATGAAAATTTATTGAAAATTAAGTCATTAGAAAAAGGTTAAGCTTTATGAATGAAAGTGCACGTTTCTTTAAAACACGATGTCTTTATCACCTGTGAAAATATATCACCTTCGTGTAAAATTAGAATCTAAGTTTTTATTCATTGTTATACTGTTTTGAACACACAGTATTTCTGTAAACTGTTCAGAAAGTTGAGTGGAATAATTCCAGATTCTTTTTTTTTTCATTTTATATTTAGAAAATTTATTCATTACTAATGTGTGATATTGGATGATGGGGGTCTAGGAAGGGGGGCGGGGACAGAGCTTGATTACAGACTAAGCAAACTCACGTTACTATGTTTGGCCTTATTTAATCCTAAAATTCTGCGATTAAATAAGGTTTAGTGCGGAAAAAAACTTTTCGAAAAAAGTGTTGTAAGTTTGCCTAGGCGGTAACCAGGTCCTAAGGAACACTGTATTTGATAGTTAACTTTTTCTCTCAATGCTTATCAATTCAAAAATCCCAAAAACAATACGCAGAAAATTTAATTTGCCGCTTCACCGTCACCTCCTTCTAAATCGTCGTGGACTGATGTGAAATATGACATTACGTAATTTGTATTGATGCATGATTAGTTTCACAAAAAAAAATTTCAAAATGGTCTCTTTTTTTTTTGTTTTTCTTTTCTTTTCTTTTCTTTTTTTTTTTTTTTTTTTTGTAAAATGCTCAATAATTTTCTTCAATGGTCAAACTATTTTTTTTTTCAATCCTGAAATAATTAAACAGCTAAGACATTGCTGTTACATCGTAAATATAGGTTTCTCAGCGGTAGTTTGGCTACTATTGCATTAATAGTAGCTCTCTGGCTACCATTATTTCCGTACAGTAATTATCATGATAAATTTCTAAAACATTTTCAACAGAAATGTACCGGGAAGATTATTTTTTGGAAATAGCGTTTGGTATCTAATAAAGTGACCGAAGAGAGCCCTGTAAACAAATTTTGATTACTTTAAGGTTTGAAGATCTTTAACTGTCGTCTAAGAAAAACTTACAGAAAGAAAAACCAGACATGCTGAAACGATATTGGAGAAGTTATATGAATTAACATTGAAAATTCCCGAATCGAAGTAATTCCTTTTAACTGTGTACAAAAACATGTTTTAAATTCAAATAATTGATGTTAAACACAAGCTAAAATATCATAGTAATATTCTGATTGTAACAATATTCATCTATAATATTTGATTAATAATGAAAAAAACTGCAAATATTTTTACAAATCTTTTTTGCGCTTTTCCTAATTTTGCGCCTTTAGGATTCGAGCGCCTGGAGCACTTTGCTCCAACTGCTCCACGGTAGCTACGCCCCTGGGCATGAGAAAAAACTTATAGATTGTATTCAGTTTATAGAGAACAATCTATTTTCTGGGTTTTTTTTTTTTTTTTTTTTTTTTTTTTGCAAAAAGTACAATTTTGTGTAACAGGTATAAAATTTACTTTAAATAATCTGTTACTTTTGAATGAATTAAGGTATTATAAATTTCAATGAAAGCGCCCTATAGTGTCATTTTCTCACCAAACCATTCAATATATAATGTTTTAGAAATCATCTTGCTTCTCTATCAAATTTCAAAGGTTTTATTTTTGAAAATGAAATTTTAAGAGATAGTTTGCATAGTAATATACCTACTTGAAATGCTTCTACTTCAGATTAGGTTTTATTTCATTTAGGTTTAAGGTTTTAAGTTATTTTAAGTTTTATTCTATTTAGGTATTCTATTTTGAAATTTGAATTTTAACTGTTAGTGTACATAATTATGTATCTATTGAACCTGCTTCTACCTGAAGAGCTAAAAATTATCTAATTTGGAAATATGCAATAAATGAGAAAACTCATTTATAGATTATTAATGCGGAATTCGATGCGACATGGCTATATTATTGAGTAAATACAGCATAATAAATAAGTTAGGAATCGAATTTAGCATAAGTCAAGGTGTAAAAAAATCAGATTTTTTTTAAATTTAAATCGAATTTTTATGATTTTTTCCCCAGCATTCAAATACTGAATAGCTACTAATAGTTTTAGGTTTCCAAAACTATTAAACCACCAATTGCTAACATAATCTCTGTCTTTTACATTTTAATTAATAAAATTATAATTATTAGTTAGTAATTACAGAAATTACAAAAACTGCAAATTAGTAGTTTCATTAAGTAGTATCATACAATAATATTATATACATTAACTAGCAAGCCCGCCCGGCGTTGGTAAATAATAACCTTAAATAAAACTTAAGTTTATATGAATTTATATCTTTGGAAATTCTTTTAAATGAACCCAATTTCGGAGGCGACTTCCGCAGCGCCTAATACGTTCCCATCAAACTTCTTTCCGAACGAACCTGTAATCTAGATCCTCACAACCTATGGCAGCATTTACCGGAAGTGCCCGCATGTGCTGGAGATAATCGAAAACCAAGTTGAGTGAGCGAAACCTTGTAGGAATCAAGCCCACAGAATCCCCCCCCCCCCAAAAAAAAAGAATGCACCATTAATGTTAGAAAATGTTGGTAACTAAAGTCTAAGATAAAATATCATAATACAGAAAGTAGATGAATTGTAATCTAAGTTGAAAGCAGCAAATCCTGTTGAAATTGGGCCCTTAAACCCGAGAAAATAACGCGCCACCAAGCGGTGGAAGATGCCTCTTCACCTTGTAAATTTTATGAATTACTGTTAACATTAACACGATATTTAATAAACGGATGAAATCCCTTATCTAAAGTAAACTTTAAAGTAACGCGATTTTTAATTTACAGTTGTAGTGAGTTGACGTAAGTTGATACTGGAAAAAGTGATGAATGTTCTAAAAAGGTGGTAGCTGAGGTATAAAGAAAGACCGGGCCTGGGTGCCAGGGTCTTAACTGGAATGTAATTGGGTATAAGAAAATTTTTTTGAAGTTTTAAAGTAGCTGGAAGAAGCTAAAACTATGTTAAAGAAAATTGCAATAGAATAGGATAGTTTTTAGAGAAGCTGCAACAAAGGCCCCAAGAAAAGACTATTAATATTAAAAATTGGTGGTAGCTGAAGTCTGCAATTTTTTTTTTTTTTTTTTGTTCATGTAGTGGCTCAAGAACTTAAGAAGTTGTTAGAAGAAAAAAGTTCCTGAATCGGACCATTTTTAAGGGAGCTATAACAGGGGGCCCAAAACGGCCCAACTGATAGTTGAGAGCAGGCCCTAACATGAAAACATGTTTAAATGTTTTAGTAGTTAGCGTTTTAGATCTTCAATTAGTTAAAATTAATCATAGGGTATGAAATAATCATTAGAATAATATTTTAAAGAAATACGCAAAAATGGGGTAAATGCTTAAAAAGGGGCCCTAGAGCCCCAAGAAAAATATGAGGGTGTTGGTCTAGGGGGAAGAGTCCAAGACTCAATGTTAAAATTATGCAATGAGAAGGTGAGAAAATTAGGGTGTAAAAAAATGCATAGCATACAAAAAGTTCAAGGGCCCCCGGATCGGGCCCTACGGGACCCTAAGGTGCTTCAGAACTTTAACTGGAATATAGAAACTGGGGAAAAACTAAATGGAAAAATGGTTCCAAAAATGATCGGATTAAGAAGGGCAATTTATTAATAATTTATGATGCAAAAGCTTCAAGGGGCCTTGTACCGGGCCCCAAGGGGGAATGGACTTAAGTGGCATGTAGTTTGGTATAAATACACTTTTTAGTAGTTTCTAATGTAATCTGAGGACGATAGAGCTATGGTAAAGAAAATTGAAAAGAAAATATGGTAAAGGAATTCGGATAATTTTTAAAGAAGATGCACCAAGGTTCCCAAGAAGACGATTTATATTCAAAATTGGTGGTAGTTGAAGTCTGAAATATTTTTTTGTCATTCATGTAATAGCTGGAGAACCTAAGATGTTGTTAGAAAAATAAAGCTAGTGAATCGGACTATTTTTAAGGGATCATTAGAATATAATTTAAAAGAAATGTGCAAAAAATTGGGGAAATGCTTAAAAAAGGACCTTAGGGCCCCAATAAAAATATGTGAGTGTTAGTCTAAGGAGAAGAGTTCAGACTCAACTTTAATATTAAGCACTGAGAAGGTGAGAAAAAAAGGATGTGAAAAACGCATGGCACACAAAAAATTTAATGGGCCCAACGGGACCCTAGACATGATCTTAACTGGAATGTAGAAACGGGAGAAAAACTAAATGGAGAATGTATCCAAAAATGAAGATCGGATAAAAAGGAAGCAATTTATTAAAAATTGATTGCACTAAAACTTCAAGGGCCCTGTACCGGCCCCTTGCAAGGGTGCCAGGGTCTTAACTGAAATGTAGAAATGAGGTAGAAACTGAAAGGAGAATTCACTCCATAAACGAAGAATATCGGATAGAAAAAAAACATGTTATTAACAAATTAGTGCACTAAACTTCAAGGGGTCCTGTATTGGGCCCCTTGGAAGTTTGCCAGGATCTTAACTGAAATGTAGAAATGAGGTAGAAAATGAAAGGAGAATTCACCCCAAAAACGAAGAAGATCGCATAGAAAAGAGGCATGTTATTAACAATTTAGTACACTAAAACTTCAAGGGTGCTAGGGTCTTAACTGAAATGTAGAAATGGAGTAGAAATTGAAAGGAGAATTCACCCCAAAAACGAAGAAGACCGGATAGAAAAGAGGCATGTTATTAAAATTTAGTGCACTAAAGCTTCAAGGAGCCCGTACCGGGCCCCTTGCAAGGGTGCCAGGGTCTTAACTGAAATAAAGAAATGGAGTAGAAACTGAAAGGAGAATTCCCCTCGAAAGAAAACGATGAAGATCGGATAGAAAAGAGGCATGTTATTAACAATTTATTGCACCAAAACTTCAAGGGGCCCTGTACTGGGCCCCTTGACAGTGTTCCAGAGTCTTAACTGAAAATGTAGAAATGGGCAGAAACTGAAAGAAGAATTCACCCCAAAAACGACGAAGATCGGATAGAAAAGAGGTATGTTATTAAAAATTTAGTGCACTAAAACTTCAAGGGGCCCTGTACTGGGCCCCTTGACAGGGTGCTAATTCTTAACTGAAATGTAGAAATGGGACAGAAACTGAAAGGAGAATTCACCCCCAAAACGAAGAAGATCGGATGAAAAAGGGACATGTTATTAACAATTTAGTGCATAAAAACTTAAAGGGACCCAGGGGGCCCGGCCCTTAAAAAATTTAAAATCTGAGCCTCAGGTGTATCAGGACCTGTCTTGGACTAATAATTCCTGAATTTTCAGACTTCTACGTGCGGTAGATTTCGCTAGCCATCGTCGACAGACAAACACACACACAGAGTGATTTGTTCTTTTATTAGTATAGATATTGTAATAATTATGTAAAACTTTATAAATACTAGTGATATTTAACATTTATTAAAATTATTAACTGCATTTTATATTAAATAGTTAACACTACTTCAAATTAATAATTATTAAACAATTCTCTAATTAGGAACATATGATACATTTTTAAGCCTTAATTATTAAAATGATAATAATGTAGTATTCATTTTAGAAAGAAAAACGGGCAGGATGCTAGTTCCAAAAAAGGGCACTATTTCATGAGGAAATATATTAGTCAGGTCCGGAACTAGCCTTTTTTGCGCCCGGGGCAAACATGAATTTTGGCGCCCCCCCCCTTCCCCCGCTTCTCCCTCAAAGTATATTTACAAAGAGAATTTTACTAATTTTCTAATGGCCAACCTATTTTAAAATTTAAAATATGTAATCATAAAATATGTAATACGGAACTACGTAAATTGAATGTGACGTTTGTTGCAAAAAAAATATGGCCATTTTTTTTCTTCCCATTCTGACCAGAAAATCAGAGTTCAAACTTTTTACGGCTGCTCTTTCATCTTCACCTAACACTTCATTTATAATGGCTGTTTCATAATAATGAAAGCCATCAGTCCATCAGAAGAAAATGATCAATTCCAAAGGTATGATCCTTCATTTGGCGCCTGGGGCACATGCCCCCTCTGCCACCCCCCTTAGTTTCGGCCCTGATATTAGTAATGTGTTTAATAATAATATAAGTAAAAAAAAAAGAATAATTTTTAGTATGATAAATAAAGTGTCTTTAATTTTTAATAATTTTATGAATCACAAATTGAAAAATACAATTAAATAACATATTTTAATATTATCCTGTTTTTTCTAAAGCAATAAATTTCTATTATTTTTGCAAGATCTTGGCCACATGAATTTAGAAATACTGTTGAATGGGGAAGTTTTTTACAAGAAATCCCTGGCTACAGCTACAGATAATTTTCAACTTTTTTTTTTTTTCTTTTTTTTTAAGGTAGGGTACATTTTGCCAATTTCAAAAGGGCGACAGCATTAAAAAAAATGACCTAGAAGAAACAGTAAATGTTATTACACAATTAATAAAAACTGCAAACAAGTAATTTCATTAGTTATAGCACAAATAACAAAACTAACAAATATTATTTGCAGCTCGTTTTGCATTTGTATTTAGGAAAATTACCGTAAACCACTAAAATCTAAACTTACACACATGTATGTGTATGCTAATAAAAAAAATTATGAAAATGAGTTAAACCCATTCATATAGAATAAATATAAGTTAGCCACTTATATCTGAAATCCTTAAAATATTTAAGTAACAGCATTATTACCTCTCAGTGTGGATTATTAGCTTTCAATGGTTCAATTTATTTTATTTATTTATTTTTTTTTTTTTTAAGAAAAGTTTTGCTGCCATATCCCTATTTTATTTTAATTATTATTTAGTACTTATGAGTTACAAAGTTAAAACATTTATTCGACCTATACTGAAGAAGCTCTTGCTGTGCTTAGGATTTTTATACCAATTGTTTCATTTTCTCTTATGCATTCATTTACAATTTAGCTGTTGAGCAGATGTCATTCTTTCATTCTTCTTTAACTTGAGATTGCTATTAATTACTATTTATTCTTTTACTTGTAGAAATGTATTACACTTGCTCTGTGTATTTTATGTAAAATAATGCATAAATTGATTACCTAAAGGAAATTATGACATTGCGAATTATATTAGATTTAAATATAATTTTTAAATGAAACTGTTTTAATTTGGATAAAAACTTAAAAACAATGATTTTTACAAATTCAACTGTTTTTAAATTTTTACAATACTCATGAATTAAGCTTAAAAACGATTATTTAAAGCTCTTTTTTTTTGTTTATTCATAAGTCAAAATACCTGTAGAAACTTTCAAATTATGTTCATGTTAGATTTTTATACTTTTTTTGACATTTTAAACATTTAGAAAATTTTTGATTTAAATCAATGATTTTTTTTTTATTTGGTTGATTAAAATCATGATTTAACTGCTGATTTAAATCAACTGATTAAAATCGTGGACACCCTAGTATAAGTGTAAAAATATTTAAGTACAAATTCTATAAAAATTAATTTTTCGATTTTTTTCTAAGTTAAAATGTTTCTGGCACGTTAGAATGTTGGTACTTAATAATTTTGAAAATTTTGGCACGCATTCTCAGAAAGGTTCGCCATCTTAATGTTTGTGACCAGGGGTGTAGTGGAGTGCATACACAGGTACAGTAGACTCCCTCATTCAGTTATAGCTAGTTAACTTTATAAATTGCTTTTGATTAAAAATATTTTTCAGTTAACTTAATTTCTCATTTTTTCTTACAGATACTCATGCTGATATCTATCTGCTTTTGAACTGCATTAAATTAAAAAATAAACTTTTAAAATGAAACACTGTTAGAAACATGATTCAAAGCATAGACGTAAATTGATGTGGTAAAAATCAGGAGCAGTTTGGGGGGTTGGGGGTAGAATAGGATTTGTCGGTACTTGCATCTTACTTCTACTAGTTTCATAACAGCGTTTTCATTCGTCAAGAAAAAAATTTAAACAAACTGACAGTGGCAAGTTTTTGCCCTCCCTCTTCGCCCCAATTTACATATATGATTCAGAGGATGAGGGTACAAAACTTTTAAATGGTTTACACATTAATTATAATGTAATTCAACTTTAACCAGCATATACCCATTTTACCCCGAATCTAAGGGGTAAAATAGATATAGTCTTTTGCACAAAAATTAAAACAAAAATTATGTTTAATTTAGATCTAAGATACATAATGTACAAAATATTGAACAAAAACATGATTATATTTCATAATGTTTCTGCTATGAAACAGTAAAATTAAAAAAGCTGGTTTTTATACCTATTTTATCCTGGTTGACCCTAGTATCAGAGATTTTTGACTAATTTTTTAATGTATTCAAATACTTTTGTAATTTATTATTTTACTGATAATAATAAGTCAACTGTTTGGTAATGGGACTCGGTAAATAATATAAAAAATTGACTAATATTACTGTCGGATTACATTGAGTAAATGAGCAATTTTACCACAACAAGGATTGAGTTCAAGAACAAAGACAAGCATTTAATAATATGATTAAATATACAGATAGTAAAACATATTTTAAGTAGATAAGCATTAACGAATAATAACATCCTTTTGCCAGTTCAATAAAAAGTATACTTTGCAAGCCTTTCACAGAAAAAAAAAAAACAACCATCTTTGGCTGAAATCTATAGAAATCCTCATTTATCCATCATGCATTTAGCTCATGGGCATCGTAGATTCATAAACATGCTTGTACGAAAATCGTGCTTGTTATTACTTTATTGAGTTTGGTAGAAATGTTGATCCTCAGTCATTCCCACATTACTACAATGTTATCCATTGTCAAGGGTGACATTTGGGAGAGGCTGGGAGAACAGTTGCCAGCCCCTCCTACGGAATTTCATACTTTAGAAAATTCATTAGATCGTCCTTTTCAAAAATTTTTCAAAAGCTAAAAAATTGTCAGATTTGACTAAATATAAAAATATTAGCATTAAATAAATACTTTAAGCACATAATTAATAATTATCAATAATTTTTTTATGATTTTCCTTGTTAGTATACAACCAGGGTGGTAAAATCCGCAATCACCTAAAATCTGCACATCATTGCAGATGTAAACAATGGAATTTTCATTTCAGATAGAGGGGCAAAATAACAGAATTTTTTAGTTTTATATCATTCTGTATGTATTTTAATATGTAATTCTCGATAATATGACTGAACTCTTGTTTTTTCATGAAGGAAGTATAAATTTATTTCTGAAAAAAATCAAAACATTGCTGATATCACTGGTAATCACAATCAGTTTAACAATATATATTTCTGTATTATTCAAGCTTTTTTGGTTATTAAGACTGGCTAAACCTAAAATAAAACTTCTTTACTTTATGATTTTGATGTGAATTAATAGGGTACCTTTTATGAGGCAAGTTTCATTGAATAATTCAAGGAAAATGTATCTCATCTTTACTATGCATATACATTATTAATTATTTACTTGACCTTTACTTTTAATATCTGACTGAGGCACCGCAGGTCAAGAGTTCGACTCCCGACTGGGCAAGGTTCATTCAGCCTTTCATCCCTTCGGGGTCGATAAAATGAGTACCAAGCTTGCTTGGAAACTAAACACCAAGGATCTCGCTTAGGTTGACCACCTGGCCGGGATGCATGCTGCATAGCACCTCGGGGCCCAGGGTCAAGAAAACAGAGAGGGGCACTCTCGGCCCAGATCCTACTTAGATTGTATAGCCACAGAGTTTAGTTTAGGTACTTTTAATAATTTAATCATTTTTAAAACTAGCTTACTTTTTATCATTTTAGCTTATTATTTTACTTAATTATTTAATACTTGCCTACAATGCTGTACATGACAGTTAGTTGCTTGTTTCAGGGAAACTTGGTACGATTACAACGAACTCAAAAGGGCAGTCCCTACCCCTCCCACCCCTATGTGAAAATACAAAAGAGATAATGGAAGGTCTGTCCCTTCATCTCTTCAATTGTCTCCCATTGCACTGAAGTTTTAAAAAATTGGCACTTCTAAAATAAAACAATCATTATTTCAAATTTAAACAATACAATATGTCAGGTTACTTACGATTTTACAAATCCAAATTTATTACTTACTGACATTTTTATTCTTAAATTAAAAAATGTTAAAGATGCTTTTATTAAGAAACGAAGAAACTGAATGCACTGTTTAATGAAACTGTTTTGCACCTTTCAGCCAAATCAGCTTCCAAAATGGCCGTCAAAGTTTCCATTATAAGCCAATTTTTGCAAAGCGACAGCCTGATACAGACCATCATAAGATAGAAATCAATTAAAACTCAAAGTGTAATGCATTTATTGAAAAGTGAAAAATGGTATTCGATTCCAATTCCTAATTAAAAGAAAAACCTTTTATTTACGTTATGCCCAGAGCCGTAGGGAGGTCTTTTGAGGCCCACCACAAACACTTTTTTCGCCCCCTCCCCCCTCTAAGATTTTGGAGAAATATTTATATTTAATTTTCTATCCGAGTATCCATTTTATAACAACACCAGCGGAGTCCGCTGGTCGATTTTTCCAAAACAAAACTCAAATTAACACGTTAAGCGCTACATCAGTCACCGGTGACTGAAACTGAACTTTCCCTTTAGAATGCGTAATTCACCAATGACTGACAGTCTAAAATATGATAGAAAACTAAAAATATATGTATTGTTTTAAGTAATTATTGAAAATTAATTTAAAATTTACTTACCTTTTATTTATTACAGGATTATACTTTCTTAAAACATTGTAATTTTTTCGGCTTCGGTGTCAGTCAATGTGGTACTCAACGTGTTAAACGAATCTGGAGTTCTGTTGAACTGCTTTCGGCAATGTACACTCATTGGGGCTAGCCCGCTCAGATCTCGAATCAAACAAACCTTGAATTACTGTAAATTTTTATTCCGACCCAGATTAAATTAAAATTTTCAACATTTCGTTTATGCCGCTACAGGAACAGATTTCATATTCTTACAACTTGAATTTAATCAAAGCACTAGCAAAATTTAACTGAGAATTCTTCCATTTAGGAAAAAAATGTCAAAAAATCGCCGCAGAACGCGAAAGAATGCCAAAAATTGATAAAGAAATTTCGAAGTTCGTAGGAAGCAAAGTTTACTATATTGTGCTAAAAGATTGAAACCGGATTTTTTATTTACGAATGTTAAAAAAATTACCAGAAAAACAGATAAAAATCACATAAAAATTCTCGAAAAATTCAAAACTAGCAGCAAACAAAATTTAGCAAAAAAAGTTTGAAACTAAATTCCCTTTGCAAATGTTAAAAACCGTCACAAAAAACCATTAATTATTGCACATAGATAAAATAAAAAAACTGGAAGTCTTTTCTTATTTTCTGTTTTTTCATCAGTTTGAAAATGTCATCCGCATGGCCCAGACAGATTTTTTTAATCAGAAAATACTCACTTAAAATAACTTTTATCTGCTCTGAACGATGCCATTTTTATAAAAAAAAATATAAAAATATATATATTTAAAGATTTACTAATTCAAAAAATTACCTTTGGGATGTTGTTTTCATATTTTTCAGTTTTCTCCAATTTAAAATTGTCACCCAAGTTGTCTAGATAGAAATTGGGGAAAAAAAAAAAAAAAAAAAAAAAAAAAAGAATAGCTTTGGATAGACCGTACCTTTCTGTGTGCAACGAATTCTGGGTTTAATAGCAGATATTAATAAAGATAGATGTTTCTCTGTAAAGTTTCCTTTTTTGGAGGGGGGAGGGGGTCTAACTAGACGTTTTTCTGCCCAGGACAAGATTTGACAGGAAGAATACCTGTATGCCTGAAATAATACACCTCGAAACAGGTTTTTAGTTTGTTTCTCTTTATAAAAATTTATTTAATTTTTTATGCTATTTTTAGTGCTTTTTCGAGTTTTGTGCTTTTTTCCACATTCATAAAATGAATCCTATTTTCAATCTATCTTTCATTTTAGCCGAATATAGTAAAATAGATTTTGAATATTTTACGAAGTCTTTCATGTGATTTTAAACTTTTTTTCGCGTTCCCATGGAACTTTTTGACATTAGTAAAAAGAATCAGGTTTCAATCTTTTAGCCGAAAATACAAAATTTTGTCTGCTGCAATTTTTGAATTTTTCACGAGCTTCTTATGCGATTTTAAATGCTTTTCCCGTTTTTAAGACCCCTGTGATTAGAAGAGATTTTTTCTCATATTTGAAGAAATTTTCGTCTTTTGAATGGAAAATTTCAAGAAATTTTTATCTTTGTTTCACGACTTTTTCGTGTTATGAAGGAAAAAATATTCCTGCGTAAAAGTTCAGTTCCTAATAGGGAAAAGTACAATGCAACACAGTTGATGCTTGACGGAACACTATTTGTATTTGATTTGACGAAAATGCATCTTTATATTGAAGGATCTTAGGTAATTCTTATGTTAGATTGGTGACTTTCTTTATTTTTGCAAAAAAATAAGCAAATCAAAGCATTTTTCATTTTTTTTTATTTTTTGGTGTGTGTTTGAACAGAAAAAACCTTCAATTCACTGATTTATTTTATTTTATTTTATTTTTATGAGAATGTAAAAGGATGCGGGTTTCAATCTTTTATCCCAATATAGTCAATTTTGCCCTCTTCGGCGTTTTATTCGCCTTCCGCGGTGTCTTTAACATCCCTAAAAGGAATCAGGTTCCAAGTCTTTGAGTACAACATAGAAAATTTATCCTTTGCAATTCAGAATTTTTTTACGAACATTTTATGTGATTTTTAGCATATTTTTTTTAACATTCCACTTTCAATCTTCTGACTCGATAGGGGAAGACGGGGTACAATGAAACAAATTTTACTAATTTTTTTTTCCTATCCACAATTTTGCATGCACAAAAATATAATTAATGCATATTTTTAATCTTGTATTTTCCCCATCTAAATAAATTTTTATTAGGTTCTAAACAATATCTTTATGCTTGAAAAATAACAAAAAATAAATGTCTTACAGTGTTTCATTGTACCGCGTATGCCGGGGTACAATGAAACACATACTGGGGTACAAGGAAACACTCCAAATGATGGAAGCAATTTTCACCCAGTATAGTTTATTTTAAGAAAAATGAGATAAATACAAAAACAAAATTTGATTAATAAGGAACTTGATAAAAATATTATAGTCTAAGATGAAAAATGAGAAAATTTTATTGGTTTAAGAAACACCTTTCATTTTATATTAAATTGGCTCAAGTCAGTTTAAAAAATTAGCATTTCTGCTTATATTTCAGTTGCTCCTGAAGGAATATGAGGTGGTAGTTTCAACACAATGAGTTTTTTTTTTTTTTTTTAATGTAAGTTTCTAAAAGAAAAAAGAATTAAAACTAGGTTGGAGTCTTTTTATATCAAGTACTTCACATTTGACTTCATTTAAATGTATGATTTCTCCAACGGTATATATTTCTTTATGTTTCCATTTATATGGATACTGCTTGTGCCATACATGTGTGTGGATATCTCATTCTTAGTACCTCGATGACCAGCTGGCCTGGAAAAAAAAATCTGGATCATCATCAGAGTCTGTAGCAGGCAGAGTTTGTTTTCAAAACAATCCCTTCTTAGCTTTTTCTCTCTTTCAATTTTTTAATTGCTTAACAAGAGCATTTTTTACTGACCTGGTTAGAGCAAAACTCTTTTTTTTTCTGTTTTCCTACTCTTACTTCTAATATATTCTATTTACTACTTTTATTACTATAATAAAACATGTTTCATTGTACCCCGTCTGTAAGTGTTTCATTATACCCCGCACTGAGGTTACTAAATAAAAATTTATTTTCAAACTTCTGATATTTATTTTTTTTAGTTGGTTTTGGAGGTATGAAGACAAAGACAACAACCCAAAAATAACAATGTATAGAAAAAATAATTATTACATATAAAAACAAGGAAAAAGAAACAAAATTACTTTTAGTAAAGAAAGTTACTTTCAACGGTGTAAAAGCAATAATCTTTTATTGCTACTGTTGTAGAAGTGTGAATGCATCGAAATCACATCAGTAATTGGAACTTACCTATAGTTGTACAACATATATACAAACTGCAACTCTCTATGACAAATTTTATTGATTTTACAAGTAATGTTTCATTGTACCCCATCTTCCCCTATAGTCAAATTTTGCTCTAGGCGATTTTTGAATTTTTTTCCAATTTTTTATGCGACTTATACCTCTTTTTCGCACTTTGCGGGGACTTTTTGATAAGTTTTTCTGAAACCGAAAATTATCCAGTAGATTTTGCTGCTGTCATGATTAACCTGGAGGTGGAAAAATAACAAATTGGCTCTTGTAGCAACGTGAACGACGATACTGGAAAATTTAACTTTTACCTGGGGACTATAACTTTATCGAAAGAAAAATTACAATAATTCAAGAATTGCTTGATTCAAGATCAGATTTAGGATATCCCAAATGGGTTTACGCTGTGGAAGGCAGTAGGGCCCCCAAGGGGGAACCCCACCCCCCTAAAAAAAAGGTTCTCTTTTGGAAAAACCAACCAGCAAAGCAAGCAAAGCTCCGCTAGTAGATAAAATAATTACAAAATATAATTTATCTATAATTAACATTAGTAATTTATCGAAAGAAGAGAAATGAAACGTTAAAAAAGAAACAGGCCGAGCATAAGGGGATAGGTGGCAAATGCACAGCACACAGATGCTTGCTTTTTGGGACCCCCAACAAGATTAAAAAGCACATTTATTATTATTTTTTTACATTTGAATAAAAATACTGGGGGTTAAAAGTTTTGAATCTCGGGTTCCAAGTTTTCCACACTTTTAATAGGGACCCCAAGAAAGACATTTTAAAAAGTATTTAGAACCTGCAAAATTCCTTTCATCTGAGCACCTTTAAAAAGAATGGTGGCTATAGAAAGAAACGCATTTGGTTGATGAAAGTAATAGTATTAAAGAAGTTTTGAACTTTATTCCCAACGAGATTAAAAAGCATATTTTTTAAACATTTGAATTAAAAAATGGCGGCTCCAAGTTTTGAATCCTGGGTTCCAACTTTTCCTCACTTTCATAGCTCCCCATCCCCCCCCCCCAAAAAAAAAAAATTAGAGCCTGAAAAATTTCTTTCATCTGGGCACCTTTACAAAAAATGGCAGCTACAGAAAGGAAGCACATTATCTGTTCTGAATTAAGGAAGTAATAGTATTAAGCAAGTTTTGAAGCTTATTGGGATCCCCACCGAGATTAAAAAGCATATTTTTTAAATATTTGAATAAAAAATATGGGGCCTAAAAGTTTTGAATCTTGAGTTCCAACTTTTCTTCATTTTTAAAGGAACCCCCAAAAACATAATTCAAAAAGAATTTAGAGCCTGCAAAATTTCTTTCATCACCTTTAAAAAGAACAGTGACTATAGAAAGAAAGCACAAATCTTTTGAAGGAAGTAATGGTATTAAGGAAGTTTTGAAATTTATTGCGACCCCCAATGAGATTTAAAAGCACATTTTTTAAACATTTTAATAAAAAATTTGGCCTAAAAGTTTTGAATCTTGGGTTCCAATTTTTCCTCACTTTTATAGAAGGCCCTAAAAAAGACAATTCAAAAAGAATTTAGAGCCTACAAAATTTCTATCATCTGGGCACCTTTAAAAAGAATGGTGGCTGTAGAAAGAAAGTGCATATCTGTTTTGGATAAAGGAAGTAATAGTATTAATGAAGTTTTGAACCTCTAGTTTCACCTTTTTCTCCCATTTATAGAGGGCCCCCCAAAAGACTAAAATACCATTATCTCTCTATTCTAAAAAAAAAATAACTAACGCTGTCACCGCCGCCGCCAGTTTTGAATTTTTTGTGACCGGAGATCTTTCTTCGCTAATATTAAGCAAAATATTGCATACAAAAATATGGAAAACGGTGGTATTATAGAGAAATGTTTGATAAACACGGTGATGCAGACAGTTTTCAAATCGAATAATTATTTTAAGAGATATTTAATGCTAAAGTTGGACAAAATCGTTCCATTAAAAAAGTTTTATAGGAGCAAAAACTACACATGGGAATTTAATCATTTTTAGATAATTTTATGCGTTAGAATTTCCCGGTGTTTTATTGCATTTATTTTTTTAATTTGACTCATTTTTTGAGGTTTTATTTCTATTTTAAATTCAAATTTTCAGCATTTCGAGAGATATTTTTTACATATTTTAGAAAATGGTATTAATTTAAACTGTTGCCAACTGCATAAACAGCAAAAACAATAATATTTTCTTCAAATTAAAAATTTATTTACACGTGACTATTCAAAACAGAAAATATAAAAAGCAGGAACTCATTGAAAATTACGTCATAAAAAATATATTTACACCTGAATTTTAAAAGAGAAAGAATATGTAAAATAATAAATTCATTAACATGCGTTAGAAGTCTTAAATAGGAAGAACTACATCACATTACACTTATTACATAAAATGAAAAAAAATAAAAATATTGCAAAACAGTTTAAATTTAAAAATTGTGCGACATTTATTTGATATTTTATTCTTTTCAACTAGTTTATTAGGACAGCGCAAATAATATTTCATTTCTAACACAAGTAATTTCACGTGAATATTAAAAAAAGAAAGAAAAGTTTGGTGAAAATTACATCAGATTAAAAACAATACAGTTAAAGTGTCTTATTTAAAAAAACTTTTTTCGCTTTGCTAAAAAATACCAAGAGACAAAGACTCTGTTTACTTAATTCATTTTTTATTAGCTAATTTTGAAGTGTTTAGCTGATTTTATTTAATTAAAGACGGAAACAGCCATTGTGCCTTTTAAAAGCAGCTGATTTGTGTTTTAAAATTCCCCAATCAAAGAGAAATGAATTGAAACCTGTTTATAGGAAGATCACCACTGTTTTTTAGCTTATAGTTCAATCTTCCGAAACCTTTTTAAAGCCGATCAAATTAGCGTGCTTTTAGAGTCTGCGGTGTCTGAACGGGGGTTGGCGAGCGTAGCTCATAGGGGCAGCGCCCCCCTAGTATTTTTTAAATAGAATTTAGACTCTTCAAAAGCTCTTCCATCTGGGCACCTTTATAAAGAATAGTGGATATAGAAGGAAAGCTCATACCTGTTTTCTAAATCTGACCAAGATCTTTGATAAAAAAAAATGAATTTGAATAAAACGAATTAAAATTTTATTAAAAAATACATTAAAAAATAATTATAAAAGTTAAAAAAACATTATTCGGCTCAAAGGTACAATAACTTACTACTGGGCCCCTGACTTTGCTCACCCCCCCCCCACACCATATGGGGGCTCCTACGGCCCTGGCCCTGGTTATGCCAAATATCTATTTAACTTTAATGTATTTTTTTACGTCTCTCTCTGAAGAAACTTTAAAAATTTCATACTGACTTTAGAAATATCTTATATTTTAAATGAAAAAAAAAAAAAAAAAAAAAATCCCTAAAATCGCAGTACATATTTTTGAAGAACTACGAATAAGAGACTAGACAAAAATGAAATAATCTGCCACCCCTGGAAAAACGTTTGCCCTACCTGGAAGTATGGTCTAGCTATGGGCTGCCTCTTCGCACGGCCCTGGGGGTATGTAGCAAAATTTCTTAAAAATTAATAATACTGCCTAAATTTCAATACGCATTTTTTAAATAAGTAATGATTCACGACGCTTCAAATGTAACTACGACGAAAGTTTCTGATAACTCCAACTAAGTTAATGTAAATATTTACTTTATATTTGCCGACAAACGCCAGTTTTACGGATGTGTAAGAATCTTTTATTATTTTGATGTGTGCGGGATGTGCAATAAAATTCAGATAAAACAGAAAGTGATATTAAATTAACTTACATTTCAATAATTAACTTGAATGTTATAAATAAAATAATAATTGAACTCTAAATTTAATTTTGTAATCCGATTTCATGTTAAACGAAAATGCCATTGAACGATTGGTTGACTGGATAGCTGGTTGAAACCGAAGGATTTAGGTCCGCCATCCTTATTTCGGCCTTAGATAAATACATGACAAAAATTTAATCTTTTAATCATATAAATAAAGTCCTGGGTAATTATCCTCGAAAATATATTCAAAATGTACATCTGATTACAAAATTCACCACGATTGACTTTTTACATCCAGTATGAATCATTCAAATTGAATCGTTCGTTTGCGTCAAAGCAACCGTTCACCTGTGATACCCATAGACTTCTAATATAACCTCTTCTAATATAATAGACTTCTAATATAATCATTTCCTCCTCTCAGGTGATACCTCGATCAAATTAGATTTTGACAGGTAAGTTTTTTGTCATTATCCACCCTAATTTTTGTAATGATTCATGAAGTTTGTAGTTAAGTTATCTAAATCAAAGGTTGGCCCTGGGATGATTTTACTTCCCTTGAAGGTATGGATTTTTTGCTTATTAATTGTCTGAAAGTGCAAATGTCAGAATCCAACTTTTATCCTAGAAATTTATTTAGTCAGTGAGTTACTTCAAATGAAATCAGCAAATTTTAATTTCCCTTCAGCATCCTAGATTTAGATTAAACTAGGCATATTAATAGCCAAGATTTTAAATTTCATTTTAACAATAGGCTGAAATACAACAATACAAAATATGTAAAAATGTCAAAATTTTTCAGTTGCTAGATGCTTTCTGAACAGAGGGGGAAAGACAGATGTTAGTTTTCTTGTGATATCCAACACAGTCAGTGGCAGTTCATCAGTAGACACTGCACAATTGTAGCACCCCATATTTCATGGCCGAGTAACTTGAGATTTTAGACCTGTAGGGGCAAAACTCTCAAGGCTTTCTTTAAAAAAAAACTCATCTGTTTTTTATCCTCTGCTCCCATAAGACATGCTTGTGCAACCACCCTGCACACGCACACACATATACAGAAGTACTACATATAAATTAACTGCTTATAAAGTTTGATATTAGGAAACAAATTTTTTTTTAATTATTTAAACAAATTAAGATAAAGTCATTCAGGTACTCAAAATTTTAAGTCTTAAACATTGATGAAAAAGCAAATCAGATGAAAAAAAAAAAAAAAAATGCAGTAATTTATGACAGTTTTTCTTATTAATGTTTATTTGCAATGGAAGTTCTCTCATTGTTACGTTTTAATCAGCCTGAGACACAGTGGTCTACTTTGCCATTTGTTAAAAAAAAAATAAATACCAACTAGAAATAAAAGTTCAAGTCAAGTTAATTTTAAGTGAATGCAATATAAACTGTGGATACTTTTACGTTAGTGCAGCGGCAGTCAAAAATAGCTTTTTCGTTAGCGCAATGTCATTTGTAACCCACCAAATACCTATTGTGTTAGAAGAATGCATCCAACTTTTTTTTTTTTTTTCAGATATAAACTTCATTCTATTTCCCCAATTTTCTTGGATCTTTAACTTGGGAAGAGTTCCTTATCCTGTTTACTCCTAGGTTTACCATTGTGTTTTCCTGCTCCAAGTCCTCCCTGTTTTCATACCTTTGGATGCAGGAAAATGCAATGGTAAACCTACAAGTCAGCCACTAAAATCTGGTTTTCAGGTGTTTTCCACCAAGATAGGGCTTGGCAGACCGATTGAGTTTTAATATGTGAACCGAGTTTTAATTAATTCTAGAATTTCATCCGTGAACTTGATAAGGTGATTTGTGATTGCCTCCCCAAATATAACGTTCATTAAATAAATATATGTTTATAAGTACAGTAGAAGATCTTTATAACGCAATTCTCCATATAACGCACAACTTCTCAGATGTAAACAATGATTTTTGCAGTTAAAAAGCACCTGCATTTTCACATTGTAAAATATTGCTACTCTCTAGAGGACTAAATTTGATACATTAGTTCAACATTATCTTCTAATTTAAGACTTTTTTACAGAAAAAATGCTATTATTACAATAAACATTTTTGAAAATGTCTCATATAAGGGATGGTTATGTCAGCTATATTTGGATCATGTTTATAAAGTAAACTTAACAATGTCTGACCTATATTATGCAAAAGTTTATAATTTGGATAACTCTTGGTAACAAGGAATGCAGTATAAAGATATTCTAATGTATTTTGATGTGTTTCAGACATATATGGCCATGTTTACAAGGTGAATTTAATGATGTGACCCATATAACACAAAATTCTATATAACGCACAACCTTGCATTTTTAGGTTTGCGTTATAAAGATCTTCTACGGTATTTAAAAACCTATGTTTTTCCTAAATCTTAAAAATTTTTGTAATAAGCTAAAACAGCCTTTTGGTGCCATTTTAGATTCCTTTGCCAATCACGCCAACCAGAATCGGATACGGAACATCCTTTAACTTTTTTCCAAGTTATTAAAAGATTGGCACATACCTCTCTCGTGTAATTATACAGTAGTGTTGCGTTTTTTTTGCATCTGTAGTTTGCAAAACACAATTGAAGTAAGTTCCTGGCACCATAGGTAAATAAATCTAACGTAATTCAGTATACAAATGCACAAGTCTTAGAAACCATGTTTTCATTCTCAATTCTTTCTTTTCTTTTTTTTTTTCTTTCGTGGTCTGAATGACCATTGCAATACTATATAGTTGCTGTTTTTGAACCAAAATAAAACTTCATTGATAATTTTATAAACAAAATGTAACTTTGTGAATTGTTCTTTTTTCTTGAAAAAAAAAATTATGGCAGTTTCTTCCTTATTTAGTAATTTCTAAATTGTATAGTCCAACTAACTAGATATTTTTCACAAATAAAGCTAAGAATTTTTCACAAACAATATTACTATGTTCATGGGCAGCATGCCAACCATTTGGCATGTTTGACAGTCAGTGCTAAATTATCAAACAGGGCAAACTAGGCCACAGCCTAAGGCCCTCTGCCAATGGCGACCCCAAAATGAATAAAATGATTTTCAAAAAAGATTTTTTTAAAATGCACTTTTCTGCTATGATTTGCTGAAAACTAAAAAATATTTTGGTTAACTTGGCAACTGTATCGTAATTATACAGAGTGTAAAGAGACAAATGTCTCTTAATCCACAAAACTTTGACAAAACCACAAACGATATGAAAATATACAATAACGTCTTTCGAATTACTCATTATTCCAAAAAAGCATAATTTATCATTAGAAACCTCAGAAATCACTATATTTTCAAGTTTTAAACAATCATTTATGGAAAAAAAAAGCTTTTTTTGCTGCCAATGATTTCAGAAATGTTGACACTAATTGCATGAAAATGTGATATGGGGCAGAAGAAAAACGCATAAGCAAAATTTCTCCTCGATTAATACATAAAAGCCGCTGATTCAAGTGTGCAACTGTCAATCACGGTAGGTATGTATTGGAAGATGTTGCCCTTCATTAATAGGAAAAAAGGCTGATATGCATTTTGTCTGCAGAACTGCAAATGGTAATGGCTCAGAGGCTCAATGATTAATTGCTTATTGTAATCATATGTCTTTAAACTTGCTTTTGTCACTTAATCGTTCTTTGTGTGTTTTTGCCTCATGTAATTACCTTTAGCGCATTTGTATTTTATTTTCAACCATGCATTCTTTGATGAAAGTTGTTTGTTTTGATGTGTACTGTCATTTCTTAAAGTTTTGCCCATCTTTTATGAAATACCTTGTATATAAAAGTATATATATGTTACATTATTAGATCTTACTTCGCGATTTCCCCTGTTTTATTCTAAATCACTACCATATTCACTAATTTCTTATTCTTAAATAATAGCTATCGTTAATTCTGTTAAATTCCCCTTAAATTAATATTTATCTCGCCCGAAGTACTTAGGGGTGCAGAAAATGTTTCTACTGCCAACATTTCTCCCAATCCACATGAAAATTTCCCCAAAATTTTACGGTATGTTATAGGTAAATGCTGTATTACCATAGGTACAGAAAATTTTTTTCCCCAATATTTCTCAACTTATGCACGAGTATATATGTCAGGGGTGATTCTGAGAGAAAAAAAATTCTGAAATTCACAGCAAATTTCTGAAAGGTTACAGCAGAGTGGGGGAAGGGGAAGAAATTCACTCCCAGCACTAACTATGTTTTTTTTCGCGGCCCTTTGACGAAATTCGCGCTTTTTAGCGATCTTTAGACGATTTTTGCGTTTTTAGCGATCTTTTGACTAAATTTGCGGTTATTTTGAATTCTTTTGACGAGTTTTGCTGTTATTTTGCCTTCTTTTTGACGGAATTCGCGGTTACCCCCCCCCCTTTTGACGAAATTCGTGGTTGTTTTTCCATTTTTTGATGAAAGTCGCGATTGTTTGACAAAATTTGCGGTTCTTTCGTGATCTTTTGACAAAATTTGCAATTTTCTGCGATCTTTTAACGAAATTTGAGGTTATTTCGCTCCTTTTGACGAAATGCGCAATTGTTTCACTATCTTTTGACAAAATTTACTGTTGTTTCGCGATCTTTTGACGAAATTTGCGTTTATTTCGCGATCTTTTGAGGAAATTTGAGATTTTTTCCCATTCTTTTGACGAAATTCGCGGTTGTTTTGCGATCTTTTGATAAAATTTACGGTTGTTTCGCGATCTTTTGATGAAATTTGCGGTTGTTTCGCGATCTTTTGATGAAATTTGCGGTTGTTTCGCGATCTTTTGTCAAAATTTGAGGTTGTTTTGTTATCTTTTGACGAAATTTGCGGTTTTTTCACGATCTTTTGACGAAATGGGTGTTTATTTCACGATTTTTCGACAAAATTTGGGTTTATTTTGCGATCTTTTGATGAAACTTGCGATTATTTTGCGATCTTGTGACGAAATTTGCGTTTTTCCTGTAATTCTTGGACAACATTCGCGGTATTTTTATGTTCGGATTTTCTGATTGATGACCGATTTTTTTAAATTTTCGGAAACGAATGGCTTATAATTTCGAAAAATTCGGAACAGAATCACCCCTGATATACGGTACATATTAATCTGAGATCGATTTTGTGTAGGTCGCCATACGGATCTTTTTATTTGTAGAGAAATTTTTCTATCCCAGGGAATTATGGAATTCATTGTTAAAATCAAAATCATTTGTATGTTTCTGCAAAATTTCCGCAGGTGGTTAAAATTTCCCCGATCCTAGATTGCCGGATCGGACATATTCTGCACCCCTGCTTAAATAAAAAGCTTTTAGTTATTCTTAAATTCTATTATGACCTCCGATCATTTCTGGGATTTCGAATGTTCTTTAAGAGCAATTTTCATTTTATTCCGAGAATTTCATTTCCCGTGCTGGGTTAGTTTTTACTACAAAATCCGTTCGCTCCAAATTGTCAGGATTCCATACTATTTCTCTCCCATTCGTCGTGACGTAGAATGACGCATTTTTCTTAATTCCCCATTGGTTCAGAGCACTTGCTACGTCATAAATTGCATTACTGTGCTAGGTACAAAAAGCAGCTACCTGTGATGTTTCTTCAGAATTTGGTCGAATTTTCACTTGTTAACAATTCCTTGACTATGGCTATTTCTAGTATATTCCAAATTCTTACCCAAACTGATTTGATGCTGTAGCGATAGTACGGCTACTTCTGCTATGTGGGAACTGCACTACTGAACTATACTGTTAAAAATCTGCAGCTTTAGCTGCATAGTCACCCCACCGCTTTTATAGAATATCTCTATTCTGACCAATGAGAATGCTTCATAGTATAATCAAGTAATCGTTCTCCATAAAAGCGGTAGAGTGACTATGCAGCAAACACTACAGATTTTTAACCGTGTATATTTCAATACAATATTGGACTTGAAAGCACCTTGTTTAGTTTAATCCATAGAGAATTGCGTATTGTTTTTCATTCCGTTCCTTACCCGCCACGTCGAGACTGCAACAAGATTATTATGCCACTGACGACTGCTAGATGTTAGTAGATTTCGACGGCAGGTGCCAAAATGTTGTTACTTCTTCTAATACTGAACTTTACTTCCTAGATTCGAGCTGTTATTACATTAACATTCATTCACAGTTGATTTTCACTATCGCACATCAGTTACTACTGATCACTTACAACTGTCTACACTTATCGAATAATGCAACTACCACTTTCACATTCATCGTACGAATATGTGCTATTGCTTCTCTCTATCAGCCTTACTTCATTTTCAACATGTAACGCAATTACCGTTATATATATATATATATATATATAATATTACACAATCGATTTCCTCTAATCCGCAACTCTATAATCCGCAAACACCTATAATTCGCACTATATTTCAGATGTAAACAAACAGTTTAAATCTTTCTTTAAGCAAGATATTGTACACTTTAACCATAAAAAAAGACTGATCTGATGAATTAAGAAATTTTTAATGGATTTTGCATTCATTAGAAGGAAATGTTTTATGTATTTTATAAATAACTATTAGACTGCTATATTTTTAATGCATTTGTTAGCTATATAAAAGATAAAGTTGCTTTTGAAGAGGTGTTAGCTCTAGGGGATAAATATCTCAGTTTTTTAGAAACACAAACTTTTGTTACTATAGCACAAAATTAGCATTCGCCAATCATCGAGTAACACTTAAAACATGGCGATTAACTTTATTATCCTCACTCGCCAAAATTAATGGGCACTACTCGCCAAATGCAATGGTTGGAAGATCGATGCCAGGGAAAAAAGGGTGAAATTCGTTCGGAATTTCCCGAAAGTAAGAAAAGAAAGTAGCAGAGGTGACTCTGCTCCGTATTTCCCGAAAATTTAAGACATTCGGTTCCGAAAATTTAAAAAAAAATCGGTCATCATTCCGAAAGTTCGGACATAAAAATATCGCTAATTTCAATATGGTTGCCGAAAAAAATAAATTTCGTTAATCGTTCGCAGAAAAAAATAACCAATTTCGCCAAAGAATCGCGAGGAAAAAAGCAAATTTCTCCAAGGATCGCAAAAAAAATGTGAATTTCGCCCAAGGACCATATAAAAAACGCGAATTTCTCTGAAAAGATCGCGGAACAAGCGCAAATAACGTGAAAAGATCACAGAAAAAACGCAAATTTCGTCAAAAAATCGTGAAAAAACCCGCAAATTTCTTCAAAGAATGTTCGGTCGATCTCTTGTTGCAATTAACCTGGATTAGTATTTTCAAAACACTTATGTTATTGCTATTGTTTTATCTGTGAGATCACATGATTTAATTTCTATATTTATACACTTTATACAGCAATATTTCATCATAATTTTATTGAAAAGAATTGACTAGAAGTGTACATTCTTCTGCCTTTAATCACAAAAACTAAAAGATAAATACCAAATTGGCATCTCCAAAGACACCTTTGCAGTCAGAAAGAAATTCACTGTATCTTATAGATGCTAAAATAGTAATCGAGTGTTAAAAGATATTGCATTTTGGTTACTGTAGTGATTGTGACATTTGTCAGTACCTGATTAACTTTATGTTCGTCCCAGGGCACACAGGCCATGTCGGGGCCCCTTTTCTGAAAAAAAAACAAACATGCTTTATAATCTAGACAAACTGTTTTGTGTGCAGTTTATAATTTAAACTATAGCTTTACGAAAAAATACTACGGGCGTTCAATAATAACTGAGAGTAAAGTCATAAAAAATTAATAAATATTTTTACATAAAAAATGCATCATTCTTCTTCAAAACAACTTCTCTCAGATGATATGCAACGGTTCCATCGTTCAACACACTTTTCAAAATAAGTAGAGAAGCCGTTTTCTGGAAGCTGCTTCAAAGAACCCTACAGCCTACACTGCTAAAATAACTTCAGAATCACTTGTTGCAGACTTGATAAGAGGATCAAAATTATCCGATTTCCTAAAGACTGTAATAACAGGTGATGAAACTTGAGTGCATCATTTTAAACCCTTTATCAAGTCCGCAACAAGTGATTCTGAAAGATTCAGTAACAGATTCTGAAATTATTTTAGAAGTGTAGGGTTCTTTGGAGCAGTTTCCAGACAACGGTTACTCTACTTGTTTTGAAAAGTGTGTTGAGCGATGGGACCGTTGCATATCATCTGAGGGAAGGTGCTTTGAAAAAGAATGATGTATTTTGGATGTAAATATATTTCTAGATTTTTTTATGATTTTACTCTCAGTTATTATAGAACGCCCTTTGCATATACTATTACGGACACATGAGGGGTTTACAGCCATAGTAAACCAAGTCCATTTTGAAAAAAAAAAGATGTAGTCCATTTAGTAGGTGCATAAAATCTGTTTTATCTACTCCCACAGGGAACCAAGACTGTTTTCACATACTTTATCATATATGGCATCTGTTTACAAACTTGGTTCACTGTAGTAGTAAATAAAACAGATTTTATGCACCTCCTAAATGGACTACATCTTTTTTTTTTTTTTTTTTCAAAATGGACTTAGTCTACTATGGTTGTGAACCTTTCACATGTAAAAATGCATTAAAAAATATAGGAAGGTAAAATCTTCTGTACTATATGGTCTTTAGAGTGAGTAAAGCTCTAAACCTATAAGATTGCATGAAACATGTTAGAAGTAATATCCAATCTTCTCAAAATTTTGAAGTTTACATTACAATTCGTTGTCGTTAGTAAAAAGTACTGAGATACATAGTTTAGTTTACATGAATGGGAAAATATATTTTTTCTATGAACATTAGAGTGCACAAAATCCATTTTTGGACCCAATTGAAAATGTGGTCCCGGGACACTTACCCCTGTCATACTTGTGACATCAAAACAACTGTTATGCTCATAAATAAGCCACAACTCTTAACCATAGTTTGCATAACCTTTGTAACTTATCTGCTTCAATTCATCAGCAAACGTTTATGCAAAATATTATTAAACTTAAAACTTGTGCCAGAATATTGCCATCAAAACTAGAGATGTCATTTGGAAATGTTTTATTGTAATTTTTATGTGTATTTTAGTGATACGTTGATTTTTAAGTGTATTTTTTATGCAAATAATTTTATGATTTGATTCTTTTTATTTACAAAAATTTCTTTTTTAGTAGGTAGAAAGAGTGAAGTTTTTGAAGTGTCCAAGCACATAACCAGCTCTAGCTGAAAATGAAAATTTACTTTTTATGATCCACCAGCAAAAATAACGATATTTGTATGAAAAGATAAGTTTATTTTAAATAGGTGTTATGTTTTGTGATCTCCTTGCCTCTATGAGTAAAAATGATTTTTTTTATTTTAGAGGAAAAGAAGGCTTTTGTAATGTACATACTGTTTCTCTCTTTGTTTTTGTGTTCATCAAAATCCACAAATGAATGAGTTGTCAGATAGAAAGATATATTACCTTATATTTAAAAGATATGTGCATCGAAAAGAATCTGAAAGCATGAATATTCAACTTAATAGTATAAGAAGAAAATCTTTCTTCTGTGGCATATGTAATAAAGAATTTTCTCAGAAATCACATTTGTATGACCACCATCGCATTCATACTGGAGAGAAGCCCTTCATTTGTGAGGTATGTAATAAAAACTTTTCACAAAAATCTCATTTAAAAAATCATCTGATGATTCATACTGGAGAGAAGAATTACATCTGTGAGACATGCAATAAAGGATTTTTGCAAAAATCTCATTTAAATAGCCATCTCCCTGTCCATACTGGAAAGAAGAGTTTCATCTGTGAGGTGTGCAATAAAATGTTTGTACATAAATCACATTTCAAGCAGCACTATCGTATCCATACTGGAGAGAAGCCTTTCACCTGTGAAGTATGCAATAAAAGTTTTTCAAAAAAATCTATTTTAAATAAGCACATGCTTGTTCATACTGGGGAGAAACCTTTCACTTGTGATGACTGCAATAAAAGATTTTCTGATACATCTATTTTAAGTAAGCATCTACTTACTCATACTGGGGAGAAACCATTTGAGTGTCAGCTCTGCGATAAAAGATTTTCTCAAAAATCTATTTTAAATAGGCACCTGCGTGTTCATACTGGAGAGAAGCCATTCGTATGCGAGATTTGTAATAAGGGATTTTCTCAGAAATCTATTTTAAATGCACACTTTCATAGAATCCATAACAGTTAGTTTCATTTTCTTTCCTGTCTAAGGTTAAGTGTGTTAATTTTAACAGTCATTCTTTGGAATGTACAAGGAACGATTTAATTAGATCTCAGTTCAGTTGGCACCTTTTTACTCTCAGAAAATAAACATTTGTGTTACAATACAAGCTGAAACTTCCTCAAACTAAAAATCATGCCAATATGAAACCTTTCATGTATGAACAATAATGTCAAGTGACTTAATCCTACAGATAAAATTTCCATATAATATATTATTATAATTATATTAGAGGGGAACATTTATTGTCTGTGTACAGTCAATAATTTACTCAGAAAGGTAACTCAAAGGACTGTAAATGTATTTACATACTCTAAGAAAGTCTATCAAAAGGGCAAAATTGTAATGTTGTTTTCTCTTTATTTTGTTTTAAATTCTGAAAAAAAAGATGATGCTTTCAACGTTATATAAAATAAATTTGATTACGAATATGAATGTAATCCTTGAGAGTATTAATCATTTTTCAATGTATTAAAAAGGCATTAAATTAATAGAATTATATTACATTGAATAATGCTTATATTGTCGTAAAGCCTTGAGCTTAGTGAACGCATTAAGGCGGCCTTGTCAGTGGGAGGGTTAAAAACAATTGATTATTAAAAGCATTGTTGCTCTACAATGCTAGTTTATTTTCCTTTATTTGGAAAATTTATACAAAAAATGACTTTTATACTTGAAATATAGAAAATTATTACTATTTATGATGATTTAAATAGCTGTATTTAAAGTATAAGTATGTTGGTACATAAGGAAATCTAACATCTTTAATTTTAACCCTTTTTTTGTGCACGTACAGTAAAACCTCCCTAAAGCGACCACGTTCCGTTCCAATAAAAATTGGTCGCTCCGAGAGGTGGTCTCTTAATGGAGGTCATGTTTAAATCATGATTTTAATTGTCGAAAAAAGGTAACAATTAATGATACTAAATTTATTTTTCACATTAGAAAAAAATATAAAATTTAAGTATCAAAACAAAAGTTAATTACATAAGTTAATTACTGCAGAGTTAAAAAATGAATACATTGACTTTTGCTTTGATTTTACTGTTTTATCTTTTAAAACTTTTATTTCCCAGTCCTTTCGAAGTTCAGTAAATAAATAAAATTTTTGGGGGGCGGGAACAAATATTGACGATTTCAATAATTCATCTATTTCTTTGAGAGTTTCCCGACAGAATAGGGCAGGGGAGTTTATTGACCGTCATTCTTAATTTATCATGAGAGTTAAATTCATTGCCTAAAAAGACACAAAGGTGTTTAAACACTTAAAAGTTACCGGGATTTAAAAAAAAAACTAACTTTAGAAGTTTGATGAATAATGCGCTCTCCGGAATTATTTTTCTAATAAAATCTTCTACAAGCGACCAGGAAAAAACGGAATTTTCTTCAAAGAAATTGGTCGCTCATGGAGGGAGTTCATCTGGGATGGTCTCTGAATGGAGGTAAAATTAGTATTGAGCCTATGGGAATAAATTTCGTTCCATGAAAACATGGTCGTTCAGGGAAGTGGTCGCACAGGGAGGTTTCACTGTAACTAGATATTTTTATACTAAATAACGTTTTAAGTTGCTATGCATTAATTCTGTATTTCATTATTTTCTCTTTTTGGTTATCAAAGCTATTTTTATTTTATGAAAATATTCTGTTTTCAGCTTTTGTTTTCAATTAAAGCAGTTCTCAAAAAATATTTTTCTTCACTAAACAACTCTAAACTTTCAGGCACATTTACGGGTTTTTTTCTTAAACGTAAAAGCATGAAACTTGCAAACATGAAGTGATCTGTAATTCAACAGTTTTTTTTTTTTTTTTTCATTTTTAGCTACATTAATTACATCTTGATTTATACGCTATTGTTGTCTAATGACGGCAGTCACATCCAGAAATTCAGTTCAAAAAGCTAACTTTTATAGTATTGTGTAAAAAAGCTTCTGACTTTATCGAAAAATGGAAAAGCAATTAAATTACATCGCTCACCTGCAAGAAAGATCTCACACCGCAAAAGTATTTCATTTCATACCAGAGGCAAAAGAACATTTTCATTTTTTTACTGTAATATAAAATTATAGCACTTAGCTCTATGTGCAAATGTAAAAGCACGGAATTCATAAGAAAGAAGAAGTTTCAAAGATTGAGTAAATTTAATCCCCCCCCCCCCACACACACACACACAGTTTGCCTCTCCTCTGTTGTGGCAAGTGTACATAAAAAATAATCTAACAGTTTTCTAGATAATTATACTTATGATATCTTATGATACTTTTGCTACAGCGTCTAGAATACCTAGTGTGGAAATATGCTATCCAAAGAGTGTTAAAAAATTTTATCCCTTAAATGTGCGACGATACTTCTAAAATGCCAAGTGTCGATCGCAGCGACATCTGCGGGATTTTCGTATTACTAGTATTACATTGTATAGACTAGCAATACCTTGCAGTTTTAGAAAATATCCTGCAGGTGTTGCTGCGATCTGTATATTGCAGCAGCATCGTTGCATATTTAAGGGATACAATATTTTAGCGCTTTTTTAAGTATGGACTCTATTCAGGTGACGTCAGACGCCAGAGCTGGCGGTATGATGATCTGTTATTCTAGTTACTGCACCGGCAGAATACCAGCATGCGCAAGCGCAAACACCGCTAGCAGACGACTTTAGCCTTGACTCAGGTTGAGTGCATACATTTTAACTAAAAATTTGTAAACTTAGGGAATTTTCTCGCATACAGAACAACATTTTGAATTTAGATTACACTTTATTAAGTATATGCTGCTGCATCAAAGAATTTTTTTGCGGTATTTTTAACAAACAAGCATTAATAACTCACACTCCATAGACTGCTATGCTAAACATCGCCAGTAAATACCGCCAGCAGACGAATTTTAGCCTCGACCTCAGGTCGCGTGCATAAGGTCCATTACAGAGATAGCTGATTTCCACACTATGTATTCTAGTCGCTATACTTCTGCTCTAGCGAGATACATCTAATTCAGACCTATCGCAACTGAACGTCAAATGAATTTTTTGGAGTTGTGTCACTTTTCTTGCAGGTGAGTACATAGTTTCTGAATAAATGTATCTCTTAATTTCATGCGTTTCAGAACAAAAACAGTATTGTAGTAAACCAGACGGTATACGCTAGAGTCATGAACGTTCATGGCTAGAGTATATGCTATAATAGCTTTATTTGAGAAACAGAAGGTATACAGCGCAAAGCGGATAAAGGAAAAGCGAGGACATCTCTATGGAAAGATGGACGCGCTGTTCTTGACTTTGAAAAGAGGACAATTGTATTTTACAGCACACTAAATACGAGTGCTGCGATCAGGGTTGTAAAAAACCCGGGTTAAATAGGCAATTTTCTCCGCGTAAATTGGATTAAAATGCCAAAATGGGTACTATGATTCCACCTTCCTTGCAAATGATCTTCAAGGTTGCCACTGTATAGGGAAAACTGAAAAAACTAAGGGAATTGAAAAATGAGTATTAAAAACAAGGAATTTTACTAAATTTTGCTACTTTGCAAAATTTATCCCTTGAAATTTTGAAAATTCTCAGAGGAATTACTATGGGAAAGTCTAATTTTTTGTTCAGGAAAGCGCAAGGAATTTCATTTCCAAATCAAATGACAATCCTGATCTCAAATACAATCTTTGTGAACACTTCATTTAGTCTAATAGATGGGAATGACTTCATAGTCTTAAATGGGCAATTTTCCCCAGGTAAATTGGATTAAAATGCCAAAATGTGGACTATGATTCCACCCTCCTCACAAATAATAATCTTCAGTAATAAAATACAGTAAACCCTATGATAACGGAACCTGTTTACAACGGAATCCTGTCTTAAATGTAAAAATGTCTTTGTCCTTACAGTAGGAAAACCATACCTGCTAAAACCTGTTTAATACGGAATTTTTCTTCTGTTTCTTGAGATTCCGTCTTAGTCGGTTTCATTATACTAAATAAACACAACAATCATATCAGGGTTGTAAAAAACCAGGGTTTTTTATAAAAAAAAAAACAGCCCGGGCAGGCAGCTGGGCGGGTACTCGGGTAACTACCCACTACAACCCTGGCTACGATCGTCTCCACCAGCGAAGAACCTGCGCACATATGTTTCCGCCACACACTTTTGATTACACTGATAAACAAGAAATTTTTTCTTGGAAAATTTCAACAGATGTAAGTGACCATACCCTTGGGAATTTAGGAAATATTCACAGAAAAGTGAAGTTGGTTTCCGTTTCAGATATGTCTGTGTTTAAATATATATCATTATGTTACTTTATTGCCTTTTAAAATACTTTGTTTCTACAGTGTAATGACCCTGAAAGTGAACAAACATCTGCTACCTATAATGCATCTAGGCGCCAATAAGATATTTCGTCCATGTGAAAAATGCAGCACAGCAGCGCCACCTGTTGGGCGATTTACACAAAAACATAATGACCAGAACAACACATTTATGGCATTACACCAAAACAATAAACTTATTATTCCAATTTATATGAAGGACTATTTTAACTTTGTATACTTTTTACAGGGGAAGGAGAAAGCAGAAATAGATATATATAGATAGAATAATACAGGCTTCATGCACATTTCTTTAAATAAAAATCAAGGACTTTCAAGGACCAAAATAAAAAAAATGTAGGGGCTTACAAATAAAATAAACTAATAAATTATAATATGCCTTTTTTAATAAAGGGTTTCATTTTTGAAAATATAATTATTAAACGTTCAAATTGCCGGGAATGGGGGAGGGATTTCAACGTGTGACAGTAGAAATTTAGGAAATTTTAAAATAACAAATACAGTAAACGAAAAAAACAGTCGAATGTGCCAATCTCAAAACTTTCTTTTATCTCATACATGTTAATACTACAAAATTCACTATCAGAGTGCCAATATTAAATGGCCCTATCCCCATCATGAGGATTCTAAAGATATGAAATTCCGTGTATTAGTTCTTGAGATATGACCTTTGCTAAAATAGTGTAAATCCTGGAAAATGCAGAATAGCAGCGCCATCTGTTGGGTGATTTACACTGAAATTTATTCAGAAAAACTTATGTTATTGTCTGACTGGATCTGAAGTTTGATGAAATTCCAAGCATTAGTTTTTGAGATAGAGCTATTGTGAAAATCGGGAAAAATGCGCACAGATTCATCTATTGGGAGATTAACACAAGCCTTATCAGGAACAACGTGCGTCAACGTCTAACTGAATCTCAAGTTTGATGAAAATTCGTGCATTTGTTCTTGAGATAGAGCTATTGCGAAAATCATGGAAAATTCAGCATAGCAGCATCACCTGTTTAGCGATTTGCACCAAAACATAATCAGGCACTATATTTTTCAAAGTATAACTAAAGCTTAAGTTTGATGACTTTCATTTAGAGCGTTGTGCATAATTTCTTAGGGAATAAAAAAGCTACAAATTACAAGTGTATAGTTCAAAGTATGGTCAGGGCATAGCTACAAAAAAATTTCGGGGGAGGGGGAGAGAAGTTAAAAAATTTCCCAACGTGAAACAAATTGCTCTATTTTCAAACTAAAATGTTATGTTCAACGTGTCTTTAATAATAAGGATACTTAAATGCAAAAAAAAAAAAAAAAAAAATCTTTCCAAAGAAAAATGCTGAAGCTAAAAACATAAAAAATATAATTATTGGTTCATTTAATGAAAGTTTCTGTCTTCAGTTTTGTAGGACTCAGGGCCCGACTTACGCAGGGACATGCGGGGCAGTTGCCCCGGGCCCCCCCATGAGAGTAGGCGGGGTTTTCATTAAAAAGTGCCAAAAATTTAAAATAATTAAACAAAAGTGACCAAAATTCGTATGCTTTCAAACATTTAGGAAGGAAGTGCGGTCCCCCTTCCTCCTCTGCTTCCAGTACCCTCTCCATCTCCACCCATGCAAAAAACAAACTATATCATTCGAAAACTAATGATTAATATTTTATTATGCCAACTTAGTATTCTATTGTTTTCAAAAGAAATTCTTTATTAACGTTTTTCTCGTAACGTGACAAGTTAATACTATTTAATGATGACCAATTAGGGGCATTTACTTTCAGACATCTTATAACGTACGTAGATGAGCAAAGTAAAAGCTTGCAAAGAAATACTCGTGTCAATCAATCTATTATTTTTTTCTACTATTATCCTACAAGTATTTTTTCTTAACGTTGTGACTACCTTTTTATGACACACTGTATACAGATGTAAGCAGTACCGGGTACAAAACTTATGCATATAATAGAATATGTATGAAGTTTAGTACTAGCTACTTCCACATTATAAAAAAAAATCTATAGATAGATAGAAGGGGCCCCCCAGAATGATTCTTGCCCCGGGCCCTCCCATAGCCTAAGTCGGGCTCTGGTAGGAGTCATAATCATACTTCACATGAAAATAGCCACATATTTTTAGATTTTTGAGAAAAGAACAAAGTTTTGGAGGAAATATATTAGAGACAGTGTTGATGGACAACAGTACATAAATTCAGATCTGGTAGATGCATGATATTTTCTTAGCACAGAGAAACATAATGAGAAATTGAGTCTGGCTGCTTTTTGTATTTCTTTTAAAAGTTTAACTATTTTACTATTACGGAACTCATAAAGGTAGTTAACAAAACAATAAAAGATTCTTTTTTTTTTACTATTTATTTAAAAAAAAGAAAAAGTGTTTCAAAAATCTAAAATTTCCCAACTCTAAGCACAAATTTCCCAAGTTCACATATATAGGGGGGGGAGGGGGTCCCTTCCCATAATCCCCCCATCGCGACGCCTCTGCAAGAAGGTCTAACTGAATCTAAAGATTCAACAGATTCCATGTATTATTTCTTGAAATAGACCGCCCCCCATTTTTTTTGTCAGAGACATACAAATAGACTGACTGGCAGACAGACAATTTATAAAAATTGTCAAATCGTATTCCAGACAAGACCGTCTAAAACTATAAATCCTTCGAAAAGCGGGCCCCACCAGTGGCCGAGAGGTTCTGCTCTCGAAGCTGGTAGACGGGAGATGCTGGGTTCGAACCCAATCGCGCCCGTCGGTCTAATCGTTCGGAGTTTTCGTGGTTTTCTTCGAACCTTGGATTTCCAAGCGTTAATACGGGTTAGGTTCCCATAGAAAGACCCCCACGAAGGGCAACCCCCCCTTAGGGCCTATATCCCTCATGTTGATAATTGGCCGTCATAAACACAACCAACCTTCGAAAAGCGGAAGTCGAAATTTTTCACGAATCCAACCATTTTTCTTCTAAATACAAAAGAAAACAAGAAAAAATTAACGATTCGATTCTACCCGTAACTTAGAATTAGAAAGGGCGAATCGATTCAATACAGATTCGATGTCGATGTTTAGATGCGGGTAGAATCGTTATTTTTTTATTTTCTTCCATTCTTTAGCTGCGGGTAGAATCGTTATTTTTTGATTTACTTCAATTCTTTAGATGCGGGTTGTTGAGAATGCCAGCTCGGCGATACTTGCCATTTTCTGTCAGTCGGCTGCTGTGGCAACCCCCTCTTATTGTTTTCTGATTTTCTTTTCAATGTAGATGTAAAATTTGATCTGAACAGTCTGTCGGTAAAAATGGAACTCTCAAATGCGAGTAATAATAATATTAATATCTCTATATATTTGTAAATAACTGTAAATATACGTTTTTAAAGTTTAAGATCTAGTGTGTGAATATATTAGAGTTGTTGTGAGTGTGCTTTTCTTCGTTTTATAAGTGAAAACATTCGAATTTGATTTATATAAAAGATTCCAATTTCGACACAAAAGAATGTTATCATGTACGCCATCGAGCCTGCAGTTTAATTGACGTGTAGTATCATTTTTTGGCGTCCGCGACAGGATGATTGATGTCTGGATTTCATCATCGAATGAGGTAAGTGCCTCAAATTAAATTATATTGAATAAATTGAAGTGCATTGAATATACTATATATATTTTATTGATTAAATTCTTTATTTTACGATGGATCTGGAAACTCTTAAGAAAAAAAGAGCCACGATTCGTAGTCAAACTACGAAAATATTGACAAAATAAAGGATTTATTAGATAATACACAAAATTTAGATCTCGAGAATAGAAAAACACAGCTGGATCTTTTTAAACAGCAATTGAATGATAAAATGAAAACTTTAAAATCATTAAATTCTGAGATTGAACCACTGGTTCCAGGTACTGAATTTGAAAAAGAAATAGAGAAATCTGAATCTTATAATGAGAATATTATTGAATGGAAATATAAAATTTCCAAAATTTTAAATGATAACACCGTTACTCCTGAAACTAAACAAGATGCTTCAGACATTGAAAGTGATAGTAGTAGCAACAATAGTGTTCTATTTTTTAAATTAATAGTTACTTTATTAAGTATAACATTATTTATTGAATAAGATAAACTTCAACATGCTGCTTAGCTTCAGCTAGCAAATCATAGGATCTTACAAACTCAACAACACACAGTGTTGCCATTCCTTCGATCATAATAATATGTTGCCACACAATATTAATAATAACAATATATAACACCTCCACCACAAATTACAATATAAATAAAATAACATAATATATAACACCTCCCCTGTAACATTACACAACATAATCTCTGACATAATCTCTCTCGGTTGTCTTACAAGCCGACCTCTTCTTGTTACATATCCACTGTTACTATTTTCTGTACTCTGATTCTGCAGATCATTAGGATGTACAATATTCCCCCTTTCCTTTGAATGTCAGTTATCTCTTGAGTATCAATATTATCATAAAAATCTTGAAATGAATTTTTTCGCTTCCTTAAATGAAAAGAATTTCGTCTTAATATATTACCTCTTACTGTTTTTACTAAATATGAGCTAGGATTCTTACATTTTTTTACAATTTTAGCTGGTTCCCACATATTATTGACCCTCAAAAAAACACTTTCTCCTTCACTAAAATCTGGCCGTTTTCTGGTCTGTCTGTCATAATAAAATTTACTCTTATCCCTTTTTATTTGTAATGTGTCCTGAAATTGTATTATTTTTGGTTGCAAAATATAAACTGTTGCAGGTAATTTAGTTCGAAGACATCTACTCATAAGTATCTGAGCAGGAGAAACATTCATTCCACTGATAGGTGTATTTCTATGTTCAAGCAATGCTTCATTGATTTTATCCGTTTCAGTGCCAGATTTACGGAGAATACCCTTGGCAATACCCACCATTTTTTCAGCAAATCCATTTGATTTTGGATATCTGGGACTACTGTGGATGAGTTCAATTCCCCATTTTCGAGAAAATTCATTGAATTTACTACTGTCAAATGGCATGTTATCACAAACAATTTCTTTAGGTATGCCATGACTGGAAAAAACTGCCTTTAGTTTCGGTATTATTTCATCTGCTGTTTTGTTGGATAACTTTATTATGTCTAACCATTTGGATAAATAGCAACCGATAACGAGAAAACTGTAGTCCCCAAACTCACAAATATCTATCCCGATTTTTTCATAAGGTAAGTTTGGGATTTCATGATGTATCGAAGGCTCCTTTATGTTTCTGGGCCTGTATCTCTCACATATTTTACATCTGGATACCATATCTCCAATATCTTTTGTTATCCCCGCCAAAATAAAACCTGTCTGGCCCTAGCTTTAGCCTTTTCCATTCCACAATGAGCCCCATGAAGTAATTTTAACATTTCAGCTCTTAAGCTTATTGGTACTATGACCCTGTCATTTAAAAATACCAGTCCCTCTTCTATATATATATTATCCCTATACTTAAAATATTCCTGAGCTTCAGTTGGGATATTTTTAGTATTGGTGGGCCAACCCTCATCAAAAAATTTCAAAACATGTGCAAGACCAACATCAGAAAGTGTTGCCTCCCTAAACTCATTTTTTCTAAACTCGCTAATTTGCAAATGTTTAGTTAAACTATGAACCATTTCCGTCATTTCCACATCATCTTTCATGGGTTTTATAATAAAGGATCTTGACAATAAGTCAGCTACATACATGTACTTACCAGGTAAATATTTAAGATTTAATTGATATTTCAAAAGTTTTATTTACATTCGTTGCAACCTAGGGGACACTACACTACCTACACTTTTATTCATAACAGAAACTAATGGGTTGTGATCAGTTAACACTTCAACTTGTCTACCATAAATAAAATAATGAAATTTGGTTGCAGCAAAGACAATACTTAAAAATTCCTTTTCAATTTGGGCATATACTTTTTCTGTATCTGTCAAACTGCGGGAAGCAAATGCAACTGGCTTCCCACCCTGCAACATGCAACAACCCAACCCATCTTTTGAACTATCTGCTTGTATCACTACAGGTTTAGAACTGTTGAATACCCCTAATGCAGGAGCATTTGAAATTTTACTCTTTAATGCTTTAAGAGCATTTGTGTGGACAGGCATCCACTGCCAAGTTACATTTTTTGAGAAGCTCTCTTAAAGGAACAGATGTTGTGGATGCCTGGGGTATAAACTGCCTGAGATAATTGATCATACCCAATATCCTTTGAAGCTCAGTTTTATTTGTAGGTTCAGGCATATCAATTATTGCTTGTACATAGTCAGGATCAGGTTTCATACCATTAGAATTAAACACATACCCTAAATATTTAACTTCAGGTACCTTAAGTTGTATTTTACCTTTATTGAATTTTACATTAAATTCTTTAGCTCTTTTAATAACTTTAGCCAGAATTTCATCGTGTTGTTCTGGAGTATCTGCTGCAATAAGGAGATCATCAAAATAAATTAAAACCCTTTCAATATCCCCAAAATTTGCCTCATTTCTTTTCTGAAATATTTCAGGTGCACACGATAATCCCATTGGAAGTCGCAAAAATTTGTAACATCCAAATGGGGTACTATTCGTTTCAAAATGCCTTCAATAGGCCTGTATAAACTATAAAGGCCTGTCAATTTTATGCCTTTATAGTTAAAAATTTTGTCAGAAAATGTGTCTGAAAGCTTCGCATTGTTGAGCAGTGAATATGAGAACCACCTTAAGAGGCTACTTCAGTCAAGTGAAAAGACCCGTTCGCTAATGCTAATCCTATGGAAGAAATTTATAAAGATATCTCGGTTGCATTTCAATATTTTTGAATGATTTTTTTTTTTTTTTTTTTTTTGCAATGGATAGCTGAGATCGATCTGTACGAAGGCCGTTTCTTAATTTTTCAATTTTGTTTACAGATATTTTTAATGAGGACACTTTGAATTTCGGAACCGGTTTCGAAACTGAAAGCATCTTCATAAAAAAATCTGCAATCGAAATCGAAAAAGTGAAAAACGGCCTTTGTACAGATCGATCCCGGCTATCCAATGCAAAAAAAAAAAAAAAAAAAAAAAAAAAATCATTTAAAAATATTGAAATGCAACCGAGATATCTTTATAAATTTCTTCCATAGGATTATCATTAGCGAACGGGTCTTTTCACTTGACTGAAGTAGCCTCTTAAGGTATATTTCCAAAGATACTGTTAAGAGAAGTTCATTATCACTATTAATACTACAAAACGCAATGACTGTTCTGCACATCCTGAGATCGATTAAAACCAGTTCCGTCCCGGCACGAGTCTGCTGAAAAAAATTAAACTCGGAATCAGACATCTTGTAACTGTACGATGCCGATCTCTACGATGGACGTGTTACATTTCTGTATTGATGTTGTTAACTCGCATCGGCTCGTGACGCACATTTATACTTCTCGAGAAAATCATATTCATTGAAAATGGCTCGTATTTTATATGTTTCGTTTGAATTATTATATCGGGCCGACAGGCCCGATTAATTTTTTTGCCGGCCCGGCCCGTTTACTTTGTCTGTCGGACCGGCCCGTTGAAAAAAATTGTCCTAATTCTGCCGGCCCGGTCCGTTTTTAAATTCGCCTTCATTCCGCCGGCCGGGCCGGGTACAGGCCCCGGGCCCGTGCAGACCCCTAATTTGCCACGTTTGACGAGCAATTTCCAACTTGTTTTTTTCGCATATGACAACTGAGGTCGATCTAAAAAAAGACCGTTTTTTACTTTTTCGATTTTGTTTGCAGGATTTTTTTATGAGGATGCTTTCACTTTCGAAACCGATTCCAAAAGTGAAAGTGTTCTAATTAAAAATACTTGTAAACAAAATAAAAAAGTGCAAAAGGATCTTTGTACAGATCCACCTCAGCTTTCAAATACAAAAAATATTAAAATATTAAAATGCAAACGAAAATACCTTTAAAAAATTCTCCCATTGTATTAATATTAGCGAACGGCGTGTTTTCGCGTAACTGAATTAGTCTCATAACACTGCATATACATATACTTAACCCACTACATAATTATACATAATCTACACTAGTCACGCGAAGAAACTCGAACGCTAACGTTAGTATATGGGAGAAATCTTTACAGCTAAAATGCTATACAGCTTAAATAATATATATAAGGGAAGGTGGGGCACGTTGGGACATGGCCCACCTTGGGACATCTCAATTTTGAGGCTTAATTTTGCAGTTAAAAATTAGCACACATAAGTGCCAATATATGATACTACAATCTACTCTTCCATGTGTTTTGGAATCACTGATGTTTGCTGGCAACAAATAATACCATTATTTTTGTTTTGAATGAGGTTGAGTAACATTTATGTGTGTTTTGAAAAATAAATTTTTTATTAAACAAATGAAATAATACAAGTGGGGGCATGTTGTGATGAAAAAACATTGATTTATTGTTATTTTAAGGGTAAAAAATAGACTGCAATGCTAAGCTTAACTGTTTTAAAGTTTATGTTACTTAATGTGCAAGGTGGGGCAAGTTGGGGCACCTTGGGACATGTCCAAAAATGCTGTAAAGACCAAATGCAGCTTACAGAAGGAAAAAAAAAAAGTACACAACCAATTAGAATTTTCATCAAGGAGTGAGGATGAGACAGTTGCGTTAGCAAAATTGGTGAAAATTACCCCTGGAAGGAAAATAAATATAAATGATTTGTGTAATGGCAGTAGTGATGAATTCAGCTGTTCATGTGATGCTGATTTTCCTACAGATTGCAAACTTACTTAAGATAAGTCCAGAAACTTAAAGGCTAAAGGTAAACCCACTGTGGGATAGTGTACATTGGCAAAGTTTGCAGGAAAACTAAGCATTGTTGTATTTGTAGGGTATGTTCAAAATGTTGAGGACAGCAGCGAGTATGAGATATCCATTTTGAGAAGACAAGATCTAGAGTTGTGATTTTTTTTTTTTTTTTTTTTTTTTTTGATATTGTTAAACATGATAGCTCATTTGTGTATCAAACAGATATTCTTTTAAAACTTGGCACTCCTGAAAACAAAATAGGCAAAGATGTGTTTTATTAGAATTTGATGAACACCATTTTTCTCACATCAAATACAAGATCTGTTAATGAAAACATGTTACAATTCAAATTATTAAAGTGTTTCAATGCTTAAATTATTTCATGCTCAACTAAAGCTTTATAAATAAAGCTTTGTTCATCAATTAAATATAAAATTTTACATGTATTTTTTATTAAAACTAGTGTCCTAACCTGCCCACCATGTGGGGCAGGTTGGGACATTTTAAAGGCTTTTTTGTTTTGTTTTCACTCTTTTCCTATGTGAGATATTAGATTATTATGAGGTTTATTTGATGCAGAAATGTTTATACTTTACGTCTAATTGGTTCTAAAATAAGAATAAATATTAATAAAATTTAGAAAAATTATTTACTGAAAAACGTCCCAAAGTGCCCCACCTTCCCCTATTAGCATAGGATACCCGAGGACTACGAGTATATATGGGCATTCTCACAATCTTTTGACTTTCGGGAATAAAAATCTGGTGAAATTAAACATGCTAAAATCACATTTTAATCTGATAGACAAATGCCTTAATGATTCAAAATAAAGAAAAATGGTCAGCAGCGAAAATTTTTTTATTTAACTGCGGTTTAAGTTAAACTTGCGAGTTTAATTTTCCTTACCATTTTACCACTATAACTTTTTATTTTCTTCTAAATTTTTACTTATAATGAATTTCCATAGTACCCACAGGACATTCAAATAAGAAATAATAAAAATGTAGTACTATTAATACAGAATTTTTGTATAACATTGTCTTAAGGCTGTTCTCAAGTGCTCCGCTCAACAAGCGGAAAACGTTTTGACCAGTGGCGTGGCGTCCGGTCATCGCACGATGCGGCGATGACCAAGCAATATTTCAGAGAATAAGATAGAGTATTTTAAGTTTAAATATAATTTAAAAACTATGATTTTTCCAAAAAACAAAAAAATCCCGATCAAAAATGTGTAAAAACCGAAGAGAAACCTCACGCGATTCGCAAACTTTAGCGCATCCAAGTAACGTTTTTTTCCTACTTCATTCCCACTCACCCCGCACATCTTTTTCCCAACTAAAGGTAGTCTACTCATCGCAGATTTTTGCGCTTCTGTTGGACAGAAGCCAAAAAGATCTCGCACTCTTCAAGCGAAGGGGTTAGATTTTAATTGCGTTGCTGTTCCGTTATCTGCTGTACTTCCCCGTTGTTATGAAATGTTATTCAGTTAAAATTTCTCTTTTTTTAAAGGGTGTTTTTTTTATTTTGCAGGACTTTTTGCTGAATTTGTCTCTTTCATTATATCGTATATTCCGCTTTTTAACTGAGATGGTTTAGTTAATATATTGAAATTGAAAGTTTTGGGGAGGGAGTTAGATCGTATGTTAGAACAGCCAACTTCCGATGTGCACTTTTTTAGGTGCGTTCGTAATTATATAAATACGTAGCACCTATAGTCGTCGTTCAGTCCGTCTGTCTGTCCGTCTGTCCGTCCGTCTGTGTGTCCGTCCGCATATAATAGAGCAAAAACTACCCAACCGAATGGTCTGAAATTTTAAATATATGATTGTTGTAAAATTTTGTCGAGCCATTTCAAATTTTATGAAAATCGGATATATAGTTAAATTACAGGGACAGTCAAAAGTTTTTCTTTACATTACGGCCAATGGGAAAAATTATTGCACGTGCATTTTAATGATGTTAAAGCTTTCCGAATGGTCTCAAATTTTAAACATATAATTATTGCGACATTTTGTCGAGCAATTTCAAATTTTATGAAAATCGGATGTATAGTTTAATTACAGGGACAGTCAAAAGTTTTTCTTTACATTAAAGCCAATGGGAAAAATTATTGCAAGTGCATTTTAATGATGTTACAGCTTTCCGAATGGGCTGAAATTTTAAATATATAATTGCTGCAAAATTTTGTCGAGCCATTTCAAATTTCATGAAAAATCGGATGTATAGCTTAATTACAGGACAGTCAAAAGTTTTCCGTTACATTAAGGGGAATGGGAAAAAATTATTGCAAGTGCATTTTAATGATGTTACAGACTATGCACTTATGAATTGCAAATAAATATACATTCAGTACAATATGGGGTGGAAAAAATAATTATAAAACTAGTTATAGTACGAACGCACCTCATTTGCCACGTTTGACGAGCAATTTCCAACTTGTTTTAGATATTTCTGTTTGTTTGGCGGGTTTGTTGTTCAGTGATTTTTGTGTCTTGCTGTGTCATACATATTTTTATTAATTGAGATGGTGTTTTAATTATTTTTTGGTAAGTTTTTGCATCGGCTTTGAATATTCGTTTGTGATAATTCAGTGTTTTCATTGAATGAACTGAAGTTTTTTCCCCATTGATGCCCATTTTACTGATTCGAACATGGCTGAATCGGATATTATACAAGAACTCCTGGAAAAACCTTTCGGTTATTTAAGATTTGAGGATAAACTGCATATTGTCCAAAATGGTAGACCTTGTCCATAACTCAAAAACTTATCGTCTAAAGTAAAAGAAAGAGGCAGAGAATATACCAGACACTTTACAGTTTCTAATTATGATTCTCATATTTGGCTCTGTGGTAGTGAAAGTTTGTCCAAACTTTTTTGCTGGCCCTGTCTTTTATTTTCAAAATCCAAAAACGTTTGGAATTTTAGTGGTTTCAGTAATTTGAATGGATTAGCCAAATCAACCAAGGCACACGAAAATTCTGAATCACATCTTCAGTGTGTAGTAGACCTGTACAATTTTGGAAAGCAACGAATAGATGAAGGAATAGACAAAACCCTCAAAGTTAATAACAATTTGCATAACCAAAAAGTTAAGAAAAATCGTGAAGTTTTAAAACGACTCATAGATGTGACATGTTTTCTTGCCAAACAAGAATTACCCTTCCGAGGGCACAATGAAAAAACTTCCTCTTTGAATCAAGGAAATTATGTTGAAACTTTAAATCTTTTAAAACTCTACGATCCAGTTTTAGCAGAACATTTGGAGTTCATGTATAAGTGAAGGTAAGATTTATAGTTTCTTTTTTGAACATTCAACCATTGAATTTTAGAGTTAATAATTTTTCACCACAAACTTAAATAATTGCGATGACCAACGGAAATTTTCACGCCACGCCACTGGTTTTGACATATTTACAAATTCCTTTTTTAACGGAAAGATATAAAATTCGAAAGCCTGACCATGGATGCGATTTGGAATCGAACTGTTTTTTCCATTTTTTGATCAATCAATTAACTATGGAGTTATAAGAGATTTTGATCACGTGACACGACATTTTTCTCCCCTTACTGACTGGATTTTCTTCTTTCGTTCGGAAGTTCGGTTCAAAATGCAAACTTTGACAGTATTTTCTGAAAAATCTATTGCGTTTACAAGAAAACGGAAAAAACAGTTCGATGACGTAGTTTCTGAATAACACCACCTTCTAGTTTCATTGCGTTTCCGAACAAAAATGAATTAAAACTTATGTCAGAAAGTTGACCCTTTGAATTTGAGAACAGCCTTAAAGGGGTGTTAAAGAAGGGACGGTAAGATAAAAGAAAAAGGGGGGGCGACGGTATAGGAAAAAAGGGACGAAATGGGGAAAAAAAGGACTGTAAGGATGAAACGGTAAGGAAAATTATCACCTATTTTTAGGAAAATCATGTTAAGACTAAGTGATAGCCACAATGGTCATTGATTTCTAGAAACAGTTGTTAACATTGGATTAAATAATTTTTTTTTTCTAAATTTACCTCGAAAAGTGCAGAAATAAACCTTGGGGACGGTAAGACTACCAATAAAGTTACGATCTTGAAATTGATATTTAAATGGTGATTTAAATTCTGCAGTAAATTTCCTGTCAAAGAATTTTAGACATTCTTTCTCTAGCATACTTCTGCATGAGAAAAAACTTGAAAAAAATTCTGTGGCTGCATCTGAAGTGATTTTTTGTATAAGTTTAGCAAGAGGGACGGTAAGGATGAAAAACCCAGGTACAGAGTTCAAAAAATAATATCAACCGTAAAAATGTGTGCAGGTTAATTTTTTGCACAATATTTATATTAAACAATTGTCCCAGTTTCGGAAAAAAATTACATCGAATTACTTTTATTGAAACAATTTTATACAGACAGCTCCAAATTTAAAAATCAGCATCAGGGACACGGGACGGTTTAGGAGTTTTCCTGTTATTTGGACCCCCAACATCTTCCAAAACTTATTTATCTCGTTAATATTGTTATGCAATCATGCAATGGAATGTTCCCCAGTATATGAAGAAAAAAAATGTATTAAAATAAAAATTATTATTCAGGGACATAAAAGTCAAAAAATTGTGAGAATGCCCCATATATTGTTGTGCTTTTGTATTTTTTCGATTTTGGTTACAGTTTTCTTTTATGTGAGTACAGTTTCACTTTCAGAACAGGTTTCAAAATTGAAAATATCTGCATATAAAAAATAGCATAAAAGCTCGAAAAGGCACAATTGCACAACTCTGTATATCAACCAGATGTATCCTATGCAAAAAATAATATTAAAAAATATTAAAATAATATATATTAATATTAAATGTGAACCCGAAATATGCAAAGAACTGTCCATAGAATTAACATTAGCTTGAATGTTAAATTTTACTTCGGGTGACTAGTGTCGGTTCTTAAGAATCACATTTAATTAAAGATTGTTATCATAGAAGAAAATAATAAATAAAGATGCAGTTGAACACTATTTTACATGTGAAAAAGGATTCAAAACGAAACATCTTTAATAATAACACAAATAAATAGTCTTCCAATCTGACATTAACAATATAACAATGGAATTAAGGTTTTAAGGTCCTAAGTTTTAATTATCACAAAAAACTATTTTGTAACTATTAAAATAATATTTTGGTGCTATGGTATCCGAAGTTTTAAGTATCACACAATACTATTTTATAACTTTTTTGTGGGGGGGGGGAGGGGGGGAAGGGTTTAAGCGATTATTCAATCCATTTTAGTTATTTAGCTCTAATTTATTGCAAAAAAACTTACCAATCAAGTTTCAGTACAATTGTTTACGGCAGGACTCGAAATGGAAAAATTCACGAGCCGGAAATCTATTTTTCAAAGTTTGACAATTTTTTTTTTAAGTTTTAGGCAAACTTATATCTAACAATAAAAATCAGTTTTAAAAAATGCATTCAAAATTCAAAATAAACAATAAAGTTATAGTCAGCACAATAAAAGCTATATGTATAAAACTATAATAATAATATGTTTTAACGAATCCGAACGATATTTACCATAATTTCACAAACCAGCCGGAGTGTATACGAAGGTATACGCCGTATACTTTCTGGATTTTTTAAAAAAGCTCCGTATACCCCCGGTTTCTCGAATAAAGCTATATCGTATATACTCTAGACATGACGTTCATGACTTTAGCGTACACCCTCTGATTTTTTTACGATTACAACACTGCAAACCAGATCAATATTTCGCATAATTTTACGAACCGGAATATTGTTCTGATTTGCTCAGGCAAATTTCAAGCCCAGATTTGCTGACGCGAAAAATTAACAATTTCAAAATATTCATATTTAAAATTTAAGAAAAATAGGAAATAAAAAGACTTATACACACCCGATTAACAAGCAGTTATGCCAAAAGAAAAGAGAAATTTTTAAAGAATTAAATAAAACTGACGCCGGAAGGAAATACTGTTAATAACTTTAATAAAAATTAGAAAATAGCGATACAATAGAAGTCCATGATAAGAAGCATTGAGAATAGTACACTAAGAAACTGTTTAAAATACTTAACATTTATATAGAGAAAAGGGTTTAATGGCCATGAAAAGCTAATTTAAATTAAAAAATACATTCGAATGCACTGCTGAATTCAAGAGGAGGGGCATTCCCCCCAGAAGGTTTGAGATTTTATGCTTTTTAATAAGCAATTTCCACACCGAATCTCTAAAATGCCCCCCCCCCCCCCCCTCCAGAGCTGCAGAAATTGCTCCCGGAGAAAAATATCTGAATTCAACACTGCTTGATCGGTGTGAATAGCAAGAAAAAAAGCTAATATTAATTAAAACGATATCTTAGAAATTTCCCTTAAAGTTGAGGAAAATTCATTCAAAAATTAAAATTTTCAGTAATGCCTTAACATGGACCAAAACCAAACTATTTTTAAAATGTAAGCATTCCTCAGCAAATAAACATAACTTTTTAATTTATTAGACTTTCTCTACGAAATAAGTTGTACTTTGTACAGAGAAAATACAAAAATATCCGAGTCACATTTGAACAATTAAAATAATAGATACCTTTATATCTGGGTTCTTTACTTGAACGCTAATCCAAAGGCGCTGCTAATGATGGGATTCAATAAAGAAGTGTTGTAATTTTGTCTTTGTCAAATTTCCACACATGCGCGTTTAAATCTGTCCTCTTTCCAACAAAAGGAATTTTTTGCTTACGTCGTTATTTTATGACAGCGTTGTATCAGTTTTAGAGCAAAGTTGCGTTGCAAGGGAGCGATTGATTATATTCCGTCTACCTAGTAGTGTCCTTGCGGCAATATTATTACTTCAAATTTGTCGTGACAAGAGAATATCAAGAAAAATTTAATCTTGCTGCAATTGTTCATGCTATCTGTGTATAGATACAGACAGAAATTTTCGGCAAGCTCACCAGTCTCTTTGGTTTCTCCGTGTGAAAGCTTCCTCCTTCTTTCTTTGCTCTCTAGGAACCATACAACACCAGGTCTTGGATCATAAAAATCGTGTACCAAAGAGGAGGGGGGTATCGTCCAGCAATACGGCACTACACCAAGTCCCCTAAAAAACTGAAAAAGAGGGCGGATCGGCCGTAGATATGGCACTACTCTACACCCCTAAAAAGAGGGGCGGATCGGCCGGAGATACGGCACTACTCCACGCCCCCCTAAAAAACTGAAAAAAGAGGGGAGGATCGGCCGGAGGTACGGCACTACCCACCGCCCACTTAAAAAACTGAAAAAAGAGGGACGGATCATCCGTAGATACGGCACTACTCCATGCCCCTTTAAAAAACTGAAAAAAGAAGCGCGGATCAGCTGGAGATACGCCCCTACTCTACGTCCCCCTAAAAAACTGAAAAAAGAGGGGTGGATCGGCCAGAGATACGGCACTACTCCGCGGCCCCTTAAAAAACTGAAAAAAAGAGGGGCGAATCGGCCGTAGATATGGCACTACTCCGCGCCACCCTAAAAAAATGAAAAAAGAGGAGCTGATCGGCCGGAGAAATGGCGCTACTTCACGCCCCCCCCTAAAAAACTGAACAAAGGGGGAGGATCGGCCGGAGATACGGCACTACTCCCCGCCCCCCTAAAAAACTGAAAATAGGGGAGGGGGAGGATCGGCCGGAGATACGGCACTACTCCTCGCCCCCTAAAAAACTGAAAAAAGGGGGGAGGATCGGCCGGCGATGCGCGAATTCTCGGCAGTTTGGGCCAAATAAAGTTTGGGTTCGTTTTAATATGTTGATGGCCCCCTAAGCAAATTTTATTCATATAATTTAAAAGTAGACTTTATTTCCAATCTTTTGGTACCAGTCACTTTCTTCTACGATAATTTGTTGAGGTGTTAGTAGGGGGTGTTTACTTTTTTTCCAGCGCTGTACATTTCCGTTACTTAAAAAAAAAAAAAAAAAAAAAAAAAACGGGAAATGAAATTGTTTATTTGAAAAAACCCTTGATAGTTTTTTCTTTGTTAAATGTCAATTTGCTGCATTTTTTTCTTTCTGCAGTATTACGCTAGGGCATAGCTACCAATTTCTAAGATTTTTTTTTACGATTTAAACTTACCAGTAAATTTTGCCTCATTTAGTCGCCGAAATTTAACAACTGTCAACGATTAAATATGATAAAAAATTTTAATAAATTTTAGAAGTAACTAAACGGCGTACAAATTGGCAGCTATGTGATTCTATTAGTGTCATGAAAATTGCAGGTGTAGCCCCTTCTTTCTTTTCAAAGTATTAAATTATTTTTTTTTTCAATCGAGCTTATGCCTTCGGAATGGATCATTTTCTTCTGATGAATTGATGGCTTACCTTATTATGAAACAGCCATTATATAAAATAAAAAAAAAGTATGGCCATTTTTCCCCCCCATTCTGACCAGAAAATCAGAGTTCTAACTTTTTACGACTGCTCTTTCATCTTCACCTAACACTTCATTTATAATGGCTCTTTCATATTAATAGAAGCCACAAGTCCATCAGTAGAAAATAATTTGGTTAAAGCGGAAACTCGGTTAAGTGGGACTTTACTGTACTTAAATTTCTATAAAATCGGATATAAAATGAAAATGTTTCATGCTTAATGCGAATAAATCTGTATAAAATAAAAAATCAATATTTCCAATCGTATAAAACACTCATTTTAATGGCAATTTCTTTCTTTCTTTCTTTTACGAAACTACACTGAATGTATAAATAATGTTACTTAAGGGGGTCCGGGATACAAAAATCTTCAAATTTTCTAAAAAAAAAAAAAAAAAAATTATTGCATTAAAAAATTTTCTGCTTTTTTCCGCTAAAAATGACGTTTAAATCATGTTTCTATCTTAATTAGGACATAAAATATTAATTTGTTTTGTTTTGTTTAGTTTTCAAAATCTCGCTTTCAAGTAATAGTTGCCATGAAAACGACTTCTTGTGAGAATGCATTTTCTTCACGATGGGTTTTTTTCACCATTTCTCGCATTTAAATTGTCATAACTCAAGAACCGTTAAAGATAAATGGTTAAAACTTGGAACATGCCTTTTTCAATTATTTTACTTTGATTTTGATTCAGGTAATTAAAAAAATTATTTACTTTTGAAAATATGATTTCTTAAAATGATATTTATTTGTCAAGTCAAATTTGTCAAGGCAAGATAATATCAGAAAATATCAAAGTTGTTGCTAAGGTGCATGCTATCAGGGTTGAAGGAACGTAATGAAATAAACAAAATTTACTCTTTTAGCCTATTGTAATAGTGACGATGAAAAATTAAATGATGTAAAACGTAACAATTTACACTGAAATTAATATAATTCTTAATACACAGAAATTTTATTTGTAGTAATCATATTTTTATTGCATTTATGAATATAATTTTATAAATTTTAAAAACTTTTGTCTCGCTGCATTCGCGAAAGATTCATTGTGCGCTAATGCATTTAAATTCTGAAAATAAATTATAAATTTTGTGTAATTGTTTTGTCTATATTAATATTTAATCTATCTACCTTACATATATAAAATCCTAATGAAACAAATTTATGAAACGGATATTATGAAACGCCTGAAATGAAACGAATTTATGAAACGATTCCATGAAACGACTGATTAAACAACTCATTATGTTTCACGGCGATTTCTCCTAAAATATGGAATATTTTGCGATGAAATTAACACCAAAAATCAATATTGATCCGCAAATCTCAAAACTGGTATTAGAATTTTTAAATTCGAATTAGTTCTCGAAATATTATTTTTTTTTCTAATTTTAAATATGAACTGAGAAACTGAAAGAAATATTTCGATTATTCAGACAAGGAATACAAATTTTATTATGTAAATTGCCTGATAGTACGTATTAAATTAATGCGTACCCGTCCACATGAAGAGAAATCAACAGTTACTTTGAATGACTCCCTCCTTCTTCTCTCTCCTCTTCCGTCATAAATAGAAGAAACTGAAAGAAATATTTCGATTGTTCAGACAAGGAATACATATTTTATTATGTAAATTGCCTGATAGTACGTATTAAAGTAATACGTACCCGTAAATGAAAAGACTTCTGCAACAAACCCTTTCCACATGAAGAGAAATCAACAGTTACTTTGAATGACTCCCTCCTTCTTCTCTCTCCTCTTCCGTCATAAATAGAAGAAACTGAAAGAAATATTTCGATTATTCAGACAAGGAATACATATTTTATTATGTAAATTGCCTGATAGTACGTATTAAAGTAACACGTACCCGTAAATGAAAAGACTTCTGCAACAAACCATTTCCACATGAAGAGAAATCAACAGTTACTTTGAATGACTCCCTCCTTCTTTTCTCTCCTCTTCCGTCATAAATAGAAGAAACTGAAAAAAATATTTCGATTATTCAGACAAGGAATACATATTTTATTATGTAAATTGCCTGATAGTACGTATTAAAGTAATACGTACCCGTAATTGAAAAGACTTCTGCAACAAACCATTTCCACATGAAGAGAAATCAACAGTTACTTTGAATGACTATACCTCCTTCTTCTCTCTCCTCTTCCGTCATAAATAGAAGAAACTGAAAGAAATATTTCGATTATTCAGACAAGGAATACATATTTTATTATGTAAATTGCCTGATAGTACGTATTAAAGTAATACGTACCCGTGAATGAAAAGACTTCTGCAACAAACCATTTCCGTATGAAGAGAAATCAACAGTTACTTTGAATGACTCCCTCCTTCTTCTCTCTCCTCTTCCGTCATAAATAGAAGAAACTGAAAGAAATATTTCGATTATTCAGACAAGGAATACATATTTTATTATGTAAATTGCCTGATAGTACGTATTAAAGTAATACGTACCCGTAAATGAAAAGACTTCTGCAACAAACCATTTCCGCATGAAGAGAAATCAACAATTACTTTGAATGACTCCCTCCTTCTTTTCTCTCCTCTTCCGTTATAAATAGAAGAAACTGAAAGAAGTATTTCGATTATTCAGACAAGGAATACATATTTTATTATGTAAATTGCCTGATAGTACGTATTAAAGTAATACGTACCCGTAAATGAAAAGACTTCTGCAACAAACCATTTCCACATGAAGAGAAATCAACAGTTACTTTGAATGACTCCCTCCTTTTTTTCCTCCTTTTCCGTCATAAATAGAAGAAACTGAAAGAAATATTTCGCTTATTCAGACAAGGAATACATATTTTATTATGTAAATTGTCTGATAGTACGTATTAAAGTAATACGTACCCGTAAATGAAAAGACTTCTGCAACAAACCATTTCCACATGAAGAGAAATCAACAGTTACTTTGAATTACTCCCTCCTTCTTTTCTCTCCTCTTCCGTCATAAATAGAAGAAACTGAAAGAAATATTTCGATTATTCAGACAAAGAATACATATTTTATTATGTAAATTGCCTGATAGTACGTATTAAAGTAATACGTACCCGTAAATGAAAAGACTTCTGCAACAAACCATTTCCACATGAAGAGAAATCAACAGTTACTTTGAATGACTCCCTCCTTCTTTTCTCTCCTCTTCCGTCATAAATAGAAGAAAGTGAAAGGAATATTTCGATTATTCAGACAAGGAATACATATTTTATTATGTAAATTGCATGATAGTACGTATTAAAGTAATACGTACCCGTAAATGAAAAGACTTCTTCTACAAACTATTTCCATATGAATAGAAATCAACAGTTATTTTGAATGACACCCTCCTTCTTCTCTCTCCTCTTTCGTCATAAATAGAAGAAAGTGAAAGGAATATTTCGATTATTCAGACAAGGAATACATATTTTATTATGTAAATTGCCTGATAGTACGTATTAAAGTAATACGTACGCATAAATGAAGTGACTTCTACAGCAAACTATTTCCATATGAAGGGAAATCATCAGTTATTTTGAATGACACCCTCCTTCTTCTCTCTCCTCTTCCGTCATAAATAGAAGAAACTGAAAGAAATATTTCGATTATTCAGACAAAGAATACATATTTTATTATGTAAATTGCCTGATAGTACGTATTAAAGTAATACGTACCCGTAAATGAAAAGACTTCTGCAACAAACCATTTCCTCATGAAGGGAAATACAGTTACTTTGAATGACTCCCTCCTTCTTTTCTCTCCTCTTCCGTTATAAATAGAAGAAACTGAAAGAAATATTTCGATTATTCAGACAAGGAATACATATTTTATTATGTAAATTGCCTGATAGTACGTATTAAAGTAATACGTACCCGTAAATGGAAAGACTTCTGCAACAAACCATTTCCACATGAAGAGAAATCAACAGTTACTTTGAATGACTCCCTTCTTCTTCTCTCTCCTCTTCCGTCATAAATAGAAGAAACTGAAAGAAATATTTCAATTATTCAGACAAGGAATACATATTTTATTATGTAAATTGCCTGATAGTACGTATTAAAGTAATACGTACCCGTAAATGAAAAGACTTCTGCCACAAACCATTTCCACATGAACAGAAATCAACCGTTACTTTGAATGACTCCCTCCTTCTTCTCTCTCCTCTTCCGTCAGAAATAGAAGAAACTGAAAGAAATATTTCGATTATTCAGACAAGGAATACATATTTTATTATGTAAATTGCCTGACAGTACGTATTAAAGTAATACGTACCCGTAAATGAAATGACTTCTTCAACAAACTATTTCCATATGAATAGAAATCAACAGTTATTTTGAATGACACCCTCCTTCTTCTCTCTCCTCTTTTGTGATAAATAGAAGAAACTGAAAGAAATATTTCGATTATTCAGACAAGGAATACATATTTTATTATGTAAATTGCCTGATAGTACGTATTAAAGTAATACGTACGCATAAATGAAGCGACTTCTACAGCAAACTATTTCCATATGAAGGGAAATCATCAGTTATTTTGAATGACTCCCTCTTTCTTCTCTCTCCTCTTCTGTCATAAATAGAAGAATTTTACTCTAATGATGGCCATACTTGTATAAAACCAAAAACTTTCAGTGCACATAAAGATTGGGACAAACGCTTTCTGCAAACTAATTTAATGTTTAATAAAATAACGTGTTATATTATTTTAACGATATGAATTAAAAACAGTAATTTTAAAATAATTACGATTAGAATTAAAAATTAATTAATTTTAATTAAAGAATAATTATTTTGTTTAAAAAAAAATAAAGCTAAAAATCCATGGTAAGAAGGAGAATTCTTATCAATTATTTTATCAATGAATTTAGAAATAGCCCAAACCTTAATTTTGTGACCTCTTTGCACAAAATGCCAGTCACTCTACTCTGTTAGTAGAAGGAAAATGGGGGTTCTGCTTCAGCAGGAGCCAAGAGCCGGGTGGAGGGCGTGGCCAAAGATGATTGACAGGTGGGCGGAGTCGAGTGATTGACAGGTAGGGGAGATAAGAAAGTGATAGACAGGTGGGAGGAGTCGAGACAGACAGGCGCCAGCGCGTCATGCTATAGTAGAGGGGTTAAAACAATAAAAGCGAGAATCAAAAGTGTACTGTAAGAGAGGGGTTAGAACAAAGGATAATGTTAATGAATCAATGAAAGTCTAATGAATTAATAAAAGTCTACTGTAAGAGAGGAATTAAACAAAGGAAAATGTTAATGAGGATGATTAATGAAGGAAAGTCTGTTGTAAGAGAAAGGTAGAACAAAGGAATGATTAGAAAAGATCGCATGCAATTAAAAAATACTTACCACGGAGCAGCGCAGAGACACGTCCTACCTGTATGACATCCACCGGGCTAATGAACGAAGAAGCGTGCAACAACCGGCTTCATCAAGATAAGGAGCTTGCTTCTGATTGGACGAGAGACGAACCTAGGGGGCAGCACCATCGATTTCGGCGACACCAGCGCCCTCTCTTGAGAGGATGATTCACTTACCTGCGATGTCGTCATCCTATTTGAATAGATTAAAAGAAGTGTTTTCTAAGAGTTGAATCATTCTTCATTATGCCTTTGAGCGAGGAAGTCATTAGTGTCTTCTGTTTGTATAGTATAGTGTGTGTTATTTTTTCTTTAATTTATATTTTAACTGGAAGTGATAAGTTTGCATTTGATTTTTCAAATCATGTTTTTTTTTTATTTAGTTATTACAAATAAAATTTTAAATAAATTAGTTAATATTTTTATAATCATTTATTCATTTCGATACAAGTTTTTTTTTTTTTCAGATAAAGCTTTTTTTAATAAACAAGTTTAATTTTTTTTCATTAAGTAATTTTTTTAAGAATACATTTTTTTTAATCTAAAGAGCGTGAATAAGTTTTTGATAATAATGTTTTCTGTTTAATTAACCAAGGGTGGATGTTTATCGAAACACAAGCTGAAAATTAGTTTACCCTTAAACTAAACTCTTTAATTTAGTTATTTCAGTGACTGACGAAGTAAAGTATAATTTTCCAGAAAAAGTGGTGTGAATTGAATATATTTTTTTAACATGTTAGTTGTTTTAGAATTTTTTTTTTATTTTTGAATTATAAAAAACAATTATTTACTTACTTTTATCAATTAGTATAGTTAAAGATTCGATTTTTTTTCTTAAGATCAACAGAATTCATTGATTTCAAGACAAGATCTGCTGAATAAATATAGTTAATATTGTCGTTGACATACCGCATAGACTATAGAGAGGTTAAGTGAAAACGTTAACATATTCAAGTTTTTATAGAAATGTCTTTAGAATTACTCATAGGTTTCAAACAGATTAACATATAACTATTTTTAGCTTTCATATAATTTAACGATTAACAAAAATAACATGCATAAACATTGGATAATAAAAATTTTCCTAACTAGTTTAACGTTTTAGAAAAAAAAGACTTTCACACATTGAAAACACTTATAAAAATTATTTTAGCAATCTCTCAAAAATATATATAAATAACGTTTAAAAACTTACCTTTTTAAAATCCTGTATATTAGTTCAAGTCACAAGATATATCACAACAAATATTACATTTCAAAGTTCGATATCACAAACAAAATAAATATATAACTTAGGGCGAACAACACTTTATAAAAATAATCAGAAAAATGACATAACTATTTTCTAGAACCTTTAATATTTCTTTTAAGAAAGCAATATTCTAGTTTACCCTGCAACACACTCCCCTTGAAGTAAATAGATTATATCAGTATATCTTCGGAATTTTTTTTTTCCTGCCCACGTGAAAACTTGATCATTATCAGATCACTCTCTCGGAGAGGATACATTTTACACAGATTTGCTGAAATAGGTTATTATTGCAAAAGCATAAAGAAATGTGCTTATTTCAATTGCGTTTGAAAACAAAGAATAATATTTTGAACAACTGTTTATATTAAAAGAAAATAATTTGAAATGTGTGAGCTACTGAACTCTTTTCAAATGGAATGAACAAGTTCTTTCAATAGTTTGAATCTTATACCAAAAAAGGTTAATGATAATATATTTTATCATATAGCAATGTAGACAATTAGATAATTGTTTTTTAACTAGTAAAATAAATATTTTAAAAACAGAAATTTTAATCTTTAATTCTTAGTAATATATGTTTTAAAACAAAATTTCTCAACATCTGTAAACAAAATCTTACTTCTTCAAATTGAAAATCCTCATTTAATATCCTGATCTTGAAAACACACTAGCAAACAATTTAGAAGATAGCAGTCCGCAAATGATTTCCGATGTTTTCAGTATTGTCATATTGTTTTGTTTTCAATGACATCATTTTTAGACCCTCTGATTTGCTGAAACTAACATTGCTTTGAACGAATGAGAGTCTTGGAAAATGACGTATAGTTTTCTGTTTACCTTATATGTATGTTTTAAATAAGTAACTTTCTAAGAATTTCGATTGCACGCGCATCATCGAGTCACGAGATCTCCCTTGCGTTTCTTTTGCAAGGCAATCTTTTCATATAGGGACCTTTATCTCACGGTTTCAGACACCCCTCTGATATGCATCTACCCTTAGCTTAATTGGTTGGGGAGAGATGTCGTACAATAAGCAAGCATTTCCTTATCGAAGGAAATATCTGTTATCTACCTCTCTTTCATACAATCTATATTGCAACTCAAGAAATGGGCAGCTGAAAAAATTCATAACTTCTGTTTGCTTAAGGTTAAAAATATAATTTCATGTTCTTTACCTAATTAGAGATTATTAATTTACTTTTTAATTAGGAAAAGGAATTTTCACAATTTATTTTATTTTATAACTTAAAAACAGCTCATTTAATTTATTTTTAAACTAGCAATTTTTTATTTAAAGAAATATGTTTGGATAAACATTTATAAAAAATAGTTTCAATTTTTAAGCAAAAATAGATATTGTTTACAAGACACTTTGTTGCCCGTTTTTAGTTTTACTAAGTTTTTAAATAGAACAACCCTTCGTTTTCTAAAAAACAAAATAGATTTTTTTAGTTATTCTTAATTGCATAGAGGTAACTTTTCAAAAAAAGTTTTTTGAATTAGTATTTAAGGGTTTTTTGCTGAATCTGAAATCGACTTTTAACTAAAGCATTTTAATGATTGACGAAGTAAAGTTTTATTTTCTAGAAAAGTGGTATAAACTTAATATTTAGTATTTGTAATGCGCGAGCTACTGTATTCTTTTCAATTAGAATGAACAAGATCTTACGATAGTTTGAATATTAAACCAAAAAGATTAATAGTAATTTAGTTTAACAAATACCAATGAAGACAACTATATGAAACATAAACTCAGTTTACAAATAAGTTTTAATGTCAGAGCTAATTAGACACTTTGTTTTCCTAATCATAGATGTTAAAAAAACTTTCTTAGGAAAGTTTTTTACTTTGATTCGAACTGAAGATAAAATACTTTACTAATTTAGGATATTTTTTCCATATCTCGTTTTAAAATTATATTTAACTAAAAAAATAATTTATGTTGCATTGTTTTAACAATTTTTCTAATCAAAGAACGTGTATTAGTTTCAACTGATAATAAAGGGTTTATTACCTATTAGCAAAAGAAAAATTAGTAGTCACACTTACATTTAAGTTATTGAAAACATATGATGAACATCTCTGCTGTTGAAAGGATGAAAACTAACATACATACATAGGAATCGACTGATTTATGTTGCACTGGTTGTGATGTATATAATAGATGTGATTATATATTGAAAATGATATATACGATGGTTGTGATGTATCCAAAGTAGATGTCTTTAAACTAAATTATCAAACATATGAGTGAGGATTGCTACGTGACAAAAATCGCCTTTAACAGTGAATTTTGAGTCAGTTTTAATTTAGAAAAAAGCAAATGGTTAACTTTAATGACATATTTTTAGTTTTGTTGTTAGAAATAATATGTTAAACAAATCACACTGTTTGAAAATATATTTTTTCGAGTTTATTTTCAACAATTGTTTTTTAAATGAAATCACATATAAAACTAAGGAAAGCTAAACTTGTGAAACACAAGTTGAATATCGAGAATGACAGAACATGTTTTGAATTAAGTAATGTAGAATGTGCAAACTTTTGAATTCATTCATTCACAGTAACAGAAAGTGTGAAATTTTAAGTTTAGTTTAATAAAGCAAATAATTAAATTGAAAGATACATTTAAAAAGGATTGTTAAAAGTTTGTTAAAACTTTTTTGTTTTAAGAAATACTAGACAAACATTACACTTAAAAGACAAAATAATTATACATACCTTTTGTTGATTGAAGCAAGCAGACTCATTGAAAATAGCAAGAAGCTGAAAAGTCGACGGTGATTTTACTCAGCAGGATGCCGAAAATAGTAGGGATAGATGCCGCAGAGCTTAAAGCCAAATGTACGGTAAACGGGAGCTAAGGAACATACGACCTTCATCCACCAGATCCAAGACACAACTGATGTGCGCGGGGTCTAACACCTGCAGATGAAGGTCACTGATTAGAGATCAAGGTCACTGATAACAGATCACGTGACCGCTAACAACCAATCAGAAGCGAGCTTTCAGGTATGACGACATCTTGTGGCAATACCTGTAGACAACCTGGCGCCAGTTGATTGACAGGGGGCGTCATGGAATGTTAGGAATGCAGACAGAGTGGCGCCTACCTTCTGCTTCATAGTATTTTAGGGAAAATATATATTACGTTGATGTAAAAGACATTATTTTTTAAACTAACTGTTAATAATTTTTAAATAACATACTTTTCTCATACAAGCGAAAAAAGAATGTTTCAGAACATGTCTCTAATCATAATTAAACATAACTTTAAGCATAGTTAACCATCTCAGAGTATGATTAAACAAATTCGAACATAACTTTGGGCATGTTTAAACAATCCGAACTATATTTGAACATATCCGAACATGTTCATTCATAACTTTGACAGTTTTTAATCTTTCAGAATTTGAAAAAACCTATTTAAAACTATTTTATTTTAAAAACTTTTGTAAAAATTTTAATTTATAATTTCTTTTTAAGGTTTTAACTTTTTTTTGTTGAAACATTTTTAACGTTTTTTTTGTTAAAACTTTTTTAACTTTTTAACTTTTTTTAACTTTTTTTTTGTTAAAACTTTTTTTAACTTTTTTTGTTAAAACTTTTTTTAACTTTTTGTTGTTAAACATTTTTTTAATTTTGTTAAAACTTTTTTTTTACTCTTGTTAAAAAAAAAATTTTTACAAACTTTTTTTTAAATTTTGTTAAAACTTTTCTTTTACTTTTGTTAAAACTTTTTTTTGTAAAACTTTTTTTATAAAACTTTTTTTCTTAAAACTTTTTTTTTACTTTTGTTAAAATTTTTTTTGTTAAAACTTTTTTTACATTTGTTAAAACTTTTTTTGTAAAACTTTTTTACTTTGTTAAAAAAATTTCTGTTAAACCTTTTTTTTTACAAACTTTTTTTAAAATTTTGTTAAAACTTTTTTTTACTTTGTTAAAACATTTTGTTTTACTTTTGTTAAAAAAAATTTCTGTTAAAACATTTTTATTTATTTTTTGTAAAACTTTTTTGTTAATTTTTTTTTTAATTTTGTTAAACTTTTTTTTTATATTTGTTAAAACTTTGTAAAACTTTTTATCATCTTTGTAAACTTTCTATAATTTTTAAAACTAATAAATTTTATACATACATATGTGTATATAAATATACATATATATATATACATATACATATATGCATATACATATACAAACATACGTATGTTTTATATATATATACATACATCATATATATATATATATACATATATATATATATATATAATGCTTTCAAAAAAAAAAAAAAATTTAAAAACAAATAACCCAGTGCATCAGGCGCAACGCAGCTTCTTATATGCACTAAGTGAATATAGCTCTAATAAAAGTGAATGATTATGAAAATTATTATGAAAAGAGGGTGCAAAACAACAATAAAAATCCATGAAAATTTATAACGAAAAAACAACAAACAAACCACTCCCTGCTCTTCAGAAAGTGGGAGGAGTGAAAAAAGCAGGTATCAAAAACAGAAATTGGATCCTCACGGGTTTCGCAAGATATGGCCAACCCACATACTCCAAAAGTATAACAATAGATTAAACTTTCAAAAACACAACATAAAAAAGCTATTTTATAATTTTAACGAATCAAAACTGCTTTAAAAACAAATATAACCAACCAATTCAAATCCAAGAAAACCGATTTAGCTTATAAAACGTAAATAAAAATTAATAAAAAATTTTTTCAAAATTTTTTTATTTTAACATGACTAATTCATTAAGCAATTAGAAGTATTGAACATGTGAGAAGGCCATATCCCCACCTTTTCCTTATGAAGACCTGAAAAAAACTTGCTACCTTTAAAACAATCACTACGCTCCACTTCTTTCCATCAGCAGGAGTTGCAAGCAAGGCCATAATCCAAGTTAGACCAGCGTCGTGAAGACTTGTCTTTCCATTATCCTCATAATCATTAATTTTCTTTCCAAGTCACCGCAGTTTCTACTTGAAGCACATCAACATGCAGACGTTCTTAAAGACTTTAGTCCACATCCTTCATTTATTCAAGCAGCTACCTTGGCATCCATTACAGTGTTTGGCCGCTTAGCTGTTGCCACTTTATAAAACACTTCTTAAGTTGATTTACATAATGAAAAATAAACTGGTATGGAAATAAATTATTATAAAAAAGATTAGCAGTAAATTTAAAAATCTGTGAACTCAAAAATTCTCTATTACTACAAATTCTATAAAATCTATTAATTTGTCCCACAATGATGTTATTAAAAACCTTCGTACTTAAATTTGAATACCAGTGTGGCATCGATTGAGTATTAAAATTAAAAAAATCCCGTTTATCAAAAAGCTTAATTAGTATATTGTTATCATTAATTAAAATGTCCAAATCCAAAAAATTAACATGTAAATTATCAACAGAAGCCTTATTTAATTTTAAACATGGAGGATAGATATCGTTAATCGATACCAAAAGTTTGTCATCGAATATTATTAAATCATCGATATACCTTAAAACTGAATAACTCTTATTACTGTTTAAAACATAATTAAATTCATAATAAAAAAGAAACAGATTTGCAGCAGAACTCGAAAAATTAGTTCCCATACCAATACCACATACCTGGTAGAAAAATGAGCTATTGAAAGTAATGAAATTATTAAGAAAACAGAAATTACATAAACTCAAGAAAAAATCTCTTTTAATTCCAAGCTCCTCCTCAATACAGAACATATCAAAAATATTTTTTAGTGTATCATAAAGTAAATCTATAGGTATATTAGAAAAAAGGTTTTCAAAATCATAGGTATACAAATTTGTGGGCGTTATGGGCGTTTTTTAAATTTTATTTAAAACCTCATTGCTATTGTCTATACACCAAAAATAGCTAGTATTTCTATATTTAAACTTCAAAAAACCATAGATGCGCTTCAAAAACTCCTGTAACTTAACATTTAAACTTTTACCTATACCTCTTGAATTACAACATATAAATCTGAATTTAATAGGCGTCTTGTGAAATTTTGGGGTCATAAACAGAAATGGAAAAGTATGATGATTATTAATAGCAAAATTATATGAATACATTTTTCTAGCCTTCTTGGTGTATGCATTAAAATTGTTTACAACAACCTTGTGACTTAATTTACATTCCTTATAAAATTTACTATTATTTAACTCATTTTTAACTTTATCAATGTAAAAAAGCTTTCAAATAATTGCATAATTTGAAGCCGCTTTCTCCACAGGTACTATTACAAAATTGTTATGTAAAAATTGAATATAATTTAAATCTTCTTTATTGAGACTATGATAAACATAATCCTTACTGTTCAAATAATTATTAACAAAAAACTCAAATTCCTTTAATATATGCCACTCCCATTCAAAAAAAGCTTCAAAGGGGGTGTTAAATCTGTAACATAATTGTTGTTTTGCACCCTCTTTTCATAATAATTTTCATAATCATTCACTTTTATTAGAGCTATATATATATATATATATATTACACAAGAACCCATACATAAACATTTAACTTTCATATATTTAGAGACACGTAGTCGTGGATATATGCTTTTACTTAAACATTTATATATAGATAAATACTACCCTTAAATTTACGTTCATGCAAAAAAACATTATTTTTCTTAAACTGTTAATATTTTTGAAATAACATACTTTTCTCATGCAAGTGAAAAAGAATGTTTCAGAGCATGTCTCTGACCATGGTTAAACATAAATTTAAGCATAGTTAACCATCTCAGAATATGATTAAACATGTTCGAGCATAATTTTAGACACGATTAAACATATATCCTGTCAATATTTGAACCTATCCAAACATGGTTAAACATGTTTGAACAAACTTTGAGCATATCCGAACATTGTTAAATACATCCCAACTAACTTTGAGCATGATTAAATATACTCGAACTATCTTTGAGCATATCCGAACATGGTTAAACATGTTCGAACATAACTTTGGTCATGGTTAAACATATCCTGAAGAAAGTGCGAGCTACCGAACAAAATTCATTAAGAAAGACAAACTCATGAATTTAGTAATCACAAGCCAGTTCCAACTTTTAAAAAGCAACTGATTAACTTAATTTGGAAGAACTGTTATAAGTTTTTTTAAAACACTTTGTTAGAAACTGACGAATGAGTTTAACAAATTTTTGGAAACAATAGAGTATGATAGTACTCTTAGAGTACATATACTACTTAGAGTATAATAATACATTTGATGTCAGAACATGTTTTGAATGAAATCGTGAATTCATAGTACGCTGAAAACGCGAACTTTGAAATTTATAGTTAGGTTAAATGAAGAAAAGTAAAGCAAATTACTAAATTGAAAGACACATTTTGAAAGGATCGTTATAAGTTTGTTAAAACTGTTGTTGTATTAAACACTATATTAGACAAAAAAAATTTACATACCTTTTGGAAAGAAGTTTCCCTAAGCTTTTGATGATTCGAACAAGCAGACTCATTGAAAAGTAGCAAGAAGCTTAAATTCCACGGTGATTTTACTCAGCAGGATGCCGAAAATAGTAGGGATAGATGCCGCAGAGCTTAAAGCCAAATGTCCGGTAACGGGAGCTGCGAAACAGACGACCTTCACCTACGAAATCCAAGACACGAATGATGTGTGCGGGGTCTACACCCGTAGATGAAGGTTACTGATAAGAGATCACGTGGCCGCTATCAACCAATCAGAAGCGAGCTTGTAGGTGTGACGTCATCGACTGTGCTGCCTACCCCCCATCGCAAACGAGGATGATGACATCGTACGGCAACACCTGTAGACAACCTGGCGCCATTTGATTGACAGGAGGCGTGGTGGAATGTCAGGAATGCAGACAGAGTGGCGCCACCATCTGCAAGAAACGATCATGTCGAAGCATGCAGCGACTGACTGGCGCCAGATGATTGACAGGTGGGCGGGGGAATGCAAGGAATGCAGACACAATGGCGCCCTCCTCCACCGGCTACTCCTTTCACATGTCAGGTGATCTTCGCATCCAATCACATACAAGTATTAGATGGTAGAGGGTGATCGTGTTGTCTTCAAGTACGACGTCATCACTTGTTTTGTGCTTTGTCATCAACCATTTCCCCTTCAGTTGATGTCCTGAGCAGGTGCTTCACAGTAAGTAACACCATTTAAATTTTAAGTTTTTTTGTTAGTAATATTTTTATGTATAAAAAATAACAAAAAAGACATTTTGTTTAAAATAACAAGTGTCTTTCATCACTTTTTCGAATATCAAGTTTAACATTATCGAATAACACACTACTTAAATTATCACAATTAGAAATATCCACTTAACAAGTTGTTGAACAAGTTATTGTTCCAACGAATTTAGTCATGTTTTAGCATGATCTAAGCATGATTAGTCATGCTTAAATAATCTTTTTTTTGTTTAAAAAAATTAGATTTAAAAATCTAAGTAAAAATTTTTCTCCGATAAATATTTTACTTAAATAGATTTTTAAATCTAATTTTTTTAAACAGAAAAAGATTATTTAAGCATGACTAATCATGCTTAGATCATGCTAAAACATGACTAAATTTGTTGGAACAATAACTTGTTCAACAACTTGTTAAGTGGATATTTCTAATTGTGATAATTTAAGTAGTGTGTTATTCGATAAAGTTAAACTTGATATTCGAAAAAGTGATGAAAGACACTTGTTATTTTAAACAAAATGTCTTTTTTGTTATTTTTTATACATAAAAATATTACTAACAAAAAAACTTAAAATTTAAATGGTGTTACTTACTGTGAAGCACCTGCTCAGGACATCAACTGAAGGGGAAATGGTTGATGACAAAGCACAAAACAAGTGATGACGTCGTACTTGAAGACAACACGATCACCCTCTACCATCTAATACTTGTATGTGATTGGATGCGAAGATCACCTGACATGTGAAAGGAGTAGCCGGTGGAGGAGGGCGCCATTGTGTCTGCATTCCTTGCATTCCCCCGCCCACCTGTCAATCATCTGGCGCCAGTCAGTCGCTGCATGCTTCGACATGATCGATTCTTGCAGATGGTGGCGCCACTCTGTCTGCATTCCTGACATTCCACCACGCCTCCTGTCAATCAAATGGCGCCAGGTTGTCTACAGGTGTTGCCGTACGATGTCATCATCCTCGTTTGCGATGGGGGTAGGCAGCACAGTCGATGACGTCACACCTACAAGCTCGCTTCTGATTGGTTGATAGCGGTCACGTGATCTCTCATCAGTAACCTTCATCTACGGGTGTAGACCCCGCACACATCATTCGTGTCTTGGATTTCGTAGGTGAAGGTCGTCTGTTTCGCAGCTCCCGTTACCGGACATTTGGCTTTAAGCTCTGCGGCATCTATCCCTACTATTTTCGGCATCCTGCTGAGTAAAATCACCGTGGAATTTAAGCTTCTTGCTACTTTTCAATGAGTCTGCTTGTTCGAATCATCAAAAGCTTAGGGAAACTTCTTTCCAAAAGGTATGTAAATTTTTTTGTCTAATATAGTGTTTAATACAACAACAGTTTTAACAAACTTATAACGATCCTTTCAAAATGTGTCTTTCAATTTAGTAATTTGCTTTACTTTTCTTCATTTAACCTAACTATAAATTTCAAAGTTCGCGTTTTCAGCGTACTATGAATTCACGATTTCATTCAAAACATGTTCTGACATCAAATGTATTATTATACTCTAAGTAGTATATGTACTCTAAGAGTACTATCATACTCTATTGTTTCCAAAAATTTGTTAAACTCATTCGTCAGTTTCTAACAAAGTGTTTTAAAAAAACTTATAACAGTTCTTCCAAATTAAGTTAATCAGTTGCTTTTTAAAAGTTGGAACTGGCTTGTGATTACTAAATTCATGAGTTTGTCTTTCTTAGTGAATTTTGTTCGGTAGCTCGCACTTTCTTCAGGATATGTTTAACCATGACCAAAGTTATGTTCGAACATGTTTAACCATGTTCGGATATGCTCAAAGATAGTTCGAGTATATTTAATCATGCTCAAAGTTAGTTGGGATGTATTTAACAATGTTCGGATATGCTCAAAGTTTGTTCAAACATGTTTAACCATGTTTGGATAGGTTCAAATATTGACAGGATATATGTTTAATCGTGTCTAAAGTTATGCTCGAACATGTTTAATCATATTCTGAGATGGTTAACTATGCTTAAATTTATGTTTAACCATGGTCAGAGACATGATCTGAAACATTCTTTTTCACTTGCATGAGAAAAGTATGTTATTTCAAAAATATTAACAGTTTAAGAAAAATAATGTTTTTTTGCATGAACGTAAATTTAAGGGTAGTATTTATCTATATATAAATGTTTAAGTAAAAGCATATATCCACGACTACGTGTCTCTAAATATATGAAAGTTAAATGTTTATGTATGGGTTCTTGTGTAATATATATATATATATATATATATATATATATATGATGTATGCATATATATATAAAACATACGTATGTTTGTATATGTATTTGCATATATGTATATGTATATATATATGTATATTTATATACACATATGTATGTATAAAATTTATTAGTTTTAAAAATTATAGAAAGTTTACAAAGATGATAAAAAGTTTTACAAAGTTTTAACAAATATAAAAAAAAAGTTTAACAAAATTTAAAAAAAAATTAACAAAAAAGTTTTACAAAAAATATATAAAAAAAGTTTTAACAGAAATTTTTTTTAACAAAAGTAAAACAAAATGTTTTAACAAAGTAAAAAAAAGTTTTAACAAAATTTTAAAAAAAGTTTGTAAAAAAAAAAGGTTTAACAGAAATTTTTTTAACAAAGTAAAAAAGTTTTACAAAAAAAGTTTTAACAAATGTAAAAAAAGTTTTAACAAAAAAAATTTTAACAAAAGTAAAAAAAAAGTTTTAAGAAAAAAGTTTTATAAAAAAAGTTTTACAAAAAAAGTTTTAACAAAAGTAAAAGAAAAGTTTTAACAAAATTTAAAAAAAGTTTGTAAAAATTTTTTTTTTTAACAAGAGTAAAAAAAAAGTTTTAACAAAATTAAAAAAATGTTTAACAACAAAAAGTTAAAAAAAGTTTTAACAAAAAAAGTTAAAAAAAGTTTTAACAAAAAAAAAGTTAAAAAAAGTTAAAAAGTTAAAAAAGTTTTAACAAAAAAAACGTTAAAAATGTTTCAACGAAAAAAAAGTTAAAACCTTAAAAAGAAATTATAAATTAAAATTTTTACAAAAGTTTTTAAAATAAAATAGTTTTAAATAGGTTTTTTCAAATTCTGAAAGATTAAAAACTGTCAAAGTTATGAATGAACATGTTCGGATATGTTCAAATATAGTTCGGATTGTTTAAACATGCCCAAAGTTATGTTCGAATTTGTTTAATCATACTCTGAGATGGTTAACTATGCTTAAAGTTATGTTTAATTATGATCAGAGACATGTTCTGAAACATTCTTTTTTCGCTTGTATGAGAAAAGTATGTTATTTAAAAATTATTAACAGTTAGTTTAAAAAATAATGTCTTTTACATCAACGTAATATATATTTTCCCTAAAATACTATGAAGCAGAAGGTAGGCGCCACTCTGACTGCATTCCTAACATTCCACGACGCCCCCTGTCAATCAACTGGCGCCAGGTTGTCTACAGGTATTGCCACAAGATGTCGTCATACCTGAAAGCTCGCTTCTGATTGGTTGTTAGCGGTCACGTGATCTGTTATCAGTGACCTTGATCTCTAATCAGTGACCTTCATCTGCAGGTGTTAGACCCCGCGCACATCAGTTGTGTCTTGGATCTGGTGGATGAAGGTCGTATGTTCCTTAGCTCCCGTTTACCGTACATTTGGCTTTAAGCTCTGCGGCATCTATCCCTACTATTTTCGGCATCCTGCTGAGTAAAATCACCGTCGACTTTTCAGCTTCTTGCTATTTTCAATGAGTCTGCTTGCTTCAATCAACAAAAGGTATGTATAATTATTTTGTCTTTTAAGTGTAATGTTTGTCTAGTATTTCTTAAAACAAAAAAGTTTTAACAAACTTTTAACAATCCTTTTTAAATGTATCTTTCAATTTAATTATTTGCTTTATTAAACTAAACTTAAAATTTCACACTTTCTGTTACTGTGAATGAATGAATTCAAAAGTTTGCACATTCTACATTACTTAATTCAAAACATGTTCTGTCATTCTCGATATTCAACTTGTGTTTCACAAGTTTAGCTTTCCTTAGTTTTATATGTGATTTCATTTAAAAAACAATTGTTGAAAATAAACTCGAAAAAATATATTTTCAAACAGTGTGATTTGTTTAACATATTATTTCTAACAACAAAACTAAAAATATGTCATTAAAGTTAACCATTTGCTTTTTTCTAAATTAAAACTGACTCAAAATTCACTGTTAAAGGCGATTTTTGTCACGTAGCAATCCTCACTCATATGTTTGATAATTTAGTTTAAAGACATCTACTTTGGATACATCACAACCATCGTATATATCATTTTCAATATATAATCACATCTATTATATACATCACAACCAGTGCAACATAAATCAGTCGATTCCTATGTATGTATGTTAGTTTTCATCCTTTCAACAGCAGAGATGTTCATCATATGTTTTCAATAACTTAAATGTAAGTGTGACTACTAATTTTTCTTTTGCTAATAGGTAATAAACCCTTTATTATCAGTTGAAACTAATACACGTTCTTTGATTAGAAAAATTGTTAAAACAATGCAACATAAATTATTTTTTTAGTTAAATATAATTTTAAAACGAGATATGGAAAAAATATCCTAAATTAGTAAAGTATTTTATCTTCAGTTCGAATCAAAGTAAAAAACTTTCCTAAGAAAGTTTTTTTAACATCTATGATTAGGAAAACAAAGTGTCTAATTAGCTCTGACATTAAAACTTATTTGTAAACTGAGTTTATGTTTCATATAGTTGTCTTCATTGGTATTTGTTAAACTAAATTACTATTAATCTTTTTGGTTTAATATTCAAACTATCGTAAGATCTTGTTCATTCTAATTGAAAAGAATACAGTAGCTCGCGCATTACAAATACTAAATATTAAGTTTATACCACTTTTCTAGAAAATAAAACTTTACTTCGTCAATCATTAAAATGCTTTAGTTAAAAGTCGATTTCAGATTCAGCAAAAAACCCTTAAATACTAATTCAAAAAACTTTTTTTGAAAAGTTACCTCTATGCAATTAAGAATAACTAAAAAAATCTATTTTGTTTTTTAGAAAACGAAGGGTTGTTCTATTTAAAAACTTAGTAAAACTAAAAACGGGTAACAAAGTGTCTTGTAAACAATATCTATTTTTGCTTAAAAATTGAAACTATTTTTTATAAATGTTTATCCAAACATATTTCTTTAAATAAAAAATTGCTAGTTTAAAAATAAATTAAATGAGCTGTTTTTAAGTTATAAAATAAAATAAATTGTGAAAATTCCTTTTCCTAATTAAAAAGTAAATTAATAATCTCTAATTAGGTAAAGAACATGAAATTATATTTTTAACCTTAAGCAAACAGAAGTTATGAATTTTTTCAGCTGCCCATTTCTTGAGTTGCAATATAGATTGTATGAAAGAGAGGTAGATAACAGATATTTCCTTCGATAAGGAAATGCTTGCTTATTGTACGACATCTCTCCCCAACCAATTAAGCTAAGGGTAGATGCATATCAGAAGGGTGTCTGAAACCGTGAGATAAAGGTCCCTATATGAAAAGATTGCCTTGCAAAAGAAACGCAAGGGAGATCTCGTGACTCGATGATGCGCGTGCAATCGAAATTCTTAGAAAGTTACTTATTTAAAACATACATATAAGGTAAACAGAAAACTATACGTCATTTTCCAAGACTCTCATTCGTTCAAAGCAATGTTAGTTTCAGCAAATCAGAGGGTCTAAAAATGATGTCATTGAAAACAAAATAATATGACAATACTGAAAACATCGGAAATCATTTGCGGACTGCTATCTTCTAAATTGTTTGCTAGTGTGTTTTCAAGATCAGGATATTAAATGAGGATTTTCAATTTGAAGAAGTAAGATTTTGTTTACAGATGTTGAGAAATTTTGTTTTAAAACATATATTACTAAGAATTAAAGATTAAAATTTCTGTTTTTAAAATATTTATTTTACTAGTTAAAAAACAATTATCTAATTGTCTACATTGCTATATGATAAAATATATTATCATTAACCTTTTTTGGTATAAGATTCAAACTATTGAAAGAACTTGTTCATTCCATTTGAAAAGAGTTCAGTAGCTCACACATTTCAAATTATTTTCTTTTAATATAAACAGTTGTTCAAAATATTATTCTTTGTTTTCAAACGCAATTGAAATAAGCACATTTCTTTATGCTTTTGCAATAATAACCTATTTCAGCAAATCTGTGTAAAATGTATCCTCTCCGAGAGAGTGATCTGATAATGATCAAGTTTTCACCTGGGCAGGAAAAAAAAAATTCCGAAGATATACTGATATAATCTATTTACTTCAAGGGGAGTGTGTTGCAGGGTAAACTAGAATATTGCTTTCTTAAAAGAAATATTAAAGGTTCTAGAAAATAGTTATGTCATTTTTCTGATTATTTTTATAAAGTGTTGTTCGCCCTAAGTTATATATTTATTTTGTTTGTGATATCGAACTTTGAAATGTAATATTTGTTGTGATATATCTTGTGACTTGAACTAATATACAGGATTTTAAAAAGGTAAGTTTTTAAACGTTATTTATATATATTTTTGAGAGATTGCTAAAATAATTTTTATAAGTGTTTTCAATGTGTGAAAGTCTTTTTTTTCTAAAACGTTAAACTAGTTAGGAAAATTTTTATTATCCAATGTTTATGCATGTTATTTTTGTTAATCGTTAAATTATATGAAAGCTAAAAATAGTTATATGTTAATCTGTTTGAAACCTATGAGTAATTCTAAAGACATTTCTATAAAAACTTGAATATGTTAACGTTTTCACTTAACCTCTCTATAGTCTATGCGGTATGTCAACGACAATATTAACTATATTTATTCAGCAGATCTTGTCTTGAAATCAATGAATTCTGTTGATCTTAAGAAAAAAAATCGAATCTTTAACTATACTAATTGATAAAAGTAAGTAAATAATTGTTTTTTATAATTCAAAAATAAAAAAAAATTCTAAAACAACTAACATGTTAAAAAAAATATATTCAATTCACACCACTTTTTCTGGAAAATTATACTTTTCTTCGTCAGTCACTGAAATAACTAAATTAAAGAGTTTAGTTTAAGGGTAAACTAATTTTCAGCTTGTGTTTCGATAAACATCCACCCTTGGTTAATTAAACAGAAAACATTATTATCAAAAACTTATTCACGCTCTTTAGATTAAAAAAAATGTATTCTTAAAAAAATTACTTAATGAAAAAAAATTAAACTTGTTTATTAAAAAAAGCTTTATCTGAAAAAAAAAAAAAAACTTGTATCGAAATGAATAAATGATTATAAAAATATTAACTAATTTATTTAAAACTTTATTTGTAATAACTAAATAAAAAAAAACATGATTTGAAAAATCAAATGCAAACTTATCACTTCCAGTTAAAATATAAATTAAAGAAAAAATAACACACACTATACTATACAAACAGAAGACACTAATGACTTCCTCGCTCAAAGGCATAATGAAGAATGATTCAACTCTTAGAAAACACTTCTTTTAATCTATTCAAATAGGATGACGACATCGCAGGTAAGTGAATCATCCTCTCAAGAGAGGGCGCTGGTGTCGCCGAAATCGATGGTGCTGCCCCCTAGGTTCGTCTCTCGTCCAATCAGAAGCAAGCTCCTTATCTTGATGAAGCCGGTTGTTGCACGCTTCTTCGTTCATTAGCCCGGTGGATGTCATACAGGTAGGACGTGTCTCTGCGCTGCTCCGTGGTAAGTATTTTTTAATTGCATGCGATCTTTTCTAATCATTCCTTTGTTCTACCTTTCTCTTACAACAGACTTTCCTTCATTAATCATCCTCATTAACATTTTCCTTTGTTTAATTCCTCTCTTACAGTAGACTTTTATTAATTCATTAGACTTTCATTGATTCATTACCATTATCCTTTGTTCTAACCCCTCTCTTACAGTACACTTTTCATTCTCGCTTCTTTGTTTTAACCCCTCTACTATAGCATGACGCGCTGGCGCCTGTCTGTCTCGACTCCTCCCACCTGTCTATCACTTTCTTATCTCCCCTACCTGTCAATCACTCGACTCCGCCCACCTGTCAATCATCTTTGGCCACGCCTTCCACCCTCCACCCGGCTCTTGGCTCCTGCTGAAGCAGAACCCCCATTTTCCTTCTACTTCTGTTCACAGAAATAATGTGACATAGCTTCTGAAACAACTGAATCACATTTTTTACTGCTGCTTTTTGACAAAATTCCCGTTTTTTCCGCGGCCCTTTGACAAAACTCACGTTTTTTCGCGATCATTTGCCGAATTTCCCGTTTCTTTCGCTATCATTTGATGATAGTCCCATTTTTTTTCGCGATCCTTTGACGAAATTCCCGTTTTTTCCGTAGCCCTTTGACGAAATTCGTATTTTTTCTCGCGATTCTTAGACAAAATAGTTTTTTCTCACGATTCTTTTACGAAATTTGTATTTTTTCGCGATCCTTTGACAAAATTCGGTCTTTTTCCACTTTTTCTGGACAAAATTTGTGTTTTTTTCTGCGCTCCTTTGACGAAATTTGTGTTTTTTCTGCTATTCTTTGTTGAAAATCTTTTTTTCAAGATTCTATGAAGAAGTTCGCACTTTTTCCGCACACCTTTGACGAAAGTCGCGTTTATTCCGCAATGTTTTGACGAAATTGGTGATTTTTTTTCTGCAAACGATTAACGAATTGGGTTTTTTTCGTCGGCCAATTGTTGAAATTCGCAATATTTTTCAATGATTTCTTTTTTTGTGTGTGTGTCTGAATTTTTGGGCTAATGCCGATTTTTTTTTTTTTTTTTTTTAATTTTCGGAACTGAATGCCTTAAATTTCCGGAAATTCGGAACAGAATCACCTCTGGCAAACAATAAATAAATCGTATTTAAAATTGGGGAATTTTTAATTTTGCGGTATTTAAAAAAAAAAAAAAAAAAAAAAAAAATACAAGAACAAAAATTATGTTTTTTTTATTGTTTTTTCTTAATTTTCCGCAAAGTTCCGAAGTTTGCGTGCGTCTATATTATACAACTCTGATGATGGCAACTCAAATTTTAATCATACCGGATATTTTTTTTCATATTTTAGAAAAAGTTATTATTATTATTTTTTTTTATCATTTTATTTAATATAAAACATTTATTTCAAACTGAAACATTTAAAATTAATGGCTTTCACTTCTTTCTTTTTTTTAAATGAAACGAAAGGGAAAATATTAGGCGCAGATGTCATATACGCACTGGGGTACCTAATTGGCGCCAAAATGGCGCTATTTTGCCTGACATGGTAACCTGGCTATTGTTGCTTATTTATTAATAAATGTTTATTTACATTTATTTTCTTTTAATTAAAAAAAATATATAAATTGTTTTGTTTTACAGTTATTAATTAATTTTTTTATTTATATATTTCATTTCAAAAATAATAGAAAATAAAAAATCACGCCAAACCCGATTAAATAATGCAACAAATCATGACATTTAATTTCAAATTCAAAGCAATGTTTTAATGGTGGTACTATTTAGTTACCCCATCGACCAATTTCGCCAAATTATATAAATCGCCAAACCACTCGCCAAATTATACAAATTGACATAATTTTTATTTTAAATAACGAAAGAACAAATAAATTAGTATAACATTAATGAAAATTCAAATAAAACGTCGAAATAAATATCACTTGTTGGCGTAAACACATGTAACTTCCTTAAAGTCAAGTGAATGGGACATTTACGATCAATTATTATTGACATTTAATCTTAAGTCTGGCGATAGATTTTTGGTCGATGGGATAACCAAGTAGTACCGTTTTAATTTACCACTCGAAAAATTTAAAAAAATGCTAACTGGCGAGTTAAAAATAAAGCTATTGGCGAGATTTGCACCTGGCTCACATAAAAGTACCCAGAATTCTTTCCGATCATGGCAATTTTTACGTTGTTTTATTCGGGAAAAAAAAACAGCAACTGATTCGGCCTTAAATTTTCGCAATCAAAGGGAATTGAATGGAAACCAGTTTACAGGGAGATCGCTATAGGTTTTTTCATTATAATTCTATCTTCTCTAATCTTTTTAAAACCGATCAAATTAGCGTGCTTTTAGATTCTGCGGTGTCTGAACGGGGGTTGGCGAGCATAGCTTGCAGGGGGCAGAGCCCCCTAGTATATTATAAAGCACTAAATACATTTTATACGGAATATACATTTATTAATGTATCTTCATATAATAGAGAAATAAGATGTATAATGAGTAAAGGTAAGTATATGTAAGTATAAAAAGGATATAATCAGTAATCAATAATCACTTGACACGAAGGCTGTCGAAGATTGCTGACGAAAGAAAGTGCACTCCAAGTAATGGTATCTTCTGAGCTAAAACATGTATCGTTATTAACTTTTCAACCTACTTATTTGTTGTACGTATTATATCTGACGCGTGAGTTAATTAAACGCGTTTGTTATTTTACAACGTAATAACAATAAAAATTCCTACATTCAACAATAACCTGAAAATTCATTGTTATAAGAAGATTATCACATTGTTGTCCTATTTCTAATGCAAAAACCTTTGCTATATTTTACAACATTATAATACAACAATTATTAATTATTATGTGGTGATTTTTGTCCTCATATTACAGTAAAAACAGTGAAAATGGAAAAAATATATATAATATATCTGTACATAATGGTGAAAACTCTATATCGTCACTTCTTAATCATAGTCCGATAAATATATGTATACAGGACATTTCTTTACAAGATTTAATCTTTTAACTACTATAATCTTGATGATGCAAAATTTCATGATGTAAAACGTAATAACTTATAATGAAGTTAACATTGCTTTTTAATGCACAGCCTTTTTATTTGTAGTATGTAATCATATTTTTATTACATTTATGACTGTATAATGTGATAAATTTTGTAAAAGTTTCATTGTGCGCTAATGCATTAAAATGCTGAAAATAAGTTACAATTGTCGTGTAATTTTTTGTGTATATCAATATGTAACGCATGTATAGCACTAAATAAATTTCATACGGGATATGTATATATTAATGTATCTTTATGTGATAGAGAAATAAGATATAATCAATAAAGGCTCACCACTTGAAATGAAGGCTTGCGAAGGTTGCCGATTAAAGAACTTGCACTCCAGGTAATGGTTTTCAACCTATTTATTTGGCGTACATAATACAATTGATGCGCGAGTGAATTGAACACGATTGTTATTTTATAACGTAATCACAACCAAAATTGACACATTCAACAATAACCTGAATATTCATTGTTGTAAGAAGTTTATCACATTGTTGTTCTATTTCTGATCCAAAAACGCTTGTTATTTTAGAGTATTACATTACAACAGTCATTAATTGTTGTATCTCATTTTTGTCCTCATATTATAGTAAAACTTGTGAAAATGGTACAAATATATAATATATCTGTACATGATGGTGGAAACTCCAACACCACTTCTTAATCTTCTCGCTGCGTAATTTTTTTATTTTTATCAAAATAGATTCAAAATTGTGAATTTATTTCATTAGATATTTCAAATCTACGTATATTTTAGAGTTAAAATATGTTATTATTATTTTTTTAAGAGTTCTTATTTTAATATAGAATTAGATCATAAACAATCGCGTAAATCGTGGATTTGCGCAAATTTTACGTTGCCTGTGGAAATCACGAAATGTGGAGCGAGAGGGATAATCATAGTCCGAAAAATATATGTATGTATTACATTTATTTTACAGTCTTTTTGACATTCTGTCGAAAACTTTATACTGCATACCCGTAGACTGCTAATCTAATACGTCGATGTAGACTACAGGCATCCCCCGAGTAACGTATTAGGGGCCGTTCAAATATTACGTAAGCACCTAGAGGGGGGGGAGGGGGTTAGCGATTTGCTTATTTTTGCTGACAAGGGGGAGTAGGGGTTTTAAATGATGCTTACGTAAGACATTTTCAAAATCTCTTAACTTGTAAAAAACAAAAAAAACTATTAAAAATTTCAAATTGAAAAAAAAGAAATAGCAAAAGAATATTAAACTTGAAGTTCTGATGTCAGCTATTTTGACCGCACAAGGAAAACATAAACGATCTCTTTTATCTAGAGGTGACTGTTCATGTTTGATGCAAGAGGGCTTATTATCTCTGAGAACTTACTACTATTTCCAATTGTGAGAATAGAATAGAAATACAATTGAATGGACCAATGCGATATGTTGTATTGTGACAATACGAGTTTTCCGAGAAAGTTTCCAAAACATAAGTAAAATTCTATCGTCTTTGTTCCCACCCCTCCTCTGTCAAGTGGTTGAACCCCATAACCATAGTGACCGACTGCTCTAATATCTGGTGTCTCGTGAGTTTTGAAAACCTCTCAGTACTGTAGTGTAGTGGTGTTTAAAATAAATGAAATCGTAAATATGTCTTCATTTCGAGAAATCTTGTATAAAAAACTTTTTGAAAGTTTTAAAAAGTCTGCATCAGATAAACCTTTGAAGGATATCCAATGTAAAACTAATGATGAGTGGTGGCAGTACAAAAAGTGTTCTAAAACTGACAAAGTGTTAGATGTATTGGTAGTAAAAAGAACTGAGGACGAACTTTGTAAGGCAACCACAAAAAAGTATTTCTTGATTATTTTATAAAGGTAATTATAATCAATTTATCCTTAAAATTTGAAATATATTTAATCATAACTTTAAGTTTACATAATTACTTGTAAAAATTGGAAAAAGATAGATAAGATCGAATGACCGTGTTGCCTTGGCGAATCATGGTCAGTATGGCAATAAATAAAGACCAAGGAAATGTCAAAAAACGAGTTATTACTTTTTAAATATGGCGTAGCCAAGCTAAACCTTATTTTTTCTTTTCAAATAACTCGAAAATTAATGTATCCATGGGGGAAAAATTAAAAATATGTAAGTTTTGTAGCAGATAATCTTCTAACTGTTTTCAAATTTTGTACCTTACTAAAAATGAAATGTAATCCAATTGAACTGAAAACAACGTATCTTATAATTCTACTACTATCTTAAACATTGACGGTTATCCTGTTACTGCCACATATGTTGATTCAGGAGAACCACAGACTCTCTTGGTTATGACTTGGATTGGTATTCGAAGCATATTCAAGAAAGTCAATACTTGCTGCAAATTGTAAAATGCAAAGAAAAGAATTGTTGCTATCCTGCACGCAGTGGATTATTTCGTATATTAAAAGGATGATTCATTCCCCCTCCAATTAAAATGATACAATCGTCAAATGACATCATTACGAGTGAGGAGGGAAAATTATAGATTTAAGTCTCCGCCTGGCCTTAAATCTGAATATTACAGCAAAGGGATTTTTAAAGATGCCGTATGACTATTTTTGCCCTTGCATAAAGTCGCAATTATCCGCAAGAACTCTTGGAAGTTGTGGCCAATATCATGCATCTCAGAAGTCTGCAAACAGACACAAAAAAATTCAACACAGTGAAAAAAGCGAGAAGGCCTGCCTTATACGACCATTGAGAATTGCTGCTCGTCGAGAAAATGAACTTATGTGCTTCGTAAAATTCGTGGAAGATATGGAAGATGTTGAGTGGATCAATGAAGATGAAGTTGATCAAGATTGCATCCGAAAAGAAAGCGATGAAGATAATCAAGTAAAACTGGAAACCAATATCATAACAGAAATTGAGCAACCGTGGTCAGCATCGGAATAGATATGGGCACGTAAATGTATATTTTACAAATGGCTAAGTTCTTCTAAAATTGTGATCTAAGAAATTTTCTTAAATAGAATTGTAAGGAAATAAACCAAGCATTTTTTTATTATTATTTTTAAGTCGAGTAGAGTTTTTTAAAATTTCAATTAAGTCCTAATTTTTTTAATTAAATTATTACTATTAAACAAATGTAGGGGGGGGGGTTGCAATTTGCTTACGTAATTATTACGGGGGGGTTGCGATTTGCTTATTTTTGCTGACAAGGGGGAAGGGGAGGGGTCAAAATTTGCCAAAAACATGCTTACGTAATTTTTGAACAGCCTCTTATGCGACTTACGTACATTCGCAGTTACGTAAAGATCTCGAAAATTACATTTGTGAACATTCATACGCATGTGCAAACTTTTGATATTTATTTTATAAATAAAATATATAGATATAAACCACAACCGTAATATAGTTTATATATTAGATAGAGTTATATTTTTATTGGTATATACAATCAAATTTGTAACAAAACAACTTAATCTTTATTGTTAATTATTCATAGTAGTAATCTAAGTCATAATAAATATAGTTTGTGCTTATGAAGGATTATTTTATTTTGTGAGTGCTATTCATTTGTCTTGTCATCAGAAATTCACGGAGAATAGGTTAAATGAGTCTTCTTTAACTATTTCTTACTTTTATAGTCGTTTGATGTAGATTCAAAATTGCTATAAATCAATTCATCAATGTTAGATTTATAAATCCCGTATTCCACAAGATATTTGAAAAGAGATCTTTAAGTTTATTTTTATGTATTTTCATACATTTATAGTTTATATACGAGTAAATATTGTCACATGATGCTTTATTTATAAAATAATACGGTGTAAATAATATACATATATATATATATATATATATACATAATAAATATTGCAGCTCCTTACATTCTAAATAAAAAAGAGTGACTATTCACTCCGGAGGAGTGAATAGTCACTCTATCGCAGAGTCAAAATATGCCCAACCTCTTTAGAGTGACTATTCACTCTGAGCCAAAGTGAAATTTTTGACTCTCTGAAAGAGTGAATAGTCACTCCTTGAAAGTGAATATCCAATCTAAACAGGGGTGGATAATCACTCTTTCGGAGGAGTGACTATTCACTCTTGCTAAAGGAGTGCAGTTTTTCACCCCTGGTAGGAGTGAATAGTCACTCTTTCATATGAGTGAATGTTCTTTTTTTTTTTTTTCACTTTTATGGTCATTTTAAAAGAATCGCATCTTTTACGGCATGCAATGGAAATAGATACAAGCGTGGTAAAGATTGGAATAAAATACTTTATTAGCAATATTTATTTAATTCATAGATTGTAACACTAATTGAACTTTAAAGGAAAAATTCAGTTAAAGTTACATACGAATTTAAATTAAATTACTGACAGAAATAACTAAAATATTTTATTCCAATCTTATCCTTTGTGTTTGCTTTTATTGCATGCCCTATAAAGATATTACTTTTAAAATTTTATTAATAACTTTTTAATAGGTGGATGTTATATGTTTAAGAATGTTTGATCTCATTTTAATTTTTGTTTTAAATATAAAACCGTACTTTTCCCTTAAATTATTGTTATTTTTGCAAAGTGCTATTGTTCTAAAATATTTTTTATCTTTCCATTTAAACGCAATGCTTATGAACTCACTTCATTTTTAAATAAGTTCTAAGCATGATTTAAATATTAAGAATGTGTAATTTTTTTTTTATCCGCTGTGATTTGCTTTTGTTTTATTTAATATGAACATGGAGTCTAAATTTTGACTTCTCTGGAATATGTATATTTTTTTCTTTTAAACATCTTCCTTAACTTAATCATGATTTTTAATTTTCGTCCGTTATTGCCATAAGCCACGATAAGCCATATTTAATTTAAATTTTTTATTCGCATAGATATTGTATTTTGTGACTATGAGCAAAATAGATTTTATATGTTTTATAGGAAAAGATTGACCTCGGAAATAGAAAAAAAGGAAACTTAAAAATAAAGTAAATGACTGCATTAGAAATATTCTTATTGTTTTTAAAACATTTTAGTGTAAAAAAGTGGTTATTAATCTCTTTAAAAAAATATTCAGTCCTGTATTATGTAAGTAAATATGACCATTTTAAAAAATATACTAAAGCAGTCTTATCCATAAACTTCAAAACAGGTATAAAAAACATTTTATTCCAATGCTTAAATATCATGTCTTATTGTTTAGCGCCAAAAATTACGTGTATCAAAATCGTAGAAATTTTTTTTATAATAGAAGGAAATTTAATAACTGATGCAGAATATCTATAATTAAATTTTTTTTTTATATTACTCAGTCTCGAAATTTTAAAATCATAACCCGCAGAAAAATGTTTACGCACAATTTAAAAAAATTAATATACAGTAAAACTTCTCTAAAGCGACCACGTACCGTTCCAATTACTTTGGGTCATTCCGAGAGGTGGTCTCTTAATGGAGGTCATGTTTAAATCTAGATTTTATTTGTTTAAAAATGGTAACAATGTTACTAAAATTTATTTTTCACATTCGGAAAAAATATAAAAATTTAAGTATCAAAATAAAAGTTAATTACATAAGTTAATTACTGCAGAGCTTTAAAAATGAATACATTGAGCTTTGCTTTAATTTTACAGTTTTATATTTTATAATTTTTATCTCCAAGTCCTTTCGAAGTTCAGTAAATAAATGTACTTTTTTGTGGACGGGAACAAATAATGACGGTTTCATTACTTTATCTATTTCTTTGATAGTTTTCCGACAGAATAGGGCAGAGGAGTTTATTCACCGTCATTCTTAATTTGTAATCAGAGTTAAATTCATTACCTAAAAAGGCGCAAAGGGATTTAAAAACTCTTAAAAACACTTAAAAGTTACCGGGATAAAAAAAAAAAAAAAGATAAAATATAAACTTAGTTTAGAAGTTTGATGAATAATGCACTCTCCGGAATTATTTTTTTTAATAAAACCTTCATCAAGCGACCAGGAAAAAACAGAATTTATTTCATTTTCTTCAAAGAAATCGCTCTCTCATGGAAGGAGTTCAACTGGGATGGTCTCTGAATGGAGGTAAAATTAGTATTGAGCCTATGGGAATAAATTTCGTTCCATGAAAAAATGGTCGTTCAGGGAGGTAGTCGCCTAATGGAGTTGGTCGCACAGTGAGGTTTCACTGTACCAACCTTTTTCGTAATAGCATAAACTTCAAATATCATGTTTAACTCCGAAACAATAATAAATACTCTTAACTGTATATAATCCGAAATCAGTAATAACCAACAACAATATATATATATATCATGTAACGGCAAATTCGTGTTTTCGAATGTGTCTCCTACGAAATTAAAACTTCCAGATATCTTCTCTTATGAGTCAGTCACCCTTTCAAACGAAAGAGATAAAACTTTTTTGTTTGAAAGTTGGCAAAAATAATTTGCAACACAGCATTGAAAGGGAAGAATAAAATATTTACAGTCATTTTTTTTATTCACATTTCCCGAACTAATGATTTGCTAAGCATTGTGCGTATTAGAGGTCTGTACGGGCTGAAATTTCCAAGCCCGGGCCCGGCCCGACTCATAGAAAAAAAAATTCGGCCCGGCCCGTAGAACAAAAATTCGCCTGACCCGGCCCGGTAAAAAACTTAAAAGTTTGGCACGAGCCCGGCCCGGCACGGAAAAAAAGTTAAAATCTCGGCCCGAGCCCGGCATGGCCCGAGTGAATTTCAACAAAGAACTGATGTTTTTTTTTTTTTTTTTTTTTTTTTTTAAGCATTAAAAATCTGAAAAATGCTATACAGTAAGACGGAATTGCATAGAAAAGAAAAAAATGCGTTATAGACAAGTTCCCTTCTTAGCGAGTGTAAATGTATTATATATTCTTTTCTTATGTATTAGTATATTAATTATGCATGGATCAACACGTTAATGAGTTTAAAACTGGGTTCCGTCATAGGCAGGTTCTTTTTCACACGTTTTATTATGTTTTAATTTAGCTATATTTTAATAAGCGCAGAAATCTTGTGTTCTTTAAAAAGAATAAATTTTAATGTTTAAATGTAGAATAATGGCCATTTGAAAATGTATGCATTTTTTGCAAAAATGTTTGGGCCAGGCCTAATTTTACTGACCTTTGAATGGACCAGGCCACGCTGAGACAATGATTTTCATACGGGCTAGGTCAAAATTAGGACTGAAAATTTTGGGCCGTGAAGACTCGCAAGGAACCAGTCCCGGCTTTGTGCAGAAAAAATAAGTTAGGTCCGGCCCGGCCCAAGCCTTCAGAAAAAAGTGTGCCGCGGGCCCAGCCCGAGTTCCGTGAGTGAAAATCGGCCCGAGCCCGAGCCGTCCCGTGCAGATCTCTAGTGCGTATTCAATTGTTAAAAGAATTATATTTCAAACCGCTACATGAAGAAATATAACAGACAATCACTTTTGAACTCTCTAACGATCAATCTTTTTCTATACAACATACAACTTTTTCAGCTAATAATCTTAACATTCGACTACATGAAGAAATATAACAGACAATCACTTTTGAACTCTCTAACGATCAATCTTTTCCTATACAACATACAACTTTTTTAGCTAATAATCTTAACATTCCACATATCTACACGGATAAATGCTTAAAATTAAATAAGACTTACCTTTATTTTATGCATTCCATAAAGAATAATTTTAATGATATCCTAATCTGTTAATCCTAAAATGGCGAACGAAAAAGTGATCATTTTTCTTATCTTTTAAGGGTGTCGTCGCCTTGCTGCTCTGATTGGTTAATAAGCAATGCATACGTAAGTCACTCTTTCAGGAGTGAGACATTTCATTCCTTTCTAGAGAGTGGGAAATTCCACTCTTTAAGGAGTGTATTTTTATAAAACTCACTCCAAAAAGAGTAAAAATGCCTGTCACTCTTTCAAAGAGTGGGCTTTTCACTCCTCCCAATTTTAGAGTGTACAAAATTTTACCCAAGCAAGTTACAAATTCGATTTACGTAAAATTCAAGTTACGCAAAGCTTTACGGAACGCATTACTTACGTAAGTCGGGGGATGCCAGTATAAGTATATTGCTTTATTGTGGGGATACTCACACAGAAGGAACATATGAAATAAACAAAATTTAGTCTTTTAGCCTGTAGTATAATTATGATGATGAAAAATTTCATGATGTAAAATGTAATAACTTATACAGAAATTAATATTGCATCTTAATACACAGCCATTTTAATTGTAGTAATCATACTTTTATTACATTTATGAATATAATGTGATACATTTTAAGGATTTTTTCCCCCCTGCATTCGCGAAAGTTTCATTGTGCGCTAATACATTAAAATTCTGAAAATAAATTATAATTGTCGTGTAATTGTTTTGTCTATATTAATATGTAATATATTATAAACCACTAAATGCATTGTATATGCGATATGTATAATATTAATGTATCTTCATATAATAGAGAAGTAAGATATAACCAGTAAAGGCTCGGCTCAGCACTTGATATGAAATCTAGGCGAAGGCTTTTGGGAAGATTGCAGACGAAAGAGGTTGCACTCCAAATAATGGTATCTTCTGAGCTAAAACATCTACAGCTCTTAACTTTTCAACCTACTTATTTGCGTTACATCTTATTGCTTATATTTAAAATGATGACAACCTTTAAAATGATGACAACCGAAATTGACTCATCCAACAATAACCTGAAAATTCATTGTTATAAGAAGCTTACCACATTGTTGTCCTGCAAAAACGTTTGTTACTTTACAGTATTATATTACAATAGTTATTAATTGTTGCATCGTCATTTTTGTCCATATAGCGGCAAAACTCGTGGAAACGGGACAACTATATATCTGTACATAATGGTAAAAATTCCATCGTCACTCCTTAATCATAGTCCAAAAAATATATGTATGTATGACATTTCTTTTGCAGTCTTTTTGACATTCTGTCGAACACATTATACAGCATAATCAAAGACTGCTAAGCCAACACGTCGATGTAGATGGTCAATAAGTATTCTACATAATTGTGGTGATTCTCACATTGAAGGAGCGTATGAAATAAATAAAATTTATTCTTTTAAGCTTACTATAATTGCACTGTAAAAAAAGGCAGGTGGTTCTTAAACTATGAAGATTTACTGTAATCACGAACGAAAATATTCGATAACCGCTTCCAAGCCACCCAATATTCTTAAAAGCGTTCCTTTATCTTAAGAAATCTCAGAAAACATAATATTTTTGAAATTTAAAGAAAAATTTATAACAAGTGGCTAAGTGTGATCACAGATAGCACAGAGAGTTTCGTTTAATATTCCTTTCAAAACTCTTTATTCTTTAATTAATAAACCCAAACTGATAATTTATATTTATTAAATCCTTAAAAACTGCACATAAAACGGTAAAAAATGCTAAGGTTTTTAAAAAATTTAGCGCCCCGCCCTCCCACATTTTCTCGCACCATTCTGTAAAACAAATTTATTTTGATTTATAAACTTTCTTAAAGTTTCAAACAGATCACCGTGTTAGATTTCCTAATTTAAATAAAATAGCGTTCTGTTAGTTCCTCATTCCACCCCCAGCAAGAGCACTTTATTCTTAACAAAACTGTATCTGAACGAAAAAACTGTATCCGAACTCCGTTAAAAAACCTATCCCTTGATATATTAGTCGAGAGGATGGCGGTCTTAAACGACAATTTAAGATATTTGCTGAAATTACTATTCGAAAATAGTGGGGTCAACACTTATGAAATTTTTATATTGAATAAGTAGCATTCATCTCAGGACTCTAAAAAAACCCACATAAAACGGTAAAAAACGCTAAGGTTAAAAAAAAAAAAAATTAACGCCTCTCCACCCCTGAACCCCTGAATTTCTCGTGCAATTGTTTTTTGAAAACCTTTTATTATGTGTTATAAACTATTTTAAAGCTATTTTCAAACAAATCGCCTCGTTAGATTTCCTAATTTAAATAAAATCTCAGTATGTTAGTTCCACATTCCACCACCAGGGAGCGCACTCTTTTCTTAATAAAAATGTATCTGAACGAAACTCCTTTCTACAACTTATCCTTAGATACATTGGTCGAGGGGATGGTGGTCTTAAACACCAATTTAAGATATTTGCTGAAATTAGTATTCTAAAATAGTGGTATCAACACTTATGAAATTTTTTATATTGAATAAGTAATATTTATCTCATCACGCCGTCAAAAAACCGCACGCAAAACGGTAGAAAACTCTACAGTTTAAAAATGGTCTTAAGCAAGAATTTAAGGTATTTGCTGAAATTACAATTCGAAAATAGTGGTATCAACAATCATTTTTTTTTATTATTATTGAATAAGTAGTATTTATGCTGTATTTTTAAAAATGTGACACCTTTCTGAACAATGCCACTATAAAACATCTCGTGACTGCCTTTTAAAAATAAGCATTTAATCAGGGCACCGGAATCAGTAGGAAAGTGGACGACTCCGACTCTTTCGCTCAAAAATCGGCCCGACTCCGACTCTTTCGCTCAAAAATGGGCCCGACTCCGACTCAGCAACTCTGCACTTAATAGCAATAATAAATAAACCAATTAGTGAAATGATAAATAAAATCGCAGGTTGTAATTGAGACAGACGAATAATTTTTAGAATTTCTGAAAGGGGAATCTTTTTTTCGCTGGGCTGTGCAAGTTTCGAATTTTTACGCACCTTAGATACTAAGATGGGGGCCCCCTTTAATACCCCTACACCCTTTATTACTTAACTTCCGCATCTGGAAGCTGCCTTACTCATTCTGGCAACCCGTGGGCATGTTACAATAACAGTTTGAAATAAATTAATTAAATAATAATTAATATAACCGCACCTAATTTAGACACAGTCATGAAATTAACATATTTGAAATCAGAAAAAAATTCTATGCATGGATGCATAAAAATTTAATTTATACATTCAATAATTTAAAATTTTTACATTCCTTTTAAAACCTCCACTATAGGATGGCGCCGAGCGTCTGCAGATAAAAACACCTGAGTTCGCTCTGAAATGAAATCAATTTCTGCCTTTCTTTCGAATGAAATAAAAGGATTTTTTTATCGATCGATTTTTAGCAGATTTTTTTACTTCTACCGAATGCATAGGAATAATTTTTAAAATTTCTGAAAGTAGATTTTTTTTCTGTGTGTATCTGTGTGGTTTTCGAGTTTTTCGGCCCGGTAGTTTCTGAGATTTGATGCGATTTGCAAAACCCCAGTTCACTTTATTGATGCCGTTTCGCATCTGGATGCCTTGCTGTTGTGGCAACACGGAGGAGAATTTGAAATAATCTTCGTATTGATTAAAATCAAAGCTGTTGTTGAATTATGAACATTTACATTCTTTTAATTGGGGTTTTTAATTAACAACGTGCGTCAATTAAGATTTTTTCAAAATTTCATGATTTTGGCAAGGTTAGTGGGTATTCAACAAAAAAGAAAGAAAGAAAGAAAGAAAAAATCAAGTCCGTAACTTAAATAGTTTGCGTGTACGAGTGCTGTGACGGACGGACAGGGACACGAGTCTACAAGAATTTCGTAAGATGAACGAAACCCTAAAAATAAACTTTTATTAGCTGCCCGTAATTTTCGGAAACATTTTCGAGTAGCTTTTACAATTCATTAATTAGTTCTCTCTACCCGGAAAATTGGCTTTTTGGATGAATCAACTAAACATTTTCCGCTGCATAACTAAAATTGTGCATACAATTGTAACAGAAAAATGGTAATATTAATGCAGTTAATTCTATGTTTTTCAGTTAAACATGTTTACTGAATATGAAAATATTTACTTGAGACCTCATAGCATCTGAAAAACTGGTTTTCTGGGTTATAAAAGCTATTCGGAAATATTTTTCTAAAACTACGGGCAGCTAAAAAAAAATATTTTTATAAATTCTTCTTTAAATTTCAAAGGTAACTTCTTTTATGAGGTTTCTAAAGATAAAGAAACGCTTTTCGGAATTTTGGGTGACTCAGAAGAGGTTATTGTATATTTTCGTTCCTGATTATAGTACATTTTCGTAAATTAAGAAACATCTGGATTTTTTTTTTTTACACACTGCAAAAAATAAATTGTTGATTTTACAGTATTATACTGGCAGTTGGTTGCTAGTATAATACTGTAAAATCAATAATTATACCGTTAAATAACAATAATAAACCGTAAAATAAACAGTAATATACCGCTAAGTGGTATATATGGTATATTTCTGCATTTTCATTTATAAAACTGTATACAACTGTCTATTTACGGTTTATTGCTATTAATTTTACAGTATAACACTGGCACCCCAGCTGTTAGCATTATACTGTAAAAGCAACAATTATTTTTTACAGTGCAGTGTGTGATGATGGAAAATTTCATGATGTAAAACGTAATAACTTACGCAGAAATTAATATTGCTCCTTAATACACAGAAGTTTTATTTCTAGTAATGATATTTTTATTATAGTTATGAATATAACATGGTAAATTTTAATGACTTTTCTTCCGTTGCATTCACGAAATTTTCATTGTGTGCTAATGCATTAAAATTCTGAAAATAAATTATAATTGTCGTGTAACTGTTTTTTCTGTATTAATATGTAATGTACTGTAAAGCCCTAAATACCTTGCATAAGCGATATGCATATGCATAGATTAATGTATTTTCATATAATAGAGAAGTAAGATATAATCAGTAAAGGCTCACCATTTGACACGACATCTAGGCGAAGGTTGTCGACGAAAGAAAGTGCACTCCAAGCAATGGTATCTTCTGAGCCTGAACTAAAACATGTATAGCTCTTAACTTTTAAACCAATTTATAAAGCGTACATCTTATAACTAATGCGGGAGTTAATAAAACGCGTTTCTTATTTTATAACGCGATAACAATCAAAATTCACACTTTCAACAATAACCTGAAAATTCATTGTTGTGAGGAGCTTATCACATTGTTCTCCTATTTCTGATGCAAAAACGCTTGTTGTTTTACACCCTTATATTACAACAATCATTAATTGTTGTGTCATGATTTTTGTCCTCATGTTACTGTAAAGTTACTGTTATCATATACTGTTTATTTATGGTTTATTTCTATTAATTTTACAGCTGCACCCCAGCTGGCAGTATTATATTGTAAAATCAACTATTATTTTTTACGGTGCAGTGTGTGATGATGGAAAATTTCATGATGTAAAACGTAATAACATTTGCTGTAATTAATGTTGCTTCTTAATACACAGCCATTTTATTTCTAGTAATCATATTTTTGTTATATTTATGAATATAACGCGATAAATTTTAATAACTTTTGTTTTCGCATTCACGAAACTGCATTTACGAAATTTTCATTGTGCGCTAATGCATTAAAATTCTGAAAATAAATTATAATTGCCGTTGTAACAAATATATTCAAAGATTATTCCGGTAGGTGGCAGCACTAAACGACAGGTGATTAGCGGCTGTCAAATAGATTTCTCCCGTCATTCCCTGCGGTTAGTTTTCTGCAGAGTTTTACGAAACACGATTTGAAGAGGGTGTGAAATGTACGCGTCTTGCGTTAAGATTTCCTCACAGCTTTTTTCATGAGAGGCAGGAAGAAGGGAGGTGGTCGTGAAAATGTATTTCCCCGAGAGGATTTCTTCTGTAGTTCCTAAATCAGCACATATGTACTATAATTGTACATAGACGTGTAAAATGATTTAATCTTGTATCTTTTATATCATCTATTAAATGTTTTCTACTAAATCTTAGAGGGGCACATCTAATTCGAGTGATGAGTCCATTATTAAATATTGTGGCGCCTTCTTATGGAAAGTAAGACCAAGGGCCGTGCAAATCGGGGGAGAAGGGGGCGGTCGACCCGGGCGAGGAAATTGAGGGGTGCCAAATTTATACTACCAAAATCGCTTGTTTCTTCTTCTTTTTTTGTAAAAAAGTTATATATATATATACATATATATACATATATATACATATTGGGTACTTTTTTATGACAAAAACATACATTCTCAAAATAGCATGTGGCTTCTTTCTTGGAATCCAAAAGGGGTTGCAAACTGTTATACTGTACTGTTAGATACATTTTTTCCACATCTGTTTTCCAGATCCCCTTTGGCAAAGTAGTGCAATTTTCTCTTATATTATTTAGTTGTTAAAATTAAACCTTCTAAAGTTCCAAAATAAACTCGAAATATGTATTCCACAGAATTTATTTGTGTTTCTACACTTTTCAATTTTGTGACACCTGTCACAAAGAGAAAGGGGTGTGTGTGTGTGTGGGGGGGGGCGCCAATTTCAAACTTTGCCCAGGGCACAGTTTTCTCTTCGAACTCTTCGCACAGTTTTCTCTTCTATATACTCGCGTATAAGTCGACTCGCGTATAGGTCGACTCCCTAACTTTAGAATGCAAGTTCTGCAAAAAATCAAAAACCCGCGTATAAGTCGATCCCTAACTTTTTACATCAATTTTGCACAAAATTAAACAAATGATTTCATTTGCTAATGCGGAAAAGTAGTAATTAACCAAAAACAAATCATTGAAAAAAAATTTTAATGATAAATTATTATTATTTGTATATTTTATATAATATTTTATTATTCATACACATAAAAAGCCAGAACTTTGCAGTAATCGAAGTTTTTTTTTTTTTAAATTCACTCGCGTATAAGTCGACCCCCATAATTTGTTCTAATCTATTTGTTTAATCTAAATTAAGGGGGGACCAGCCCCCCTTCTCCCCCTTTATACTTAACCCGTAAACCTCCAAATCTAATTAAGGCAACTTCTTAACATAATAAACCGGTATACCAAATTTGGAGCAAATCGAATAATTCTGCATGAAAAACCCATTTATCTAAATTAAGGAGGGGGTCTACCCCCCTCTCCCCCTTTATCCTTAACCAATGAACTTCCAAGTTTAATCAGGGAAGCTCCTTAACATAATAAACCGGTATACCAAATTTGGAGCAAATCGAATAATTCTGCATGAAAAGCCCATTTATCTAAATTAAGGGGAAGGGGCGGTCCAACCCCCTTCTCCCCTTTATACTTAACCCGTAAACCTCCAAATCTAATCAAGGCAACTTCTTAACATAACGAACCGGTATACCAATTCCAAGTTTAATCAGGGAAGCTCCTTAACATAATAATCCGGTATACCAAATTTGGAGCAAATCGAATAATTCTGCATGAAAAGACCATTTATCTAAATTAAGGGGGGGGGGCGGTCCAGCCCCCTTCTCCCCCTTTATACTTAACCCGTAAACCTCCAAATCTAATCAAGGCAACTTCTTAACATAACGAACCGGTATACCAAATTTGGAGCAAATCGAATAATTCTGCATGAAAACCCATTTATCTAAATTAAGGAGGGGCGTCTACCCCCCTTTCCCCTCTTCATACTTAACTAATGAACCTCCAAGTTTAATCAGGGAAGCTCCTTAACATAATAAACCGGCATACGAAATTTGGAGCAAATAGAATAATTCTGCATGAAAAACCTATTTATCTAAATTAAGGAAGGGGGGGGGGCAGCCTCCCTTCTCTCCCTTTATCCTTAACCAATGAACCGTCAAAACTAATTAGCGGAACGCCTTATCAGAATGAACATAAAAATATTGAAGCAAATCGTACATTTTAATCAAGAGTTATCGCGTTACGTACATACATACGTACGTTCGTACGTACATGCATACACACAGAACCGACGGGTACATTAGCTCTCAGGCTTAGATAGCCTGTGAGCTAAAAAGAGATTGGATAAGCAGTTGGACTCCTTTGAGAAATTATGACTTAATCCAGAAATGCGGTAAGTTTGACTCTGAAAGCTTCATTTCCATCTCGCATTTCGTCAAATCTCATCTCGATGATTTTTCCAGTATTTCGACGCTTCCAGACGGGAAGCTGCATGATGGTTGGTTCTTTCGCGGTTTTAAACCTTTCGTGATGGGAAGTCTCTCGAGAGTTTCTCTCGCCCTTTTCAACCTTTCCCGATGAGAAGCCCCTCTCGCTGGTTTCTCTCGTCCTTTTCGAAATCTCCCAACGAAATGCCTTTCGAGGATTTCTCTCGCGCTTTTCAACATTTCGCTATGAGAAGCTTTTCGAGGATTTCTCTCGTCCTCGGCAGAGAAGAAAAGTAAGAAAATTTATCGAGAGTACCAAGGGACGAGATAGAGAAAGATACATGACAATGAGCTGTGAAATGAAGATCTAATTTTCAAAGTTTCTCTTATTTTAGCCCTACCAAGATGTCACATACCTGGATCCCTCCGATAAAAATTATTTATTAAATATAAAAATTTCAAAGAGGAAGGTGGGTCGGGTGATTTCGAGGGAGGAGGACGTGAGAGTGGACTCATGCGGGGTGCAATTTTAAAAATTTTACCGAACCCTTCCTGTGGCATATAATCGAAAAGCCCTTTGACCACTCTTTCATACTATGAACCTTTCTTCGCCCAAAGGGGGATGGGGAAAGAGCGAACAAATTTTTAAAACCGTAGCCGATTTCTATAATAAATTTAAATATCACTTTAGATGTGGGTTTTTTATTCAGTCTTGCCATAAATATTATTTATTGAACATAAAAATTTTAAAGTGGCGGCTGTGTGAATTCCGGAGCGAAAGAGTGGGCCCACGGGGGGAGGGAAGGGGAGCAATTTTCAAACTTTTTTTGGACCAGTCATGTGATATGTCATCGGTAAGCTCTCGGATGACGCTTTCATATTATGAGACTTTCTTCCTCCCCTCCCCAATTTGGCCCCCACTGCGAGGGTAGTTTTTTCTGTTTTTATCATTTTAGATCGGATTTTTTTATGGAGCCCTCCGCTAAATATTATTTATAATATATGAAATTTCAGGACACTTTTCCAAATTTAGCCAAGACCCCTCATGTGACATATCGTTGAAAAGGTCTGTAACTACTTATTGATGTTATGCACTTCCGGTGACAGTCCCCCCCACTCTTTGCCCCCCCCCCCCTGGGGGGACACTTTTTCAAATTTAGTCAAGAGCCCTCGTGTGAGATATCTTTGGAAAGGTCTGTGACTATTTATTGATGTTATGTACCTACGGTGTCCGCACCACCACTTTGCCCCCCGGGGGAACTTTTCCAAATTTAGCCAAGACCCCTCATGTGAGATATCGTTGGGAAGGTCTGTGACTATTTATTGATGTTATGCACCGCCGGTGACAGTCTCCCCCAATTTGCTCCTCCCGGGGGACACTTTTTCAAATTTAGCCAAGACCCCTCATGTGAGATATGGTCGGAAAGGTCTGTGAATACTTATTGATGTTATGCTCCTCCGCTGTCCATCCCCCCATTTTGCACCCCTCCTGGGGACACTTTTCCAAATTTAACCAAGACTCCACATGTGGGATATCGTTGGAAAGGTCTGTGAATACTTATTGATGTAATACACGTCCGGTGACCGCGCCCCACCACTTTTCCCCCACGAGGGTGTTTTTCTAAATTTAGCCGAGACCCCTCATGTGACATATTGTTGGAAAGGCTTATGACCACTTACTCATGTTATCCACCTCCCGCACCCCTCCCCACCTTTGCCCCCACGGGGAGGGCATTGTTATAAATTCAGATCTCCAGACCTCTCATGTAACATATGGATGGGAAGGCCTAAAGACCTGTGACGACTAAATCATATTATGCAGCTGCTGTGCCCATCCGCTCGGTTTGACCCCTGCTCCCCAAAGAGATCTGGTCCGAGGTTCATTCGTTTCGATATTATATTTTTTAAAAGATTTTGTAGTGCGTGCACACCACACCCGCCTGCTATCATATATCAGTGCCGTATATAGCAGGTAACGTGTTCGTGATTTCATATTACAAGATTACATATAAATTAGGCGCCCCGATTAAAGGAGGGGCCCGCTAGCAGTCGAAGTCACCTAGTCTTTATTAACATCGACTCATTCCAGTTCACCCGCAGACGATTCTTTATAAATGTATGACGTATATAATACATAATATATGATTTATAAAAGAAATTTGCAAACTGTAGTCACCGAGAAAAAATTTATACACAATCGAAAAATATCGAGATGTCCATACAATCGACAAAATCGAGAAAAACATCTCGTTATCGCCCATCACTACTTCAAGGGGTTTCTCCCTCGGAGAGAAGCTCCATCCACGAAAAGAGGGGGGAGGGGAGCGCACTGCTTTCGCGCGGACAGGGGACAGCGGTGAGCACAGCGTTACTCCACATTTTGATACTTATCGCTACTGGCGATCACGCAAAAGCGCGCCAAGTAAACCCCACGTTATCATTCGCCCCTTTATGCGGCTTCGCTTAGCTGTTTGCACTGTTTCACTGAGGGTCGGGGATTTACATTGCGTCTATGAAAGTTTCCCTTCTTCACGCTTCACTTTCTTTGTATAAAGTAAGCCATTCGTCAGAACGACTATTTACTTGATAAACCCCATTTGTGTGACACATTCGTGTTGTAGTAACTACAAATGAATAAACACTTTGTAATTTTTCTGCTCTGAAAGTAATTTTGAATCACAGAAAACGAGCATTATTTATACATATAAAACACGGAATAATTTTATAAATTTTAAATTCTGAAATTACCTTTTTGATGAAATCGACGAAATTAAGGAAATAAGAAATAGAACTTGTTTCCATAGTTTAAAAAATAAGTGGGTAAGTGTGATCACAGATCGCACAGAGGGTTTCGTTTAATATTCCTTTAAAACACTTTATCCTTTTGCGAAATCTGTTAGTTCCACATTTCGCAACCAGGGGGCGCATTCTAATCTACACAAACCTCTATCCAAAGGAAACTCCGTTTTACAACCTATCCGTAGGTATATTAGTCGAGGAGATCGGGTCTATAGCACCCGAGATAGGTAGGCGCTCCAGGAAATTGCACGGAACATTCTTTTATAAGCCTTTTATTATGTGTTATGAACTATGTCAAAGTTTCCAGCAGATCGACTTGTTAGATTTCATAATTTTAACAAAATTGCGTTATGTTAGTTGCAAATTCCACCACCAGGGAGCGCACACTATTCATAACAAAAGTGTATCAGATCGAAACTCTGTTAAACAACCTATCAGTGGATGTGTTACTCGAGTTGGTGGCGGCCTTAAGCGAGAAATTAAGAAATTTGCTGAAAGTACTATTCGGAAATAGTGGTAACTAAAATTTTGACATTTTTAAATTTCATAAGGAGCACGTGTCTGAATATATCATAGTCCTCAAAAAACGACATCTAAAAAGGTCGTAAACGCTAATTTTTAAAAAGAAATCCAGCGCCCCTCCCCCGCCCTCCCTTAACAGGAAATTGCAATCACCATTACTTTATAAGCTTTTTATTATGTGTCATGAAGTATCTTAAAGTTGCAAACGGATCGCCTTATTACATTTCCTAATTCTAACAAAATCGCGTTACGTTAGTTCCGCATTCCACCACCAGAGGGCGCACTCTATTCTTAACAAAAGCATATCTGAACGAAACTCCTTTGCACAATCTCTCCGTAGATACATGGTCGGGAGGGTGGCGGTGCGGTCTTAACTAAGAATTTAAAACATTTTCTGTGGTAACAAACACTAAGATTTAATAAATAAATCTAGCCCCCCTCCTCCACTCCTCGAAATATCATACTCCATTCTTTTTTACACTTTTTCTTATGTGTTATAAAGTATCTTAAGGTTTCGAACACATCGAGTGGCGGTCTTAACCAATAATTTAAGATATTTCCTGAAATTGCTATTCGGAAATAGTGGGATGAACACTTATAAACCTATAAACTTTTTCATATTGAATTATTAATAATCTCATAGAGCGCCGTCGAAACACCCCACGCAAATTGTTAGATTTCCTAATTTAAATGAAATCTCCGTTAAAAATGCACGTGCCTCTATCTTAATCTGACATTTGATGGAAATAAAAGGAATGAATAAAATAATAATTAATATCTCAGCTCGTAATGAAGCTATCTCTTCGAACCGGGTATGTATGAAATCTGCGAGAAATTTCCAGCCCGGATGTCAAAAAAATTAATCGAAAAATTTAATATTTAAAAAGTTTAAATTTCGTATTAGACTTCCCTCCCCTTAAATTTCTCCCGCGCCGATATGTCTGAGAGACGACGACAGCTGCCTTCCGGTGAATGGAAATCTGTTTTCATTGTCTTTCCAAACACAGAAATTAAATTTTTATCGATCGATTTTTAGTGGATTTTTTGCGTTCTATCCTACGCAGAAATTTGAAATTTATACCAAAATAAAATAGAATTTTTTCCGCGTATTTCTACACCTGTTACGAATTTGTACGACCGATACTTCGGCAGATCCAATTTTGCTTTTTAAAGGACCACTTCAGTTATTGCTTAAATTACCCCGTGGTAACCCTGCACCGGCTTATTTGACGGAGCATCCGCCGAATTTACTGGAAACCCTTAGGAGAAACTGAGGAGCAGGGGCGCGCCAGCAGTATCCGGCGCCTGTGTGCAGAACTTCCATATCACTATCCCCCCCACAAGAAAAAATATTATATATATATATATATATATAATATTTAATGGGTATAAATGCATATCTGACAAGCCAATCTTCAGGGGTTTTCTCCATGTCAAATAAACGAATTTGGAGCCAGAATACTTATTTAAGGAAATGTGTGTTGTTACTATAGTTAATTTTTATTTCATTTATTAAATTAAATTTTTGATTCGAAATATTTTGCTTGACATTAAAAATAAGGAACGTTGGCAGCTATGTAAATAACGGATAGTCCTAAAATGTAAGTTCTTCAGCTGCTATTAAATAATTACCTACCCCCACATTGGCATACCTCCTAAGAAATTAGCTTCTTTTACCACCTCTCGTCGAATTTTTAAGAGTTCATCTTTATTTATATTTGTACTTAAAACAGTTCAAATAAACTTTAATTTGGAAATAGAACTGTGAGAATTAATCAATGGTAGCACTGACACAGAGAAAGGGGTGCTCGTAATGCAGTATATATGTGTAAACCTAGAAAAATATTTTCTCAAATTATGGTGTGCGTAAATACACGGGAGTGCGTTATGCTACTTTTATTTCATTTGAAATAATGTAGCATCAATTAAGATGCACTTTAAATAATTACCACACGTAGATAATAATTAGGCATGCATTCGTAAATGTCCCAGTCTCGGAACGTTTCATTTTCACTATATATAACAATAGTTATGAAAAATGTACAGTCGTGGGAAAAAAAAAATAAACACCCCCTACTAATTCCTTAACTAGGACTTCCCTCAGAGGGATTAGTCTGAGCGTTATTGCTGAGAACACAGATTTAATAATAACATGTGGGAGCAAAGAAAATGAGATGTTATCTTTAATTGTCCATATACTGCGATAAATTGAAATGATGAAAATAAACGAATCGTAGAATTACAAAATCTTATATGTAAATTCGTATACACTGTTTAAAAAAATGGGAATTCAAATCATTCAAGACAGCCATGCATGGATATAAAATTGAAAGTACGCAATATATTAAAAGTAAAATAGAAAATGAAACACTAAATTACTTATATCGAAATTTTAACTGCATAAAATGATGTCAAGAGCATAATCAGACGCTCTGCACCAATTTGAGTAACTTTAAATGACAAATTTTTGATGTTTAAAAAGAATGGACTATACTTCATATGGTGTGTGCTCCCCCGGAATAGTTAATATTGTACAATATCTGTTTTCCACGGATGCAATGAGGTTGTCGATAACATTTAAGGAATTCTCTCCTCAAAATCTGATATAGTATCAAAGTACCGAATACATCAACAGTGGCATGCAATGCTTCGTTAGAGTGTGTTTTAGATATATATGCTCGATCGGATTTAAATGATGAGTGTATTCTGGCCACTACATACGCTGTATTGTTTTGTTTTCAAACATATTCTGCACAAGTTGAGCTGTATTTGCTGCCAATATGAACCCGATTATAAAATTTCACCAGAATAAGTTATATAAAAAATCTACTAATGATAATTGAGAATATGACCTTATGATAAAATGTCTAGAAAAATGAATCGGATAGAAAATTCATATCACATTTAAAACGGCACTTCCCTCTGTTAGTGGCCTTGGCAAGAGAGAGAAAAGCCTAGAGAAGGAACACTTTAACAAGTACTTTCGGGCAACCTACTCACTGTTTCATAAAGGTCTTTATTCAATATTTACACATGTTTTGCGGAGGAAATGCAGCAGTATGAAATATTTAAAGTTGCTGTACCTAATAATTCCAAATTAATGGTAATTGAGATCGCTTTCCGTTAATTTCATCTTTTTAAATTTTAAATTTTTTAGAAACCATTCATAGAGACAATTGTATATTTTAAAACTAACCCGAAGCAAAATTTCAAGATTTTGGGCTCAGCAGTAACACAGAAATAGAAAATTTTCGAAAGTTTTTTGTTTCTGCACTGTTTTATTATAGCGACATTTTTAGAAATTGTTCTATTGCGAGAATTTACGTCATGATAAATACAGTCATGTCAATTTTCATGTTTATATTCCTAACAAGTCCATGTACTTCGTAACTTAGATCATCTTTAGATCTTTTTCCGCTTTGTTTAGTCTTTCTATTTTTTAGAATTCGTTCTACAACGAGCATTTGCATCTTATTAATTACTACCATGCCAAAGTTCTACACTGGTGTCCAAAATTAAGGACTGATCGCAAAAATGATAATTTTCAAGCACGCGAATACTCAAAAGGAAATAATATAATTCGAATAATTACTATCTCTACAGCACAGCTAGTCCATATAACATCTCATTCATGTCACACATGGTCACAAGTGTCACAGTCACTACGGTGAAGCAAAAAAATAAGAAATTCCATACATCTCATTAAAAGTCTCAAATGATCACTATACGTGACTCTACTGAGTTGTCACTGTGACTGCTGCTTGTGACGAGTCACCATGGGACTTTACAATGTAGTTACATTGTGACTCGCATGTGACTGTCATCTATAGACTCAATTTCAAAGTAATCGTGAACGCTGCATTGTGATAAGTTATCAAATAATGTGACATTAAAGTCACATGATGACTTTCAGGTGACAGAGAGACTACTGTGAAGTCACCATTCTGCCCTTTTGTGAAAAGTCAACATGTGACTATAATGTGATATTATTTCATGTCTTTTCCTAATGCAACTTTCATGATGACTTTGAAATTGAGTCTAAAAATGACGCTCACATGAGAGTCACCATGTAACTACATTGTAAAGTCACCTGGTGACTCGTGACAAAGTAGCAGTCACATGGACGTCTCAGTGGAGTCACATATAGGGATCATTTGAGACTCATAATGAGACGTGTGGAATTTACTATTTTTTGTTTCACCGTAGTGACTGTGACACTTGTGACCATGTGTGACATGAATGAGATGCTATATGGACTGGCTGTGCTGTAGGGATAGTAATCATTTGAATTATATTATTTCCTTTTGAGTATTCACTTACTTAAAAATTAGCATTTTGTGACTGGTCCTTAATTTTGGACATCAGTATAGTTTCTAACCCCAACAGCATCACAAAAATTTCAGTATTCCAAATAAATCATAGTTTAGAACCTTTCTAGAAATTTTGACGTTTATCCGTCAAATTGAACCTTTTAGAGAGCGTTCATTACGAGTATTTACATCTTAAAAGTAACTACCGCACCAAATTTAAAGTTTCTCACCCAATCAATATAGCAGAAATCACAATTTTAAAACTTTTTTGCTCCTGCAGCGATGTAGGTTCTTGCACTGACATAAAATAGTCTTTTTGCGGAGCAGAGATGGCCACCAACCTTTTTTTAAGTTGGCTATGTAGTTTCAGAGATAACACCTCACAAACGTACAAGCATTAATAATATTATACACTTTATAATATTATAACGCTTTATAATATTAGAATTACATGTACAGATACAAAAGCCATTTATCTGTTACAAACTAAAGTGCTGGCGTTGCCCAGAATTTGAAGGATGTTTGTTCTGAAAAATCAATTTCAAAATTTAACATACAACACAAAACAAACATTTAAAAAAAAGCAGTCAAAATATTGTATAAATGAGTCATATGAAAACGCTATATAAAAATGTATAAATGTATATAACAGACGCAAAAGAATACAGCTATAAATGAACTTATTTCAATTTATAATTGGAGCAATAATGTTCAAATACGCCAATATTACCCTAATCGGGTTTTTATCATGCTTCAATACATTTTTCACTCTCATATGACCTTATACTATAGCCACCACGTCCTTTATATTTCCAATATGACGTAATATTTTCCTCTTTCACGTGGAAACCTTGAAATAGAAAAGTTATGAAGTTATATTCACTATCTTTTAAGTTCGTCAAACTATTTACTTCATTTTCATTTTTCACATGAATATCTTGCAATAGAAAAGTTATGACGTAATATTCACCTTTTTTTAAATTCGGCAAACTATTTATTTCATTTTCATTTTTCACGTGGAAATCTTGCAGTAGAAAATTAATTGTTGTAGTAATAATTTTATTGTGTTTTTTAATTGTTGGCAACTGCTATAACGAAAAATGTTTAAATTTGATAAGAAATTGCTGTTAAATTGGTTGTTTTTTACTAATTAAAAATTAACTATAAATTATTTCGATTCCGGATTACTTTAGTTGCCTCGGCCATGTTTTAATACACATGTACGTATCTTTTCACAATTTTGGCTCCCAAATTGTGGATTTTTATAGAATTACAAACCGACAGATAGACAAGTTTTCATTTTTATATATCTCTCTATTCTAAAAAAAGGAACTAACGCTGTCACCGCCGCCGCCGCCGCCGGTTTTGAATTTTTTTATGACCGGAGGTCTTTCTTCGTTAATATTAAGAAAACTATTGCATACAAAAATATGAAAATCGGTGGTATTATAGCGAAATGTTGGATCAACACGCTAATGCATACAGTTTTCAAATCGAAGAATTATTTTAAGAGATATTTAATGCTAAATTTGGACAAAATCGTTCCATTAAAAAAGTTTTATAGGAGCAAAAGCTATACATGGGAATTTAATAATTTTTTTATCATTTTATTCAATAGAAGGTCCCGGTGTGCAGATTCCATTAATTTTTTTAATTTGACTCATTTTTGAGGTTTTATTTCTATTTTAAATTCAAATATTCACCATTTGGACAGATATTTTTTTCCTATTTTAGAAAATGGCATTAATTTAAACTGTTGCCAACTGTATAAACAGCGCAAACAATAATGTTTGCTTCAAATAAAAAAAATTATTTACACGTTACTATTATAAACAGAAAAAAACCTTCAAATTAGAATTAAATAATTAGGTATAAAAAGCAGGCACTTATTGAAAATTACGCTATAAAAACTATATTTACATGTGAATTTTAAAAGAGAAAGGATATTTTAAAATAAATTCATTAACATGCGTTAGAAGTCTGAAATAGAAGAAATTACGTCACATTACACTTATTATGCAAAATGAACAAAAAATAGTATTGCAAAAGAGTTTAAATTTAAAAATTGCGCGAGACAAAATCTTAGAGGTTAAATATTAGATTTTTTTCAAAATTTTATTATTTGTCGTTTGATGTGCGGTGTTCAGCTATAAGTATGCAAAATTTCATGTCTCCAACTTAATTAGGGGCTGAGTTAGAAAAATTGTTTAAGATACACAAGTTAGAGTCCAGAGGGCTAAATATTAGACCTTTTTCAAAATTTTATTATTTGTCGTTTGATGTGAGGTGTTCAGCTATAAGTATGCAAAATGTCATGTCTCCAACTTAATTAGGGGCTGAGTTAGAAAAATTGCTTAAAATATAGAAGTTAGAGCCCAGAGGGTTAAATATTAGACTTTTTCAAAATTTTATTATTTGTCGTTTGATGTGAGGTGTTCATCTATAAGTATGCAAATTTTCATGTCTCCAACTTAATTAGGGGCTGAGTTAGAAAAATTGCTTAAAATACTCAAGTTAGAGCGCAGAGGGTTAAATATCAGACTTTTTCAAAATTTTATTATTTGTCGTTTGATGTGAGGTGTTCAGCTATAAGTATGAAAACTTTCATGACTCCAACTTAATTAGGGGCTGAGTTAGAAAAATTGTTTAAGATACACAAGTTAGAGCCCAGAGGGTTAAATATTAGCCCTTTTTCATAATTTTATTATTTGTCGTTTGATGTGAGGTGTTCAGCTATAAGTATGCAAATTTTCATGTCTCCAACTTAATTAGGGGCTGAGTTAGAAAAATTGCTTATAATATAGAAGTTAGAGACCGGAGGGTAAAATATGACTTTTTCAAAATTTTAGAATTTATCGTGTTATCGCAAGGGTTCAGCTATAAGTATGAAAACTTTCATGTCTCCAACTTAATTAGGGGCTGAGTTAGAAAAATTGTTTAAGATACACAAGTTAGAGCCCAGAGGGTTAAATATTAGACCTTTTTCAAAATTTTATTATTTGTCGTTTGATGTGAGGTGTTCAGCTATAAGCATGTAAAATGTCATGTCTCCAACTTAATTAGGGGCTGAGTTAGAAAAATTGCTTAAAATATAGAAGTTAGAGACCGGAGGGTTAAATATGACTTTTTCAAAAATTTAGAATTTATCGTGTTATTGCAAGGGTTCAGCTATAAGTATGAAAACTTTCATGTCTCCAACTTAATTAGGGCCTGAGTTAGAAAAATTGTTTAAGATACACAAGTTAGAGCCCAGAGGGTTAAATATTAGACCTTTTTCAAAATTTTATTATTTGTCGTTTGATGTGAGGTGTTCAGCTATAAGTATGCAAAATTTCATGTCTCCAACTTAATTAGGGCTGAGTTAGAAAAATTGCTTAAAATACACAAGTTAGAGCCCAGAGGGTTAAATATTAGACCTTTTTCAAAATTTTATTATTTGCCGTTTGATGTGCGGTGTTCAGCTATAAGTATGCAAATTTTCAAGTCTCCGACATATATAGTTTCTGAGAACGGGCTCTGTGACAGACGGACAGACAGACAGACAGACAAAGGAGTGAGACAGGTAGGGTTTCGTTAGATGAACGAAACTCTAAAAACATGCTGCGGATGACTGTAACAACATCCTAAAATTACATTACCATCAGCGATCTACCAATCCCGAATTTAGTTTATATTCGTTTCATATATTCTTATTCTTTTGTGTGGCCCTGTAAAATAACTATCAATATTATATTCAGTAAAACCTCTGAATAGCGGACACCTCGAGAATGCAGAGTTTGCCCTCTATTTAGAGGTGTCCGCTACTCAGAGTAAAACATGTACAGTTATTTAAGTGTTGGTAATCGAAAAAATGTCCGCTAAATAGAGGTATCCGCTAATCGGGTGTGTCCGCTATGGAGGTTTTACCAGTAAAACCCCTAAATAGCGAACACCTCGGGAGGGCAGAATTTGTCCTCTATTTGGAGGTGTTCACTACTGAGAGTAAAAAATGTACGGTTATTTAGGGGTTGGTAATCGTAAAAATGCCCGCTAAATAGAGGTGTCCGCTAATCGGGTGTGTCCATTATGGAGGTTTTACTGCATAATAATATCATCCTTCACAAGAAAATTGCATGCTGTACGATATAGGGACAGACATCCAGAGAAAGATAACCTTCCGGAGCAATAAACACTCATGTCTTTTGTTTTAATCATCCACAATTGTATGTCATACAACAGGCCAGATTTTATACATCAGGCTTAAAACGGTCACCGTGGTACGGAGTACTGTATAATTATTTGTTTGCCCACCAAAACTGGTTGCCACGGGTTGTTGCAAGGTTTGTAATCAAGTGGTTGAAACTGATCTATTCAATTACTGAGTGCGTATTTTTTTTAATTTGCTCCATGTGTTCAAACCAGTTGTCTACGAAAACATTCACCGGTGAAAGTGACGCACACCAAATTTCTGTGACGTATGCAGATAAATTGTGCTTTTTTATCAGTTTTTTTAATATAATTTTTAAACGGTTTGGAACCTATTTTTCATAGTAGGTGCATTCAGTAGGTGGCCCTCATAGGTACTTTCTGGTGCAATCAGAAACGAAATCCGACAAATATTTTTTGAGTTATGCTTGACGAAAGGTTTTTATTAGGCTTTTTTTTTTTTAGTAGGACATGGCGTTAATATCCATCGTAGTTGTAATGTGTCCGGACAGTAATATTTCGCTGAGTATTAGCCTTCGCTTCGCTCAGACAACAAATTATCGTAGACGAAAGTTACTGGTACCAAACGATTGGAAATAAAGTCTACTTTTAAATGACGTATGCAAAATTTGCTTAGGGGTCCATCTACATATTAAAACGATTCCAAACTTCATTTTATTCAATAGCAATACCCAATTTTAACGAGATAGTTCAAATCTTTGATTCAAACTATGTCTAGATACCAAATTTCAAGTCATTTGAATGATTAGTTTTTGAATTATAAACATTCAAAATTTAGTTTCTAATGTTAAATTACATTTTAATATTTTTATTTATAATTCCTAAAATTATGCTCCGAATGTGCTAATTTTTTGTGTAGCAATAATACTAATATACCCAAACATAAATACGTTGAATTTGCAATTTTTATAATTTTATGATATGAATTATTAAATATTAAATTAATGTTCCAAAAAAATATGAATTGCAACCTGCATTTTTTTTTTATGGATTTAGATTTATTAAGTCCTGATTTATGGAAATCCAAAATTTCACATTTTTCATCAGTTTTCAAGTTATGCTTAAAAAACGGCAAAATGATGGTTTAAGGGGCCATCTATGATAGAAGTGACTAGATATTTTGAAATTTCTTAAGCTATCTTGTAATCTAGCAGGCTTCTTTGACTGCTTGAGTGGTGCTTAAGATGCCTTGATCAAGAAGGGGGCTCTTTCGGTTAACAATCGAGTACCAAACTTCAATTTGGATACAGCCCTTAAAATACGCTCGTTTTAAAATAATTAATTTCTTGGAAACTTATGGTACTAATTGCATAAAAATTTGTTTTTAGACTAATTGAAGGGTATAGAGTTCCTTTATGCTGTCAGAATTGTGTACTGCTATTGAAAAAAATGAAGTTTGGGTTGGTTTTAACATGTAGATGGCCCCTAAGCAAATTTTATATACATCATTTTAAAGTATACTTTATTTCCAATCGTTCGGTACCATTAAATTTATTTTACGATAATTTGTTGAGGGGTTAGTAGGGGTGTTTACTTTTTTCCCCCACGACTGTACATTCATTTCGACGTTTACATTGCTAAGAAACAAAACATACCTTTACCATGTCACATGCTTAACCCTTTTTCTACTGATGGTACTTATAAGTACCATTAAAATAACTTGTTATAAAACTTATTTAATAAATCGATTAGTAGTAATACAGTTTAGAATGAGTTATAGATGCATTATTTTATCTTGTTCCAAAAGCATTATGGGTTACACAAAACAAACATTTTTTTTAAAAGATGATTTCTTTTGCCTTTGCATCTTTTCAGCTTTCTTGGCGTTGGGGGGGGGGGGTAATTTTTCAATTCGGAAATATTTGTATGTTTCTATTGTAAGAACATAATATTTGTACATTTCCTAATTCTACAAAATACTAAGAAATATTTAAAATCAAAGATTTGAGTGGGGTTATAAATATTGCATAAAATCCCTATGAATTCAAATATAATTAATCTTTCTAAATTCTCCAACCCTTCTAAAATTTATTAAATTATTATATAAATCTTCTAATGTAGTTTCAAAAATTCACGAAAAATGCTTTCGAAGATAAAATGTTTAGGAGTTCATAATTCAGTATATAGAGTTAACCCTCCTTCTTCGACGTAGTTTTTTATTTTTCGAATTTCCAATTATAAAATAATTTGTATTGTTGAAAATTAATATATCCTGAATACGAAAACGCAAAATATTTTTGTTAGTAAGCAAGCAAGCAGCTTTTTCTTGACCTACTTGTGGTCGTACATGTAATATCCCGTTCACTGATCTCCAGTTTTTCGTGCAATGCACCCAAGCATTAAATTAAAAAAATATATTTATCAAATTTATTCAGTTAAAGTTTAATGTAAAATTGAAGTGGGGAGGAGCGGGGCATACTGATTTTTGTTCTACCCGGAGCCAATTGAGCTCATATCATTGTCTTCTGATTAACCAGACTGGATAAATGTCATCAGTGGATAAATGAAAAGTATTATACCCTGACTGAGACATATTATACCCTGAGTGTAGTGAAATTACTCTCTGAATCCATCAGGAAAGTCGTTTTCACATGCAACAATAACTAAAGAAAGCTGCCATAACAGAAAAAAAAAGTACGACTTAAAAATAAAATAGCAGGACTATAATTCTCTTAGCAATATATTATTGAGAAATGTGGAAAAATAATTGCGGAATATAAACCGATGTGTAACTAACGACGAATTCTCTTTCAACGATGCAATTTTTCTCTTCGTCGCATGGAAGCGGCGCCAAATAGCTGAACGTATGACATGCAATGTCAACCAAAAAGGGTTAACTATTTTTCATGAATTAGATTTTTAACAATTTATTTTGATGTCAATTTGCCAACAGAATTCCAAAAGATTAGACTATTTTCTTACGATTTGTTTTTTATAGTTTAATTACATCTTTCACTACGAAATACAATAATCATACAATACAATAGCATAATTAAATGTCTGGCCCATCTTTTTATTTTAATATTAAAATAATACATATTTTATCAGAAAGAATTTTTTTTTTCTTTCAAAGTAAAAAAAATAAATACAGAAATGGCATTTCGGCACCAGTGCACCCCCGATCGTAATGTATACGAATTATTTTGTGTTCCAGTAAAAGATATATAAATAGATATATAATTTCAATAGAAAACTTATGTAATATATTTCATTGCAATCGAAGCGTATCTGCGAAAATTAAAGCTCGAAAAGACGGACAGATGTAGAGATAGACATACCAAAATTAAAGAAGCACTTTTCAAAAATTTAAAAAATACATATACTGCTTAACCTAGTTACTGAAAATACATTGTGGTCGTCTTTTCCCATTCTTATAAGAAAATCAGAGTTCTAAATTTGTACGATAGTCTTTCATTTTCACTCAGCACTTTATTGTTTATTGACATTGTCTGTTTCTTAATGATTAATTCGGTGTCCATCAAAAAGAAATGACGCATCCCGAAAGTTTGAATGCGATTGAAAGAACTATTAAATACATTGAGCTCCAAGAAGAGGATGCGCTTACAATTCCGATGACACCAATACAATGGTATAGCTGCCAACTTGTACGGACTTTTGTTACCATTACAATTTAGAAATTCTTGCCTTATTTAATCATTAAAAATTGCTAAATTTCGGCGATTGAATTAGGCAAAATTTACTAAGCTTTAGTGGTAAGGAAAAACTTACAAGATGGCAACTATAGAATGGCATGCTATTGCAGCAAAGAAACGTTTACCATCCAGCAAACAAAAATTATCAAGGAGTTCTTCAAATGAACAATTTGATTCCCAATTTTTATAAAAGCAATGTAATTTACATCAAAGAACTATAAGTAGTACCATAAAAATTAATAAATTGTGTGTAAATTTATATTTCATCTCCTTAGTTAAGCCTGCTCTTAACTGCTCTGCTCAACAAATAAGCGCAAAACGTTTTGACACATTTACAAATTAATTTTTAAACGGAAAGATATAAAATTGGAAAGCCATGGAAGCGATTTGGAATCGAACTGTGTTTTCCATTTTTTGATAAATAAATTACCTACTGAGTTATAAACGATTTTGATCACGTGACAAACACGTTTTTTACCCTTTCTTGAGTGCTTATTCATGTTTCGCGCGGAAATTCAGTTTAAAACACTCACTTTGACGCTATTTTCTGAAAGATCTATTGCGTTTGCAAAAAAAAAAAAAAAAAAAAAAAAAAAAAAAAAAAAACGGAAAACACAGTTCAATTACATAGTTTCTGAACAACAACACCTGCTAGTTTCATGCATTTCCGAACAAAAATAAATTAAAACTTATGTCAGAAGGTTGCCCTTTTAGATTTGATAACAGCCTTAATGACGATTTATATAAATCCGATTAACAGAGTTTTTTGCTTATCCGAGGTGAACTTGACCCATATTAACTAAGATAATCGGAACTCTACTGCATATACACCAATTTTTATAGTGAATATAATGTAGATTTATTGCCTTAATTAAAAATTAACTTTGTAAGAAAATGTAGAATTACAAAAAAAATATATAAATTAATTTCTTTAACGAAATTTGAAAAAAGTGAAAATTTAATTTTTTGTGAAAACTTTAGAAAATTTAAAAATAAAATACATCCGGTTCTTGCTAATTTGAACTCCACAGTCAGTCATGTAAAATGCATAAATTTTGAATTATTGAAAATCTACATATTAAAGAAAATTGTGGAAGTATAACACTATATTTCATCTTAATGCTGCCAATGAAAGTAAACAATGCCTAGATAAATATTTTTGTGAGTTCAATAAAAAATAAATAAATGATTTAGCAGAGCGAAGCAGGATATATTCACACTATTCACTTTAAAAACCCACAAATATATCTGTAGTTTGCTTTTACACGATTAAGAAAATACTTAATTTCTTTCATGCATTAAAACACGTCATTGCTGTTATTTACTAGCAACCAACCAACTAAATTTCAATTTTAGGTAGCTTTCATTACAAAAAGCTACCTATTGCAGCCGTTCGGAGGAAAGCGATTTCAAAAAATTTTGGTATATTTTCATCGATCATGACCCCCAGACCCCGAAACCACCCTCCGTTCAAAAGTTGATATATATATATATATATATATCTGACCTTTGTCATACTGTAACTCTTGAATTTATGAACCGATTTGGATGTAATTCGGTATGTACATAGTACATACCAATGTCTCGACCGAGTTCGTTGGCCAGTTTCATCCGCCATTTTGTTTCAAAATGGCGGCCATTTAAAATTTTTTTAAAAATTTTAAATTTGAAATGTGGTACCAAAGAATTGAAAATGGAAAAATATTTTTTTCTTATGTATTTGACCTTTATACAAAGATTCCGGAGCAGTTTTTGTTTCGTCTATATCTTAAAAAATGGCTGAGTTATAGCATTTTAGGTAGCTTTCATTACAAAAAGTCCTTCCGGCCAGTGCCGGGAGGAAGAGGTAGCTTTCATAATCCTTATTTAAAAAAAGCCAACTTATATCATGCAAACACACGAAGCTCAATTTAGTGGAAACCGAATATAGGAGATTCAATACTAAATTTTATCAATATAATGAATGAGAATTTCGCGAAATTAGTCAGCTTTATCAAAGCTGCTTTTCTTTAAAGTAACTTATATTTGGCTGCCAAATTCGGCAATTTCTTAAAGTGCCTGTCATTTTAAGACAACTAGGTGGATGAGGCTAAGCAGTGAACTTGGTCGAGACCTTAGTAATTGCTGTGCACATGCTCACTCACATCGGAATCGGTTAATATATAGGAGTGCTGTCGCATGCAAAAAATCAGATTTTTCAAAATGTCACCCACAATAGAAATTGAAACTGCTATATCTGAGCCATTTTTTAAGGTAAAGACAAACAAAAAATGCTCCTGAATCCTTATATCAAGATCAAATACTTAAGAAAGAAACCTTTTTCAATTTCTAATTTTTTTGCACCTCACTTTAAATATATATATATTTTTTAATTTAATGACCGCCATTTTGAAACAAGATGGCTGATGAATCTGGCCAGCGAACTTGGTCTAGGTGTTGATGTATACTATCCACATGCCTTCTTACATCGAAATAGGCGAATACGTGTGTTATCGCGTGACAAATACAAGATCGTTTTAAAATGTTAGCCATGCTAGAAATTCAAAGTGCTATAAATCAACCATTTTTTAAGATATCAACAAAAGAACAAATTTTCAGAAACAAAACTGCTCCGGAATCTTTGTATCAAGGCCAAACACATAAAAAAACCTTTTTCATTTTCCAATTTTTTAATACCTCATTTTGAATTTTAAATTTAATTTTTTTTAAATGTCAACCCTTTTGAAACAACATGGCGAATGAAGCTGGCCAACAAACTCGGTCGAGACATTGGTATGTACTATGTACAGACCAAGTTACATCCAAATAGGTTCATAAATACGCCTGTTATCGCGTGACAAAAATCAGGTCGTTTTAAAATGTCAGCCACAAGAGAAATTCAAAATGCTATTACTCAGCCATTTTTTTTTAGATATAGACGAAAGAAAAACTGTTCCGGAATCTTTGTATTAAGGTCAAACACACACAAAAAAATCTTTTTCATTTTCCAATTTTTTGGTATCTCATTTAAATTTTTTTATTTTTTTATTTTTTTAAATGGCCGCCATTTTGAAACAAGATGGCGGATGAAGCTGGCCAACCAACTCGGTCGAGATATTTGTATGTACTATGTACACACCAAGGTACATCCAAGTCGGTTCATAAATACGCCTGTTATTACGTGAGAAAAATCAGGACGTTTCAAAATGTCAGCCACGCTAGAAATTCAAAATGCTATAACTCAGCCATTTCTTAAGATATAGACGAAACAAAAACTGCTCCCGAATCTTTTTATCAAGGCCAAACACATAAGAAGAAAATATGTTTTCAATTTTCAATTTTTGGTACCACATTTCAAATTTAAATTTTTCTTAAAAATTCAAATAGCCGCCATTTTTAAACAAGATGGCGGGTGAAGCTGGCCAACGAACCCGGTCGAGACATTGGTATGTACTATGTATAAACGAAGTTACATCCAAATCGGTTCATAAATACGCCTTTTATCGCGTGACAAATTTCAGGACGTTTCAAAATGTCAGCCACGCTAGAAATTCAAAATGCTATAATTCAGCCATTTTTTAAGATATAGACGAAACAAAAACTGCTCCGAAATCTTTGTATAAAGGTTAAATACATAAGAAAAAAATATTTTTCCATTTTTAATTTTTTGGTACCACATTTCAAATTTTAAATTTTTAAAAAAATTTTAAATGGCCGCCATTTTGAAACAAAATGGCGGATGAAGCTGGCCAACGAACTCGGTCGAGATATTGGTATGTACTATGTACACACCGAATTACATCCAAATCGGTTCATAAATACGCCTTTTATCGCGTGACAAACTTCAGGACGTCTCAAAATGTCAGCCACGCTAGAAATTCAAAATGCTATAACTCAGCCATTTTTTAAGATATAGACGAAACAAAAACTGCTCCGGAATCTTTGTATAAAGGTCAAACACATAAGAAAAAAATATTTTTCCATTTTTAATTTTTTGGTACCACATTTCAAGTTTTAAATTTTTTTTAAAATTTTAAATGGCTGCCATTTTGAAACAAAACGACGGATGAAGCTGGCCAACGAACTCGGTCGAGACATTGGTATGTACTATGTACACACCGAATTTCATCGAAATCGGTTCATAATTACGGGAGCTACAGTGTGACATAGGTCAGATATATATATATATATATATATATATATATATATAGATATATATATATATATATATATATATATATATCAATTTTGAACGGAGGGTGGTTTCGGGGTCTGGGGGTCATGATCGATGAAAATATACCAAAATTTTTTGAAATCGCTTTCCTCCGAACGGCTGCAATAGGTAGCTTTTTTGTAAAGAAAGCTACCTAAAAGCTACCTATTGCAGCCGTTCGGAGGAAAGCGATTTCAAAAAATTTTGGTATATTTTCATCGATCATGACCCCCAGACCCCGAAACCACCCTCCGTTCAAAATTGATATATATATATATATATATCCATATATATATATATATATATATATATATATATATATATATCTGACCTTTGTCACACTGTAACTCTCGAATTTATGAACCGATTTGGATGTAATTCGATATGTACATAGTACATACCAATGTCTCGACCGAGTTCGTTGGCCAGCTTTATCCGCCATTTTGTTTCAAAATGGCGGCCATTTAAAAAATTTTTAAAAATTTTAAATTTGAAATGTGGTACCAAAAAATTGAAAATGGAAAAATATTTTTTTCTTATGTAATTGATCTTTATGCAAAGATTCCGGAGCAGTTTTTGTTTCGTCTATATCTTAAAAAATGGCTGAGTTATAGCATTTTGAATTTCTAGCGTGGCTGACATTTTGAAACGTCCTGAATTTTGTCACGCGATAAAAGGCGTATTTATGAACCGATTTGGATGTAACTTCGTTTGTACATAGTACATACCAATGTCTCGACCGAGTTCGTTGGCCAGATTCATCCGCCATCTTGTCTAAAAATGGCAGCCATTTAAATTTTTAAGAAAAATTTAAATTTGAAATGTGGTACCAAAAAATTGAAAATTGAAAAAATATTTTTTTTTATGTGTTTGACCTTGATACAAAGATTCGGCAACAGTTTTTGTTTCGTCTATATCTTAAAAAATGGCTGAGTTATAGCATTTTGAATTTCTAGCGTGGCTGACATTTTGAAACGTCCTGATATTTGTCACGTGATAACAGTCGTATTTATGAACCGATTTGGATGTACCTTGGTGTGTACATAGTACATACAAATATCTCGACCGAGTTCGTTGGCCAGCTTCATCCGCTATCTTGTTTCAAAATGGCGGCCATTTCAAAAAAATTTAAAAATTTAAAATTTAAAATGAAATACCAGAAAATTGGAAAATGAAAAAGATTTTTTTTCGTATGTGTTTGGCCTTGATACAAAGATTGCGGAGCAGTTTTTGTTTCGTCTATATCTTAAAAAATGGCTGATTTATAGCATTTTGAATTTCTAGCGTGGCTGACATTTTGAAACGATCTGATTTTTCTCACGCGATAACACGCGTATTTATGAACGGATTTGGATGTTACTTGGTCTGTACATAGTACATACCAATGTCTCGACCGAGTTTGTTGGCCAGCTTCATCCGTCATCTTGTCTAAAAATGGCAGCCATTTAAATTTTTAAGAAAAATTTAAATTTGAAATGTGGTACCAAAAAATTGAAAATTGAAAAAATATTTTTTTCTTATGTATTTGACCTGGATACAAAGATTCGGGAACAGTTTTTGTTTTGTCCATATCTTAAAAAATGGCTGAGTTATAGCATTTTGAATTTCTATTGTGGCTGACATTTTAAAACGACCTGATTTTTGTCACGCGATAACAGGCGTATTTATGAACCGATTTGGATGTTACTTGGTCTGTACATAGTACATACCAATGTCTCGACCGAGTTCGTTGGCCAGCTTCATTCGCCATCTTGTTTCAAAAGGGTTGACATTTAAAAAAAATTAAATTTAAAATTTAAAATGAGGTATTAAAAAATTGGAAAATGAAAAAGATTTTTTTATGTGATTGGCCTTTATACAAAGATTCCGGAGCAGATTTTGTTTCTGAAAATTTGTTCTTTTGTTTATATCTTAAAAAATGGTTGAATTATAGCACTTTGAATTTCTAGTATGGCTAACATTTTGAAACGATCTTGTATTTGTCACGCGATAACACACGCATTCGCCTATTTCCATGTAAGAAGGCATGCAGATAGTATACATCAATATCTCGACCAAGTACGCTGGCCAGCTTCATCCGCCATCTTGTTTCAAAATGGCGGCCATTAAATTAAAAAAATTATATTTAAAGTGAGGTGCAAAAAAATTAAAAATTGAAAAAGGTTTCTTTCTTAAGTATTTGATCTTTATATAAGGATTCAGGAGCATTTTTTGTTTGTCTTTATCTTAAAAAATGGCTCAGATATAGCTGTTTCAATTTCTAATGTGGGTGACATTTTGAAAAATCTGATTTTTTGCCTGCGACAGTACTCGTATATATCAACCGATTCCGATGTGACTGAGCATGTGCACAGCAATTACTAAGGTCTCGACCAAGTTCACTGGTTAGCCTCGTCCACCATGTTGTCTTAAAATGGCAGGCACTTTAAGAAATCGCCGAATTTGGCAGCCAAATGTAAGTTACTTTAAATAAAAGAAGCTTGGATAAAGATGACTAATTTCGTGAAATTCTCATTCATAATGATTTAGTATTGATAAAAATTAATATTGAATCTCCTATATTCGGTTTCCACTAAATTGAGCTTCGTGTGTTTGAATAATAAAAGTTGGCTTTTTTAGAATAAGGAATTTGAAAGCTACCTCTTCCTCCCGGCACTGGCCGGAAGGTCTTTTTGAATTTCTAGCGTGGCTGACATTTTGAAACGTCCTGAATTTTGTCACGCGATAAAAGACGTATTTATGAACCGATTTAAATGTAACTTCGTTTGTACATAGTACATACCAATGTCTCAACCAAGTTCGTTGGCCAACTTCATCCGCCATCTTGTTTAAAAATGGCAGCTATTTAAATTTTTAAGAAAAATTTAAATTTGAAATGTGGTACCAAAAAATTGAAAATTGAAAAAATATTTTTTTCTTATGTATTTGACCTTTGTACAAAGATTCCGGAGCAGTTTATGTTTCGTCTATATCTTAAAAAATGGCTGAGTTATAGCATTTTGAATTTCTAGCATGGCTCACATTTTGAAACGTCCTGATATTTGTCACGTGATAACAGGCGTATTTATGAACCGATTTGGATGTACCTTTGTGTGTACATAGCACATACAAATATCTCGACCGAGTTCGTTGGCCAGCTTCATCCGCCATCTTGTTTTAAAATGGCGGCCATTTAAAAAAATTTAAAATTTAAAATCAGATACCAAAAAATTGGTAAATGAAAAAGATTTTTTTTTTTGTATGTATTTGACCTTAATACAAAGATTCCGGAACAGTGTTTGTTTCGTCTATATCTAAAAAAATGGCTGAGTTATAGCATTTTGAATTTCTATTGTGGCTGACATTTTAAAACGACCTGATTTTTGTCACGCGATAACAAGCGTATTTATGAACCGATTTGGATGTTACTTGGTCTGTACATAGTACATACCAATGTCTCGACCGAGTTCGTTGGCCAGCTTCATTCGCCATCTTGTTTCAAAAGGGTTGCCATTAAAAAAAAATTAAATTTAAAATTTAAAATGAGGTATTAAAAAATTGGAAAATGAAAAAGATTTTTATGTGTTTGGCCTTGATACCAGGATTCCGGAGCAGATTTTGTTTCTGAAAATTTGTTCTTTTGTTTATATCTTAAAAAATGGTTGAATTATAGCACTTTGAATTTCTAGTATGGGTAACATTTTGAAACGATCTTGTATTTGTCACGCGATAACACACGTATTCGCCTATTTCCATGCAAAAAGGCATGTGGATAGTATACATCAACATCTCAGCCAAATATAAGTTACTTTAAATAAAAGCAGCTTGGATAAAGCTGACTAATTTCGCGAAATTCTCATTCATAATGATTTAGTATTGATAAAAATTAGTATTGAATCTCCTATCTTCGGTTTCCACTAAATTGAACTTCGTGTGTTTGAATAATATAAGTTGGCTTTTTTAAAATAAGGAATTTGAAAGCTACCTCTTCCTCCCGGCATTGGCCGGAAGGACTTTTTAAACATGTTTTCTTCGAGAAAATTAAAAATACATAATATAAAACTACACTTTTCTGACGTGTGTCCCTGCAGAGTCTAAAAAATTTCGCAAGAACTCATGATCTTCAAATCATCCAAACAAGTTGTTCGAAAATTAGTCTTTTTTACATAGTGTTTTTAAATACAGCTTTCAAAACGAATAATCTTAAATTCTAAACTAACTAGATAATTAAAAAAATAGCCAGCATTTCAAATTATCAAAGTTCGCATTAAGAAAAGCCAACAGTATAATGTGAAACGTATATGAAAAGAATGAGTACCTTCCGTGACGTTCCAATGGTAGGAATTAGCCATTGGATACCGATGAGAGTGGACACCGTGTATAATATACAGTAAATTCTGTGTAAGGCGGATTCTGTGTTAGCCGGAAATCTGTCTATCGCGGAAAATTTCTCGAGTCCCGGCGAACCCATAGAAAATAACAATAATTCATGTTGCATAAGCCGGAATCTGTCTAACGCGGAAACGGAAAGGTTTTTAGGTCCTACCGAAATCAAAATTTTGCATAAGGCGGAAAAAAGGATGTTTTAAAAATGAAAGGCATTTGGTTTATGAAACTTTAATACTGATAAATATAAGTCAAATACTCTATGGCGAGCATTTTAATTAAATTCAGTATTAGATTAATAAAGTTTATTTAAAAGAACAGTAGCTTTTAAGTATTTCCTTCTTATTTCATTTTTTCCTACATGAATTTGAATTTAAAAGTCATTATTATGAATAGAATGCACATTTATGAAACTATGTGTATTTTCTAAAGTACAATACATTATGCTTTAAGGTTGTACTCAAATTCAAAGTGATAACTTTCTGTCTAATTCCCGGTCATTTTTTTGGGTAAACGTCAAATTTGCAGGCATTTTTATTGCAGCAGTGTGAAGAAATTGAATAGCGTTTCACATTTATCTATAAAGACAACGGATATTTCAGAATTTTAGTTTCCAACCGATTGGTCAGGACAAAAAATGAAAGATCTTCATCGGAGAGCTCGAATTCATTATAACTCAACATCCAATCCGTTTATTGGAAATGAAAAATGCTGTTCGATTCTAAATCAATCCCGCCGACGATTTTCTTTCTCATTGTACTAGAGAAAGAATGTCGTTTTTTTGCTTGCTTGGTACTTTCACTTCCGAAGATCGTCTACGCAATTCAGTCATTTGGTCGCTACTATTTGAAATATAAGGCATGTAATTGTATTTGTGAAAGTAAATGATTTTCATTTAATTTCAGAATTGAAGCAATTTCGTATTCATAATATTTACTTTAGTGATAAAATAATATTTTTCGTAACTATTAAAAACCATAAGTTTAATAACAAGTCTGATTTCAATAAAAGTTTCATTTTCAAGAACGGTACTAAAGGTTACGAAGGTAAAAAATATATAAGATTTGGGCATTTTCTTTCTTTTTTTTTTTTTTTTTTTTTTTGGTGGAGGGGTCTTTTTTGCATAAGCCGGAATATTGTATACCACGGAAAATTTTCTCGGTCCCGAGCGATTCCGCCTTAGACAGAGTTTACTGTACTACCAGTTTATATATCGTCTGTATGTGTATCGCTACCAATACTACCAGTAAAATGGAAGTGTTACGTATACATTCAATCATTTGAATAATGGAGCACTTCCATGTTTGCAACCAGCTGTAGTGCGCGCACACTGTTTTCTGAAAGGTTCGGAACTTTTAATGTTTCTAGCCTTTTTTAATGTATTTCAGGCGCTTGACGGCGCCCTTAAACCTTCGGTGGCGACCTTAGACCGTGAACTTTCAACACCGTGGCGTCTTTCGTTTTGACACTCACCCCACACCCCCACCCCTCATAAAATCTACGCCGCTGAAGAGCATCTGCAGATTTTATATATATTAAAAATAAAAATGAAATCATAAATAACCCACATTTGAATTTAATAAATTTAAATTGGATAAGTTTTTTAAATATTTCAGCTTCGCCTAAAATATTCGGCGCCTTTACTATTCTGGCGCCTGTGTGCGGTGCACACTTTGCACACAGGGTCGACGCGCCCCTGCTGAGGAGGATTTCGATAACGTGTGTTCGCATCTGCATTCAAAAGGTTGATTGGTTAATTTTAGAATTTAATTAGCCCGTAATTAGGTTAATTACCAACTTTTTCAAAATTTTATGATTTGTTGTTTGATGTGTGGTGTTCATCTATAAGTATGCAAAATTTCAAGTCTCCAACATGTATAGTTTCTGAGAACGGGCCCTGTGACGGACAGACAGACAGAGGAGCGAGACGAATAGGGTTTCGTCAGATGAACGAAACCCTAATAAATAATGGTTATTCTATAGTAAGCCAGACAGTAGTTCCCTTTCTCACTATCTAACTATTTCATGAAAACTCATGCATTCAATGATAGGCAGTAAAATAAATTCTGTAAATGCATTTTATGAAATATTTTGTGATACGATGAACTAGTGCGTAGTTTTAATAAGGATTCAATTTACTTTTGGTATATAGGAATTTACATGTATGTTTTAGAGCTAAAATATAAAATAAATATTAAATTAAATAGGACATAAAAATGTTTCAAGTTGTTCTTAAGATACCAGAAATATATTTGTTAAAATTTTAGACGTTTTAAAAAACAGACATAGTTTTGAGGAAATATTTCTGTACGATTTTTCGAAATCAGTTTCATGTCTAAAATAAAAGAATTTGCATGTGATCCGAGAACGGAAAAGTAATATTTTTTTTTTCTAATATGAAAATGATGATTTAGAAAATCGATACGAGCGATTTGCTATATTGGGGTAGATAAATGCTGGGTAAACATAAAAATATTTAATTCAAAAGTTTGGGCTTTAAGATTTGAAGTGCAAATTAATTTATATGTAAAATTGTCAAACACGCCCACACGCCTGCGTATATGTACGCGTGTGGGCGTGTTTGACAATTTTTCAGTTCACTGAGAATTATGTCAGTGAATAACGGTAGATGCTGTAAATTTGATGTGTGACATTCGAAGTACTGGCCAATATTGGTAGGATATTGCGCGATATCTTTGTGCTACTTGGGTAACAAAATTATTTTTGAAAACTTTAATTTCGTGGACCTGCCCTGTGTAATTTAAAACATACTAGAGCATTATTTTAGGATGTATAAATAAATTAGGAAACTGTTTTTTCCCTTCTTGATTAAAAAAAAAAAAATGTGGATAGAAAGGAAGGTATAAAGAATATCATAGTCATAGACATTCAACTGTATAAAAGAAAGTGTGAAATTATTTGCCTCTTGTCTCTTCTGAAATAATGCATTTGAAATGTTATTGTTTCTCATATATAGAAACGAGGAAAGCATACATCTTTGCGAAGTAAAAACAAAAACAAACACTAGTAATTTAGAATAATCCGTACGGGACATGACGACATGGCTTCGACTCGAACTTATGCCTTTGGAATGGATCATTTTTTTCAGATGGACTGATAGCTTCTATTATTGTGAAACAGCCATTGTAAATGAAGTGTTAGGTGAAGATGAAAGAGCAGTCGTAAAAAGTTAGAACTCTGATTTTCTGGTCAGAATGGGGAAAAAATGGCCATAATTTTTTTTTTTTTTTGGCCATTTTTTTCCCCATCCTGGCCAGAAAATCAGAGTTCTAACTTTTTACGGCTGCTCTATCTTCCTCACCTAACACTTTATTTGTAATGACTGTTTCATAATAATGGAAGCTATCAGTCCATCAGAAGAAAATAACTCGGTTAAGCGGAATTTGGATAATCGGGACTTTACTGTACTTAATATATATATATATATATATATATAATATCCGACAATAATTTTTAAATAGCGTTCTGGTTCGTGGATTTTCCCATTTCGAGCCCTGATTTTTTTATTTACTTCAATTGAAATTGCATCGCGGTCGATCCACGGTTCGGGTTGAATTCGATTCTTCCAATTTTACTGTTTTAGTAGCAGAACTGCTATAAAATTTTGTATGAGACCTTTTTCTTTTCTTTCTAGGTTCAGTGTTGAATGGCGACAGCGATTTCTTGACTGCTCGGGTCGGGATGGGGGTGGGGATATTTAGAGTTCCGTAAGTGGGTAATGCACATTTTTCCATAAAAAAAGCATAAAATCTCAGCTTTCGGGAGGGACATTCCAATGTTCCCCCGGGTCACCCCATGAATTCAACACTAGGTTAAATCGTTATACTTTTGTTTAGAAGCCTAGCTATTCGGGTTACTAGTATTATGTTGTATTTTTCAAGTTCGTCCCTTCTAATCTCCCCCCCCCCTTTCCTCGCCAATCTTAATTTACAGGGCCGTTCAAAATATGCATGCAATTTTTAAAATGTCCAGTTTTTGTTCTATATAATTATAAAGTCACATTTTGAAACCTTGATCAAAGATACATTTGAGGTCGCCCCTCCGACCGTTTGGGGCTTACCTGCACCCTCGTGGGGGGGGGCATATTTTTTGTTTCTTTCAAACTATATCATGTAACATATCGTTGGAAAGCTTTTAATGCGATCTTTTATTTTCTGTCCCTACCCTTCCTTCCTTTTGGTAGGGTCAACCGTGCTCCAACTTTTGTATCGATATTTTTGACAGTAATTTCAAATCAATATGTATATATTTATTTATTCTTTCGATTTTACTAGTTTAAAGGTAGAACTGCTGTCAAATTTCAGATAAGAATCTTTTGCTTTCTTATATTTTTAGTTTAGGAGCTAAATCATTTGGGTTACAAGTTTATTAAGCTGTACTTTTCCAGTTCGTCAACAATCACAACACGCCTCCACGACATTAAATATATATATATATACTCGTATATCTTAGAATAAAAAATTTGGGAGCCTAAAATTTTTAACATTGGACCTAGCTTTCTCCCCACGCTTATAAGGGGCCCTAAAAAGAGACTTAAAAACTACTTGAATCTGTAAATAAAATTTGCAGCCTTTAAAATTTTGTCCATCTGGCCATTTTTAAAAAGATTGACGATTATAGAAAGTAAGTTCCCATCTGTTTGGTTGCAGGACGTACTGCTGTTCCGGATGAAATCATTACTTCCTAATGATAAAAAATCATTAATTCCTTTTTTTTTTTAATCTGACCGAGATCTTCTTTAAATAATAAATTTAAATAAAATACAAATTAAAATATTATTAAAATTACATCTTAAAACTAATAATTTTAAAAATTAAAAAACTTTATTATTCGACTCGAAGGTCCGTAACAGAAGACGATTTTATTTTTCATGTTTTAAAATTAAAACTTTATTAAATTTCCATAACGTTTTCAAAATGCTACAATAATAATTACAAACGTAAAGTTTCTTTACAATGTACGGTTTTTAGCAAAGAATTTTTTGACAAGTTCATAGGTCTCACAGGTTTCTCTATGTAAAAGCTTCCTCCTTTCTTTGCTCTCTAGGAAGCCAGAAACAACAGGTCTTGCATCATAAAAAACCTGTTCTAATTCTGTTAAAAACAATCAGCATTCTAGAGTTTAAAAGTTCTCTTGATAGTCCCTATTTTTCATTGATTAAAATGTTGTATTTATAGATACAGACAGACAGAAATTTTCGGCAAGCTCACCAGTCTGTTTGGTTTCTCTGTGTGAAAGCTTCCTCCTTCTTTCTTTGCTCTCTAGGAACCATGCAACACCAGGTCTTGGATCATAAAAATCGTGTACCAAAGAGGAGGGGGTATCGTCCAGCAATACGGCACTACACCAAGTCCCCTAAAAAACTGAAAAAGAGGGGCGGATCGGCCGGAGATACGGCACTATTCGACGCACTCCTAAAAAACCGAAAAAAGAGAGCCGGAGATACGGCACTACTCCACGCCCCCCTAAAAAACTGAAAAAGAGGAGAGGATCGGCCGGAGATATGGCACTACTCTACGTCCCCCTAAAAACTGAAAAAAGAGGGGCGGATCGGCCGTAGATATGGCACTACTCTACACCCTAAAAAGAGGGGCGGATCGGCCGGAGATAACGCACTACTCCACGCCCCGCTAAAAAACTGAAAAAAGAGGGTAGGATCGGCCGGAGGTACGGCACTACTCTACGTCCCCCTAAAAACTGAAAAAAGAGGGGCGGATCGGCCGTAGATATGGCACTACTCTACACCCTAAAAAGAGGGGCGGATCGGCCGGAGATAACGCACTACTCCACGCCCCGCTAAAAAACTGAAAAAAGAGGGTAGGATCGGCCGGAGGTACGGCACTACCCACCGCCCCCTTAAAAAACTGAAAAAAGAGGGACGGATCATCCGTAGATACGGCACTACTCCATGCCCCCCTAAAAAACTGAAAAAAGAAGCGCGGATCGGCTGGAGATACGCCCCCCTAAAAAACTGAAAAAAGAGGGGTGGATCGGCCAGAGATACGGCACTACTCCGCGGCCCCCTAAAAAACTGAAAAAAGAGGGGCGAATCGGCCGTAGATATGGCACTACTCCGCGCTCCCCTAAAAAACTGAAAAAAGAGGGGCTGATCGGCCGGAGATACGGCACTACTTCACGCCCCCCTAAAAAACTGAACAAAGGGGAAGGATCGGCCGGAGATACGGCACTACTCCTCGCCTCCTAAAAAACTGAAAAAAGGGGGGGAGGATCGGCCGGCAATGCGCGAATTCTCGGCAGTTTGGGCCAAATGAAGTTTGGGTTCGTTTTAATATGTTGATGGCCCCCTAAGCAAATTTTATTCACATAATTTAAAAGTAGACTTTATTTCCAATCTTTTGGTACCAGTCACTTTCTTCTACGATAATTTGTTGAGGTGTGAGTAGGGGGTGTTTACTTTTTTTTCCAGGGCTGTACATTTCCGTTACTTAAAAAAAAAAAACGGGAAATGAAATTGTTTATTTGAAAAAACCCTTGATAGTTTTTTCTTTGTTAAATGTCAATTTGCTGCATTTTTTTTCTTTCTGCAGTATTACGCTACTGCATAGCTACCAATTTCTAAGATTTTTTTTTACGATTTAAACTTACCAGTAAATTTTGCCTCATTTAGCCGCCGAAATTTAACAACTGTCAACGATTAAATATGATAAAAATTTTTAATAAATTTTAGAGGTACTAAACGGCGTACAAATTGGCAGCTATGTGATTCTATTAGTGTCATGAAAATTGCAGGTGTAGCCCCTTCTTTCTTTTCAAAGTATTAAATTATTTTTTTTTCAATCGAGCTTATGCCTTCGGAATGGATCATTTTCTTCTGATGGATTGGTGGCTTACCTTATTATGAAACAGCCATTATATATATATAAAAAAAAGTATGGCCATTTTTTCCCCCCATTCTGACCAGAAAATCAGAGTTCTAACATTTTACGACTGCTTTTTGTTCTTCACCTAACACTTCATTTATAATGGCTCTTTCATATTAATAGAAGCCACAAGTCCATCAGTAGAAAATAATTTGGTTAAAGCGGAAACTCGGTTAAGTGGGACTTTACTGTACTTAAATTTCTATAAAATCGGATATAAAATGAAAATGTTTCATGCTTAATGCGAATAAATCTGTATAAAAAAAAAAATCAATATTTCCAATCGTATAAAACACTCATTTTAATGGCAATTTCTTTCTTTCTTTCTTTTACAAAACTACACTGAATGTATAAATAATGTTACTTAAGGGGGTCCGGGATACAAAAATCTTCAAATTTTCTAAAAAAAAAAAAAAAAAAATTATTGCATTAAAAAAATTTCTGCTTTTTTCTGCTAAAAGTGTCGTTTAAATCATGTTTCTATCTTAATTAGAACATAAAATATTAATTTGTTTTGTTTTGTTTAGTTTTCAAAATCTCACTTTCAAGTAATAGTTGTCATGAAAACGACTTCTTGTGAAAATGCATTTTCATCACGATGGGTTTTTTTCACCATTTCTCGCATTTAAATTGTCATAACTCAAGAACCGTTAAAGATAAATGGTTCAAACTTGGAACATTCCTTTTTCAATTATTTTACTTTGATTTTGATTCAGGTAATTTGAAAAATTATTTACTTTTGAAAATATGATTTCTTAAAATGATATTTATTTGTCAAGTCAAATTTGTCAAGGCAAGATAATATCAGAAAAAAATCAAAGTTGTTGCTAAGGTGCATGCTATCTGGGTTGAAGGAACGTAATGAAATAAACAAAATTTACTCTTTAAGCCTATTGTAATTGTGACGATGGAAAATTAAATGATGTAAAACGTAATAATTAACTCTGAAATTAATATAATTCTTAATACACAGAAATTTTATTTGTAGTAATCATATTTTTATTGCATTTATGAATATAATGTTATAAATTTTAAAAACTTTTGTCTCGCTGCATTCGCGAAAGTTTCATTGTGCGCTAATGCATTTAAATTCTGAAAATAAATTATAAATTTTGTGTAATTGTTTTGTCTATATTAATATTTAATCTATCTACCTTATATATATAAAATCCTAATGAAACAAATTTATGAAACGGATATTATGAAACGCCTGAAATGAAACGAATTTATGAAACGATTCTATGAAACGACTGATTAAACAACTCATTATGTTTCACGGCGATTTCTCCTAAAACATGGAATATTTTGCGATGAAATTAACACCAAAAATCAATAATGATATGCAAATCTCAAAACTGGTATTAGAATTTTTAAACTCGAATTAGTTCTCAAAATATTATTTTTTTTTCTAATTTTAAACATGAACTGAGAAACTGAAAGAAATATTTCGATTATTCAGACAAGGAATACAAATTTTATTATGTAAATTGCCTGATAGTACGTATTAAAGTAATACGTACCCGTAAATGAAAAGACTTCTGCAACAAATTATTTCCACATGAAGAGAAATCAACAGTTACTTTGAATGACTCCCTATTTCTTCTCTCTCCTCTTCCGCCATAAATAGAAGAAACTGAAAGAAATATTTCAATTATTCAGACAAGGAATACATATTTTATTATGTAAATTGCCTGATAGTACGTATTAAAGTAATACGTACCCGCAAATGAAAAGACTTCTGCAACAAACCATTTCCACATGAAGAGAAATCAACAGTTACTTTGAATGACACCCTCCTTCTTCTCTCTCCTCTTCCGTCATAAATAGAAGAAACTGAAAGAAATATTTCGATTATTCAGACAAGGAATACATATTTTATTATGTAAATTGCCTGATAGTACGTATTAAAGTAATACGTACCCGTAAATGAAAAGACTTCTGCAAAAAACCATTTCCACATGAAGAGAAATCAACAGTTACTTTTAATGGCTCCTTCCTTCTTCTCTCTCTCTTCCGTCATAAATAGAAGAAACTGAAAGAAATATTTCGATTATTCAGACAAGGAATACATATTTTATTATGTAAATTGCCTGATAGTACGTATTAAAGTAATACGTACCCGTAAATGAAAAGACTTTTGCAACAAACCATTTCCACATGAAGAGAAATCAACAGTTACTTTGAATTACTCCCTCCTACTTTTCTCTAATCTTCCGTCATTAATAGAAGAAACTGAAAGAAATATTCCGATTATTCAGACAAGAAATACATATTTTATTATGTAAATTTCCTGATAGTAAGTATTAAAGTAATACGTACCCGTAAATGAAAAGACTTCTGCAACAAACCATTTCCACATGAAGAGAAATCAACAGTTACTTTGAATGACACCCTCCTTCTTTTCTCTCCTCTACCGTCATAAATAGAAGAAACTGAAAGAAATATTTCGATTATTCAGACAAGGAATACATATTTTATTATGTAAATTGCCTGATAGTACGTATTAAAGTAATACGTACCCGTAGATGAAAAGACTTCTGCAACAAACCATTTCCACATGAAGAGAAATCAACAGTTACTTTGAATGACTCCCTCCTTCTTTTCTCTCCTCTTCCGTCATAAATAGAAGAAACTGAAAGAAATATTTCGATTATTCAGACAAGGAATACATATTTTATTATGTAAATTGCCTAATAGTACGTATTAAAGTAATACGTACCCGTAATTGAAAAGACTTCTGCAACAAACCATTTCCGCATGAAGAGAAATCAACAGTTACTTTGAATGACTCCCTCCTTCTTCTCTCTCCTCTTCCGTCATAAATAGAAGAAACTGAAAGAAATATTTCGATTATTCAGACAAGGAATACATATTTTATTATGTAAATTGCCTGATAGTACGTATTAAAGTAATACGTACCCGTAAATGAAAAGTCTTCTGCAACAAACCATTTCCGCATGAAGAGAAATCAACAGTTACTTTGAATGACTCCCTCCTTCTTTTCTCTGCTCTTCCGTCATAAATAGAAGAAACTGAAAGAAATATTTCGATTATTCAGACAAGGAATACATATTTTATTATGTAAATTGCCTGATAGTACGTATTAAAGTAATACGTACCCGTAAATGAAAAGACTTCTGCAACAAACCATTTCCACATGAAGAGAAATCAACAGTTAATTTGAATGACTCCCTACTTCTTTTCTCTCCTCTTCCGTCATAAATAGAAGAAACTGAAAGAAATATTTCGATTATTCAGACAAGGAATACATATTTTATTGTGTAAATTGCCTGATAGTACGTATTAATGTAATACGTACCCGTAAATGAAAAGACTTCTGCAACAAACCATTTCCACATGAAGAGAAATCAACAGTTACTTTTAATGAATCCCCCCTTCTTCTCTCTCCTCTTCCGTCATAAATAGAAGAAACTGAAAGAAATATTTCGATTATTCAGACAACGAATACATATTTTATTATGTAAATTGCCTGATAGTACGTATTAAAGTAATACGTACCCGTAAATGAAAAGACTTCTGCAACAAACCATTTCCACATGAAGAGAAATCAACAGTTACTTTTAATGACTCCCTCCTTCTTTTCTCTCCTCTTCCGTCATAAATAGAAGAAACTGAAAGAAATATTTCGAATATTCAGACAAGGAATACATATTTTATTATGTAAATTGCCTGATAGTACGTATTAAAGTAATACGTACCCGTAAATGAAAAGACTTCTGCAACAAACCATTTCCAGATGAAGAGAAATCAACAGTTACTTTTAATGACTCCCTCTTTCTTTTCTCTCCTCTTCCGTCATAAATAGAAGAAACTGAAAGAAATATTTCGATTATTCAGACAAGGAATACATATTTTATTATGTAAATTGCCTGATAGTACGTATTAAAGTAATACGTACCCGTAAATGAAAAGACTTCTGCAACAAACCATTTGCACATGAAGAGAAATCAACAGTTACTTTGAATGACTCCCTCCTTCTTTTCTCTCCTCTTCCGTCATAAATGGAAGAAACTGAAAGAAATATTTCGATTATTCAGACAAGGAATACATATTTTATTATGTAAATTGCCTGATAGTACGTATTAAAGTAATACGTACCCGTAAATGAAAAAACTTCTGCAACAAACCATTTCCACATGAAGAGAAATCAACAGTTACTTTGAATGACTCCCTCCTTCTTTTCTCTCCTCTTCCGTCATAAATAGAAGAAACTGAAAGAAATATTTCGATTATTCAGACAAGGAATACATATTTTATTATGTAAATTGCCTGATAGTACGTATTAAAGTAATACGTACCCGTAAATGAAAAGACTTCTGCAACAAACCATTTCCACATGAAGAGAAATCAACAGTTACTTTGAATGACTCCCTCCTTCTTTTCTCTCCTCTTCCGTCATAAATAGAAGAAACTGAAAGAAATATTTCGATTATTCAGACAAAGAATACATATTTTATTATGTAAATTGCCTGATAGTACGTATTAAAGTAATACGTACCCGTAAATGAAAAGACTTCTGCAACAAACCATTTCCACATGAAGAGAAATCAACAGTTACTTTGAATGACTCCCTCCTTCTTCTCTCTCCTCTTCCGTCATAAATAGAAGAAACTGAAAGAAATATTTCAATTATTCAGACAAGGAATACATATTTTATTATGTAAATTGCCTGATAGTACGTATTAAAGTAATACGTACCCGTAAATGAAAAGACTTCTTTAACAAACTATTTCCATATGAATAGAAATCAACAGTTACTTTGAAAGACTCCCTCCTTCTTTTCTCTCCTCTACCGTCATAAATAGAAGAAACTGAAAGAAATATTTCGATTATTCAGACAAGGAATACATATTTTATTGTGTAAATTGCCTGATAGTACGTATTAATGTAATACGTACCCGTAAATGAAAAGACTTCTGCAACAAACCATTTCCACATGAAGAGAAATCAACAGTTACTTTTAATGAATCCCTCCTTCTTCTCTCTCCTCTTCCGTCATAAATAGAAGAAACTGAAAGAAATATTTCGATTATTCAGACAAGGAATACATATTTTATTATGTAAATTGCCTGATAGTACGTATTAAAGTAATACGTACCCGTAAATGAAAAGACTTCTGCAACAAACCATTTCCGCATGAAGAGAAATCAACAGTTACTTTTAATGACTCCCTCTTTCTTTTCTCTCCTCTTCCGTCATAAATAGAAGAAACTGAAAGAAATATTTCGATTATTCAGACAAGGAATACATATTTTATTATGCAAATTGCCTGATAGTACGTATTAAAGTAATACGTACCCGTGAATGAAAAGACTTCTGCAACAAACCATTTCCACATGAAGAGAAATCAACAGTTACTTTGAATGACTCCCTCCTTCTTTTCTCTCCTCTTCCGTCATAAATAGAAGAAACTGAAAGAAATATTTCGATTATTCAGACAAAGAATACATATTTTATTATGTAAATTGCCTGATAGTACGTATTAAAGTAATACGTACCCGTAAATGAAAAGACTTCTGCAACAAACCATTTCCACATGAAGAGAAATCAACAGTTACTTTGAATGACTCCCTCCTTCTTCTCTCTCCTCTTCCGTCATAAATAGAAGAAACTGAAAGAAATATTTCAATTATTCAGACAAGGAATACATATTTTATTATGTAAATTGCCTGATAGTACGTATTAAAGTAATACGTACCCGTAAATGAAAAGACTACTTTAACAAACTACTTCCACATGAATAGAAATCAACAGTTACTTTGAATGACTCCCTCCTTCTTTTCTCTCCTCTACCGTCATAAATAGAAGAAACTGAAAGAAATATTTCGATTATTCAGACAAGGAATACATATTTTATTGTGTAAATTGCCTGATAGTACGTATTAATGTAATACGTACCCGTAAATGAAAAGACTTCTGCAACAAACCATTTCCACATGAAGAGAAATCAACAGTTACTTTTAATGAATCCCTCCTTGTTCTCTCTCCTCTTCCGTCATAAATAGAAGAAACTGAAAGAAATATTTCGATTATTCAGACAAGGAATACATATTTTATTATGTAAATTGCCTGATAGTACGTATTAAAGTAATACGTACCCGTAAATGAAAAGACTTCTGCAACAAACCATTTCCGCATGAAGAGAAATCAACAGTTACTTTGAATGACTCCCTCCTTCTTTTCTCTGCTCTTCCGTCATAAATAGAAGAAACTGAAAGAAATATTTTGATTATTCAGACAAGGAATACATATTTTATTATGTAAATTGCCTGATAGTACGTATTAAAGTAATACGTACCCGTAAATGAAAAGACTTCTGCAACAAACCATTTCCACATGAAGAGAAATCAACAGTTAATTTGAATGACTCCCTCCTTCTTTTCTCTCCTCTTCCGTCATAAATAGAAGAAACTGAAAGAAATATTTCGATTATTCAGACAAGGAATACATGTTTTATTGTGTAAATTGCCTGATAGTACGTATTAATGTAATACGTACCCGTAAATGAAAAGACTTCTGCAACAAACCATTTCCACATGAAGAGAAATCAACAGTTACTTTTAATGAATCCCTCCTTCTTCTCTCTCCTCTTCCGTCATAAATAGAAGAAACTGAAAGAAATATTTCGATTATTCAGACAAGGAATACATATTTTATTATGTAAATTGCCTGATAGTACGTATTAAAGTAATACGTACCCGTAAATGAAAAGACTTCTGCAACAAACCATTTCCGCATGAAGAGAAATCAACAGTTACTTTGAATGACTCCCTCCTTCTTTTCTCTGCTCTTCCGTCATAAATAGAAGAAACTGAAAGAAATATTTCGATTATTCAGACAAGGAATACATATTTTATTATGTAAATTGCCTGATAGTACGTATTAAAGTAATACGTACCCGTAAATGAAAAGATTTCTGCAACAAACCATTTCCACATGAAGAGAAATCAACAGTTAATTTGAATGACTCCCTCCTTCTTTTCTCTCCTCTTCCGTCATAAATAGAAGAAACTGAAAGAAATATTTCGATTATTCAGACAAGGAATACATATTTTATTGTGTAAATTGCCTGATAGTACGTATTAATGTAATACGTACCCGTAAATGAAAAGACTTCTGCAACAAACCATTTCCACATGAAGAGAAATCAACAGTTACTTTTAATGAATCCCTCCTTCTTCTCTCTCCTCTTCCGTCAGAAATAGAAGAAACTGAAAGAAATATTTCGATTATTCAGACAACGAATACATATTTTATTATGTAAATTGCCTGATAGTACGTATTAAAGTAATACGTACCCGTAAATGAAAAGACTTCTGCAACAAACCATTTCCACATGAAGAGAAATCAATAGTTACTTTTAATGACTCCCTCCTTCTTTTCTCTCCTCTTCCGTCATAAATAGAAGAAACTGAAAGAAATATTTCGATTATTCAGACAAGGAATACATATTTTTTTATGTAAATTGCCTGATAGTACGTATTAAAGTAATATGTACCCGTAAATGAAAAGACTTCTGCAACAAACCATTTCCAGATGAAGAGAAATCAACAGTTACTTTTAATGACTCCCTCTTTCTTTTCTCTCCTCTTCCGTCATAAATAGAAGAAACTGAAAGAAATATTTCGATTATTCAGACAAGGAATACATATTTTATTATGTAAATTGCCTGATAGTACGTATTAAAGTAATACGTACCCGTAAATGAAAAGACTTCTGCAACAAACCATTTCCACATGAAGAGAAATCAACAGTTACTTTGAATGACTCCCTCCTTCTTCTCTCTCCTCTTCCGTCATAAATAGAAGAAACTGAAAGAAATATTTCAATTATTCAGACAAGGAATACTTATTTTATTATGTAAATTGCCTGATAGTACGTATTAAAGTAATACGTACCCGTAAATGAAAAGACTTCTTTAACAAACTATTTCCATATGAATAGAAATCAACAGTTATTTTGAATGACACCCTCCTTCTTCTCTCTCCTCTTCCGTCATAAATAGAAGAAACTGAAAGAAATATTTCGATTGTTCAGACAAGGAATACATATTTTATTATGTAAATTGCCTGATAGTACGTATTAAAGTAATACGTACCCGTAAATGAAAAGACTTCTGCAACAAACCATTTCCACATGAAGAGAAATCAACAGTTACTTTGAATGACTCCCTCCTTCTTTTCTCTCCTCTTCCGTCATAAATAGAAGAAACGGAAAGAAATATTTCGATTATTCAGACAAGGAATACATATTTTATTATGTAAATTGCCTGATAGTACGTATTAAAGTAATACGTACCCGTAAATGAAAAGACTTCTGCAACAAACCATTTCCACATGAAGAGAAATCAACAGTTACTTTGAATGACTTCCTCCTTCTTTTCTCTACTCTACCGTCATAAATAGAAGAAACTGAAAGAAATATTTCGATTATTCAGACAAAGAATACATATTTTATTATCTAAATTGCCTGACAGTACGTATTAAAGTAATACGTACCCGTAAATGAAAAGACTTCTGCAACAAACCATTTCCACATGAAGAGAAATCAACAGTTACTTTGAATGACTCCCTCCTTCTTCTCTCTCCTCTTCCGTCATAAATAGCAGAAACTGAAACAAATATTTCGATTATTCAGACAAGGAATACATATTTTATTATGTAAATTGCCTAATAGTACGTATTAAAGTAATACGTACCCGTAAATGAAAAGACTTCTGCAACAAACCATTTCCACATGAAGAGAAATCAACAGTTACTTTGAATGACTCCCTCCTTCTTCTCTCTCCTCTTCCGTCATAAATAGAAGAAACTGAAAGAAATATTTCGATTATTCAGACAAGGAATACATATTTTATTATGTAAATTGCCTGATAGTACGTATTAAAGTAATACGTACCCGTAAATGAAAAGACTTCTGCAACAAACCATTTCCACATGAAGAGAAATCAACAGTTACTTTGAATGACTCCCTCCTTCTTCTCTCTCCTCTTCCGTCATAAATAGAAGAAACTGAAAGAAATATTTCAATTATTCAGACAAGGAATACATATTTTATTATGTAAATTGCCTGATAGTACGTATTAAAGTAATACGTACCCGTAAATGAAAAGACTTCTTTAACAAACTATTTCCATATGAATAGAAATCAACAGTTACTTTGAAAGACTCCCTCCTTCTTTTCTCTCCTCTACCGTCATAAATAGAAGAAACTGAAAGAAATATTTCGATTATTCAGACAAGGAATACATATTTTATTGTGTAAATTGCCTGATAGTACGTATTAATGTAATACGTACCCGTAAATGAAAAGACTTCTGCAACAAACCATTTCCACATGAAGAGAAATCAACAGTTACTTTTAATGAATCCCTCCTTCTTCTCTCTCCTCTTCCGTCATAAATAGAAGAAACTGAAAGAAATATTTCGATTATTCAGACAAGGAATACATATTTTATTATGTAAATTGCCTGATAGTACGTATTAAAGTAATACGTACCCGTAAATGAAAAGACTTCTGCAACAAACCATTTCCGCATGAAGAGAAATCAACAGTTACTTTTAATGACTCCCTCTTTCTTTTCTCTCCTCTTCCGTCATAAATAGAAGAAACTGAAAGAAATATTTCGATTATTCAGACAAGGAATACATATTTTATTATGCAAATTGCCTGATAGTACGTATTAAAGTAATACGTACCCGTGAATGAAAAGACTTCTGCAACAAACCATTTCCACATGAAGAGAAATCAACAGTTACTTTGAATGACTCCCTCCTTCTTTTCTCTCCTCTTCCGTCATAAATAGAAGAAACTGAAAGAAATATTTCGATTATTCAGACAAAGAATACATATTTTATTATGTAAATTGCCTGATAGTACGTATTAAAGTAATACGTACCCGTAAATGAAAAGACTTCTGCAACAAACCATTTCCACATGAAGAGAAATCAACAGTTACTTTGAATGACTCCCTCCTTCTTCTCTCTCCTCTTCCGTCATAAATAGAAGAAACTGAAAGAAATATTTCAATTATTCAGACAAGGAATACATATTTTATTATGTAAATTGCCTGATAGTACGTATTAAAGTAATACGTACCCGTAAATGAAAAGACTACTTTAACAAACTACTTCCACATGAATAGAAATCAACAGTTACTTTGAATGACTCCCTCCTTCTTTTCTCTCCTCTACCGTCATAAATAGAAGAAACTGAAAGAAATATTTCGATTATTCAGACAAGGAATACATATTTTATTGTGTAAATTGCCTGATAGTACGTATTAATGTAATACGTACCCGTAAATGAAAAGACTTCTGCAACAAACCATTTCCACATGAAGAGAAATCAACAGTTACTTTTAATGAATCCCTCCTTGTTCTCTCTCCTCTTCCGTCATAAATAGAAGAAACTGAAAGAAATATTTCGATTATTCAGACAAGGAATACATATTTTATTATGTAAATTGCCTGATAGTACGTATTAAAGTAATACGTACCCGTAAATGAAAAGACTTCTGCAACAAACCATTTCCGCATGAAGAGAAATCAACAGTTACTTTGAATGACTCCCTCCTTCTTTTCTCTGCTCTTCCGTCATAAATAGAAGAAACTGAAAGAAATATTTTGATTATTCAGACAAGGAATACATATTTTATTATGTAAATTGCCTGATAGTACGTATTAAAGTAATACGTACCCGTAAATGAAAAGACTTCTGCAACAAACCATTTCCACATGAAGAGAAATCAACAGTTAATTTGAATGACTCCCTCCTTCTTTTCTCTCCTCTTCCGTCATAAATAGAAGAAACTGAAAGAAATATTTCGATTATTCAGACAAGGAATACATATTTTATTGTGTAAATTGCCTGATAGTACGTATTAATGTAATACGTACCCGTAAATGAAAAGACTTCTGCAACAAACCATTTCCACATGAAGAGAAATCAACAGTTACTTTTAATGAATCCCTCCTTCTTCTCTCTCCTCTTCCGTCATAAATAGAAGAAACTGAAAGAAATATTTCGATTATTCAGACAACGAATACATATTTTATTATGTAAATTGCCTGATAGTACGTATTAAAGTAATACGTACCCGTAAATGAAAAGACTTCTGCAACAAACCATTTCCAGATGAAGAGAAATCAACAGTTACTTTGAATGACTCCCTCCTTCTTCTCTCTCCTCTTCCGTCATAAATAGAAGAAACTGAAAGAAATATTTCAATTATTCAGACAAGGAATACATATTTTATTATGTAAATTGCCTGATAGTACGTATTAAAGTAATACGTACCCGTAAATGAAAAGACTTCTTTAACAAACTATTTCCATATGAATAGAAATCAACAGTTACTTTGAATGACTCCCTTCTTCTTTTCTCTCCTCTACCGTCATAAATAGAAGAAACTGAAAGAAATATTTCGATTATTCAGACAAGGAATACATGTTTTATTGTGTAAATTGCCTGATAGTACGTATTAATGTAATACGTACCCGTAAATGAAAAGACTTCTGCAACAAACCATTTCCACATGAAGAGAAATCAACAGTTACTTTTAATGAATCCCTCCTTCTTCTCTCTCCTCTTCCGTCATAAATAGAAGAAACTGAAAGAAATATTTCGATTATTCAGACAAGGAATACATATTTTATTATGTAAATTGCCTGATAGTACGTATTAAAGTAATACGTACCCGTAAATGAAAAGACTTCTGCAACAAACCATTTCCGCATGAAGAGAAATCAACAGTTACTTTGAATGACTCCCTCCTTCTTTTCTCTGCTCTTCCGTCATAAATAGAAGAAACTGAAAGAAATATTTCGATTATTCAGACAAGGAATACATATTTTATTATGTAAATTGCCTGATAGTACGTATTAAAGTAATACGTACCCGTAAATGAAAAGATTTCTGCAACAAACCATTTCCACATGAAGAGAAATCAACAGTTAATTTGAATGACTCCCTCCTTCTTTTCTCTCCTCTTCCGTCATAAATAGAAGAAACTGAAAGAAATATTTCGATTATTCAGACAAGGAATACATATTTTATTGTGTAAATTGCCTGATAGTACGTATTAATGTAATACGTACCCGTAAATGAAAAGACTTCTGCAACAAACCATTTCCACATGAAGAGAAATCAACAGTTACTTTTAATGAATCCCTCCTTCTTCTCTCTCCTCTTCCGTCAGAAATAGAAGAAACTGAAAGAAATATTTCGATTATTCAGACAACGAATACATATTTTATTATGTAAATTGCCTGATAGTACGTATTAAAGTAATACGTACCCGTAAATGAAAAGACTTCTGCAACAAACCATTTCCACATGAAGAGAAATCAATAGTTACTTTTAATGACTCCCTCCTTCTTTTCTCTCCTCTTCCGTCATAAATAGAAGAAACTGAAAGAAATATTTCGATTATTCAGACAAGGAATACATATTTTTTTATGTAAATTGCCTGATAGTACGTATTAAAGTAATATGTACCCGTAAATGAAAAGACTTCTGCAACAAACCATTTCCAGATGAAGAGAAATCAACAGTTACTTTTAATGACTCCCTCTTTCTTTTCTCTCCTCTTCCGTCATAAATAGAAGAAACTGAAAGAAATATTTCGATTATTCAGACAAGGAATACATATTTTATTATGTAAATTGCCTGATAGTACGTATTAAAGTAATACGTACCCGTAAATGAAAAGACTTCTGCAACAAACCATTTCCACATGAAGAGAAATCAACAGTTACTTTGAATGACTCCCTCCTTCTTCTCTCTCCTCTTCCGTCATAAATAGAAGAAACTGAAAGAAATATTTCAATTATTCAGACAAGGAATACTTATTTTATTATGTAAATTGCCTGATAGTACGTATTAAAGTAATACGTACCCGTAAATGAAAAGACTTCTTTAACAAACTATTTCCATATGAATAGAAATCAACAGTTATTTTGAATGACACCCTCCTTCTTCTCTCTCCTCTTCCGTCATAAATAGAAGAAACTGAAAGAAATATTTCGATTGTTCAGACAAGGAATACATATTTTATTATGTAAATTGCCTGATAGTACGTATTAAAGTAATACGTACCCGTAAATGAAAAGACTTCTGCAACAAACCATTTCCACATGAAGAGAAATCAACAGTTACTTTGAATGACTCCCTCCTTCTTTTCTCTCCTCTTCCGTCATAAATAGAAGAAACGGAAAGAAATATTTCGATTATTCAGACAAGGAATACATATTTTATTATGTAAATTGCCTGATAGTACGTATTAAAGTAATACGTACCCGTAAATGAAAAGACTTCTGCAACAAACCATTTCCACATGAAGAGAAATCAACAGTTACTTTGAATGACTTCCTCCTTCTTTTCTCTACTCTACCGTCATAAATAGAAGAAACTGAAAGAAATATTTCGATTATTCAGACAAAGAATACATATTTTATTATCTAAATTGCCTGACAGTACGTATTAAAGTAATACGTACCCGTAAATGAAAAGACTTCTGCAACAAACCATTTCCACATGAAGAGAAATCAACAGTTACTTTGAATGACTCCCTCCTTCTTCTCTCTCCTCTTCCGTCATAAATAGCAGAAACTGAAAGAAATATTTCGATTATTCAGACAAGGAATACATATTTTATTATGTAAATTGCCTAATAGTACGTATTAAAGTAATACGTACCCGTAAATGAAAAGACTTCTGCAACAAACCATTTCCACATGAAGAGAAATCAACAGTTACTTTGAATGACTCCCTCCTTCTTCTCTCTCCTCTTCCGTCATAAATAGAAGAAACTGAAAGAAATATTTCGATTATTCAGACAAGGAATACATATTTTATTATGTAAATTGCCTGATAGTACGTATTAAAGTAATACGTACCCGTAAATGAAAAGACTTCTGCAAAAAACCATTTCCACATGAAGAGAAATCAACAGTTACTTTTAATGACTCCTTCCTTCTTCTCTCTCTCTTCCGTCATAAATAGAAGAAACTGAAAGAAATATTTCGATTATTCAGACAAGGAATACATATTTTATTATGTAAATTGCCTGATAGTACGTGTTAAAGTAATACGTACCCGTAAATGAAAAGACTTCTTTAACAAACTATTTCCATATGAATAGAAATCAACAGTTATTTTGAATGACACCCTCCTTCTTCTCTCTCCTCTTCCGTCATAAATAGAAGAAACTGAAAGAAATATTTCGATTGTTCAGACAAGGAATACATATTTTATTATGTAAATTGCCTGATAGTACGTATTAAAGTAATACGTACCCGTAAATGAAAAGACTTCTTCAACAAACTATTTCCATATGAATAGAAATCAACAGTTATTTTGAATGACACGCTCCTTCTTCCAGGGCCGTAGCGACCGCCCCCCATACCCCCCATTTGTGGGGGGGGGGGCCTGGGCAAAGTCAGGGGCCCAGTAGTGAGCTATTGTACCTTTCAGCCGAATGTTTTTTTTTTTTTTTTGTCAAAGATCTTGATCAGATTTAGAAATAGAAAACAGATATGTGCTTTTCTTCTATATCCACCATGTTTTATAAAAGTTTTTGAAGGCTGTAAGTTCTACTTAAAGAAAAAAATGGCATTTTAATATTTTTGGGGTGCGCCTATCAATGGGCGAAAAAAGGTGAAACCAAAGGTTCAAAACTTCTTTAATACTATTACTTCCTTTAACCAGGGTTCGCAAAAACCCGGGTTTTTCTGAAAAAACCCAACCCACATGGGTTTTTCCGGGTTTTTTCATGAAAAACCCAATTTTCTCCGGGGAAAATCGGGTTTTTTCAAAAGTATAATACATGCGTAATTACATTATTGTATACTATATTTTCTATATATTATATACACTATACATAAAAAAATACATTGTTCTCTTATATACAATATAATTGTAATGCTATTTTACAAGTTATAAATTGCATAAATTACATGAATTTAAATTAATTAAATGCCAGTGTTTCTCACAAATTAATTTTAAATATAATAGAAGATATAAAATTGTTAATTTTCTTTAAATCAAATAATGAATAGAATATTAAAATTTAAAATATATAAGTAGGAAGAAAAAAAGGGGTAAACTAGTCGGATGTGCCAATCCCAAAAGTTTCTTCTATCTCATACATGTTAATAATTCAAAATTCGCTATCACAGTGCCAAAATTAAATGGCAATTTATGCCCATCATGAGGATTATAAAATATAGATTTGTTGAATTGGATGCATTTAACAAAGAGATATAAGTATCACCTGTTGTTCAATTTACAACAAAACTTGATCAGTAATAATTTACGTCAACATCTAACTGAATCTGAAGTTTGATGAAAATCCATGCATTATTAGTTCTTGAGATAAAGCTATTGCAAAAAGTGAGATAAATGCCGCACAACTGTACCGCTTGGGCGATATACACCAAAAACTAATCAGCACCAGTTTATATCAAGGTTTAACTGAATCTAAATTTTTATTCAAATCCGTACATTAGTTCTTGAGATTAGAGTTATTGCTGAAATCGTGAAAAATGCAGCACTACCTGTTGGGCGGTATGCACCAAAATTCAATAAGCAACAACTTAACTTGTAACTGAATCTGAAGTTTTATGAAAATCCATGCATTAGGTCTTGAGATAAAGCTATTGCAAGAATTGAGATAAATGCAGCATAGCAGCACCACCTGTTGGGCAGTATACACCAAAAACTAATCAGCATCAGTTTACATCAAGGTCTAACTCAGTTTTGTGTTAGTAAAAGTTTTGTGAAATTCTGTGCATTAGTTCTTGAGATAGAGCATCCACAAAAATTTTTTCACATACAGACAGTCATTTTCTAAAAACTATCAAATTGTCTTCAGGACCTTTTTAAAACGTATAAATCCATCATGAACTAGAAGTCGAAATTTTCACGAATCCAATATTTTCTTCTTGTACAGATAGAAGAAAGTGAAAATACATATTTTTTATTTCCATGAATATAGTTGATTTGTATTTTTTATATAAAGACATACCTATAATTATGTACTATGTATGTTGCCTACTAGGTTCTATGTTAGTAAAGTATTTCAATGTGCTGAAATACATTTTTATTTGTATATAATGGCTTTTAGATATTAATATTTTTTCAAAATTAACTGAAATGACTTAAATTCATTAAATTTGTATGTTGTTTAAATTTCTAAATTATATCTGAAAATTGAAAAAACCCACTTTATGGGTTTTTCAGTGGGCTTTTTCAAGTGGGCCCATTCTGAAAAAACCCACCGGGTTTTTTCGAACTGGGCCCAGCTTTGCGAACCCTGCCTTTAACCAAAACAGATATGTGCTTTTTTCTACAGCAACCATTTTTTATTCACATTTTTAAAAAATATGCTTTTTAATCTCACTGAGGGACCCAATAAGTTTCAAAACTTCGTTATACTATTACTTCCTTCAACCAAATGTGCTTCCTTTCTATAGTCATTATTCTTTTTAAAGGTGACCAGATGAAAGAAATTTTGCACGCTCTTAATACTTTTTAAATTGTCTTTTTTGGGGCCCCCAATAAAAGTGAGGAAAAGTTGCAACTCAAGATTCAAAACTTTTAGGGCCCATTTTTATTATTCAAATGTTTTTAAAATATGCTTTTTAATCTCGTTGGGGACCCCAACAAGGTTCAAAGCTTCCTTAATACTATTACTTCTTTTGACCAAAAGAGATATGCGCTTTCTCTCTTTAAAGGTTCCTAGATGAAAGAAATTTTGCAGGCTCTCAATTCTTTTTGAATTGTCTTTTTTAGGACCCCCTATAAACGGGAGGAAAAATTGAAGCCCAAGATTCAAAACTTTTAGGCCTCATTTTTTTATTCAAATGTTTTAAAAATATGCTTTTTAATCTCGTTGGGGGCCCCAGTAAGTTTCAAAACTTCCTTAATACTATTAGTTCCTTCAAACAAATGTGCTTTCTTTCTATAGCCAGCATTCTCTTTAAAGGTTCCCGGATGAAAGAAATTTTACAGGCTCTAAATTCTTTTGAATTGTCTTTTTTAGGGTCCCCTATAAACGTGAGGAAAAGTTGGAGCCTAAGATTCAAAACTTTTAGGCCCATCTTTTTATTCAAATGTTTTAAAAATATGCTTTTTAATCTCGTTGGGGGCCCCAATAAGGTTCAAAGCTTCCTTAATACTATAACTTCTTTTGACCGAAACAGATATGCACTTTCTTTCTATAGCCAGCATTCTCTTTAAAGGTTCTCAGATGAAAGAAATTTTGCAGGCTCTAAAATCTTTTTGAATTGTCTTTTTTAAGGCCTCCTATAAACGTGAGGAAAAGTTGGAGTCCAAGATTAAAAACTTTTAGGCCCCACTTTTTTATTCAAATTAAAAAAAAATATATATGCTTTTTAATCTTGTTGAGGGCCCCAATAAGGTTCAAATCTTTCTTAATACTATTACTTCCTTCAACCAAATGTGCTTTCTTTCTACAGTCACGATTCTTTTTAAAGGTGCCCAGATGAAAGAAAATTTGCTGGCTCTAAATACTTTTTTAATTGACTTTTTTGGGGCTCCCTATAAAAGTGAGGAAAAGTTGGAACTCAAGATTCAAAACTTTTAGGGCCAATTTTTATTATTCAAACGTTTTAAAAATATGCTTTTTAATCTCGTTGGGGGCCCCAATAAGGTTAAAAACTTTCTTAATACTATTACTTCTTTTAACCAAAACAGACATGCCCTTTTTTTCTATAGCTACCATTCTTTTTAAAGGTGCCCAGATGAAAGAAATTTTGCAAGCTCTAAATACTTTATAAAATTTCTTTTTTGGGGCCGCTCTTAAAAGTGAGCAAAATTCAGAACTCAAGATTCAAAACTTTTAAGCCTCATATTTTTTTCAAATGTTCAAAAAATTTATGCTTCTTACTCTCGTTGGGGACCCCAATAAGCGGGCATCTATGTTCATTGCATATGCCGCCTATCCCCTTATGTTTGACCTGTTTCGTTTTCAACATTTCATTTCTCTTGTCTCGATAAATTACTTATGTTAACAATACACAAATTATATTGTGTATTTATTTAACCTACTAGCAGAGCTTCGCTGATTGCTTTTTATAAAAAAGAACCTAGTTTTTGGGAGTTCTCCATTGGGGGCCTTCACTGCCTTCCGCAGCGTAAACCTGTTCCGTATATTCCCGCTCCGATCTTGAATCAAACAATCATTGAATTATTGTATTTTTTTTTTCGATAAAAGTGATAGTGTCCAGATAAAAGTGAAATTTTCCAGCATCGTAGCTCACGTTGCTACAGGAACAAATTTGTTATTTTTCCACTTCAGCTTAATTATGACAGAAGCAAAATCTACTGGAATTCTTCGGTTAAAGAAAAAAAAATGTCGAAAAAACTCCGCAAAACGCGAAAAAAAAGTGTAAAAATCTTATAAAAAATTGGGCAAAAATTCAAAAATCGCTGAGAGAAAATTGATTATATCGAGCCAAAAGCTTGAAACTGGAATGTTAAAAAATCGCCGTGAAAGACAAAAGTACGCTAAAAATGACATAAAATGTTCGTAAAAAATTCAGAATTTTCTGTGGATATATTTTCTATATTAAGCTAAAAGACTGAAACCTGATTTCTTTCAGGGATGTAAAAAATCCATGCCGCAGATTGCAAAATTTTTACTATATTGGGATAAAAGATTGAAACTGGGTTCCTTTTAAACTCTCTCAAAAAAAAAAAAAAAAAATCAGTGATCTGAAGGATTTTTTTCCGCAACTTTTTCTTTCGTTCAAACACACACACAAAAAACAGCTTTGATTTGATTTGCTCATCATTCGCGAAAATATAGAAAACTCACCAATCTAACGTAAAAATTACCTAATATCCTTACTAAATATAAAGACGCATTTTTGTCAAATCAAATCACAGGTGTGTTTCGCCAACTTTGCTGCATTGTACTTTTCCCTATTAGAAACTGAACTTTTACGCATGACTTTTTTCCTTCATAACACGAAGAAGTCGCGAATCGAAGATCAAAATTTCTAGAATTTTTCCTTTCAAAAGGCGAAAGTTTCTTCAAATGTGAGATAAAATCTCTTCTAATCACAGGGGTCTTAAAAAAGGAAGAAAAAAAACGTTCGTGAAAAATTCAAAAATTGCAAGGGACGAAATTTAGTACATCGGGCTAAAAGACTGAAACCTGATTCCTTTTACCAATGTCAAAAAATCACGTCGGAACGCAAAAAAAAAGTTAAAAATCACATAAAATATTCGCGAAATATTTAAAAATCAAAAAAGGCTACTTTACTATATTCGGCTAAAATGGAAAGATGGATTGAAAATAGATTCCTTTTATGAATGTGGGGGAAAAACCACGAAACTCGAAAAAATACAAAAATTAGCGTAAAAAATTAAATGAAAAAAATTCGAATCAAAAAATTTAAAAACCTGTTTCGAGGTGCATAACTTCAAGCATTCAGGTAACCTTCCTGTCAAATTTTGTCCTGAACAGAAAAACATCTGGCCAGACAAAGAAAAACTTTGGACAGACAAACGTGTGCCTTTATTGTTAGCTACTAGGAAACCCGTCTTCATTGCCCACAGAAAGGTACCTTCTATCCGAAGGTGTTTTTTTTCTTCTTAAATTTCAACTTAGGTGGCAATTTTGAACTGGAGAAAACTTGAATGTATGAAAACAACATCCCAAAAGTAATTTTTTTTGAATTAGTAAATCTGTACATATACATGTATTTAATAAAAGGCACCAATCCGAGCAGGAAAAAAATTGTTATAAGTGAATATTTTCTGCGTAAAGAAAATCTGTCTGGGCCACGCAGATGGCATTGTCAAACTGAAGAGAAAATTGAAAATACGAAAACGACTTCCATATTTTTTATTTATTAATTTTGTTTATGAGCACTACTTAATGATTTATAACATTTGTAAAAGGAATTCAGTTTCAAACTTTTTTGCCAAATTTTGTCGTCTGCTGTTTTTAAAATTTTCGAGAATTTTTATGTGATTTTTAGCTTTTTTTCCCTTTTTTGGTAGTTTTTTTAATATTCGTAAAAGATATAAACAAGGTTTCAATCTTTTAGCTCAATCCAAGTAAAGTTTTATCGCTATGAACTTCAAAAATTTTTATGCAATTTTTGGCGTTCTTTTGCGTTCTGCGGCGATTTTTTTGACATTTTTTTCCTAAATGGAAGAATTCTCAGTTAAATTTTGCAAGTCCTTTGATTAAATTCACTTTGTAAGAATATCAAATCTGTTCCTGTAGCAACGTGAACGAAATATTGAAAATTTGAATTTAATCTGGATCGAAATAAAAATTACAAGAATTCTAAGTTTGTATGATTCGAGATCGGAGCGGACATAGCCCATATGGGTGTACGTTGCTGAAAGCAGTGCAGCCCAACTACAAATTCGTTCAATTTGAAGTTCGTTTTGGAAAATCTGATCAGCGAAACTCCGCTGGTGTTAATGGAACTCGGGTGGAAAATTAAATGTAGATATTTCTCTAAAATCTTAGAGGGGGGGGGGGGGGCTGAAAAATATGTTTGGGGGGGGGGGGGGCTCTTAAGACCTTGCTACGGCCCTGCCTTCTTCTCTCTCCTCTTCTGTCATAAATAGAAGAAACTGAAAGAACTATTTCGATTATTCAGACAAGGAGTACATATTTTATTATGTAAATTGCCTGATAGTACGTATTAAAGTAACACGTACGCATAAACGAAGCGACTTCTACAGCAAACTATTTCCATATGAAGGGAAATCATCAGTTATTTTGAATGACTTCCTCTTTCTTCTCTCTCCTCTTCCGTCTTACATAGAAGAATTTTACTCTAATGTTGGCCATACTTGTATAAAACCAAAAACTTTCTGCGCACATAAAGATTGGGACAAACGCTTTCTGCAAACTAATTTAATGTTTAATAAAATAACGTGTTATATTATTTTAACGATATGAATTAAAAACGGTAATTTTAAAATAATTACGATTGGAATTAAAAATTAATTAATTTTAATTAAAGAATAATTATTTTGGTTAAAAAAAATAAAGCTAAAAATCCATGGTAAGAAGGAGAATTCTTATCAATTATTTTATCAATGAATTTAGAAATAGCCCAAACCTTAATTTTGTGACCTCTTTGCACAAAATGCCAGTCACTCTACTCTGTTCACAGAAATAATGTGACATAGCTTCTGAAACAACTGAATCACATTTTTTACTGCTGCTTTTTGACAAAATTCCCGTTTTTTCCGCGGCCCTTTGACAAAATTCACGTTTTTTCGCGATCATTTGCCGAATTTCCCGTTTCTTTCCTATCATTTGACGATAGTCCCATTTTTTTCTCGCGATCCTTTGACGAAATTCCCGTTTTTTCCGTAGCCCTTTGACGAAATTCGTATTTTTTCTCGCGATTCTGCGACAAAATAGTTTTTTCTCACGATTCTTTTACGAAATTTGTATTTTTTCGCGATCCTTTGACAAAATTCGGTCTTTTTCCACTTTTTCTGGACAAAATTTGGGTTTTTTTCTGCGCTCCTTTGACGAAATTTGTGTTTTTTCTGCTATTCTTTGTTGAAAATCTTTTTTTCAAGATCCTACGATTACTTTTAATAACGATTAACGAACTGGGTTTTTTTCGTCGGCCAATTGTTGAAATTCGCAATATTTTTCAATGATTTTTTTTTTTTTTTTTTGTCTGAATTTTCGGGCTGATGCCGATTTTTTTTTTTTCTTTTTTCGGAACTGAATGTCTTAAATTTCCGGAAATTCGGAACAGAATCACCTCTGGCAAACAATAAATAAATCGTATTTAAAATTGGGGAATTTTTAATTTTGCGGTATTTAAAAAAAAAAAAAAAAAAAAATACAAGAACAAAAATTATGTTTTTTTTTGTTTTTTCTTAATTTTCCGCAAAGTTCCGAAGTTTGCGTGCGTCTATATTATACAACTCTGATGATGGCAACTCAAATTTTAATCATACCGGATATTTTTTTTCATATTTTAGAAAAAGTTATTATTTTAAACTAATTTGACGACCAGTTTGGCCTCCCTTAAATGTATGTTAAGAACAATGCTTTTTTTTTTATTATTTTATTTAATACAAAACTTTTATTTCAAACTGAAACATTTAAAATTAATGGCTTTCACTTCTTTCTTTTTTTAAATGAAACGAAAGGGAAAATATTAGGCGCAGATGTCATATACGCACTGGGGTACCTAATTGGCGCCAAAATGGCGCTATTTTGCCTGACATGGTAACCTGGCTATTGTTGCTTATTTATTATTAAATGTTTATTTACATTTATTTTCTTTTAATTAAAAAAAAATATATAAATTGTTTTGTTTTACAGTTATTAATTAATTTTTTTATTTATTTATTTCATTTCAAAAATAATAGAAAATAAAAAATCACGCCAAACCCGATTAAATAATGCAACAAATCATGACATTTAGTTTCAAATTCAAAGCAATGTTTTAATGGTGGTACTATTTAGTTACCCCATCGACCAATTTCGCCAAATTATATAAATCGCCAAACCACTCGCCAAATTATACAAATTGACATAATTTTTATTTTAAATAACGAAAGAACAAATAAATTAGTATAACATTGATGAAAATTGAAATAAAACGTCGAAATAAATATCACTTGTTGGCGTAAACACATGTAACTTCCTTAAAGTCAAGTGAATGTGACATTTACGATCAATTATTATTGGCATTTAATCTTATAGTCTGGCGATAGATTTTTGGTCGATGGGATAACCAAGTAGTACCGTTTTAATTTACCACTCGAAAAATTAAAAAAAATGCTAACTGGCGAGTTAAAAATAAAGCTATTGGCGAGATTTGCACCTGGCTCACATAAAAGTACCTAGAATTCTTTGCGATCATGGCAATTTTTACGTTGTTTTATTCGGGAAAAAAAAAAACAGCAACTGGTTCGGCCTTACATTTTCGCAATCAAAGGGAATTGAATGGAAACCCGTTTACAGGGAGATCGCTATAGGTTTTTTCATTATAATTCTATCTTCTCTAATCTTTTTAAAACCGATCAAATTAGCGTGCTTTTAGATTCTGCGGTGTCTGAACGGGGGTTGGCGAGCATAGCTTGCAGGGGGCAGAGCCCCCTAGTACATTATAAAGCACTAAATACATTTTATACGGAATATACATTTATTAATGTATCTTCATAGAATAGAGAAATAAGATATATAATGAGTAAAGGTAAGTATATGTAAGTATAAAAAGGATATAATCAGTAATCAATAATCACTTGACACGGAGGCTGTCGAAGATTGCTGACGAAAGAAAGTGCACTCCAAGTAATGGTATCTTCTGAGCTAAAACATGTATCGTTATTAACTTTTCAACCTACTTATTTGTTGTACGTATTATATCTGACGCGTGAGTTAATTAAACGCGATTGTTATTTTACAACGTAATAACAATAAAAATTCATACATTCAACAATAACCTGAAAATTCATTGTTATAAGAAGATTATCACATTGTTGTCCTATTTCTAATGCAAAAACCTTTGCTGTATTTTACAACATTATAATACAACAATTATTAATTATTGTGTCGTGATTTTTGTCCTCATATTACAGTAAAAACAGTGAAAATGGAAAAAATATATATAATATATCTGTACATAATGGTGAAAACTCTATATCGCCACTTCTTAATCATAGTCCGATAAATAAATAACTATACAGGACATTTCTTTACAAAATTTAATCTTTTAACTACTATAATCTTGATGATGCAAAATTTCATGATGTAAAACGTAATAACTTATACTGAAGTTAACATTGCTTTTTAATACACAGCCTTTTTATTTGTAGTATGTAATCATATTTTTATTACATTTATGACTGTATAATGTGATAAATTTTGTAAAAGTTTCATTGTGCGCTAATGCATTAAAATGCTGAAAATAAGTTACAATTGTCGTGTAATTTTTTGTGTATATTAATATGTAATGCATGTATAGCACTAAATAAATTTCATACGGGATATGTATATATTAATGTATCTTTATGTGATAGAGAAATAAGATATAATCAATAAAGGCTCACCACTTGAGATGAAGGCTTGCAAAGGTTGCCGATTAAAGAACTTGCACTCCAGGTAATGGTAAAAAACAGCTATAGCTCTAAACTTTTCAACCTATTTATTTGGCGTACATAATACAACCGATGCGTGAGTGAATTGAACACGATTGTTATTTTATAACGTAATCACAACCAAAAATGACACATTCAACAATAACCTGAATATTCATTGTTGTAAGAAGTTTATCACATTGTTGTCCTATTTCTCATCCAAAAACGCTTGTTATTTTAGAGTATTACATTACAACAGTCATTAATTGTTGTATCTCATTTTTGTCCTCATATTATAGTAAAACTGTGAAAATGGTACAAATATATAATATATCTGTACATAATGGTGAAAACTTCAACATCACTTCATAATCTTCTCGCTGCGTAATTTTTTTTATTTTTATCAAAATAGATTCAAAATTGTGAATTTATTTCATTAGATATTTCAAATCTACGTATATTTTAGAGTTAAAATATGTTATTATTATTTTTTTTAAGAGTTCTTATTTTAATATAGAATTAGATCATAAACAATCGCATAAATCGTGGATTTGCACAAATTTTACGTTGCCTGTGGAAATCACGGAATGTGCAGCGAGAGGGATAATCATAGTCCGAAAAATATATGTATGTATGACATTTATTTTGCAGTCTTTTTGACATTCTGTCGAAAACTTTATACTGCATACCCGTAGACTGCTAATCTAATACGTCGATGTAGACTACAGGCATCCCCCGAGTAACGTATTAGGGGCCGTTCAAATATTACGTAAGCACCTAGAGGGGGGGGAGGGGGTTAGCGATTTGCTTCTTTTTGCTGACAAGGGGGAGTAGGGGGTTTAAATGATGCTTACGTAAGACATTTTCAAAATCTCTTAACTCGTAAAAAACAACAACAAAAAAAACTATTAAAAATTTCAAATTGAAAAAAAAAGAAATAGCAAAAGAATATTAAACTTGAAGTTCTGATGTCAGCTATTTTGACCGCACAAGGAAAACATAAACGATCTCTTTTATCTAGAGGTGACTGTTCATGTTTGATGCAAGAGGGCTTATTATCTCTGAGAACTTACTACTATTTCCAATTGTGAGAATAGAATAGAAATACAATTGAATGGACCAATGCGATATGTTGTATTGTGACAATACAAGTTTTCCGGGAAAGTTTCCAAAACATAAGTAAAATTCTATCGTCTTTGTTCCCACCCCTCCTCTGTCAAGTGGTTGAACCCCATAACCATAGTGACCGACTGCTCTAATGTCTGGTGTCTCGTGAGTTTTGAAAACCTCTCAGTACTGTAGTGTAGTGGTGTTTAAAATAAATGAAATCGTAAATATGTCTTCATTTCGAGAAATCTTGTATAAAAAACTTTTTGAAAGTTTCAAAAAGTCTGCATCAGATAAACCTTTGAAGGATATCCAATGTAAAACTAATGATGTGTGGTGGCAGTACAAAAAGTGTTCTAAAACTGACAAAGTGTTAGAGGTATTGGTGGTAAAAAGAACTGAGGACGAACTTTGTAAGGCAACCAAAAAAAAAAAAAAGTATTTCTTGATTATTTTATAAAGGTAATTATAATCAATTTATCCTTAAAATTTGAAATATATTTAATCATAACTTTAAGTTTACATAATTACTTGTAAAAATTGGAAAAAGATAGATAAGATCAAATGACCGTGTAGCCTTGGCGAATCATGGTCAGTATGGCAATAAATAAAGACCAAGGAAATGTCAAAAACCGAGTTATTACTTTTTAAATATGGCGTAGCCAAGCTAAACCTTATTTTTTCTTTTCAAATAACTCGAAAATTAATGTATCCATGGGGGGAAAAAATTGAAAATATGTAAGTTTTGTAGCAGATAATCTTCTAACTGTTTTCAAATTTTGCACCTTACTAAAAATGAAATGTAATCCAATTGAACTGAAAACAACGTATCTTATAATTCTACTACTATCTTAAACATTGACGGTTATCCTGTTACTGCCACATATGTTGATTCAGGAGAACCACAGACTCTCTTGATTATGACTTGGATTGGTATTCGAAGCATATTCAAGAAAGTCAATACTTGCTGCAAATATTAAAATGCAAAGAAAAGAATTGTTGCTATCCTGCACGCAGTGGATTATTTCGTATATTAAAAGGATGATTCATTCCCCCTCCAATTAAAATGATACAATCGTCAAATGACATCATTACGAGTGAGGAGGGAAAATTGTAGATTTAAGTCTCCGCCTGGCCTTAAATCTGAATATTACAGCAAAGGGATTTTTAAAGATGCCGTATGACTATTTTTTCCCTCGCATAAAGTCGCAATTATCCGCAAGAACTCTTGGAAGTTGTGGCCAATATCATGCATCTCAGAAGTCTGCAAACAGACACAAAAAAATTCAACACAGTGAAAAAAGCGAGAAGGCCTGCCTTATACGACCATTGAGAATTGCTGCCCGTCGAGCAAATGAACTTATGTGCGTCGTAAAATTCGTGGAAGATATGGAAGATGTTGAGTGGATCAATGAAGATGAAGTTGATCAAGATTGCATCCGAAAAGAAAGCGATGAAGATAATCAAGTAAAACTGGAAACCAATATCATAACAGAAATTGAGCAACCGTGGTCAGCATCGGAATAGATATGGGCACGTTCAAATGTATATTTTACAAATGGCTAAGTTCTTCTAAAATTGTGATCTAAGAAATTTTCTTAAATAGAATTGTAAGGAAATAAACCAAGCATTTTTGTATTATTATTTTTAAGTCGAGTAGAGTTTTTTTAAATTTGAATTAAGTCCTAAATTTTTTAATTAAATTATTACTAATAAACAAAAGTAGGGGGGGGTTGCAATTTGCTTACGTAATTATTACGGGGGGGGGGTTGCGATTTGCTTATTTTTGCTGACAAGGGGGAGGGGGGGGGGGTCAAAAATTGCCAAAAACATGCTTACGTAATTTTTGAACAGCCCCTTATGCGACTTACGTACATTCGCAGTTACGTAAAGATCTCGAAAATTACATTTGTGAACATTCATACGCATGTGCAAACTTTTGATATTTATTTTATAAATAAAATATATAGATATAAACCACAACCGTAATATAGTTTATATATTAGATAGAGTTATATTTTTATTGGTATATACAATCAAATTTATAACAAAACAGCTTAATCTTTATTGTTAATTATTCATAGTAGTAATCTAAGTCATAATAAATATAGTTTGTGCTTATGAAGGATTATTTTATTTTGTGAGTGCTATTCATTTGTCTTGTCATCAGAAATTCACGGAGAATAGGTTAAATGAGTCTTCTTTAACTATTTCTTACTTTTATAGTCGTTTGATGTAGATTCAAAATTGCTATAAATCAATTCATCAGTGTTAGATTTATAAATCCCGTATTCCACAAGATATTTGAAAAGAGATCTTTAAGTTTATTTTTATGTATTTTCATACATTTATAGTTTATATACGAGTAAATATTGTCACATGATGCTTTATTTATAAAATAATACGGTGTAAATAATATACATATATATATATATATATATATACACGGAAAAAACTGTTTTGTTGAAATGACTAAATTTTGGTTCATATAGCTCCATCCAAATATTTTCGTTGGAATGACCAAATTTTGTGTGGACTAACCAAACGATTCGTTGAATTAACAAAATAATTTGGTTAATCTAACGAAAATTTAATCATTCCAACCAAAATATTTGGATGGAGCTATATGAACCAAAATTTAGTCATTTCAACAAAACAGTTTTTTCCGTGTACATAATAAATATTGCAGCTTCTTACACTCTAAATAAAAAAGAGTCACTCCTCCGGAGTGAATAGTCACTCTATCGCAGAGTCAAAATATGCCCAACCTCTTTAGAGTGACTATTCACTCTGAGCCAAAGTGAAATTTTTGACTCTCTGAAAGAGTGAATCGTCACTCCTTGAAAGTGAATATCCACTCTAAACAGGGGTGGATAATCACTCTTTCGGAGGAGTGACTATTCACTCTTGCTAAAGGAGTGCAATTTTTCACCCCTGGTAGGGGTGAATTGTCACTCTTTCATAGGAGTGAATGTTCATTTTTTTTTTTCTTTTATGGTCATTTTAAAAGAATCGCATCTTTTACGCCATGCAATGGAAATAGAAGTGTGGTAAAGATTGGAATAAAATACTTTATTAGCAATATTTATTTAAGTCATAGATTGTAACACTAATTGAACTTTTAAGGAAAAATTCAGTTAAAGTTACATAAGAATTTAAATTAAATTACTGACAGAAATAAACTAAAATATTTTATTCCAATCTTATCCTTTGTGTTTGCTTTTATTGCATGCCCTATAAAGATATTACTTTTAAAATTTTATTAATAACTTTTTAATAGGTAGATGTTATATGTTTAACAATGTTTGATCTCATTTTAATTGTTGTTTTAAATATAAAACCGTACTTTTCCCTTAAATTATTGTTATTTTTGCAAAGTGCTATTGTTCTAAAATATTTTTTATCTTTCCATTTAAACGCAATGCTTATGAACTCACTTCTTTCTTAAATAAGTTCTAGGCATGATTTAAATATTAAGAATGTGTAATTATTTTTTATCCGCTGTGATTTGCTTTTGTTTTATTTAATATGAACATGGAGTCTAAGTTTTGAGTTATCTGGAATATGTATATTTTTTTCTTTTAAACATATTCCTTAACTTAATCATGATTTTTAATTTTCGTCCGTTATTGCCATAAGCCACGATAAGCCATATTTAATTTAAATTTTTTATTCGCATAGATATTGTATTTTGTGACTATGAGCAAAATAGATTTTATATGTTTTATAGGAAAAGATTGACCTCGGAAATAGAAAAAAAGGAAACTTAAAAATAAAGTAAATGACTGCATTAGAAATATTCTTATTGTTTTTAAAACATTTTAGTGTAAAAAAGTGGTTATTAATCTCTTTAAAAAAATATTCAGTCCTGTATTATGTAAGTAAATATGACCATTTTAAAAAATATACTAAAGCAGTCTTGTCCATAAACTTCAAAACAGGTATAAAAAAACATTTTATTCCAATGCTTAAATATCATGTTTTATTGTTTAGCGCCAAAAACTACGTGTATCAAAATCGTAGAAAATGTTTTTATAATAGAAGGAAATGTAATAACTGATGCAGAATATCTATAATTAAATTTTTTTTATATTACTCAGTCTCGAAATTTTAAAATCATAACCCGCAGAAAAATGTTTACGCACAATTAAAAAAAAATAATATACAGTAAAACCTCCCTAAGGCGACCACGTACCGTTCCAATAAAATTGGGTCATTCGAGAGGTGGTCTCTTAATGGAGGCCATGTTTAAATCTAGATTTTATTTGTTTAAAAATGGTAACAATGTTACTAAAATTTATTTTTCACATTCGGAAAAAATATAAAAATTTAAGTATCAAAATAAAAGTTAATTACATAAGTTAATTACTGCAGAGTTTTAAAAATGAATACATTGAGCTTTGCTTTAATTTTACAGTTTTATATTTTATAATTTTTATCTCCAAGTCCTTTCGAAGTTCAGTAAATAAATGCATTTTTTTGTGGACGGGAACAAATAATGACGGTTTCATTACTTTATCTATTTCTTTGATAGTTTTCCGACAGAATAGGGCAGAGGAGTTTATTCACCGTCATTCTTAATTTGTAATCAGAGTTAAATTCATTACCTAAAAAGGCGCAAAGGGACTTAAAAACTCTTAAAAACACTTAAAAGTTACCGGGATAAAAAAAAAAGAAAAAATATAAACTTAGTTTAGAAGTTTGATGAATAATGCCCTCTCCGGAATTATTTTTTTAATAAAACCTTCATCAAGCGACCAGGAAAACACGGAATTTACTTCATTTTCTTCAAAGAAATCACTCTCTCATGGAAGGAGTTCATCTGAGATGGTCTCTGAATGGAGGTAAAATTAGTATTGAGCCTATGGGAATAAATTTCGTTCCATGAAAAACTGATCGTTCAGGGAGGTAGTCGCCTAATGGAGTTGGTCGCACAGTGAGGTTTCACTGTACCAACCTTTTCGTAATAGCATAAACTTCAAATATCATATTTAACTCCGAAACAATAATAAATACTCTTAACTGTAAATAATCCGAAATCAGTAATAAACAACAACAACAACAACATATATATATATATATATATATATATATATCATGTAACGGCAAATTCATGTTTTCGAATGTGTCTCCTACGAAATTAAAACTTCCAGATATCTTCTCTTATGAGTCAGTCACCCTTTCAAACGATAGAGATAAAACTTTTTTGTTTTGAACGTTGGCAAAAATAATTTGCAACACAGCATTGAAAGGGAAGAATAAAATATTTACAGTCATTTTTTTTTAATTCACATTTCCCGAGCTAAAGATTTGCCAAGCATTGTGCGTATTAGTGGTCTGTACGGGCTGAAATTTTCAAGCCTGGGCCCGGCCCGTAGAAAAATAATTGGCCCGAACCGGCCCGGTAAAAAACTTAAAAGTTTGGCACGAGCCCGGCCCGGCACGGAAAAAAAGTTAAAATCTCGGCCCGAGCCCGGCATGGCCCGAGTGAATTTCAACAAAGCATTGATTTTTTTTTTTTTTTTTTAAGCATTAAAAATCTGAAAAATGCTACAGTAAGACGGAATTGCATAGAAAAGAAAAAAAAAGCGTTATAGACAAGTTCCCTTCTTAGCGAGTGTAAATGTATTATATATTCTTTTCTTATGTATTAGTATATTAATTATGCATGGATCAACACGTTAATGAGTTTAAAACTGGGTTCCGTCATAGGCAGGTTCTTTTTCACACGTTTTATTATGTTTTAATTTAGCTATATTTTAATAAGCGCAGAAATCTTGTGTTCTTTAAAAAGAATAAATTTTAATGTTTAAGTGTATAATAATTCCCATTTGAAAATGTATGCATTTTTTGCAAAAATGTTTGGGCCAGGCCTAATTTTACTGACCTTTGAATGGATCAGGCAACGCTGAGACCATGATTTTCATATGGGCTAGGTCAAAATTAGGACTGAAAATTTTGGGCCGTGAAGACTCGCAATGAACCAGTCCCGGCTTTGTACAGAAAAAATAAGTTAGGTCCGGCCCGGCCCGAGCCTTCAGAAAAAAGTGTGGCGCGGGCCCAGCCCGAGTTCCGTGAGTGAAAATCGGCCCGAGCCCGAGCCGTCCCGTGCAGATCTCTAGTGCGTATTCAATTGTTAAAAGAATTATATTTCAAACCGCTACATGAAGAAATATAACAGACAATCACTTTTGAACACTCTAACGATCAATCTTTTTCTATACAACATACAACTTTTTTTGCTAATAATATTAATATTTCACATATCTACACGGATAAATGCTTAAAATTAAATAAGACTTACCTTTATTTTATGCATTCCATAAAGAATAATTTTAATGATATCCTAATCTGTTAATCCTAAAATGGCGGACGAAAAAGTGATCATTTTTCTTATCTTTTAAGGGTGTCGTCACCTTGCTGCTCTGATTGGTTAATAAGCAATGCATACGTAAGTCACTCTTTCAGGAGTGAGACATTTCATTCCTTTCTAGAGAGTGGGAAATTCCACTCTTTAAGGAGTGTATTTTTATAAAACTCACTCCAAAAAGAGTAAAAATGCCTGTCACTCTTTCAAAGAGTGGGCTTTTCACTCCTTCCAATTTTAGAGAGTACAAAATTTTACCCAAGCAAGTTACAAATTCGATTTACGTAAAATTCAAGTTACGCAAAACTTTACGGAACGCATTACTTACGTAAGTCGGGGGATGCCTGTATAAGTATATTGCTTTATTGTGGGGATACTCTCACAGAAGGAACATATGAAATAAACAAAATTTAGTCTTTTAGCCTGTAGTATAATTATGATTATGAAAAATTTCATGATATAAAATGTAATAACTTATACAGAAATTAATATTGCGTCTTAATACACAGCCATTTTAATTGTAGTAATCATACTTTTATTACATTTATGAATATAATGTGATACATTTTAAGGATTCCCTCCCCCCCCCCCCCCCTGCATTCGCGAAAGTTTCATTGTGCGCTAATACATTAAAATTCTGAAAATAAATTATAATTGTCGTGTAATTGTTTTGTCTATATTAATATGTAATATATTATAAACCACTAAATGCATTGTATATGCGATATGTATAATATTAATGTATCTTCATATAATAGAGAAGTAAGATATAACCAGTAAAGGCTCGGCTCAGCACTTGATATGAAATCTAGGCGAAGGCTTTTGGGAAGATTGCAGACGAAAGAGGTTGCACTCCAAATAATGGTATCTTCTGAGCTAAAACATCTACAGCTCTTAACTTTTCAACCTACTTATTTGCGTTACATCTTATTGCTTATTCGTGGAGTGAATTAAACTCCATTGTTGTTTTATAAAATGATGACAACCGAAATTGACTCATCCAACAATAACCTGAAAATTCATTGTTATAAGAAGCTTACCACATTGTTGTCCTGCAAAAACGTTTGTTACTTTACAGTATTATATTACAACAGTTATTAATTGTTGCATCGTCATTTTTGTCCATATAGCGGCAAAACTCGTGGAAACGGGACAACTATATATCTGTAGATAATGGTAAAAATTCCATTGTCACTCCTTAATCATAGTCCAAAAAATATATGTATGTATGACATTTCTTTTACAGTCTTTTTGACATTCTGTCGAACACATTATGCAGCAAAATCAAAGACTGCTAAGCCAACACGTCGATGTAGATGGTCAATAAGTATTCTACATAATTGTGGTGATTCTCACATTGAAGGAACGTATGAAATAAACAAAATTTATTCTTTTAAGCTTATTATAATTGCACTGTAAAAAAAGACAGATGGTTCTTAAACTATGAAGATTTACTGTAATCACGAACGAAAATATTCGATAACCGCTTCCAAGCCACCCAATATTCTTAAAAGCGTTCCTTTATCTTAAGAAATCTCAGAAAACATAATATTTTCGAAATTTAAAGAAAAATTTATAACAAGTGGTTAAGTGTGATCACAGATCGCACAGAGAGTTTCGTTTAATATTCCTTTCAAAACTCTTTATTCTTTAATTAATAAACCCAAACTGATAATTTATATTTATTAAATCCTTAAAAACTGCACATAAAACTGTAAAAAATGCTAAGGTTTTTAAAAAATTTAGCGCCCCGCCCTCCCAAATTTTCTCGCACCATTCTTTAAAACAAATTTATTTTGATTTATAAACTATCTTAAAGTTTCAAACAGATCACCGTGTTAGATTTCCTAATTTAAATAAAATAGCGTTCTGTTAGTTCCTCATTCCACCACCAGCGAGAGCACTTTATTCATAACAAAACTGTATCTGAACGAAACTCCGTTAAAAAACCTATCCGTTGATATATTAGTCGAGAGGATGGCGGTCTTAAACGACAATTTAAGATATTTGCTGAAATTGCTATTCGAAAATAGTGGTGTCAACACTTATGAAATTTTTATATTGAATAAGTAGCATTCATCTCAGGACTCTAAAAAAACACACATAAAACGGTAAAAAACGCTAAGGTTAAAAAAAAAATTTAACGCCTCTCCATCCCTGAACCCCGGAATTTCTTGTGCAATTGTTTTTTGAAAACCTTTTATTATGTGTTATAAACTATTTTAAAGTTTCAAACAAATCGCCTCGTTTGATTTCCTAATTTAAATAAAATCTCAGTATGTTAGTTCCACATTCCACCACCAGGGAGCGCACTCTTTTCTTAATAAAAATGTATCTGAACGAAACTCCTTTCTACAACTTATCCGTAGATACATTGGTCGAGGGGATGGCGGTCTTAAACACCAATTTAAGATATTTGCTGAAATTTGTATTCTAAAATAGTGGTATCAACACTTATGAAATTTTTTATATTGAATAAGTAATATTTATCTCATCACGCCGTCAAAAAACCGCACGCGAAACGGTAGAAAACGCTACAGTTTAAAAATGGTCTTAAGCAAGAATTTAAGGTATTTGCTGAAATTACTATTCGAAAATAGTGGTATCAACAATCATTTTTTTATTATTATTATTGAATAAGTAGTATTTATGCTGTACTTTTAAAAATGTGACACCTTTCTGAACAATGCCACTATAAAACATCTCGTGACTGCCTTTTAAAAATAAGCATTTAATCAGGGCTGCGGAATCAGTAGGAAAATGGACGACGCCGACTCTTTCGCTCAAAAATGGGCCCGACTCCGACTCAACAACTCTGCATTTAATAGCAATAATAAATAAACCAATTAGTGAAATCATAAATAAAATCTCAGGTTGTAATTGAGACAGACGAATAATTTTTAGAATTTCTGAAAGGGGAATCTTTTTTTCGCTGGGCTGTGCAAGTTTCGAATTTTTACGCACCTTAGATACTGAGATGGGGGCCCCCTTTTAAAACCCCTACACCCTTTATTACTTAACTTCCGCATCTGGAAGCTGCCTTTCTCATTCTGGCAACCCGTGGGCATGTTACAATAACAGTTTGAAATAAATAATCAAATTAATTAAATAATAATTAATATCTCCGCACCTAATTTAGACACAGTCATGAAATTAACATATTTGAAATCAGAAAAAAATTCTACGCATGGATGTATAAAAATTTAATTTATAAATTCAATAATTTAAAAGTTTTACATTCGTTTTAAAACCTCCACTATAGGATGCCGCCGAGCGTCTGCAGATAAAAACACCTGAGTTCGCTCTGAAATGAAATCAATTTCTGCCTTTCTTTCGAATGAAATAAAAGGATTTTTTTATCGATCGATTTTCAACAGATTTTTTTACTTCTACCGAATGCATCGGAATAATTTTTAAAATTTCTGAAAGTAGATTTTTTTTCTGTGTGTATCTGTGTGGTTTTCGAGTTTTTCGGCCCGGTAGTTTCTGAGATTTGATGCGATTTGCAAAACCCCAGTTCACTTTATTGATGCCGTTTCGCATCTGGATTCCTTGTTGTTGTGGCAACCCGGAGGAGAATTTGAAATAATCTTCATATATGGAAGCAAATCGTTGTGGTCTGATTAAAATCAAAGCTGTTGTTGAATTATGAACATTTACATTCTTTTAATTGGGGTTTTTAATTAACAACGTGCGTCAATTAAGATTTTTTCAAAATTTCATGATTTTGGCAAGGTTAGTGGGTATTCAACAAAAAAGAAAGAAAGAAAGAAAGAAAAATCAAGTCCGTAACTTAAATAGTTTGCGTGTACGAGTGCTGTGGCGGACGGACAGAGACACGAGTCTACAAGAATTTCGTAAGACGAACGAAACCCTAAAAATAAACTTTTATTAGCTGCCCGTAATTTTCGGAAACATTTTCGAGTAGCTTTTACAATTCATTAATTAGTTCTCTCTACCCGGAAAATTGGCTTTTTGGATGAATCAACTAAACATTTTCCGCTGCATAACTAAAATTGTGCATACAATTGTAACAGAAAAATGGTAATATTAATGCAGTTAATTCTATGTTTTTCAGTTAAACATGTTTACTGAATATGAAAATATTTACTTGAGACCTCATAGCATCTGAAAAACTGGTTTTCTGGGTTATAAAAGCTATTCGGAAATATTTTTCTAAAACTACGGGCAGCTAAAAAAAATTATTTTTATAAATTCTTCTTTAAATTTCAAAGGTAACTTCTTTTATGAGGTTTCTAAAGATAAAGGAACGCTTTTCGGAATTTTGGGTGACTCAGAAGAGGTTATTGTATATTTTCGTTCCTGATTATAGTACATTTTCGTAAATTAAGAAACATCTGGGGTTTTTTTTACACACTGCAAAAAATAAATTGTTGATTTTACAGTATTATACTGGCAGTTGGTTGCTAGTATAATACTGTAAAATCAATAATTATACCGTTAAATAACAATAATAAACCGTAAAATAAATAGTAATATACCGCTAAGTGGTATATATGGTATATTTCTGCATTTTCATTTATAAAACTGTATACAACTGTCTATTTACGGTTTATTGCTATTAATTTTACAGTATAACACTGGCACCCCAGCTGTTAGCATTATACTGTAAAAGCAACAATTATTTTTTACAGTGCAGTGTGTGATGATGGAAAATTTCATGATGTAAAACGTAATAACTTACGCAGAAATTAATATTGCTCCTTAATACACAGAAGTTTTATTTCTAGTAATGATATTTTTATTATAGTTATGAATATAACATGGTAAATTTTAATGACTTTTGTTTCGTTGCATTCACGAAATTTTCATTGTGTGCTAATGCATTAAAATTCTGAAAATAAATTATAATTGTCGTATAATTGTTTTTTCTGTATTAATATGTAATGTACTGTAAAGCCCTAAATACCTTGCATAAGCGATGTGCATATGCATATGTTAATGTATTTTCATATAATAGAGAAGTAAGATATAATCAGTAGAGGCTCACCATTGGACATGACATCTAGGCGAAGGTTGTCGACGAAAGAAAGTGCACTCCAAGCAATGGTATCTTCTGAGCCTGAACTAAAACATGTATAGCTCTTAACTTTTAAACCAATTTAAAAGGCGTACATCTTATAACTAATGCGGGAGTTAATAAAACGCGTTTCTTATTTTATAACGCGATAACAATCAAAATTCACACTTTCAACAATAACCTGAAAATTCATTGTTGTGAGGAGCTTATCACATTGTTGCCCTATTTCCGATGCAAAAACGCTTGTTGTTTTACAGCCTTATATTACAACAATCATTAATTGTTGTGTCATGATTTTTGTCCTCATATTACTGTAAAGTTACTGTTATCATATACTGTTTATTTACGGTTTATTACTATTAATTTTACAGTATAATACTGCACCCCAGCTGCGAGTATTATATTGTAAAATCAACTATTATTTTTTACGGTGCAGTGTGTGATGATGGAAAATTTCATGATGTAAAACGTAATAACATATGCTGTAATTAATGTTGATTCTTAATACACAGCCATTTTATTTCTAGTAATCATATTTTTGTTATATTTATGAATATAACGCGATAAATTTTAATAACTTTTGTTTTTCGCTGCATTCACGAAATTTTCATTGTGCGCTAATGCATTAAAATTCTGAAAATAAATTATAATTGCCGTTGTAACAAATATATTCAAAGATTATTCCGGTAGGTGGCAGCACTAAACGACAGGTGATTAGCGGCTGTCAAATAGGTTTCTCCCGTCATTCCCTGCGGTTAGTTTTTCTGCAGAGTTCTACGAAACACGATTTGAAGAGGGTGTGAAATGTACGCGTGTTGCGTTAAGATTTCCTCGCAGCTTTTTTCATGAGAGGCAGGAAGAAGGGAGTTGGTCGTGAAAATGTATTTCCCCTAGAGGATTTCTTCTGTAGTTCCTAAATCAGTACATATGTATTATAATTGTACATAGACGTGTAAAATGATTTAATCTTGTATCTTTTATATCATCTATTAAAAGTTTTCTACTAAATCTTAGAGGGGCACATCTAATTTGAGTGATGAGTCCATTATTAAATATTGTGGCGCCTTCTTATGGAAAGTAAGACCCAGGGCCGTGCAAATCGGGGGCGAAGGGGGCGGTCGCCCCGGGCGAGGAAATTGAGGGGCACCAAATTTATACTACCAAAATCGCTTGTTTCTTCTTTTTTTTTTTGTAAAAAAAGTTATATATATATATATATATATATATATACATATTGGGTACTTTTTTATGACAAAAACATACATTCTCAAAATAGCATGTGGCTTCTTTCCTGGAATCCAAAAGGGGTTGCAAACTGTTATACTGTACTGTTAGATACATTTATTCCACATCTGTTTTCCAGATCCCCTTTGGCAAAGTAGTGCAATTTTCTCTTATATTATGTAGTTGTTAAAATTAAACTTTCTAAAGTTCCAAAATAAACTCGAAATATGTATTCCACAGAATTTATTTGTGTTTCTACACTTTTCAATTTTGTGACACCTGTCACAAAGAGAAAGGGGTGTGTGTGTGGGGGGGGGGGCGCCAATTTCAAACTTTGTCCAGGGCACAGTTTTCTCTTTGAACGGTGTTCTATACCGTCTACCGTATATACTCGCGTATAAGTCGACTCGCGTATATGTCGACCCCCTAACTTTAGGATGCAAGTTCTGCAAAAAATCAAAAACCCGCGTATAAGTCGATCCCTAACTTTTTACATCAATTTTGCACAAAATTAAACAAATGATTTCATTTGCTAATGCGGAAAAGTAGTAATTAACCAAAAACAAATCATTGAAAAAAATTTTTAATGATAAATTATTATTATTTGTATATTTTATATAATATTTTATTATTCATCCACATAAAAAGCCAGAATTTTGCAGTAATCGAAGTTTTTTTTTCTTTTTTCATTGACTCGCGTATAAGTCGACCACCATAATTTGCTTGCCAAAAATTGTCAGAAAATCCTCGACTTATACGCGAGTATATACGGTAATTGTTTTGTCTATATTAATATGTAATGTATTGTAAAGACTTGTACAGTCGTGGAAAGAAAAAAGTAAACACCCCCTACTAACTCTTCAACAAATTATCGTAGACGGAAACTACTGGTACCGAACAATTGGAAATAAAGTCTACTTTTAAATGATGTATATAAAATTTGCTTAGGGGGTCATCTACATATTAAAACGAACACAAACCTCATTTTTTTCAATGGCAATACCCAATTTTAACGAGATATTTCAAATCTTCGGTTCAAACTATGCCTAGACACCAAATTTCAAAGCAATTGAATGATAAGTTTTTGAATTATAAGCATTCAAAATTTAGTGCTTCTAATGTTAAATTACATTTTCATATTTTTATTTATATCTCCTGAAATTATGCTCCTAATATGTTAATTTTTTGTGCAGCAATAAAACTAATGTACCCAAACATAAATATGCTGAATTTGCAATTTTTATAATTTTATGATATGAATTATGAAATTAATATTTGAAAAAATTATGAATTGCAACCTACAATTTTTTTGATGGAATTAGATTTATTAAGTCCTGCTTTATGAAAATCCAAAATTTCACGTTTTTCTTCCAAATAGTTTTCAAATTATGCTTAAAAAACGGCAAAATGATGATTTAAGGGGCCGTCTATGATAGAAGTGAGTAGATATTTTGAAATTTCTTCTGCTGCCTTGTTATCTAACAGGCTTCATTGACTGCTTAAGGTGCCTTGATCAAGAAGGGGCTCTCTCGGTTAGCAATCGAGTACCCAACTTCAATTTGGACACAGCCCTTAAAATACGCTCGTTTTAAAATAATTAATTTCTCGGAAACTTATTGTACGAATTGCATAAAAATTTGTTTTTAGGCTAATTGAAGGGTGTAGAGTTCATTTATGCTGTCAGAATTGGGTATTGCCTTTGAAAAAAAATGAAGTTATGGTTCATTTTAATATGTAGATGGCCCCCTAAGCAAATTTTATATACATCATTTAAAAGTAGACTTTACTTCCAATCGTTCTGTACCAGCAAATTTCATCTACGATAATTTGTTGCGGAGTTAGTAGGGGGTATTTACTTTTTTTTTCCCACGACTGTACATGCGATATACATAGATTAATGTATTTTCATATAATAGAGAAATAAGATATAATCAGTAAAGGCTCACCATTTGCCACGGCATCTAGGCGAAGGTTGTCGACGAAAGAAAGTGCACTCCAAGCAATGGTATCTTCTGAGCCTGAACTAAAACATGTATAGCTCTTAACTTTTCAACCTATTTATTTGGAGTACCACTTATAACTGACGCGTGAGTTAATTAAACGCGATTCTTATTTTACAACGTGATAACAATCAAAATTCACACATTCAATAGTAATCTGAAAATTCATTGTTGTGAAGAGCTTATCACATTGTTGTCCTATTTCTGATACAAAAACGCTTGTTATTTTAAAGCATTATATTACTACGACAATCATTAATTGTTGTGTCATGATTTTTGTCCTCATATTATTGTAGAACCCGTGAAAATGGAAAAAAAATGTATAACATATCTGTACATAATGGTAAAGACTCCGTCGTCACTTCTTGATCATCGTCAAAAAATATATGTATACAGCTCATATTCAAAATATTAGAATAATTGAGAAAAAGTAATAAGAAAAAAATTATTTTTCATTCATTTATTTTTGATACTAAATAAATGCAATTAAATTTCTTATAAATTAAATCTGCAATGTTTAGATAAGATGTTAATATTTACAAAATATAAAATACAGTACAATAAATTAGGTATACAGCTTCCTGAAACAAATCAAAATATTAGAATAAAATTTAGATTGGTTCAAAATATTAGAATATTTTATTTTATGCAACAATATTTATTACCTTATGAATATGAAGTAAATGGTAGTTAATATTTTGTAGCATCCCCTTTAGCTTCATTACAATCGGTCTTGTATACTATATACAAGGTGTTTACAAACATTTCTATCAATATTAGCCCAAATAGACTTTATACGTGCCACGAGTGACGGGCGATTTCGATTCTTTTAAATCGATTTAATCCATGTTATAAATTTTTTAATCGATGTCTCTAAAGGTAATATCATTTTCATTTTCCTTCAAAAATTGAAGGTAAAGTAGTTGGATTTGGATGTGCCAATCCCAAAACTTTCTTCTGTCTCATAAATGTTAAAACTTCAAAATTCGCTATCACAGTGTCAAATTTAAATGATAAGGGGCTGTGCACTTTTCATTTAAATTGCATTTTTTTGTGCACTTGTTATCACTTTTTTGGCAATTTTGGACCCCCTGCCCCTGTTACGATATCATTCGTTATCATCCCTGGAACCCCCCCCCCCCCTCCCTTCCTGTAATGATATCATTATCAAAATCTAAAAATTTTTTTTTCTTTTGCTTGGAGTGATATATATATATGGATATGGTGTGTATATGGATATATATACATATGCCATATACATATATGGAAAAATATATGTATATGGATACATGTATTTTTCGCATACTTCATCGATTCAAATGAAGAGAACTCTAAATATCACTTTATATATGAAATAACTTTTTATCAAATAACACTTAAAAGAATAAGTTACTATTTAAAAGTATTTTATAATAGCTTTTTGTTACATAATACATTCAACAGCAATAATGTTTTCTTGCACTTGCCCCCGCACGGAGGGGGGGGGGGTGGGCAGAGCTTCTTATCACCAAAACAGGTAAACAACATTTTTTTCTGTTTTATTTACTAGTAAACACAGGTATCATTTGAAACATACTTCGCATATGGTTTCTCGAACAGCGAATTATATATGCATACACATATGACAGAAGAAATAGGAAATTTGGAATTAAATAATTTTATAATCATTTAATAATTTTAATAAGAACTTTGTATTTTCATAAAAATATATAGCAGACTAAAAAAAGATAACATTATATTTTGATGTAAAGGCCAAATTGTAAATAAAAAGATAAAATTTTGGTTGGATCAAAAAGGATAACGATATCAAAAGACGAACCCCCCTCCCCCTAGAGATATCTAACGATATCATTTGCCAGACTCCCCCTCCCCCCTAAAATGATAACGTTATATATGCACAGCCCCTAACCTATGCCCCTCATGAGGCTTCAAAAAGCATAGTTTCGTTGAAGTATGTGCATTTTAAAAGAAAATATAAGCATGGCATTTTCCTAACAAATCATTGAATTTCGGCCCATACCTTCTTAGATGTCTGCAACGGAAAATCCCAATTCAAAGAGCATAAAAGCATGTAACCTGTTGGGAGGTATACACCCAAAACTAACAAGGATCTATTTATATGAAAGTGTAACAGAATATGAAGTTAGATTAAATTCCGTACATTAGTTTTGAGATATGGCTATCACGAATATCATGATAAAAGCAGTATAACAGTGCAGCCTGTTACATGATTAACAAAAAAAACTCAGGAACAATTTATGTCAATGACAAACAGAATATTAACCCCTTAACCTACGATTTACGTCTCAACAGCTCCACGGTTTGGCAAATCCATAGCTACCACTAAAATTTAATAGAGATTTTCGCCTTGTCTAATCATGGAATTTAGACGATTAAATTAAACTATATTGTGAAATTTTAGTGGTAAGAAGAATTTACATTTGGCTCGATCATCGTACGCGGGCTATGCCCGCCATTGTAGGTTAAGGGGTTAAGTTGATGAAATTCCGTTCATTACTTCTTGAGATATTATCGCTAACATCGTGTAAATCCTGAAAAACAGTGTTGAATTCAGGGGCTGGTACGGGTGGACAACGCTCCCCCCCCCCCCCTCGGAACATTGAAATGTCACCCAGGAAGATTTGAGATTTTATGCTTAATGGACAAAAGTCCAATTCCCCAAATGAATCTGAAGTTTGGTGAAAATTCGTGCATTAGTTCTTGAGATAGGGATCTTGCGGAAATTATAAAAAATGCAGCATAGCAGCGCCACCTGTTAGGCGATTTTCACCAAAAAGTAATTAGCACCAATTTACATGAAGGCAGGGCGTAGCTAGAAAATTTTTTTCGGGGGGTGGGGGGTTCAAAATTTTCCCAACTTAATTAAAAATTTCCCAACGTCAAACAAATTGCTCTATTTTCCAACTAAAATGTTATGTTCAATGTGTATTTAATGATAATGATACTTATATGAAAAAAAAAAAAAAAAAAAAAAAAAAAAAAATCTTTCCAAAGAAAAATGCTGAAACTAAAAACATAAAAAATATAATTATTGGTTCCTTTAATGAAGGTTTTTGTCTTCAATTGTGTAGGAGTCATAATCGTACTTCACATGAAAATAGCCGCATATTTTTAGATTTTTGAGAAAGGAACAAAGTTTTGGAGGAAATGTATTAGAGACATTGTTGATAGAGAACAGTAGAGAAATTCAGGTCTGGTAGATGTATAATATTTTCGTAGCACAGAGAAACATAACGAGAAATTGAGTCTGGCTGCTTTTTGTATTTCTTTTGAAAGTTTAACTAGTTTACTATTACAGAACTCAGAAAGGTAGTTAGCAAAACATTTTTTTTTTAACTATTTATTTAAAAAAAAAAGAAAAACTGTTTCAAAAATCTAAAATTTCCCAACTCTAAGCGCAAATTTCCCAAGTTCACATATATTGGTGGGGGGAGGCTCCCCCCCCCCCCATCGCGACGCGTCTGAGTATGGTAAACAATTTTAAGTCCCGAATGGGTTAAACAAACTCCTAGAGCAGGGTTGGCGAATCTTTTTTCATCCGCGTGCCAACTTTTTCCACAAAAACATAATTCGTAGCCATGGCGTGTCATCTATAAAACGAATTTAATGGATTAAAAAAAAAATCAAGAATTAAAGTTACACGAAAATTATTTATTGAGATTTTAAAAATATGGGCAACATACACCTAGTATTACATTGTAATATTTATAGATATAAATATATTTTAGAAAATAATAATAAAACAATTTAATGCGATTAAAAGCGAATTCTATTGTTACATCTTAGAGGGAAACAAATGAATGCAAGCTGAATTTGTTTTTATCTGACAAGTAGTTTATATTTCAATTTTAATATTACCACTTGTGAAAATAATTATACGCAGTCGCAGATAGGCGGAAAAGTTTTTTAAATGCAAATACCAGTTTCTTAAAAAAAAAAAAAAAAAAAAAAAAAAACTCCGGAATTAAATTCTAATTTGCTGTAATTTTATCATCAGCACTTTTACTTATATTTCTTAATAATCTTTTCGATGTTTCCCACATGTTGCCTTTGTTTGATAAAATTTTCAGCCCATTTTCAACTAGACTGGAATTTAATAAGCTGCAATTTAAATTCTTCAATATCGAATGTAAACAAGCTCAACTCATCAATATCGGTATATTTTGTGTAATGAATGTCACTGTATCTTGATTTAAAACCTCAATCAACGACGTGCCAAAAATGTTCTTTTACGTGCCACTTCTGGCACGCTTGCCATAGGTTCGCCTACCCTGTCCTAGAATGACGAAATATTTTAATTATTGATAAAAGTAATCGGATTATGTATTTCTTTTAATATTTAATCTTTTTTATTTTCTGTTTACTTTTTATAATGTATAAGGGCGTGAAAAATATGAATGTTTTTGCCAGAAAATATTTCTTGTAAATATTAATCCCATATTTAAATATTCCATTGAAGCAAATTGTTGAACACACAAGTATATGCATATGTATTCACTGTTTCAGAAATGAATTTCTTTTAGAATATTAATAGTATTCTTCACGCTATTATAAATTATAAGAAGTAAACAGAAAATAAATAAAAAAAAAATACATAATGAGATTACTTTTCTCAAAAATTTAAGTATCTCATCACTCTATGAATTTGTTTAACGACAGGATTGAAAACTTCTGATTTTCGTTACTGTTATACTTCCACGAAATGAACGAAAATTTCAACGGTTAAATTTCAGGCGATGAAAGCAGAACCAAAAGCTAATCGTAGGACACCCCACCCACTACCGAATAATTTAGTTCTCATCACGGCATCTAGAGGCGCTACTTTGCAGCATCTTTTAACATGTGATTGCTTTGATACGGTGTATAACCTCCACTACACCCCTAAAAAAAAAATGAAGTAAAAAAGTAGGCAGTTTAATTTTGAGAACAGTCTTAGTTAAACATATACAGTAGAAGAACTTTATAATGCAATTCTATACAATGTTGTTCTCTATATAACGCACAACTTCTCAAACGTAATCAATGAATTTTGCAGTTAAAAAGCACCTGCGTTCCATATTGAAAAAAAAAAAAAAATGCTGCTCTTTAGAATACCAAATTTGATACGTTAGTTCATCTTTATCTCCTTAATTCAAAGTTTTTAATGAAAAAATTGCCATTATTACGATTATAATAAAAATAATTTAAAATGAATAACATAATGGATGATTTGATAAAGCCATTGTCCGACCATGTTTATGAAGAAAATTTAACAATTTGTGAAAGAAACTGTAGTATGCAAAAACTTATGATCTGCACAACTCCTGGTTTCAAGGAATGCAATATAAAGATACTCTAATGAATTTTGATATTTGTTAGACATATTTAATCATGTTTACAAAGTATGTGAAATGTTATATATACAGTGCAAAATTATATATAATGCACAACCTCGCGTTTTTAGGTTTGCGTATAAAGATCATCTAATGTAATTTAATTATCTTGTTTGCATTTTTGTTATTATCAAGTTTAACATGAAATTTGTGTTAGTGCTGTGTTTTAGAACTCCAATGATACCATAATTATGTATGAAAAACATGCTGTAACTGTAGTAAATGTTAAACGGAATGTGTTTTAACTAAGAACTTCTGGTTTGCTTGAATAAAATGCAGAAGTTACTTTACACGATACTTAGTTCATAGTTAAAAAGCTAGTCGCTGAGCCAAAACAGGAGGGATGTAAAAGGAATCATAAACTTTATGAGTTGAAATGTCAACTCTAATACAATTTATCCATCATATTACAATAATTCTTATTCAATAGTGATGAAATGTTTTCTCTACTTTTCAAAGTAAAATGCTATCATACTTGATATTATTATTATATACTAAATCTTATTAATCCCTTTGAAAGTTTTTTTTAAAATTTAAACAATATTTATTACCTTTTAATTGCATTACTTTGTGATAATTAAGTTTATAAGTACTGGCAAAAGCACTTATGAACTGTACATTTTTAAACTGCACACTATACATTTTAAAAAGCTACATGTAAACAGTTTATTACCTGCATAGAATAAATTTAAAATAGTTCGCTACACAGTAGACTAACTTAAATCTGCAACCCTAAAATCCACAAACGCCCAAAATCCGCACATCATCACAAATATAAACAATGAAACTTTCATTTCAGATGTAGATGCAAAATTACAGAATTTTTTTAATTTATATCATTCCGTATGTGTTGTAATAAGTAATTCTCGATTGTATGACTGGACTTGGTGTTTTTCATGAAGGGAGTATAAATTTATTTCGGAAAAAAATCAAGATATTGCTGATATCACTGGTAACGAAAATTTTTTTACGAAATATGTTTATGTATTAATCAATTTGTTTCGGTTATTAAGAATGGCTAAACCTGAAATAAAACTTCCTTACTTTATGATTTTGATGTGAATTAATAGGGTACCATTATGAGGCAAGTTTCATTGAATAATTCAAGGAAAATGTATCGCATCTTTGTTATGCATATTTACTTATTTATTAATTATTTACTTGACTTTTACTTTTAATAATTTAATTATTTTTTAAATTACCTTACTTTTTATCATTTTAGTTTACTACTTTACTTAATTATTTAATATTAATATTTTACTATATTGCAAGCATTCATTATAATTATGATTGCATTATTAAATTCAAATTAGTGCTTAAAAAATGTAAACAAATCAATGATAAAAAAAAAAAACCCCTACAAAATTCTAAATTTCGCACAACATCTGGTCCCTGAGCCGTGCAGATTAGAGGAAGTCTAATGTAATTCATTTTCTGAAAATATTAAGTGACTACATCTATATATTATAAATATTAGATGTTTTGTAAATTAATGCACTTTTTATATTTTATTTCTCTTCACTTTGATTTGAAAAAAAAAAAAAAATGCAGCGTTTAAAATTAAAACAGATTTTTTTTTTATTATTTTTCTTTTATATTTTTAATATTTTATTAATTTTTTCCCTGAAAAAGAAAGAGCTAAAAAGCAATATTTATTGCATACATATAACTACTAAGGGGTTGGCGAACCTTTTTGTTGCCGCGTGTCAAATTAGAAGAAAAAATATTTTACATGACCATGACGTGCCAACTAAAAAAGAAATTTAGCAGGTGAAAAAATAATGGCTTAAAATTGTTATGATTTAAAAAATAGGAGGAACATACATGTAGGTATTATACACAATAATAATTATGGAAAGAAACATATTTTAGAAATTAATAAAAAAATAATTCGATTTAATTTGATTTCTGTTGTTGCATCTTAATATCAAGTTAATTTTAATGCAAACTGAAACGGATTTATCTGATAAGTGCTTTCAATTTGAGTTTTGATACTATTCACTGTTGAAAACAGTGATTCGAAAGCATAAATTGGCAGAAAAACTATTAAAATGACCAACGTCAGTTTCTTTGAAATAATTTTTGAAATAAATTCCAAAGTTGCCATAACATTGCCATCAGAATTTAGTAATGTCCTATAATCATTTATTGACGATTGGTTTGAAATATCGTCTTTGTTTGAAAAAATGTTGAGACCATAATTAATTAGATTGTACTATAATATGCGGCAATTATTTTTTTTTTTCAATTTCCATTTAATCGAATTTAGAAAATATCAGTCGCGATTTTGTGTAATCTCACTTTATTTTGATTTAGAGCCACAAGCAATGTCGTGGCAAAATTATTCTTTCGCGTGCCAAAAGTGGCACGCGTGCCATAGGTTCGCCATCCTTCTACTAAGCAATCGAAACAGGATGCATTTACAGCTGCCAAACATAGGACTCATTTGGTAGAAATGTAAAACTGATTTTTTTTTTTTTTTTGTGGCAGCGCAGAAAATAATTGTTTGCATGAAATACTACTCATTATTAAAAGTATGCCACAGATTTGTCCAATTAAAATAAATGATTTTGTTTTAGAATTCTCTTGTAAATACGACTCGGTTACACAAGTGTACCAAATTTCGCTATGTAAAGTAACTCAACATAAGTACAGACTTGTAAGGCTCAAACTTAAGGGCCTACTTCAGTCACGCGAAAAGACCCGTTCGCTAATGCTATTCCTATGGAAGAAATTTATAAAGATATCTCGATCGCATTTCAATATTTTTAGATGATTTTTTTTTTCCAATTTCGTTTTCAAGTATTTTTAATCAGGACACTTTCATTTTCAGAACCAGTTCCTACAATGAAAGCACCCTCATGAAAAAAATTCCCAATGAAAATCGAAAAAATAAAAAACGGCCTTATTACAGATCGACCTCAGTTAGCCATTGCAAAAAAAATCATCTAAAAATATTGAAATGCGACCGAGATATCTTTATAAATTTCTTCCATAGGAATAGCATTAGCGAGCGGGTCTTTTCGCCTGACTGAAGTAGGCCCCTAAGTGTGAACTCTCTTGGAAAAATATGATTTTAAGTAAATAAGTTCATGATTGTACTTGTATTCGTAATAAATAAATCTTATTTGATAATTTTAGTGATGTATTTTCTTGAAGTGACAAAGTCATTGTAATTCACATATTTTCCTGATATAGTCCTTGTAATTCATATATCTTTCCAAAAGTTCTAGCTTTTAGGTGTACACACTTGAGTACTTTACATAATTAGATGCCAAATTCATGTAATTATCCATCACAAGTGTCTTATGTGATCTGCCTGGCTTTGCTCGGTTTTGTGATAATAACTTTAAATATACCTAAAATTATAGACCAGGAGGCGGCAGGACAGAGAATCACCTCATTGAGTTCACGGCTCAAATTCCAGAATTAATTAAAACTCGATTCGCATATTAAAACGCAATCGGTTTGCCAAGTCATATCTCAGTGGAAAACACCTGAAAACCCGATTTTAGCGGTTCACTCGTAGGTGTACCATTGTGTTTTCCAGCACCCAAAGGTATGAAAACATGGAGGACTGGGAGCTGGAAAACACAATGGTACACTTACGAGTGAACCGCTAAAATCGGGTTTCCAGGTGTTTCCCACCAAGATATGACTTGGAAAACCGATTGCGTTTTAATATGCGAATCGAGTTTTAACTCATGCTGGAATTTGAGCCGTGAACTCGATGAGATGATTGTAGGTGTTGCCGCCTCCCAGTCTATTAGAGCTGGATGATTTTGTATTTTTAAATGAAAATCTTTCCAAACAAGCCTAATGTTGGATCATGATTTTACAGATGATTTGGTAGGGCGGGAGCAGTGAAAGTTTGTGAACCACTGTTCTAAAATCACTGAAATACGTGTTTAACTATTATTTAGTAGATTTCTTATGTTGTATTTCATGATCCTGCCGAAAGTTGCTGCTGAGATCTGGCGAAATGACTTAAAACTTTCGACATTAGTAGTTGAATTTCTAAATTTTTAGTAGATTCATTATCCTGAATTTCACGCTACCATCTTAAACTGCTGCTGAGATGTGGCGAAGTGACCTAAAACTTTCGTCCCCACCATTTAACCTTCTTAGGGGTTGAATTTAAAAAAAAAAAGAAATCCTTTCTCATTGAGTGCCCACATAGTGCAAGGAACATGTCTTAGAAATTTCATTATCTTAGGGGAAACGGTTGAGTCTGCACATTGATTAGGAATCAGTCAGGACATGATTTATAAATATAGATGGGCTAAATGGAAGCTACAAGTTCTTCTTGGTCAATAGGAGATCTCAGAGGGCGACACGACAATCCGTTTCGAAGTGTATGTAGTACAATTGAAAATAACTGAAACAGCCATCAATAGATTTCCAAAAAGAACATTGAAATGCATAGAAAATAAAATTTAAATTTCTAGAAATACTGTTCTTTTACGAAAATAGTTCATAGAACTCTATAGAATTCTTTACAAATTCTATAGAATAGTTATTTTCTAAAGAAAATGTTTCTACAGAATTGATAAAAGTTCTGTAGAATTTTTTTCTATAGAAAAAAATTTCTATAGAGTACATAAACCGCATAGAATTTCTATAGAGTAATGATTCTGTAGAATTTTTTTTTGTTTTTTTAGAAATATATATTTATATATATTGGTATTTTAAAATTTATGTGTACTAATTTATTTACACCTATATACTAAAACTTAAAAAAAATAATTTTGTAATGTACATCAATTTAATATAATAATAATCTATAGGTTTAATTTGATTATAATTTAATTCAATTCAAATAGAGTGGGATTCAATTGTTAAGGTAATAATATATTTTTCGAACTACTGATTTAAATTATGCTTAATTAGTTTATGATTCATTAATTTTTTTAAACGTCATCAACAAAATAAATAAGTAAATCAATAAATTCTTTATTTTAACGGACTCTTTCTCAATCCTTAAATCTGGTTTTCTAAGTTACAAATGGTTTCGTTTTTCTAATTCACACAGTTTGAGAATCAACGCAAATTCTATACGAGTTTAATGGTTGGGAACGCAAATCACAAAACATAGTTGAAATAGAATAATAAGAGTTGACAATATTTTTATAGAAAATCTATATTATTTCTATAGATATTTTTATAGAAACTCTACAGACATTTCTATTGAACTTCTACAGATATTTATATAGCTTTTCGTTAAACTAACTTATAGAAAAAGGGCCATAATTCTATAGGGTTATATAATACAATTTCTATTTTTTAATAGAATTCTATAGGAAATTTTTGCAAGGGTTAACTCGGAATGCATTCGATGCCATCCAATTTACTTTAATAATGGAATAAATATTTAGAAAAATCTGATTTGAATCTTAACATGATTTATGCTGGTCTCGTGAAGCTGATTTGAGATTGTAACTAACAACAAAAACTGTGCAACATTAAAAATGCTACCTTATAAGTGACCTTTTCTTATATCATATGTTGCTGTTGGGGAACTGTATTGCATCATATGTTGAAAAAAAATATGTACCTCTAAATTTAGTTCCTGATATACAAAGGGTTTTAGTTTTCGTTTCAGTCACACAATTGAGAATCGCTACAAATACAGTAGATCTTTATAACTCAATTCTATATAATGCAATTATCTGTAAAACGCACAGCTTCTGAAATGTAAACAATGGATTTTACACTTAAGAAGAGTCTGCAATCCATATTGTAGAAATATTGCTACCTTCTAGAGCAGTGGTTCTCAACCTGTGTGCCACGAAAAGATCTCAGGTGTGCCGCGAAACTTTTAAGCAAGTTGCTTCAAATTTTCAAAAACTCGAATCTGTAATGTCCGACAGTTCACATTATATGATTTACTTTGAAATAAGGTTTAGTGTCACATATTTGCTTTATTTAGGAGATTTTTCTTCTGTTACTCATTATAAAGAATATAGGGAAGATAAATTCTTTCAGGAAAAATATGTCTCCTGAAGGAAAAGATGTTTGCCTATCCGAAGATTTTATCTTACACAGAAAGTCTTCTAATTTTTAAAAATGTCAAACTCAGATATCTCTTTAAATGCTATTGTGACAAATTAAGATATTTTCCACATTACCAGTTCTTTTCCCTTTACAATTTCCTATAGGCTGTTGCCTGTAATTTCCTGCACTGCCATTGATTAATAAGCCTATACCTAGAATTCGCTTCTCCTCCATACATATGGGGAAATTGCAGGATTTTTTTGCACTGATGATGGCATGCTGAAACCAGTATTAAAATTGATACCGAAACTAGTATTAAAAAGGTGCTTAAGGGGATTCTTCACGCACTTGAAAACACACGCTCCGTAATGTTAATCCTATGGGCAGGTTATTTTCAAATTTCTCGTTTAAATTTGAATATCTTTTAACGATTTTTTTTTTTTTTTTTTTTTTTTTTTTTTTTTTTTTGCATAGAATAGCTGAGCTCAATCTTTAATATGACTCTTTTTTACTTTTTCGATTTTGGTTGCAGATTTTTTTTAAAAAGGTACTTTCAGTTTCGAAACCGGTTTGGAAAATGATAGTACCTTTTTAAAAATAATCTGCAACAAAATCGAAAAAGTAAAAAAAGAGTAATATTAAAGATTGAGCCCAGCTATCCTATGCAAAAAAATCGTTAAAAAATATTCAAATTTAAACGAGAAATTCGAAAATAACCTGCCCATAGAATTAACATTAAAGAGCGTGTGTTTTCAAGTGCGTGAAGAATCACCTTAAAACAATGTTTCACCTGCTTATAAATGTTCATGCATGTTAAAGAGAAATATATAAAAGAAGGTTATAAGAATTTTATTTAAAATAATTTTCTTTTCCTTTATTCGGCTCGGATGGCCTATTTTGTTTGTGATAGTAAATAAATAAAAAAATTATGTTATCATTTTTTATGTAATGATAGATAATTCTTCCCTTTTTAAGTCATCATAATTTTAGAGTGCCGCACAAATTTAATTCTAGGTTTAAGTGCGCCGTGAAGTAAAAAAGGTTGAGAAACACTGCTCTAGAGGACTAAATTTCAAACATTATTTCATCTTTATCTCTATAATTTCGATTTTTTTTAATGAAAAAAATGCTATCATTAAATTAAAAATAAGTAATATAATGATTTTGTTCAGGTGTATTTTGATCATGTTTATAAGGATCATGTTTCACAATTGAAATAATGTATATTAAGAAAAAATTTATAATCTGCACAACTTTTGGACTTGAGGAATGCAACATAACGATCTTGTACTGTATATTGATATTTTCCAGACCTATTTGACCATGTTTACTAGATAATTTTTAATGATGTTCTATGAAATTATCTATATAATGCAAAACCTTGCATTGTTAGGTTTGCGTTAAAAAGATCTTCTATTATATGTAACATTTCGATACATATTTAATATGTCTGGGAATGCAAATCACAAAAGAAACAAAGTTCAAATAGAGCAATAACATGGTTAAGAACTGTCAACGGCCCTACTATGCTGAAAATACTGGTTCTCGCTCGATCGCCAAAGTCAAGCAGCGTCGGGCACAGTTAGTACTTGGAGGGTGACCACTTGGGAATACCATGTGTTGAGGCATCATTCTATTTTTTGTTTCAATTTAATATCTAAATAATATCTAGATTTGATATTTCTTTAAGTATAAAGGCGGACAAAAAAAAAAAAAAAATTGCTTTTTCTTTTTCTCGCACGTTTTAAAATCCCCCCAACCTCTTTGGAGAGGAGGGGGACGGAGCAAAAATTTCAAAAGGGATGAAGATTTTTGGTGGGTGATACTTATACAAGATGATGTAGGTGAGATTATAGATGAGTCACTTTCATCAGCTAAGAAATAGAGCAGAATTTTTTAAAATTAAAGATTTTAAACTATTTGCTGAGTGGGTGACAGAGGAGAAGTAGAACTTTTGGAGGAAGGAAAGTAATTTAGATGACTGATTATTCATTTATTGTTACTAGAGAGCAACAAATACCTACCAGATTTTTCAGAAATAGAATTTTAGAGACTTTAAATTTTGTTTGTGGGGCAGGAGAGATGGGACATACATTTTTGGAATAAAGAGAGAATTTAGGTGGCAGGTTATCTATTTGTTTTTACAAGAGATCAACAAGTAGGGCAGAAAATTACTTAAAAAAGTTAGAAAAATTTTAAATCCTCCTCATTTCTGTGGGCATGAGTAGGGAAGATGAATTTTGAAAGAAGGGGATTTTAGTTTAGGCGATTTGTTATTTACTTATTGTTAATATAGAACAACGAATAGGACAATAGACTTTTTTATTAATAAAGTTTTAATGATTTTTTCTTTTTTTTTTTTTGATAGGGGGAGACACTTTTTTGAGAGGGGGTACAGAGGTAAATGAAATGGCTGATTTATTTATTGTTACTATAGAACGACAAACAGAGCATTTATTTTTTTTATTAAGAATTTTAAAGATTTCAAATTTTGTATGCTTAGGGGAGAGGTGGTGGTCGGGGAGGGAATTTAGATGCTTGATTATTTACTTATTGTTACTAGAAAGCAACAAATAGGACAGAAGAATATTTTAAAATAGTTTTAAGATTATAATAATAATAATAATTTTTTTTTTTTTTGCTGGTGGAAGGAAAAGGTGGGAGTAGACATTTTGGGAGCACGGGTATAATTAAAACGGTTGATTATTTATTTATTGTTACTAGAGCGCAACAAATAGAGTATGTATTTTTATAAAGTTTTAAACTGTGTATGGGGAAGGAAATTTTGGATGGGGGAGATTGTAGTTTATACGATTGATTTTTTACTTATTGTTATTAGTGAGCATCAAACAGGACAGAAGAATGTAAGATACACATGATTTTAAATTTTTTTATGCTGGGGGGGTGAGGATTTTATTGAGATTGTATATATAAAAAAAAGGTGAATATCAGGCAAAAAAGTCAAAACATGAAAAACTATTATCCTTAGACACTTTAAATCGATTTTTTACAAATAACTTTGTGGGGCGACAGGGAGGGAGGGGGGGGGGGGGGGTTGTATGAATAAAAAAGAAAATCAAAATTTCTTAAGGCTGTTTGTTCTAAACTGCTCTGTTCAACAAGCGCAAAACGTTTTGACACATTTACAAATTCATTTTTTAACGGAAAGATATAAAATTGGAAGGCCTGATCATGGAAGCGATTTGGAATCGAACTGTGTTTTCCATTTTTTGATCAATCAATTACCTATTGAGTTATAAGCTATTCTGATCACGTGACACGGCATTTTTCTTCCCTTACTGACTTGATTTTCTTCTTTCGTTCGGAAGTTCAGTTCAAAATGCCAAATTTGACAGTATTTTCTGAAAGATCTATTGCGTTTACAAGAAAACGAAAAAACAGTTCGATGACATAGTTTCTGAATAACAACACCTTCTAGTTTCATGCGTTTCCGAACAAAAATGAATTAAAACTTATGTCAGAAAGTTGACCCTTTGGATTTGAGAACAGCCTTAAAAGAAGGTGGGCATACAATCAGGTTTTTATGGTATTCATGGAAAATCTTTCATTGAGAAATGCATAAGAGCTTCAGCTCATGTAAGAATAAAAAGTATGATTAAAAAAAAATCTGATTCATGAATTTATTATCCCTATATGTTTAAAATTTGCAGATTATTATTCTTATTGAAGTTCCAGCAATTGAAAGTAACTGTAACGAATATGCAGAATTTTTTAGAAAAAGCAGTGAAAGTTTGTGTTGCTTTGCCACAACAGGTACATAAAAGTATTAGTAAGCAATCATCCATAATTGAATGTGCGTCATGTTTGTAACAAGAGACAAATATATAGTTCATTGCTTTGGCAAAGAATACTTGAAAATTTAACGCACGCAGGAATGATAATGATATAAAAACTTTATATTCAAACTATACACAACTTGCTGAATGGCACAAAAAAACATTAAAATTTACTTTTCATATTACATCTGCGATAGTCTTCAAGATAAAATGCATCCGGTGTCATTTTTTTAAATCCTGAAGACGGTAGCAAATGTGATACGAAACTAAAATTTTAATGTTTTTTGTACCATTCAGCAAATTATGTATAGTTTGGAAACAAAGACTTTAAGTTCATTTTATGATACAACTGTCCAGTTCATATTTATGATAATGATCTTTACAGAAAAGCTTATGTCATACATGTGAATTTAATCAAATAATGTCATACAACTAAAAAATTCTGTTTTATACAAGATATAACGTAGAAATTTATTTCAAGCAAATTTTTACAGATAACAAAGATTACTGACCACATATTACTCATGTAAATAATCACTTTTTCGATGGTCTTCACAGTGAAGAATAGCTTTCACAATTTCCAACTTACATTTATTGACAACAATGAAAGGATGTGCAGCATATAATACAGTCACGTCTTCATCAACATAAGCATTCTCCAATGACTGACATGATTGGATGAGGGAGACAACACCATCACAAGTCACTCCTCGACAAGATCTCAGACAAATGGTCTTCAGCTGAGGAAACACTGAATTATCAAAATTTAAATCACTATCTTCTAAATCATCCGTTTGACATAGATATAATTCTTTCAAATTACTTCCATGGTTCTGTATTGTCTGAAATGTCAGAAAAGTAATTTTTGTCTCTCCCAGATCTAATACATGTAACTGATTAAGAAAAGAAACTTCGTTTTCAAACCAGGAATCATCTGCATCTGTTTTAGCTAAACGCAACTCTTTTAAAAATGGTGTTATTGAAAACAGCCATTTACCTAAATTTCCAAGGTTACAACCAAGGAGATCTAAAACTTCAATTTTAGAAATACAATTTTCATTTTCATCGAAGTAAGAAAATTCACAATAATGCAGTGCCAATCCCCTTACATTCTCTAAATAAATAGTACACAAGTCTATAACTGATAGAATAGAATGCATGAATTTAGTATAATACAAAATAAACACTTTAAGATGAGGGCATTTTTCTTGGAGAGACATACAAAGTCTTTCAAAATCCAATGGATCAGTCAAATCTGGATCAAAAGTAAAATTTAATCTCATGTGAGTGACACTAGGTGGTAGTATACCGATAAAACATTCAGCTACATCCGAGCCTTCTGAACCAGGAGATGGGAGATAATTCCATACTGCCCATGCATATAATTCCACATCCACTATTTTCCACAAACCTGGGCTCATTCTCAACACATTCCATTTCTTGCACACTCTGCAATAAGAAAAGAGAATGTAAAGATGAACATGTTTATTCGAACAAAGACTTGATCAGGGTTCATTTATTATACAGGGTATCCCAAAAGTCTCCGTACAACTTAAAAAAATTTATTACAAAAAAAGTAATAGGCCTACAGCAAAAATAATTACAACAGTACATAGAGTAACTTAAAATTTTTTTTTTCTACTACCCTAGCATACATCTACATGAGATCCTTTCGGTGCACGCGACGTTTCCATGCGATGAAGCACTTCAACTGCAAATTCGAAGCGTTTCGCATAATCATCCGTTTGTTACGCCTGCAAAGCATTCGTGACTGGTATGAGAAATTTATGACAACGGGAAATGTGAATGATAAAAAAAAAAAGAAGTGGTAGCACTAGCACTAGTGAAGAAAGTGTGGAACGAGTACGTGAAACTTTTCCTAGGAACCCTGTAAAATCAATTCGAAAAGCATCGCAAGAGCGTATTATATTAAAAAAGCACAATACACAAAGTGCTTCATAAACGATTACAACTTTCAGCCTACAAAATTCAGATTGAGCAGGCGTTACAAACGGGTGATTACGCGAAGCGCTTCGAATTTGCAGTTGAAGTGCTTCATCGCATGGAAACATCGCGTGCAACGAAAGGATCTCATGTAGATGTATGCTAGGGTAGTAGAAAAAATTTTTTTAAGTTACTCTATGTACTGTTGTAATTATTTTTGCTGTAGGCCTATTATTTTTCTTTTGTAATAAATTTTTGAAGCTGTACGGAGACTTTTGGGACATCCTGTATATCAATGGGTATACAGTAGACTCTCTCAAATTTGCGACCCTAAAATCAACAAACCGTTGCACATGTAAACAGTGAAATTTGCAGTTAAAATATAGATGAAAAATACAAGTTTTCTTTTCTTTTTACACTTTTTTTAATATGTAATTCTAGTTAATATGATTGAACTCGTTCTTTCTCATGAAGGAAGTATAAATTTATTGTAAAAAAAATTCAACATAGCACTGATATGAGTGGCAATCACAATCTTTTTACCAAATACATTTATGTATTAATAAAGCTTTTTTGATTATTAAGTCTGGCTAAACATGAAATAAAACTTTACTATTTTAGGATTTTGATGTAAATTATTAGTGTAACCTTGATGAGGTGAATTTTATGGAAAAATTATCTCATAACTATTATATATATTTAGATATGCATTATTAATTATTTACTTGAATTTTACTTTTAATATAATTATTTACTTGAATTTTACTTTTAATAATCTAGTTTTTTATTTTTATTATTTTACTTAATTATTTTAATACTTTATTGTAAGCATTCATTATAATTTTGACATTATTATTGTTATTAATTACATTCAAGTTATTGTTTTAAAATTGTAAACAAAACAGTGACCAGAAATCCGCAAAACTGTAAAATAGGCATAAAATCTGCTTCCAAGCTATGCGGATTTGAGGGAATCTACTGTATAGCATAATATATATATATATCTGATATTTATTTTCAAAATATCAAAGATGTTTAATAATTTTCATATAGTTGATATTTATTTTAAAATATCAGTGTGCAAGATATTTTCAGGCAAAACAAGTGTAAATGAAATTTTCATTTGTTATTGTGTCATTCTGTGGATAAAAAACTTTTGTCTCTGGCAATTTCCTTTTCTTAACCTAAGAAAACAAATATCCTATCCAAACTTTATATTTGAAGCTTTTAATTTTTAAATGTAGACCTAATAATTTTGTGGAACATAATTCAAAACATCCATTGAAATATAAACTGTCTAATTTAGATAATCAATTCGTATATACTCGTGTATAAGTCGACCCCCCCCCCCCCAATTCTTAAGCAAAATTTTGAAAACAATTGAATTTTTGTGTATAAGTCGAACCACATTTCTGGTAGTATGTTTAAAAATGATTTGTAATAGAGGATAAAAAAAAGAATAAATTTTCATTAAATTAATAAACTTTACGTTTCTAATAAGACTTTTTTTTAAATTAAACGTTTTGAAAATGTATAAGTATGTAAACCCGTACAAGCTTAAACTATTTTGAAACCTATTCACATCAATTCAATGATATTTAACCCTTTCAGAGGCAAGGTATTTCTATTCGTAAAATGCTAAAATGAGTGAATGGCACCAGAATCTACAAACTGATTTATTTCAAAATAAGCAAAAGCATTGACGTGCTTAATACAAGAAAAATTTTCATTTCAATATTCTGATGCCAAAGTGACATTTAGGAATTAAAATTAAGTGGTCCAAAAATGAACCACCACCCTTGAAGGGATTTAAAAGAAAAAATTCTTTCAAAAATCTATTCAAGCCTTATTTACAAGGATAAACAATATCTTTGACTGCTGAAATATAGTACTTCTTAGTATTGTAGGACTTTTAGAAGAGATATCTAGATGCATTCTCAAGTTGAACTGTTTTGAAAGAGGGGTATTCAAATGTTGAAAGGAATGCCCCTGTATTGAAGGGAATTCAGTCCTAAGAGAAAATGGGTGCAGAACAATTACAGGGACATTATTGTTGAGCTTTTTTTTTTTTGTCAATCACAAGGAAATGACCATTGTCTGCTTTTATCTCTCATGTAAATCCTTAAATGACTTGCCCTGACGATTAATGACTTGACGATTACCTGCGAATTTTTTTGTCGAGCCCCCATCTTCAACGTCCAAATTTTGTCTAAAATTCTTCAAATTAAACATGAGTATATACGGTATTTACAGCTACATCCGGAAAGAACCTTTTCTGGATTTGGTTAAGTTGAGTTTAAACTGCACTACATGGGAGAGAATAAAAAAGAAGACATGTTTACATTTATGTTAAAATTTTTCACTTAATTTTTTTTTTGTAAATTTTGTTTTATAAAACATAAAACTTTTCTTGATATCTGATACTGAATCCCATAGTTTTTTTTTCAATATATATATATAAGCGTTTAAAGCAAATTGTTTCTGTTTTCAATTAGTTGATCTTCAATTTTTTTCCAAGTGAAAAAAAAAAGGGAAAGAAAGAGACATTCTTGAATATCGTTTTATTAAGTTTCCACGTTTAGTGCAATATGTTTTAGTTTCTAATTTATATTATGCTTGAAAACATTTAGCATTAGTAGTAAGTTGACTGTTTTGAAAATATTCGATACATATCAAAATATCGAACATTTTTACGAACCCTGTATTTGATACATGGTGGCAAGAAGCCCACCCAAGTCAAGATTGAAAACTTTTTTTAGTTTCATGAAAAACCAAATTGAAATGGGTTAGAAGAATTCTACGCTTTACATTATGGCTAAAAATGGATCACTTACAATAAAAGAGAGTGCTTAAAAGTTCTTGATAGTAAAACTGCTATTATTTAAGTATATAAAGTAGAATTTAAATTTACTATCAGTCGAAAATCTCTCCAAGACTGAAATCAGTCCTGAGACTGAAGGTCTTGCATCCATGATTTGATACTGTAATTTGAGCTGTTAGATCACACTGTTTCAGAAACGAAGGAAACATATATTTATAATCTACAGGGTGATCTTTTTTAAAGTGACAGTGTTTGGAGCGCCCTGTAGCGCGATCTAATAGCCGAAATGTCACCAAACTTTGTATTTAGACTAATCAAAACATGGGAAAAAGGTTTCTGAGAAAAAAATTAGTTCCAAAAATCACCGCTAGGGCATTTTGTGGCGCTTTGCAATGTATAAAATGTGATAAAAGAAAAATACTAACACATACATTCGCACAGTTAAATTATTAATGTTTATTTACTACATTAACTTCCTTGGTGAGGAATTAGACCACCTTCAATGTGAGCACCGTTCTGAGAAATAACACCGTGCATTCTGTGCACAACGTTCTCCACAGCCGTACGTAACATATCACGAGGAATATTCCGCACTGTCTTTGTTATGTTGTCCTTTAGAATAGACAAATTTGATACTCCACCAACATAAACTAGAGATTTCAAATAACCCCAGAGCCAAAAATCGCAGGGCGTGAGGTCAGGGGAACGAGGCGCCCATGCAACTGGAAAACTCCGACTTATGACTATCAGTGAAGTTTTGGCACAACAGCTGCTTTACCTTATTACTAATGTGTGGCGGAGCACCATCCTCCATAAAGATTGTCTGTTAGAGACGGTTTCTTTGCTGAAGTTGTGGAATAACAAACGTTTGCAGCATTTCGTGGTACCTTTCTGCATTAATGGTGCACGTTTCGGGTCCTGTCGGAGTGATGGTCTCAAAAAAGAATGGCCCAATTACGAATTCGGCTGTGAAACCACACCAAACAGTGACTGTTGGGTAATTTAATGGGATTTCATGCACGGTGTGGGGCTGCTCAGAAGCCCAAATTCGGCTATTTTGTGTGTTTACGGACCCATTGAGATAAAAATGGCACTCATCTCCCCACAGAATGTGCCATGGGAAAGCATCATCAATTTCTACCCTGGCAAGAAACGATAGAGCGAATGTCACTCGCTTATCATAGTCACTTGGTTTCAGTTCGTGCAAGCGGCTGATTTTGTAGGGGTAAAATCCAATAACGCGCCGCAAAACTCTTCATACCGTGGAATAATTCATGTCCAATTGTCGAGCTACACCCCGGGCGCTGCTAGTACCAGCAATGGTTCCCTGCGATCCTTCGACAATTGCAGTTGCCACATCAGTTATTACATCTTCTGATACTTGTTTACGTCCTCTCCCAGCGCGAATGGTCAGTGACCCCGTTTCCTGGAACTTCTTAATCATTTTCTTAAGACCATTCAGCGATAAAGGCCCCTTTCGTATTTTTTTTCTGGTTCGAAATTCCCGAAGAGCTGCGGATGCATTACATTGATTCATATAATACAGCTTCACCAGTAACGCACGTTCCGGTAACGTGAGAGGCATGTCCACTGGAGCTCGTTTATTTCAGCTGAGATTATTTGTCGGAGCTGTCTACTACTTGCTTTTATAGCCCCTATTACTGGCGCTGTCGTCACACAACATTTGCATTTTTCTTTGATACCCGTGTTTTATGCTAATTCTCGTTATTGAAAGCTACAGTAGCGCCACAAAATACCCTAGTGGCGATTTTTGGAACTAATTTTTTTTCACGGAATCCTTTTTCCCATGTTTTGATTAGTCTAAATACCAAGTTTGGTGCCATTTTGGCTATTAGATCGCGCTACAGGGCGCTCCAAACACTGTCACTTTAAAAAAGATCACCCTGTATATACTATTGATTTTTCATTAAGGAGACAGTTTATACCTTTTCAACAATTTTGTTTATTTTTAAAAACATGGTTCAAATGGTGAAGTCACTGCATTTCAATGTTCAACTAAAAGAACATTTTGAAAAAAAAATAACTGCATATTTAATTAAAATTATAAATATATATATATATATATATTAAATATCTATTATCTTTTTAAATTTTTATATTTTTGCCCAATGTTTTTTTTTTTAAGATTTTCAAATGTGTATTACACAAGACTGCGCATGGATTTTTAGATTATATAATAATACATTTAATCTATTTTTTTACTGTATATATAGTGAAAAACGATGAAATCTAACACACTTTCCAATACTTTTATTAAAGTATATATATATAACAAAAAAACCTGAAGGCTAATTCCATGTACAGCTTTATCACATATATAATAAAGAACATGTACAAAAAAGTATAAATCTCTATCTCAAATGCAAAAAAAGCCTTAGCATTTTTAAAACAGGAAAGTGACGAAAATAGGAACATGGAGAAAACGCCATGTAAAGTTTTAATTTGTGTAGGTAATTGCGCTGGGTGCATTAACAAAATTTACAATATCTCGCGATATAACTGCCGTATGGGTAAAAATGAGGTGTCAAAATATGCACAATTAAACAAGCTTTCAGTTGATATTAAAAAAAGAAAATCGACATTTTGACTTATTTTGAGGTAAACTGTCTCCTTAAGATATCTCTCACAATGAATATATAAGGCGCGTTCAATTGAAAATGAGACTATGGTTATATTTAAAGCATATTTAATTTCAGAACAACTCAATTACAGAATAATGTAATTACAGTTCATGTGTAACATTCCAACTATACATAACTGCCATTGCCATTGATACACTGATCTCAGCGTGTAAGAAGGGAGAGGGTGGCTTCAGTGTGTAAATTCTGGGAATGATGATGGATCCAGTTTTCCACGATGTCTTGCACTTCCCTGCCACATGTAAATCGTTGACCTTTCAACGATTTTTTTAAAGAGCCGAAAATATGGCAGTCACATAGCGAGATTTCAGGGTAGTATGGAGGATATTTAAAGACCTCCCATTGAAAATTTGCCAGCAATTCGAGAGTTTTAATGACCACATGTGGCCTAGCATTATCCTGCAGTAACACTTTCTTTAGCGAGCTTCTCTCTGCCCTTATTTTTGATGGCCTGTTTAAGCCTCAAAAATTGAACTACAACTCTTTGCGTTAATCTGGAGGAATCTATCATTCATCCAATCGCACAAAACAAGTTTTCAAGAATGAATAAACTTAGGTAAAGCCGTTCACTACACATGAGGAACTTGGGAAAATGCCACGCCGTCCCCTTATCGGCAGACACATTACCTCACTGCGGTTAGATACAACGGCGCTATAGCAAAAGTCTCCTTTTCAATTAATTTTTCAACTACTTTTCAGCAGTGAAATTACGCTTGAAATTATCGAATATTAAAGATGTGAATTATCACATTGCTAACAAGGCGTAAACCAACTTAGTGAAAAATGTCCAAGCCGGGAATCGAACCCGGGCCCCTGGAATAGATCTCCAGTGCTCTACCACTAAACCACAAGGACGATGCCCAGCTTGGCATCTCTCACTTATATAAGTCGGTAAGGCTGCTACCGCAGCACTAGATGGAAAAGTCTTCATGAGCACACAATTTAGTGGCGTAACATGAGACGCAAATGAACCCAGCATCGGTGAATATACAATTTTTAATTAATTTTTCAACTACTTTTCAGCAGTGAAATTACGCTTGAAATTATTGAATATTAAAGATGTGAATTATCACATTGCTAACAAGGCGTAAACCAACTTAGTGAAAAATGTCCAAGCCGGGAATCGAATCCGGGCCCCTGGAATAGATCTCCAGTGCTCTACCACTAAACCACAAGGACGATGCCTGGCTTGGCATCTCTCACTTATATAAGTCGGTAAGGCTGCTACCGCAGCACTAGATGGAAAAGTCTTCATGAGCACACAATCTAGCATGTGATAATTCACATCTTTAATATTCAATAATTTCAAGCGTAATTTCACTGCTGAAAAGTAGTTGAAAAATTAATTAAAAATTGTATATTCACCGATGCTGGGTTCATTTGCGTCTCATGTTACGCCACTAGATTGTGTGCTCATGAAGACTTTTCCATCTAGTGCTGCGGTAGCAGCCTTACAGACTTATATAAGTGAGAGATGCCAAGCTGGGCATCGTCCTTGTGGTTTAGTGGTAGAGCAATGGAGATCTATTCCAGGGGCCCGGCTTGGACATTTTTCACTAAGTTGGTTTATGCCTTGTTAGCAACGTGATAATTCACATCTTTAATAGTCTCCTTTTCATTCAAATGCTCCTTACATATATGAGTATAATTATTTTCAAATATATGTATAAAAGCGGCTTAAAAGAATGATGATAATTTGTACATTCTGCATAAAAAAAACCGGAATTCATCTTTTAAAAACGTGCATGAAAGATATCAACACAATTTTTTTTTTGGGGGGGGGGGAGGGGGCTACTGTACTGAGGTACAACACAGAGTTTCAGTGCACTGAGAAAAATGACACTTTCAAATCTGGGTAAATCTATGTTTTCGTTTTGTTATGAAACTTTTTGTTTCAAATATGACGATCCAATGCTTTCAATTCTGAAATACCAGAAATACTCAGTTTCAAACAAAATTACTTTCCATTCGTTAAACGTAGTAAATTTTACCAGGGAAGTTTCATTTATTCATATTATGTCATTTGTTATGATTTCGAACGAAACGCTCCTTTCAGTAATAATTTATAGCATGAAATGTGGCAAACTACATTTTTATGGTGTTCGCGGAAGAACACTTAAAAGACGTCATAATACAATTCCGAAAGCGTAAATTTTATTCTTCAATCTTCGAAATCGAAGAATGTATGAATTCGTAAAGGAAAGACTTCGATGGTGGGATTTGACAACCATCAGCAATATATAAATCGAAACACCATGTATAATCGTGAATAAACATCATGAATAAAGCGTTATGTGCTCATATTTGAGTATGTCCTGTCCATGTTTTCAGAAATGAGTATATACATGATTCAAGCTTGAGTAATTTTGTTTCGGAGCCATTTTGACTATGCGACATACTGAGATTTGAGTATTTTTTACTCAGTTTTGAAAATGTCGTTTTTAGAGTGTGCCGTCTGTGACTTAGTGCGTTGATAGCAGCTGTTATTTTTCAAACATACTTTAAAGTGTTCCGCGATTCTTGCAATGAAAAAATTAGTTCAACAAAGAATTTTCCTTAAATTTTATGTTTTAAAACAAAATTTCGTGTGCTGAATCACTGAAAACGTTGCAAAACTACGGTGGGTCGTCAACTTGCATGCCAAAAACACAGACATATGATTTGTATAAATCATTCAAAGATGCTTGAGAAGTGGTAGTTGATTTGCCTCATTCTGATCGACCTTCAGTGTCTACCAACGGCTCAAACATCGATAAAAATCAAGAAGCTGGTGCTCGAAAATCAACATGAGTCTTAGGCAGTTGATTTAAGAGGAAAAATATCTTTTAAGTCCGTTCATAAAGTTATGATCAAAATTTTGAGCATAAAACGTGTCACCACATAACCGGTTCAGAAAGAGCTCAATTTTGTCATATCGTTGTGCAAGAGTTTTTGGCCAAATACGCAGCGAATATCACCGACCAAGCACCGTACTTACCTAATGTGGCCCTGTGTGACTTTTTCCTGTTCCTAAAACTAAAATTACCACTTCGAGGAAAGATTTTTTAGTCAATTGATGACACGAAAGGAAAATTTCAGAAGGAGCTAAAGGCCATACCCCAATCTGCCTACGAAAAATGGAAAGTGGATTGGGTTCTGCGCTAGCATAGTTGCATTGAACTCGACAGTGTCTACTTTGAAAGTGAGAACATAAATTTTGATGAATAAATTATTTTTTTGTGTTTTATTTAACAATTCCGGGTACTTTTTACACAGAATGTTATGAAGGCAGAGAACATACGTGTAACTCAAAAGAGGACAACAAAAGACAACAGCAATAACAAAAAAGAGGACATAAAATTTAGGACATTTTTCCCAACATTTATGTGTGAATTTTGTGAAACTATATTGTATTGAATACGTATAAAATATGTAAATTGATAAATTTCTTATGTTAAAATGTTTTATAGTATTTTCTGCAATAAATATGTTGCATTTTCATAGTTGATTTGAAAAACCTGTCAACATGTACAGTTTTATAATACATTAATATTCTTTCATCCAAATGTAGAGTTTGATTTTCGTGTATTCAATCAGAAGCAAATAAAGTTAATATTAAACAGTTAACTACCGCTTTTATATGTACAGAAAACTATCACTTGATTCAAATTGAAGACTTTTCCCATGACCGACTACGAAAATTGCGATTTTTTACGAGATTTCTTGGTGAAATTTTCGATTTTTTCTGCGATCATTTTGCAATATTCGAGATTTTTTCAGCGATCGTTCGATGAAATTCGCGATTTTATTCCGCGATCTTTTGACGAAATTTGCGATTAATTTCTGTACGTTTGACAAAATTCGTGATTTTTTTCCCGCGATCGATTGACGAAATTTACGATTTCTTCCATAATCGATTTACGAAATTCGCGATTTTTTCTTGAGTGATTGACGAGATCCGTGATTTTATTCCGCTATCGTTCGACGAAATTCGCCATTGTATTCCGCAATCGTCTGACGAAATTCGCGATTATTTCTACACTTGTTTGATGTTTTTTCCACGACCGAATGAAGAAATTATGATTTTTTCCTCACGACCGAGTGACGAAATTCACAATTTTTTTCTCGAGTGATTGACGAAATTCACGTTTTTTCCTCGAGTGACTGACGAAATTTACGACTGTATTCCGCGATCGTTCGACGAAATTCGCCATTTTATCCGCGATCGTTCGATAAAATTTTCGCTTAATTTTTGTCATTGTTTGATGGGAATTGAGATTTTATTCAGCGATCGATCGACGAAATTTGCGATTTTATTCCGCCATCGTTTGACGAAATCCGTGATTATTTTCTATAATAGTTTGACGAAATTTACGATTTTTTCACGATAGATTGACGGAATTCGCATTTTTTTTCAAGCGATTGACGAAATCAGCGATTTTACTCCACGACCGTTAGACAAATTTCTGCAATTATTTGACGAAAGTCGCGATTTTTCCCAAGCGTTAGACGAAATTAGCGATTTTATTCCGCGATCGTTTGACGAAATTTGCGATTAATTTCTGCAATTGTTTGACGAAATTCCCCCTTTTCCGCAAACGTTGACAAAAGTTACGGTTTTTTCAACGACCGATTGACGGAAATCGTGATTTTTCCCCTCAAGCGATTGAAGAAGTTAGCGATTTTTAAGCCTCGGTCGTTCGACGAAATTCGCGAATTTTTTTACGCAACCTAGACGGAATTTATGCTTTTTTTCTACGACCGATTGATGAAATTCGCTTTTTTTCTCGAGCAATTGACGAAATTTGCGATTTAATTCGGCGAGCGTTTGACGAATTAATTTTTTTCCGTGACCGATTTATAAAAGTCGCGCCCTTTTTACGAGTTTTCTTGCGACCGTTTGACGAAAGTAGCGATTTTTTGCAGGAGTGGTTGACAAATTTTCACTTTTATTCATGGCACGTTTGAAGAAATTCTCGGTTTTTTTTCGTGGCGCACACCAGCGCATTTCCCCCGACTTGTTTAAGCGTAAACAAGACGGAAAAAATTCGTTGGTGCGCACGAAAGTTGTTGGTGTCTAAGCTGGTGTTGGTTGAAAAATACACGAGGACGCGTCCTCGTGCATTTTCAAAAGACGGAATTCGGTTCTGTGGACAGAAAACTTGCACTACCATTTTAATCATCTGAGCTCTTCATGTGTTTCTTAAAACGATATCTTTGAATTTGGTAGAATTTTTATTTAAGCACTAGTGAAATTTGTGAGATCAAATGAAAATATATGAAATATTTGCTTAAAAATGTAAAATTCAGAAAAATATGCTGGCGAGATTTAAAAAAAAAAATGTCATCCAAAATTTTGCGCTCTTCAAAATTCCCTGTTAAAATTCTGCAAAACAGCAAAAGTTGATTATTGTTGCAGTGAAAAGGGGATACTGTCGAATTACTGTTAATAGAATGAAATTAAGTAAGATTCAGCACCTTCTTCCCGCCTCTTATAAACGAACATACGAGGAAATCTTAACGCAAGACCGCGTGCATTTTACAACCACTTCGAATCGTGAGTCTCGTAGAACTATGAGAAAACTGTCCGCAAGCAATGATGTGAGAAATCTATTTGACAGCTGCTAAAATTAGGGACTGTCGTTTAGTGCTCCCACCTAGCGGAATAATCTCTAAATATAAGATTTATTTCTTACAATAGGATAATTGAAGAAAGACGTTGGAATTTGTTTTTTATTTTTCCAAAAGAATGCAATTCAAGTGACCCTACAACAAATTTAAATTTGAAGAAGAAAAAGAGATAGCAGACATTTCCAATGTAAACAAAGATGGCTGGTTACAGCATTAATTGTCAGTATTTTAAAATTAAATATCCATAAATATTAGATTAATTTTCAACACAATTATTCAATTGGTAAATAAATCACAACAGTTGTAAATTTCCAAGTGGGTGAAAAAAGTTCGGGGTTGTTGAATTAGTCTTTCCTTAAGATTCGTCCGGGATGGCTCAGTTGGTAGAGCATTGGTGGCATCAGCCATGACATCCCCGGTTCGAATCCTGGCCTGGACTGTTTTTCACCCACTCAGGGGCGCCATTTCAGAACTTTCTTGGGGGGGGGGGGCAAACATTTCTTGAGGGATGCTATATAGCTAAGGGTAGGATCCAGGGGGATCCAGGACACCCCCTCCCGCATGAGAAAAGTTTACTGACTTATGTTTACAATAACAGTAAAAACTTCGAATAAAGAAACTCAGAACCAATGAAATATTTCGTTTTAGACAGGTTTCCGTCTTAGAAGGTAAAATTTTAATATATTTTACAGGATTTTTTTCTTTTTATACAGGATTTCATTATAGACAGGTTTCCTTTTTACATGTATCCTCACTGACTGTTAAACCATCCGCTCTATAGTATATCTCTGAAAACAGATGCATTAGAGTAAAACTTATGAAAACGAAACCTGTCTATAACAGATTTCTTTCTAGAAGGGGGAAAAAATCAAATTTCGTTGAAAAAACATCCTACAATTATACTGGCTAAGACGGAAACCTGTTTAAATGGAGCTTTTTTCTAGTCCCTTTTGAAGTTTTACTTACAGGGGTGCCATTTCATGAGTTTCCTGACGAAGGACTAGAAAAATTTTTCTTTGAGAAACAGGGAACGTGGAAAATTGCACAACTTGCAGAACTGCACAAATCACACAGGAAAAAAATCCCGCATAATGAAACATGCTCTATGTGATTTTGTCTCCATAACTTCTTTCACAAGCATGTGATTATTCCACAATTTGTTTTTAATTTTCGTGAAAGTCTGCGATTTTTCTTTCTTTCAAAATCCACAAAATTAACTGACGAGTTGATTTTGTCGCAGAAAAAAATCGCGAATCGTATAAATTTCGAAAAAAAAAAGTCTCAAAATGGTAGCTTAAAAAATCGCTGATTTCTGCAAACGACTGTGGAAAATATCGCTAATTTCATCAGCGATCGCGAAAAGAAATACAGATTTCGTCAAATGATTGCACAAACTGAAATCTTGAATTTCGTAAAAGGATTGCGAAAAAAATCGCGAATTTCGTCAAAAGATTGTGCAAAAAATCACGAAAATTTAGTCGAACAATCGCGCAGTAAAATCGAGGTGAAATTCGTCAAACAATCGCGTAATAAGGTCCAAAATTTTGTCTAACTCTCGCGCCAAAAAGTCACAAATATTATTAGTCGGTGTCAGGAACAAAATCACGAATTTCAATAAATGATAGTAATAGGAATCGTGAATTTTGTCAAAAAACTCACGAAAACAAATATCGAATTTCGTCAGTTGGTCACGGAAAAATATTGTGAATTTCGGCAAGAGCTCGCTTGAAAAAAATCCATTTCGTATAACGCTTTCAGAAAAAAACCGTGAATTCCGTGAATCGATCGCAGAAAAAAATCGCAAATTTCGTCAGATGATCGCGAAAAAAAATCCTGAAATTCAATCAGTCATGTGATAATCAGCCAACGAACGTCATGAATGGATCACGAAATTTGCAAATTTTGTGATCTGTAAGTATAACAGGAAGAAAATTTTCGTTAGTTATTTTCTGCAAGTGAAGGTAAAACGGTAATTTTTTTGGATTGAGTTGTCACTATTATGAGATGGTTCATGTTAATCCAATTTTTCAAAGAAATTCTGAATATTTTTCAGATAAAAAATCTACATATTTGAACATTAATGAATACTATGTATATATACAGAAAAGGTAAACTTTATAATTAATATTCATAAAAAAAAACACAAATAAATGCACAAGAATTACTTTCATGTGCATGCATATAATTTAAAATTATTTAAAATACATTAGAAAAACCCAGAACTTTTTCATTCATCACAAGACCGTCATCAGTGGGATTTAAATGTTATTATTTTCTTTGCGCTTATTCGAGAATTGGCTAGAAGAAAATCATTGTGATTGTTGTGTCAATGATTTTGACGAGTTTTTCCATGATCAATTTGCACACAGCTGAGAAGCAACTGATAAGAAAAAAAAATTCTCACATGAATTTTTTAAGCCAAAGTACTCATTAAAGATATATGTCTCACCTCGAGGGAGTTCGAATAGTAAGGCTTTAGGAATTTTTTTTTATAATTATTAATTTCTATGCATAAGCATTTATTTAATGCATATGTTTTTATTGCAATAAAATCTGATAAGTTATTTTAGAGTTTGAGCAATTTTCTAATATTTGTTTGAGTCGGACATTTGAATAGGGATGCACCGAATATTCGGCATCTATTCGATATTCGGCCATACTGTCGAATATTCGGTTAGACCGAATATCAAACTATTCGGCTTACCGAATATTTACAAAACGTCTAAAAAATATTTTTTTTTAACGTTACACAACTTCTACTTTTAACTGTCAATTAATAAAGATATTCAGAATAATTAGAATCTTTAAATAAAATAGAATGATTTTATATTATTTATTTGTTGTTTTAAAAATGCGACTTGAAAAAATTAACCATTAATGACATGTCATTTGTTCATGGGAATTAATAAATGTGGAAATGCAAGTTACTGAGCATTGTCTAGTAAATAATCCGTTTCTTGCTTTTTCGCAAACAGGGTGTTTCTAAACAAAGTGGAAAAAAATTTCAGGGGTAATAATAAGCATCAAAACTGGCAATTTTTTGTCCAATAAATCAGGATCGCAATTCACTTATTCAGTCAGAAACACAGTGTATCCCCAAATCAAAGTTTAATTTTCTTTTGTTACTTTAACAGTAATGAAGGTATTATAACTAGTATATTGTCAACATAGTTACTTTAATTTCTGTGAAATAGGATAACATGACGAGAAGTGCTGGAAATAGCAACCATTCATATTTGAACAGCACTGAGCTAGACATTATTTTATTAAGAATGCAGCTAACAATGCTTATACTGTACCATTGGCCAAAATCCAGTCTCTGCTAAGGCTATCACCACATTCTATACAAGCAAATTAATGTGATGCAAATTGCGCTAAAATATCTTCATTTTTATACAGCTATAAATGAAAATTCTGCTACGGCTTGTACACCTTTCATTTATGATGAAAGAAGTGGAATGATATGTTGTGTTCTTGTTCAGTATGAGAGAATTCTTTTCATTTGTTTGAATTAATTGAAGTCATAGAATTTAAATTTTGTTATTTAAATATTTTTTAAACCATCCTTTTCTTAAATAATAACCCAAAACATACTTTTTTTAGTACAAAATTTACTTATAAAAATAGACCTGTTTGTCAAAATGGAAGTATCTGTGCTAAATATTATTAAAAAAAATTTTAATTTAACTTTTTAATGTTAAACACGGAGATATAAAAGTATTTGACCAGCCGAATATTCGGTATTCCGCCAAATAGATACTATTCGGCTGGCCTAATATTTGGTATTCAGCCTAACAGTTATTATTGGGCTGGCTGAATATTCGGTATTCGGTTTACCTGCAGGCCAAATATTCGGCATTCGGTATTCAGCCAAAATCACTATTCAGTGCATCCCTACATTTGATGGTTGATAAATTTTCTGAAATATCAAATTCCTTGGGGGGGCTATTACCCCCCCCCCCCCTCAATTGGCGCCCTTGCACCCACTTGGAAAATTTACAACTGTCATGATAAGTGTTCGTTGATATATATCAATGGATATATATCTTGATATATATCATGATATATATCCGATATTTATTTTCAAAATATCAAGATTTTCGATATTTTCATATCACTTGATATTTATTTTCAAAATATCAAGACGTGTGATATTTTCTATATTTGATATTTATTTTCAAAATATCACTATGCAAGTTATTTTTAATATTTTCAGTCAAAACAAATGTAAATGAAATTTCCAACTTTTATTAACTGTGTTTTTCTGTAGATAAAGAACTTTTGTCTCTGGTAGTAATTTTTTTAGCAAAAAGGAAAACAAATGTCTTTTTCAAGCTTTACGTTTGAATTTTTTACTTTTAACTGTAGATTATGTGGGACATAATTAATTCAGAACAGAAACAGACACTAAAAGATAAACTGTCTAATTTAGATACTCAGTTATATCTTTAGAGAAGAATCTGTTCTAGTTTCGATTTAGTTCAGTTTAAACTGTACAGGATGTTAGGGAATAAAAAATAAGATTAAGCTTATATTTAAGTTAAAAACTTTCAATTACAAAAATTTTTTGCATGAAAATTTTGTTTTATAAATTTCAGTTTCTTGATAGTTAATACTGAATCCTATAACTTTTTTTTTTTTTTTTTTTTTTTTTAAGCACAATGTAAGTGTATAAAGAAAATTGTTTCTGTTTTCAATTAGTTTATCTTCAATATTGTTCTAAGTGAAATAAAAAAGAAAAGGAAAAGAAAAATGCATTTTTAATATATTGTTTGATTAAGTTTTCTTGTTAAGTGCAGTATGTTTTAGTTTCTAATTTATATTATGCTTGAAATATTTATTATCAACAGTAACTTGACTATTTCGAAAATATCGGATATATATCGAAAATATCGGATATTTTTTATATTTTCGAAAATATCGGATATTTTTGATATTTTCGAAAATATCATGATATTTACGAACCCTGGTTATGATCCATAAATAGTTTATTTACATTTTACAAACTTGCACATTAATAATCACATTGGAGTAATTTTTTTGTTTTAACTTAATAGTGAAATCCTTTTTGGAATATCCATTCTGTGTCTAATATTTAAATACGAAAGTTAAAGATTAACTTTACATACGGTGCAATTAGTCCCAGTTCATTTTGCGATAGATAACTGAAGATTTTGATCAGCATTTCATCAGGAAGCGAGTTAATTTTTAAAGTGCCATCCGATTCTTCATCCTAGAAATAAAAATGTATTATCGTGAGTGAAGCATAAAAACATACTTGCATCCTTTATAAATACTAGGGGATCGTACCCGGGCTTCCCGGGTTACAAAATATAGGTGAAAACATTTTTTCTTTATTGAAAACTAATAATTTTTTTTATCTGCAATAAACTTTTTAGATCACCCACTTGCATTAAAAAAGCATTTTTCAGATGAAAAATACGAATTACACAATCAAATAAATTTTTGAAATTTATCAAAAGCGATATTTTCTTATTAGCCGTATGCTAAGAGTTATTTGATCAAGATTTTGCTACTTACGGCATACTTTTATATTCTGATAATTTCAGAGTTTATACATGTCAGTAAAACTTGTGTTCTATTTATATTATTTTATTTATTTATTCATAGGGAAGTTTCTTTTTAATGAATATTAGCCGTAAGAAAATTATTAAGTCTTTATTTTGTTTTAAGGGCAAACGAATTAATCTTTCGTAATCGAGTTCCGCGCGATATAGATAAATTTAAAAATATTTCATGCTTTAAAATAGTGTTTAAAACCATAGACAATCAGCAAGCTGTGATGAACTTTGCAAACAAATTCCATTTGAATAAAAAAATGCAATTTAACAAATTACAACGACCATTTGGAAAATGATTTTTTCAAAGACTAAAATTTAAAACATAAAAAATCGCACGGAGTTGATCATACATTACATACGCCATGGATTACATTTTTCGGTACTGTAAATTTTTAAACTTCGGCGGAGCTAGTCATACATTACGTACGCCATGGATTAAACATTAATATTCCTGGACCCATTTTAAATGAAATTTCATTTTTAATCTTCTAAACATCCCACAATATTACTTTTTATACCGTCGTATAGAGAAAAAAAATGCACTTTTAATTGCAATTTATTTGAAAGCTGTATCTCAATTTGTTTCTGAGTTATTATCATTTTTTTTTGTAGTTTTTATTACTTTTTTGTCATAGTGGCAACAGAAGTACCCATCTCTGTTGAAAGTAAAGGGGAAATACAGATTACTATATAGACCAATCAGAAAACGAATAAAATGTGGATTCAACTAATAAAAAGCTTCAGATATATTCGTGATTTCCTACTTTGTCCGAGGACAATAACCATTTTTTCAAATGGTTAGATAAAATCCTATTTGGTGATCTAAATATTTAAATTGCACGATTACAAATATGTTACATTTGTGTTTTTATAATATTATTCTTTTATTTGTTTATAAAAGAAGTATTAATGTTGTTAACTTGTCTTTCACAAATAAGTTAGATTAGCGTTTTTTTAATATTTTTATTTTATTTGTTTATAAAGGAAGTATTAATTTCGTTATGCAAAAATAGTCAGAAACAAATGCTGAACAATGTTTGTTGCTTTATGTGCAAAATGTTTTTATTATGTATTAAAACTGGCACGTGATAAGATAAACTTTTAAAAAAAATCATGCTTAAAAATTATTTTTGAAAACATAATACATCAGTCAATTAACATACAGTTTTTAATCAAATTGCATTTGAAAGTAAATGTTTTCCCTATGCGACGAAAATTGAAAATGTATGATGGTCAGAAGATTAAAAAATTGAAGTAGCGAAAATTTCAAGACCGAAATTTGATCGTTAAGTGTTGTTATTCGCAAAATGACGCTAGCGTTACGCACAGATATGTTTGTTCTTTATAATATAGATACTTAATCAGTAAAACATAATAAAGATCAGTTTTTAGGATGTAGTTATCAATTGAGGCTCTTATGCTTGGTATTCCGGAATGAAAAACAGCAATTTTCACCTTCTCAAAGTTTGTATAAGCACTTCTCATATCCATATTCATCATTTTTTTTAAAATTACATTTTGTTTGATCATTTTAAAATCATTTTAACTCAAAACATTTTTATCAGAAAATGGCATGAATAAAGATAAAAATACCTAATTATTTCTTTCGTCTACAATAATGAAAGCTATCTAATTTTCACCATTTTGAAGAAATTTCATAAAATGCTTTTAAAATTAAAATATAAAAGTGGGGACATTAAAAAACACAGATAGTGCGATGACATCTACAAATGAACAGCTTTCAGTTAGAAAAAATATTAGTAAAATTGGTTCAGCAGAGAGATCATAGCAAATGACTAAAAAACACACTTGTGATTTAAATATATAGATTATATAAAATTATGAAAAACTAAATTCAGCAAATTATGTTATTTTGGTAAAATTATAGTAGAATATCCTAAAGAATAGCATTAAAATTATATTATTCGAGAGAAATTTTGACAAAAACTTCAGGAACATGATATTATTTTAAACCTCGAATTATTTGTTTGCCTATCTAACTCGGCAAAGGAAATCTATCCAGGCCAGAATCATCAATTTCTGTAATATAAATTGCTATTATTTGCATGTCACCTCTCTTTTATAAAGACACTCTAAATTTTTGTAAAACATTGCGTTTTATCAGTGTGTGATTTCGATTACATTATTTTCAAAAGTGATTTCAAAGCAGTTAGGCTGTGAAAATGACGCACTTCTACAAAATATAACTCAGTTTTAAGAATTAAAATACACGATTTTTTATAAAATGACGTCATTTGCATCCGCTAAAGCTATCCACTTTTATAATCAAGTCTTAAACTTCGTCTATAGAGAAGTATGCATATGACGTCATTATCACGGAATAACTGACAATATTCTTGACATAACCCGTATTTTAATTTCAACTTTTTTTTCAGGTTTTTTGAGAAAATGGCAACAAAAAGATACAATAATCTCCTGTTTTCGACTATTTTCCGTTTACTTTCAATAGAAATGGGGTACTTTTGTTGCCACGATTAGAAAAATTGTATTAAAAACTACAAAAAAATTAATATCTCAAAAATAAATTAAGATACAGCTTTCAAACAAACTGCATTTAAAAAAGCATTTTTTTCCTTATTCGACGGTGTAAAAATTTAAAATGTGCGATGTTTAGAAGTTTAAAAGTTTGTAGTAGAGAAAATTGCAAAACCAAAATTTTATTTCAAATTTCAAAGTGTTGCCATTCGCAAAATGACGTATGCGTTACGCACAGATATGTTTGTCCTTTATAATATAGATAAGAAGGAAATAAAAATGCTATTGAAATAAACTTTTAACCTATTTGTGCCTGAATTTGTTGGGAAAATCACTTTAAAAATTGTCGCAAAATGAACTGGAAAAATACTAAAATAAATTACACTAAAATGTTTTTGTATTTATTTGATAAAATGTAAACGTACTAAATATGGGAATATGCATAATATATGTAATGGTATATAATATGCATAATTGGTACTACTTGGTTATCCCGTTGACCCATTTCGTCAAATTATACAAATCGTCAAACTATTCGCCAAATTATATAAATTGACCTAATTTTTATTTTAATTAACGAAAGAAAAGATAAACTAGAAAACAGGAATTCTGCTTTTGCAGAATTTAGTTTCGGCCCCGATGAATATATATATATATGTGTATATAAATAGTACAAAACATATTTCAATTTTAAGACTTAAAGCACACGCTTTTTTTTTTAATGTAAAATGACGTCCTTCGCATCCGCTCAAGAATTCCACATTTACGATCCATTTTTAAACATAGTACAGTAAAGCATGCATACACTGTAAAAAAAAACCACTGTAGTGCCAGAACAAATCGATCACAGTGAATGTGCTGTATCTTTCTTTGGTTTCCTGATTATATTAACATGGAAAATACAGTAGTTGCGTAAAATTAACAGCACAATGTGCTGGCAATTTGGATGCATTTTTTTACAGCTCAAACTGCTGGCGTCCAAATTGCCAGCACATTGTGCTGTTAATTTTACGCAACTACTGTATTTTCCATGTTAATATAGTCAGGAAACCCAAGAAAAATATAGCAGATTCACTGTGATCGAGTTTGTGCACGAGATGAACAGTACTTTGTACTGTAAAAATGTCGTTTTTTTTTTTTTACAGTGTAGGACGTCACTATCGCAAAATAATACACAAATGCAGCAAAAAGATGCCGTCATTAAAGAAACTCGACATAAATAAAAGGCTATCTAATGATTCATAGGCATTCATTTGTTTGGAACATTACTATAGATACTTAAAATTAAATATAATTTATAATAGCTCCATGTTTTATCAGAAGTCATTCATTTATATTTTATCAAAATAGCATGTATTTTAATTACATTTTCTTTCAATTGTTATGAGAAAATGGCAACAAAAATATATAATTACTATTTTAGAACCATTTTTCCTTTACTCTCTACAGAAATGGAGTACTTCCGTTGCCAATATTAAGCAAATGGCTCTAAAAACTACAAAAAAATTAATATTTCGAAAATAAATGGAGATACAGTTTTCAAACAAATTGCATTTAAAAGTACTTTTTTTCCCAATACGACAATATAAAAATTGAAAATGTGCGATGCTTAGACGTTTAAAAAATTGCTATAGAGTATTTAATCGTTCAATGATATATCTTCTTTGTTTTACGTCTGGCTTATACAATGTAATGTTATTTTTTGGAGACGACACAAAATAATTTGGGAGAAAGAAATAGCATACCGGGGGCTAATTAGTATAACATTAATAAAAATACAAATAAAAAGACGAATTAAAAATCACTTGATGACGTAACAAACACGTGTATCCTGTTTAATGTCAAGAGATCGTGACGATAAACCGTTATTGACATCTAATCATATAGTTTGGCGATAGTTTTTTGGTCGACGGGATAATCAAGTAGTAGCGCATAATTATGTTTTGTCTGAATTTATATAAACTAAACTTTTAAATTGTATAATATATATTACAGTTTGTATTTTTATGAACTACTAAAAAAACTATTTATTTCTTTTCAGGGACTAATAACATTATAAGTATTAGTAATAATAAATTAAGAATAATCGTATTTGGGGCTTAAAAACAATTTGTTTCATCATCATCTTGAAAAAAACTTTACATAAATAGCTGTTCCCTAAATGGAATATAGTTTGGCGATAGTTTTTTGGTCGACTGGATAATCAAGTAGTACCGCATAATTATGTTTTGTCTGAATTTATATAAACTAAACTTTTAAATTGTATAATATATACTACAGTTAGTATTTTTATGAACTACTAAAAAAACTATTTATTTCTTTTCAGGGATTAATAACATTATAAGTATTAGTAATAATAAATTAAGAATAATCGTATTTGGGGCTTAAAAACAATTTGTTTCATAATCATCTTGAAAAAAACTTTACATAAATAGCTGTTCCCTAAATGAATAATAAAAATATGTACCCATTCGTGCATAGCGCCCCATATTTTGTACATTGCAAAAATGCATAAAAAATACGCTTGAACATACAGTTTCACTTAACTTATTTATTTGGAACCTTGGTACAAAAATTACAAATAAACTTACATTTTGCTATTTTGAAAATGAAAAATCTATAAACACCGAAAAAAGCCTTCATTTAACACGTTAAGTGCCACGTGAATCACCAGTGACTGACGTTCTCAAATATGATATAAAACTAAAAATATACATATTGTTTTAAGTAATGACTGAAGATTTATTTAAAATGTATTTACCTTTTATTTATCACAGGATTATACTTTCTTAAAAATTACTTAAAACATAGTAAATTTTTCAGCTTCAGTGTCAGTCCCCATGGCATTCAACGTGCTAAGCAAATAAATATCCATATTATGCAGTCATCTTTCGGCAACAGATAAAGACATTTATAGATAATTATTTCATATAATTTTCATGTTATAAAGCAGAAGAAAATTATACAAATTCATTAAAATTCGAAGCGTCCCAAAAATGGGACGCTAGGCATAAATGGGTTAAAAATACTGAAATTACAACATGAAAAACACCACTGCATTAAACTCATTCACTTAAAAAGGTCTTCAAAAATACATAAAAAAACTATTTTCTATTGAATAAACAGAGTTTCCCCTTGATTTAAAAAAGGGCGGGGCGCTGCCAGTGAGAAAAGGACACTTTTTTTATTCTTAAAGGCATGTTTTAGATTCTTAAGACCACCTTTTTTTATTTTTAAAGTAACTTTTAATATTTAAAACTTGGATATCTCTTTTCAAAACAGCATTGAGTCAGATTTAACTATGTAAGTAAATTTTTTAATGCAAAAAAGAAATAAGGCACTTTTTTAATGGAGAGGCAAGGATACTAATTCTTTAGATGAGGGGCAAGAAGGGTGCTATTTTGTAAACCAAAGGGCAGGCGGGGCGCAGCACCCTCCTGAAACTGCCTAGGAGAGACTCTGGAATAAATGATTGTACAGTAGTGGGGAAATAAAGTAAAAATCACTTACCAACTCTGCAACAAATTATTGTAGGAGAAAGTAACTGGTAAAAAACGATTGGAAACAAAGTGAACTTTTAAATGATGTACATAAAATTTGCTTAGGGAGCCATCTACATAACAAAACGAACCCAAACTTTGTTTTTTCCAATAGCAATACCCAAGTTTGACATCATAAATAAATTCTACACCTTTCAATTAGTCTAAATACAAACTTTCATGAAATTCGTACCATGTATCCTAATAGAAGTTCGATATTCGATTGTTGAAATGCTACAGAATGACTATGTCACTCTATTAATGTATTATTTCTTGCCAATATGACCGTTTCAATTGCTTAATATGTTTCGACTATTACCAGCCCAAATGTTTCAGCAAAATGAGTAAAATATATTTTTTTTTCAAATTGTGCTTTTCTACACATCATAGACGGCCCCTTAAAACACCATAAACATATAAACCCTTAAACACATTTTGATGTTTTCTAATCATAATTCGAAAGCTACTTGGAAGAAAAATTTGAAATTGAGAATTCGCATAAAGAGGGACATAATAAATATAAATCTATCAAAAAATTTCATAATTTATATTATAAGTTTTAAAATTACAAATTCAATGTATTTATATTTGAGTTTTTCAGTATTATAATCACACAAAATTTGCCAGATTAGGATTATAATTTCAGGAGACTTTAATAAAAATATCAAAATGTAATTTAACATTGGACGTTCTAAATTTTGAATGTTTATTAATTTAAAAACTTATCATGACTTGAAATTTCGTTTCTAGGCATAGTTTTAACCGAAAATTTAAAATATAATGTCAAAATCAGGTGATGTTATTGAAAAAAAAAATTTGGTCTGTCTTCGATGGCCCCTAAGCAAATTTTATATACATCATTTAAAAGTAGACTACATTTTCAATCGTTTTGTACCAGTAACTTTCTTCTATTACAATTAGTTATAGAGTTAATTGAGGGTGTTTACCTTTTTTTCTCCGCGACTCTATATGAGAGTTATTATATTAAATCATATAAACTATCCAACAGAATATTTATTTATTTACAATAATATTTTAAAATGTACTTTTCTGCAATACAAACCTATCAATAATAGAATTTTCATGATGTTTATTTGTATGAAGTCTTATGAAAAAGAAACTCAGATCAATATTCCTTCATTTTTCGTTTTGTACCAGTAACTTTCTTCTATTACAATTAGTTATAGAGTTAATTGAGGGTGTTTACCTTTTTTTCTCCGCGACTGTATATGAGAGTTATTATACACTGCTCAAAACAATTAAAGGATATTTGAAGTTTTATATAAAATAAAGATATAAACGAAATTTTTTTGCCGAAAATAGAAGAAGAGAATCACAAATGCAAATTTTTCTGGTTTTCAAACTGTGGAGTATGCAAATTTTGAGTTCGACGTCAAAAACGTCGCTTCAGCGGCAGCGAATGAAATTTGACTTTCAACTAGATAAAAGAGAATGAAGACAAGGATGATCGGCATTCAGTGATTGCTTTGTTTCGATGAGTACGATGTCTCAGCGAAGTCATTTGACAGATTCAGAAGCTTTGAGAATTGTTGGTAGGTTAGAAGGGGGCCAAACTCAAGCCGAAGTAACGCAAGCCATTGGAGTGTCACAAAGTGTCATTCCCAGGATCTGGAACCGTTTTTCGGAGAGTGGATGTGCAGGCCGAAGACCAGGGCAAGGTCGTAGACGGGCAACAACGCCCAATGAAGATCGGTATTTAGCGTTAACAGCTCGGAGACACCGAACCATGAACGCTACTCTTCTCCAACAACACCTTCGCTCGGCTACAGGCACCACGATTTCAACCCAGACTGTCCGAAACTGGCTCCATGCTGTAGGTCTGTATGCTCGCCGACCGATGGTATGTGTTAGATTAACATCAAGGCATCGTCGTGACCGCAGGGAGTGGGCAACCGAGCATGTCAACTGGAGGAGAAATGAATGGAGCAATATTCTGTTTTCTGACGAGTCCCGTTTTTCTGTGCATCCGGATAATAGGCGTATTTTCATCTGGAGGGACCGTGGCAGTAGGAATAATCCTGCGTTCGTGCACGAAAGTGTCAGATTTGGCGGTGGAGGAGTGTTGGTGTATGGTGGCATCTCCATTGACGGGCGCACTGACCTCTACATCATTCGAGATGGAGCTCTGACTGGTCGCCGATATAGGGATGAGATCCTCAGACCTATTGTAGTCCCTTACGCTGCAGCAATCGGAGATAACTTCATTTTAATGGACGATAACTGCAGGCCACATCGTGCAAACCTGGTGGAGGATTTCCTTTTCGAGGAAGGAATCGTTCGAATGGAATGGCCAGCGTGTTCTCCAGACATGAATCCAATCGAGCACGTTTGGGACGCTCTAGGAAGACGAGTTTCTGGCCGCCAACAACCCCCACAAACTCTCCAAGAAATGGAAAGAGCTCTTCTGGAAGAGTGGGGCAGAATACCCCAACTCGTCATTAATAGCCTCATTGAGTCCATGCCTCAAAGGTGTTCAACGTTGCTGGCCGCCCGTGGAAACCCTACTGAAAATTATTTTCTTTGAAGAAAACACCTTTTCTTATTCTTTTTTTCCCATATGCACAAATTGTGTTTTTTTCCTTTAGCACACAAATGCGCAATAAAATGCATTTTTTTCTGCCAAACATGTGTAATTTATTCTCATATAACCTACTATGTCTGTCGACCATGTATCAATCAGCTAAACAGTTTACCAGATACAAAATCCACCTAAAACTGCAATATCCTTTAATTGTTTTGAGCAGTGTATTAAATCATATAAACTATCCAGCAGAATATTTATTTATTTACAATAATATTTTAAAATGTACTTTTCTACAATACAAACCTATCAATAATAGCATCTTCATGATGTTTATTTCTATGAAGTCTTATGAAAAAGAAACTCAGATCAATACTCCATCATTTTTGACGGGGTGATACTGTAAAGTGATTGACACTGTAAAAAAAAGACAGACAGATGTTGCTTAAACTACGAAAATTTACTATAATCACGAACAAAAATATTAAATAACCTCTTTCAAGTCACCCAATATTAAGAAAAGCGTTCTTTTATTTTTAAAAAACCCGGAACTTTTTTTTTTTTAATTTAACCCCTTAATTCTCGCCCCCGTCAATATCACCGGCTGAGGTGTCGTTCGTTATTTCTCGTGCCCGTCCTATTTCCGGGCTGGAGATTTAATTGCTGGAAAAATTTCTGAAACCAGAAAAATTTAACTGGCATTTCCGTGTGAAGTCTTTGAATACTACTGTGTGGGTTTGGTTTTTGGCGCTGATTGTAATGCTGGACTTTGTGTTGCATGTTTCGAAGTGTATCACACTGAAAAAAATTATTAATAATCAAAATTTAATGTATATATATATATTATTTCAAATATTATTTGTAAAAATTTGCGTGATGAGGATAAATAAAGATCTAAGATGTGGAAAAGAAAGGTCTTATTCGCATTAATTTGTATGGTGTAAAACAAACATTAAGACACAGAAGTCTCGCATGATGGCTTTTCAATAAATGTGAATTTGTTCTATAACATCTTTTTATTTGGCCTTAAAAAAAAAAAAAAAAACTAATTGCATATTTTATTTAGAAACCTTATAAGTATTCAATTTCTGTAATAAAAAAAAAAAAAATAAGTACCTTTTTGATGGTTTTTCCAAATATTAAGCGATCCTTAAGGGGTTAAAAGAAGAATTTATAAATTTTTATTAGCTGTCCGTAATTTTCAGAAATGTTTTCGAGTAGCTTTTACAATGCATTAATCAGTTCTCTCTACCCGGAAAATCGGTTTTTCGGATGCTATCAGACCCCAACTGAACATTTTCAGCTGCATAAATGAAATTGTGCATGCAGTTGTAACAGAAAAAATGTTAATTATAATGGTAATGTAAGTGCTGTTAATTATATATGTTTCCAGTTAAACATGTTTGTTGAAGTGAAAATATTTAATTGAGACCTCATAGCATCCGAAACATAGGTTTTCTAGGTAGATAGAACTGATGATTAATGCACTGTTAACAGTGCTGTAGTTGAGAAAAAATATTTGTGGGAACTCACCTTTTCGTAGAGTAGATGTTGCTGCTATCGGATTTTTGCTAAGCCAAAAGCCAACTTTTTCAATTAACAGTTATAATTATTATATTCTAGTTTTTATTGTATTGTATTTGTATGGCATTCATATAAAAGCAATATTTAATCTCATATTAACATTTTCCCTTATGAATCAAAATAAATTGAAATAACACAAATAAATCCATACTGGCACATCTATCCTAGAAGTTTCCAAAAGAACGATGATGAGAGTTGTTTTCTGTGCTCTCTGAGTTACGACAAGCTGTTTCGTCTGCTAATTTTCTTCTTGATCACTACCACGATTTCACATATAGTTCTGGACAAAAAAGTTTTACAGGAGGTCCTGCACGGCTCATGAATATAAGTGAAACGGATCTTCTTAAAACTAGCATAAATTATCGTTTTGCTTGAAAAAAAAATTGCGCTCATACGATATATATATATTTTTTTACAGTAACAAACCAAATGTTTCTGGGAACGGCGTTCCCACTACGGATGTAACGAATAGTGATTTGGCCGAATAGCCGAATACCGAATATTCGACCAAGTTTTAGGCCGAATACTGAATTTAAAAAAAAATATTTTGTTTATTATTTTTTTTTCAATTTTAAAATCAAAAATTAAATTAAGGACTAATTGAAATTAATTTTTTGTTTGAGTGTTCAAAATTCATAACAGCTGAATGTATTTTTTGTAATATTTTAAATACTTTGATGCCAATAAGATAACATATGACTTTCACAAATGTAAATAATAATTTAATTCATAATTTTTTATTTAATCCATAGATAGTTCTAGTAATTTATGTACATTTTATCTAAAATAGAAACTCATTACCTCTGTTAAACTTTTTTTTATTTTAGTAAAATCATTTCACCCCCCCCCCCCCCCAAAAAAAAAAAAAAAATAAGAACTTGCATGTGTCCTCTGTCTTTTTATATCCATTCTCATTCAACTCAAACTTAGTAAATTTTCATTCTGTATGTAAAGAAAAAGGTTGTTTTCTTAAAATATAATTATGCATTCCCTTAAAATATAATTATTCTTTTCTGCTACTTTTCTCTTTTCTTTCTCTCAAAATTAACAAGCCCCTCATAATACTTCCTCCATCCCATATTTCACAATGAGATGCCTCCTGGAGTTTATGTAATATCATTATATACAGTTATTTATAAGTTGTCATGAAGCTTTAAAATTCAGCAAGTATTAGGATTTCTTTTTCTTATAATAATTAATGTATTTAGATATAATTTTTTAATATTGTTTTTTGAAAATATTTAAAATCACATTTTGTTTTGATTTTCTGGAACTTATTTAACCAAATATCTTAGAATATTAGGCCAAATATGCAACTATTCGGCAAAATATCTAATTATATTCGGCGAAAGGGCCGAATAGTGGCCGAATATTCGTTACATCCCTAGTTCCCACCCAACTACAGCACTGACTGTTAAAGCTACTCAGAAACGTTTTCGAAAACTACGGGCAGCTAATAAAAAATTATTTCCATAAATTCTTCTTTAAATTTCAAAGATAAACTCTTTTGTGAGGTTTCTAAAGATAAAGGAACGCTTTTCGGAATCTTGTGTGACTCGGAAGAGGTTATTGTATATTTTCGTTCGTGATTATAGTACATTTTCGTAAATTAAGAAACATCTGTCTTTTTTTTTACAGTGTATATACAATAAACTCACATCATCACTTCAAACAGAAGATCTGATTATTGTATTTTCACTTACCTTGTGGAAAGTACAGCAAAACCTCCCTAAAACGACCACGTTCCGTTCCAATAAAAATGGGTCGCTCTGAGAGGTGGTCTCTTAATGGAAGTCATGTTTAAATCTAGATCTTAATTGTTGAAAAAAGGTAACAATTTACGTTACTAAAATTTATTTCTCACATTAGGAAAAAATATGAAAATTTAAGCATCAAAACAAAAGTTAATTACATAAGTTAATGACTGCAGATTAAAAAAATTAATACATTGACGTTTACTTTCATTTTGCAGTTTTATCGTTTATAACTTTTATTTCCAAGTCCTTTCGAAGTTCAGTAAATAAATGCAATTTTTTTTGGACGGAAACAAATAATGACGATTTCATTAATTGATCTATTTCTTTGAGAGTTTCCTGACAGAATAGGGCAGGGGAGTTTATTGACTGTCATTCTTAGTTTGTCATCAGAGTTAAATTCCTTGCCTAAAAAGACCCAAAGGGGTTTAAACACTTAAGTTACCGGAATAAAAAAAAAAACCTAAACTTAGTTTAGAAGTTTGATGAATAATGCGTTCTCCAGAATTATTTTCTTAATAAAATCTTCTTCAAGCGATCTAGAAAAAACGGAATTTGTTTCATTTTCTTCATAGAAACGGGTCGCTCAAGGAAGGAGTTCAACTGAGATGATCTCTGAATGGAGGTAAAATTAGTATTGAGCCTATGGGAATAAATTTCGTTCCATGAAAAAATGGTCGCTTAATGGAGGTGGTCGCACAGGGAAGTTTCACTGTACTTGGTCTGTTCTACAATATAAAAATATAATATCACAATCTAAGTATTAAAAAAAATTACAGTAATAAGTACCTCATGTCCTGAACTAATGTGGGAATGTAATGGCAACGAAATCTGATTCTCTATAAAGATCTGTGAATATTCATCTAACAGCTAAAAAATACAAAAACAGAATTAAAAAGTGTAACTTATACGCGTTATTGATAAAAATGAGGGAAAAAAGTCACTTACATCATCATCGGAATCCCGCATTTCAATGTCAGAATCTTGAAATAAAATCTATTAAAAACATTTATTTTTGTAAATGGAAAAAAAATAACATTTAAATTTTTGTAGTGTTGTAATAACAACAACAAAAAAGAAATACTACAAATATTCGATAATATGACAAAAGAAAACACAACAGCAGCTCTTATTAAAAGCAAAGGAACATAAAAACTTATAATGTTTACATATAGACAGGGTTCGTAAATATCATAATATTTTCAAAAATATCTGGTATTTTGATATATATCCTATATTTTCGATATATATCCGATATTTTTAAAACAGTCAACTCACTGCTGATAATAAATATTTTCAAGCATAGTATAAATTAGAAACTAAAACATATTACACTTAACATGAAAATTTAATAAAAAAATATACTAAAAATGCATTTCTCTCCCCCCCCCCCCTTCTTTTTTTCACTTAGAACAAAATTCAAGATTAACTAATTGAAAACAGTTACAATATTTGCTTTATAAACTTATTAAAAAATAAAATAAATAAAAAACTACAAAAAAGCACTATAGTATTCAGTATCAAGTATCAAGAAATCAGAAATTTGTAAAAAAAATTAATGCAAAACACTTTTTTAATTGAAGAATTGTAACATAAACGTATAGCCCAGGTAATAGAGACAGTATAGAGGCTCTACCTAGCAAAATTCATGGTAATTCTGGAAAAAGGCTTACTATACGTTTTTTGGGTCGCTGAATCCGAATTTTTAACTTCCCACCAAAATTTTCCCCAGCAACACCCCCAAATTTTGGTAAAATGCCCCCAAAAAAGGTTTTTATTAAAAAAAAAAATTTTTTTTTATTGTTTTAGGGAAAAAGTATCTAGAAATTCAGAAAGTAGACAAAATTTGCAATAAATTAGATACATGACATTATGACTTAGGATGAAGAGGTAGGGGGGATCTCCCTCGGAACATGCGCGCGGTGCTGCGTGAACCAAGTTGCGCAATTCCACTTAAACACTCATACGTTTACATTCGCCATCCCATCTCCCCTCCGAACTTTCTCTATAAGGTTTACTTTAAGTTTTTTGGGTCGCTGAATCCGAATTTTTAACTTCTCCTCAAAAATTTCCACCCCGAACCCCCCCCCCCCCCCCTCCCAAATAGTTGTTTTTAACTTAAATTTCTTATTGTTTTAAGGGAAAAGCATTACAAAATTCAGAAACTAGACAAAATTTACAACAAACAGGATACATGACATTATGACGTAGGATGAACGGGGGGGAGAGGGCTGCCTCTGAACATGCACTGCTGCACTACGTGTACTAAGTTATGAAGTCCAGGTAATAGGGGATTTTACCTGGCAAAATTAATACTAGTTCTGGATCTCGACTCACTTTGTGTTTTTTGGGTCGCTGAATCCAAATTTGTAACTTCCTCCAAAATTTCACCCGGCAACCCCCCAAAAAATTGATTTTTTGAAAAAATTTGGTTTTTGAGAAAAGCGCGCGGGGAATGTTCCGAGGCAGCCCCCTCTCTCCCCGTTTATCCTACGTCATAATGTCATATATCCTATTTGTTGCAAATTTTGTCTAGTTTCTGAATTTCATAATGCTTTTCCCTTAAAACAATAAGAAATTTATGTTAAAAACAACTATTTGAGGGGGGGGGGGGGGAGTTAAAAATTCTGATTCAGCGACCCAAAAAACTTAAAGTAAACCTTATAGAGAAAGTTCGGAGGGGAGATGGGAGGGCGAATGTAAAGGTGTGAGTGGTTAAGCGGAATTTCGCAACTTAGTTCATGCAGCACCACGAGCATGTTCCGAGACAGATTCCCCCCCTTCATCCTGCGTCATGATGTCATATACCTGATTTTTTGCAAATTTTGTCTACTTTCTGAATTTCTAGATACTTTTCCCCTAAAACAATAAAAAAATTGATTTTTTTAATAAAAACCCTTTTTGGGGCTTTTTACCAAAATTTGGGGGGGGGGGGGGTTGCCGGGGCAAATTTTGGTGGGAAGTTATGAGTTCGGATTAAGTGAATTCGGATTTAGCGATCCAAAAAACATAAAGTAAGCCAATTTCCAGAACTACCATTAATTTTGCTAGGTAAAATTCCCTATTCCTTGGACTAGTAAGCCTGTCTTGTTTTTTTCCTTAATATGTAGTACAGTTTAGACTCAACAGAAATCAGAAAACATTCCTTTCTAATGAAGCTGTATGACTGATTATATAAATTAGTTTAACTTTCAATGGATATTCTGAATTAATTGTCTCACATAATTATTAGTTCTACATTTAAAAATAAAAGCTTCAAGCATAAAGCTTGGAAAAGATATTTCTTTTCTTATGTTATAAAAGACAGGAGACAAAAAACCCATCATAATTACAACAAAAATTTTTATTTAATTTTTTATGCAATTTTTAACATTTCTTCGAATTTTGTGGCGATATTTCCACATTATTGAAAGAAAACCCGTTTTTATTGTTTTAGTCCAATCTGGTAAATGTTGACCTCTTTTCTATGACGTTTATTCGGAATTCACGCATAAATTTTTGAATTTTTCATGAATTTTTTTTACAAGATTTTAAAATTATTTCGTTATTTTGCGACGATTTTTGGACATCTGTAAAAGGAATTAGGTTTGAAACTTCTAGCCTAAGGTAAATTTTGCCCTCTGAGATTTCTTAATTTGTAGCATTTTGTGGCGATTTTTTTGTCATTCGTGAAAGAATTAGGATTACAATTTTTTAGCTCACTATAGCAAATTTTGTCTTCTGCACAATTTAAATTTTGAGTTTTTTTTTTTTTTTTTTTTTTTTTTTTTTTTTCCCACAGCGATTTTTCCACATTAGTAAAATGAATCTTTTTAAAATTTTGTAGCCCGATATAGTAAATGTTTTCCTGTTTTCAATAAAGTTATCTGGAATTCTTACAGTATTATTTTTTATTTTTCACCATTTTTAGAATTTTTTGGGGGGTTTGTTTTGCTGCAATTCTTTTTTTTTTTTTTTTTTTTTTTTTTTTTTTTACATCAAAAAGGTATAATTCTACTTTTTTATGTTACTAAATGGCTTTTAAAGACATCTTTCTTAATGTATATTACTTATTTAGTCTACTTAATTAATAAGATTTGAAATGTATATATAAATGAAACTAGTGTGTGTTGGGGAGGGGGGGGGTTGCATTTCTAGATCATTAATATGCATAAAATCATAAATCTTCCAGTGACGACAGAGAAAATTTGATGCTCCTGAATTCAACACTGCTTAAAATAACCTCACCATTTCCCAGGATTACTGTAAACATATTTCCATCTGATCTCACTATACTAGTCAATTTTTCCAAATAAACCTAATCTCTTTCCACATGCTAAATTAAAAAAAAGTTCCCAAGCGAGAGCTAACATGCATCCACATAGTAACATTTTTTGGCGATAAAGAGGTAGCATGCAAACTCATAGTGCCCCATCAGTGGCTGAGAGGTCTCAAAGCTGGTAGATGGGAGGTGCTAGGTTCGAACCTAATTGCGTCTGTCGGCCTAACCGTTTGGAGTTTTCCGTGATTTTCTCCAAACCTTGGGTAATCTTGCATAAATATGGGTTAGATTTTCTTAGAAAGACCCCCCGAAAGGGCACTCCCCCTCGGGCCTATAACCCTTGTGTAGATAATCGGCCGTCATAAACAACACACACATACACGCAACCTCATAGTAACAGTTTTTGACGATAAAGAGGGTTATTTTAGAATTCCAATGTTGGAACTTTTTTCCTCGCTTTCTTCACTACCTTTCTGAGAAAAATTGATAGTTTTACTTTCGTTAATAATTAATTTTAAAGACCTTCATATTATTATTTTTTTTAAATTGATCCATGAAAGTCTATTCCACATAAGGGTATAAAATATAAGACCGGATGGATGTCTTAAACAGAGCCAAGATATAGACATGTTGCAAAACTTTCAAGAAGATACATACCGTCAACCGGTTCTACTTTGGGCAACTTTTTCCTGGTTCCACTCACATTTCCATTATTAAAAAATATTATATGTGATTTTTCAACGTCGAAATGGAGTTGTAAACAATTAACATGAAACAATGAAGCAAAATGTATGGTTTTAAAGAGGTAATGTTTTATCTTTTCATTTTTAACTATTTTTAAAGTTTTGGAACAAAGTAGCCCCTGCCGGGGGCTTCTTTGGTCCATTCACATAGTTTCATGTTAAAGGAATACATTTCATATATAAATGAATACATTTTTGTTGAAAACCCCTTGCAATAGCATTTGCTAATAGATTAACACTGCAAACTCGATAAACATTTTTTTTTTTTTTTTTTAACTTTTAAACACAATAAACCCATTTTTAATATTAACCCGGGAGAACTCGCTGCATGAGATTTTCTCTCACAGTCGTACTTTTTTAAGACTCTTATTTAAATCATTTTTCATTTTAATTAAAATTTCAAAATGTTTTTCAATTATTTTACCTATTTTGTGAATAAAAGTACTAAGCCAACCAAAAAAAGTTGATATTATATGAATATAAAGTAAAAGAAAAGCAATTGGGCATTCTCACTAGCGAGTTCTCCCGGGTTAAAGAAACGAGAAACAGTTTTCATCATGTTATTCTCAGCAACTGGAACAAAAACAATTAATGTAACATTTTGCTACAATAATATTTGACAAAAATGTTACTTAAAACTTGTTTTAAGAGGTTTAGTTGTATAAAAGGCAGTTTTAAGCAACTGGGGCTGCTTTCAGACCAAAAAAGGCCTGGCACAAAGTAGCACCGAAATACTAGTTTTCATGTTAGCTTTATGAAAACGTAAAAATTTTCTATCAAAATAAAAAATTAAAGGAAAAACTATGATCACACATGGGTTACATGTTACTAAAGGTAATATTTTGACACTTATCTTATTTCTAGCTCTTATCCAGATTGTTTCACTATAGTATAGAAAGGTTGGAGAGTTAAAATTTACACACGAAAACAGTTGTTTACAAACACATCCAGTATTGCCACTAAAAACAATTAAATTATCCCCAAACTATTCAAATACCCTATAGTAGGGTATAAGATATTTTTCAAGGACAAAAACTCCAAATTGTCTTGTATTGTTTGTTCGATACAAAGAATAGAAACTTTTTTTATGGGATGGACCAAAGTAAGCCCGCACGGTATAATAGCAAAAAAACATCAAAATAAAATTACAATATGCTGGTTACAAAATCATCTGCAATTACTTTAATTCCAATATCATAAAACACATTAAATTAGCTATAAATTATTAAAAAAAGCTATAAATCTTTATCAAGTAGTTATAAAACTAGTACATCTATTTAATGATCTCAAAATCAATATAAAACTCATAAATTTAGATCAAGAAATCCCAAAGTCGTTAAATTACTAATAAATCATGATTAAGATTCCAAAATTATTATAAAGCTAATAAATCTATGCTAAATGACCTTCAAATCATTATGCTACTAATAAATACTCATTAAGAGCCAGGAATGTAAACAAATTAGATTTTCTGTTGTGATAAGTCAAACAGTTTTATAATTACGTTTCATAATAAAGACAATAAATAGACTTTGATTATTGTGCAATAAATTATCATTAGAATTAGATTATAAACAATAAATTTGATTACTTCTTCAAGGGCATTACGCCTAAACAACTGCTTTAGAAATTATAAGTAAAGTTTACTGAAATAGGGAGAAAATTTACAATATCAGAGAAAAAGATTGAATTTGGATTACTTTTAAAGAGTGAGTCAAAATCGCCAGCAAACTTAGAAGATCAGGGAAATACACAAATTGTTAGATTCTCTCAAAAGTAATAAAAAAAATTCAAAATCTGAATTTCAAGTGCATTCGAACCTGTCTTTCACCATCTAGAACCGATTTTGTAGACATCTATATGCAATAGATTTCCCTAGCCAATGTCAATAGACACACAGACAAACATCATTCTTATACTAATATAGATACAACATAAAAATAAATTTTAATATTATCATGTAATTTTTATGCAATTAAGGCAAATTTCAGTAAGGGGCTGTACATATATAACGTAATCAACATTTGGTAATTTTGGAGCCCCCCCCCCTCTTACGGTATCATAGTTGATCATCCCTTGAACCCACATCCCACACCTCCCCGTAATGATATCGTTATCAAAATCTAATATTTTTTTTTGTTTTGATTGATATGCATATATGGTTACATTTTTTTTCGCACACTTTATTGATTCAAATGAAGGGAAGTATAAAGCATCACTTTTAAATGAAATAACTTTCTCTCTAATCTAAAAAAATATAACTAACGCTGTCACCGCCGCCGCCAGTTTTGAATTTTTTGTGACCTGGGGTCTTTCTTCGGTAATATTAAGAAAACTACTGCATACAAAAATATGAAAATCGGTGGTGTTATAAAGAAATGTTTGATAAACACGCTGATGTACAGTTTTTAAATCGAACATTTATTTTAAGAAATATTTAATGTTAAAGTTGGTCAAAATCGTCCCCTTAAAAAAGTTTTATAGGAGCAAAAACTATACATAGGAATTTAACCATTTTTAGATCATTTTATACATTAGAAATTCCCAGTGTGCAGACTGCATTTATTTTTTTTATTTGACTCATTTTTTGAGGGTCTACTTCCATTTTAAAATCAAATTTTCAGCATTTCCAGAAATATTTTTTACAAATTTTAGAAAAGCTTATTATTTTAAATTGTTGCCAAAATTGTAAAAATTTCTCAAATAATAATATTTCCTTTAAATTAAAAATTTATTTACACGTAATTATTATAAACAGAAAAAAACCCTACGGAATTAGAATTAAATGATTACATGTTAAAAGCAGGAAAACATTTAAAATTAGGTCATAAAAATTGTTTATATACGTAAATATTTAAAAAAAAAACAACAACTATAAAACAATTATTTAATATGTGTTAAAAGCAGTAAATGCGGGTGAAACGTGATTACATACTATTTCAAATAGCCAAATAATATTGCCAAACAGTTTAAATTCAAATATATATTTACACGTACACGTGAGATTTATTTCATATTTCGAGATAATCTTTTTAACTACTGTTGCAAAATACAGCACAAATAATATTTTCTTTCTAACAATTAAAATATTTCCAGGTGAATATTACAAAAAGAAAAGTTTGGTGAAAATTACGTCACATTTAAAACGTGTGATTTAAAATCATTTTCTGATAGCGTTATTAAAAAATGCCTGGAAGCAAAAGACTCTGTTGACTTTGTTCATTTTATGTTTGTTCATTTTATGTTAGCTAATTTTAAGACGTTTAACTAATCTTATTTAATCAAACATGAAAACAGCAATTTGCAGCAGCTTATTTGGCCTTAAAATCCTTCATTAAAAGAGAAATAAATGGAAACCCCTTTTCAGGGATATTGCCACTGTTTTTTTTTAATTATAATTCAATCTTCCGTAATCTTTTTTAAGTTGATCAAATTAGCGGATTTTTAGAGTCTGAACGGGGGTGGGGGGGTTAGCGAGCGTAGCTCGTAGGGGGCAGAGCCCCCTAGTATATCAAATAACACTTAAAAGAAATAGTTACTACTTAAAAATATTTAATTTGTTACATAATGGATTCAACAGTAATAATGTCTTCTTGCCCTTGCCCCCGCACGAGAGGGGGTGGGGGATAGGCAGACTTCTTATAAAAAAAACAGATAAACAACATTCTTTCTCTTTTACTGATTAGTAAACACAAGTTTAATTTTCAAACATACTTCTCATGATTTCTGAAATAGCGGCTTATATTATGCATACACATAAGACACAAGTAAAAATTAAATTTAAAAAATCAAAAACCCGACTGTGTAAAAAACGAACTAATTAATTATTTCTCATCAATGTGAAACTATTTTTTATATTACTTTTAAGTTGTGTTTCATTGTTAGTTCCTATCTATAACCACTGTTTTGACGAGGCCTATAGATGTCTATGAAGGTTAGAGTTGCAGTAAAGCTAGAGATCCTACCGACACAATTTCCAGGTTGTGTAATACTTAAACGGAGCTTCTGACTGTAAAATAGTCAATGAAACATCGCCTTCATTTTGAAAGACCAATCCAATGATAGGCCACTCAATAGGGTGCTTAATTTTTTTTGTCTCTACCGCCATTTTGTATTTTACGGCTGCCATTTTGAATTTATAAAAACAAAACTTAGCCTATAATCATCGGACGGTTAAGACGAATCGAAAGAGATGTCATTCATTAAAATCCATCCAGCCGTTAGGATGTTTCGAGGGTATAAAGAAATCCACATACCCAGATACGCGTGAAACACATAACCCTTCTTGGCAGTCGCAGTCGGGTAAAAAGAATAGGAATGGCAAACGTTGGGGTATTTCGTATTTTGGAATTCAATAATTTTATAATCATTTAACGATTTTAATAATAACTTTGTATTCTCATAAAAATAGATAGCAGACTAAAACAAGGAAGTAAAAATCATGCATCAAGCATAGATTAGGAAACACTTTCCAACACATTCAGAATAATGTAACAAAACTGTACAGTTTAAAAAATTAAAATATCACGTCTAATTCAACCGTATGGAACCGCATAACACATTTCAAAACCCAATTTCAGCTGTTTCCATCTACAATCGGAAAATTATCCGAATTTTTTCAGCAACCCTATATACGATATATAGATTTGTATCTACTAACTGCATGCATACCAAAATTTAGTTTACTCAGGAAATACATATACTTCAATAAAAAATTCCCCTTCAGCAATTTCCTCTTAATAAGGCGAATGGTACGTGAATACTTTTGTGCAGCCCTGTATAGGAGGTATAGAATTTATATATAGTGAGTAACATGCAAAAAATTAATTAAACGTGAAAGAGCATACCGAATTTTAAACTGTAAACTCCAGCAATTATGACTCAAAGACAGTATTGTAACGGATTTCTTTTGTGTGTCCCTGTAAATGAATAAAAAATGCTATAAATGCCCTGTTCTAATGTGATCGTAGTGAATTCGATGATTTATATCAGTTTCAATACATTTGAAATTGCGTAATGTCATTAAAATACTCTGCAAACGATTTCTCCCCATATACCATAATGTAATGCAATACTTTTGAGTGCCCCTGTAAATGAACGATTAATCCTACATACTTCCTATACAATACCAAACAGGCTTTGGTGACCCTAAATAACCTTTATCGATTGCATGAAAATCCCAGTCTATTTACGGGAATTAGAGCATGGACAGACAAACCGAATGCATAAAACTTTTCAACTTTGTTGGAAAGTGTTAAAAAGATAACATACTATTTTGATGTAAAGGCCAAATTACAAATAAAAAGAGAAAATGTTGGTTGAATCAAAAATGATAACGATATCAAAAGACAACCTCCCCATCCCCCTAGAGATATCTTACGATATCATGTGTCAGACCTCCCCCCCCCCTAAAATGATAATGGTATATATGCACAGCCCCTAGCAAAAGAGCAATTAATACAATACCAGAGAATCCATAGTAATAGTAAAGATGCAAGAGTAGTAGCTCTATTTGTATAAGCTGCAATGATAGCAATAGTGGTTATGGATGAGCCTAAACAAACAAACAAAAATTAAACATAAAAGTAGAAATAGTTACCAAGAAAAAACTCTTATAAGCAGTCAATAATCATATTTTTTACCAAAAATCTTTATCAGAGTGGGAACTGATTTCTATTATGAAAAATTCACTGCTTTGAGAAGAGTTCTATATACTGTTCTGTATTTTTCTTTTGGCGATAAATGTTGTTGTTCGATTGGTTGATTGTCTTGGGGGTTTCTCTTTTTACTATAGGAATGGACTTTATTTATGTGTTTTCTTGAATTTAACATATTTTTTTAGAAAAATTTTATTACTTTTTGTTTTTTTAAACAGTATTTTTCTGTATATGTAATACTATATAAACATATTTTTCGTAATAAAAACATGTATAATAATCACTTATAAACACATTAAGTTAAATCTACCCTATATATATAAAATCCTAATGAAACGAATTTATGAAACGAATATATGAAACGGCTGAAATGTAACGATTCGACTGACTTGATAATCGACTGATTAAACAACTGATTATGTTTCACGGCGATTTCTCTTAGAATTTTTAAATTCGAATTAGTCTCGAAATATTAATTTTTTTCTAATTTTATATACATTTTTCTAATGATGGCAACTCAAATTTTAATCAAACAGATATTTTTTTTTTCAGATTTTAGAAAAGGTTACTATTTTAAACTAATTTGGCGAGAAGTTTGGCCTCCCTTAAATGTATGCTAAGAAATATATCATGTTACTTTTATTCATAATTCAATTTGTATTTCATTATTATTTTATTTAATACAAACAGAAACATTTAAAATAAATGGCTTTCACTTCTTTATTTTTAGGTAGCTTTCATTACAAAAAGCTACCTATTGCAGCCGTTCGGAGGAAAGCGATTTCAAAAAATTTTGGTATATTTTCATCGATCATGACCCCCAGACCCCAAAACCACCCTCCGTTCAAAAGTTGATATATATATATATATATCCATATATATATATATATATATATCCATATACATATATATATATATATATATATATACATACATATATATATATATATATATATATATATATATATATATATATCCATATATATATATATATATCTGATCTTTGTCATACTGTAACTCTCGTATTTATGAACCGATTTGGATGAAACTCGGTGTGTACATAGTAGACACCAATGTCTCGACCGAGTTCGTTGGCCAGCTTCATCGGCCTTCTTGTTTCAAAATGGCGGCCATTTAAAATTTTTAAAAAAATTTAAAATTTGAAATGTGGTACCAAAAAATTAAAAATTGAAAAATATTATTTTCTTATGTGTTTGACCTTGATACAAAGATTCCGGAGCAGTTTTTGTTTTGTGTATATCTTAAAAAAGGGCTGAGTTATAGCATTTTGAATTTCTATTGTGGCTGTCATTTTGAAACTACCTGATATTTGTCACGCGATAACAGGCGTATTTATGAACCGATTTATATGAAACTCGGTGTGTACATAATACATACTAATGTCTCGACCGAGTTTGTTGGCCAGCTTCATCCGCCATCTTGTTTCAAAATGGCGGCCATTTACATTTAAAAAAAAATTAAAATTTGAAATGTGATACCAAAAAATTGAAGATTGAAAAATATTTTTTCTTATGTGTTTGACCTTGATACAAAGATTTCGGAGCAGTTTTTGTTTCGTCTATATCTTATAAAATGGCTGAATTATAGCACCTTGAATTTCTGGCGTGGCTGACATTTTGAAACGTCCTGATTTTTGTCACCCGATAACAGGCCTATTCATGAACCGATATGGATGTACCTTGGTGTGTACAAAGAACATACCAATGTCTCGACCGAGTTCGTTGGCCAGCTACATCTGCCATCTTGTTTCAAAATGGCGGCCATTTAAAAAAAAATTTTAAATTTAAAATTTAAAATGAGGTATCAAAAAATTTAAAAAGATTTTTTAATTATGTGTTTGACCTTAATATAAAGATTCCGGAACAGTTTTTGTTTCATCCATCTATATCTAGAAAAATGGCTGAGTTATAGCATTTTTAATTTCTATTGTGGCTGACATTTTGAAACGACCTGCTTTTTGTCACGCGATAACAAGCGTATTTATGAACCGATTTGGATGTAACTTGGTGTGTACATAGTGCATACCAATGTCTCGACCGAGTTCGTAGGCAACCTTCATTAGCCATTTTGATTCAAAAGGGAGCATTTAAAAAAAAATTATTTAAAATTTAAAATGAGGTATGAAAAAATTGGAAAATGAAAAAGGTTTTTTTTTATGTGTTTGACCTTGATACAAAGATTTCAGGGCAGTTTTTTTTTCGTCTACATCTTAAAAAAAGTTTGAGTTGCAGCACTTTGAAATTTCTAGCATGGCTGACATTTTGAAACGATCTGATAGTTGTCACGCGATAACACACGTATTTATTAACCTATTTGGATGTAAGAAGGCATTTGGATAGTATATAGCAATGTCTCGACTAAGTTCACTGGCCAGCTTCCTCCGCCATCTTGAAACAAAATGGCGGCCATTAAATTAAAAAAAAATTATATTTAAAGTGAAGTGCAAAAAATTTAGAAATCGAAAAAGGTTTCTTTCTTAAGTATTTGACTTTGATATAAGGATTCCGGAGCATTTTTTGTTTTGTCTTTATCTTAAAAAATGGCTCAGATACAGTAGTTTGAATTTCATTATGTGGGTGACATTTTGAAAAATCTGATTTTTGCCTGCGACAGCACTCATATATATCAACCGATTCCGATGTGAGCGAGCGTGTGCACAGGAATTACTAAGGTCTCGACCAAGTTCACTGGTTAGCCTCATCCACCATGTTCTCTTAAAATGGCAGGCACTTCACATATCGCCGAATTTGGAAACCAAATATAACTTTAAATAAAATCAGCTTGGATAAAGCTGACTAATATCGCGAAATTCTCATTCATAAGGATTTAGTATTGATAAAAATTAGTATTGAATCTTCTATAATCGGTTTCCACTAAATTGAGCTTCGTGTGTTTGAATAACATCAGCTAGCTTTTTAAAAATAAGGAATTTGAAAGCTACCTCTTCCTCCCGGCACTGGCCGGAAGGACTTTTTTTAAACGAAATGAAAAGAAAAATATTAGGAACAGATGTCATATATGCACCGGGGTACCTAATTGGCGTCAAAATGGCATTATTTTGGTTGACATGGTAAACAGGCTATTGTTGTTTATTTAATAAGTGTTTATTTACTTTATTTACTTTTTTTAAATTACATAAATTGTTTTGTTCTATAGTTAATTATTTTTTTTTGGTTATTTTCCTTTAAAAATAAAAAATAATAGAAAATAATTTAAAAATACGGTACTACTTAGTTATTCCATCGACCCATTTCGCCAAATTATATAAATCGCCAAACCACTCGCCAAATTATACAAATTGACATCATTTTTATTTTAAATAACGAAAGAACAAAGAAAATAGTATAACATTAATAAATATACAAATAAAACGTCGAAATAAAAATAACTTGATGACGTAAAGACGTGTAACTTGCTAAAAAGTCAAGTGAATGTGACATTTACGATCAACCTTATTGTCATTTAATCTTATAATTTGGTGATAGATTTTTGTTCGACGGGATAACTAAGTAGTATCAAAAATACATATGTAGCTGGTATTCGAAAACGAGGATTTCGCCAAATTTTCGTTAAAAAAATCACGCCAAACCGGGTGCGTATATGGCATCTGACCAAATATTAAATGATGTAACAAACGATGACATTTAATTTCAACTTCAAAGCAATGTTTTAATTTACCACTCGAAAAAAAAAATGCTAACTGGCGAGTTGAAAAATAGTTATTGGCGAGATTTGCACCGGGCTAGCGTAACAGTACCAAGAATTCTTTGCGACAATGCTTTTATGTAGTATTATTCGAAAAAAAAATGATTTTTTAAAATCGAAATGGAAAATTCCCCGCACAGATGCCACATACGGTCCCATATTGGCGCTATTTTTTTCTGACGCCAATGTCATATACGCAACGGGTACTTAACTGGCGCCGTAGTATCGTTATTTTGCTTGATTTGATAAGCCGGATGTTGTTGTTTATGCTGTTGATCTTTTCCCCAAATTAGCATCGGAAAAAAATCGCGCCAATATGGGGCCGTATATGATATCTGGGTCAAACTTTCATATGAAAAGCGAAGGGATCAGAGCGTATTTATTTATGGCAGTTACATGACTTGGACTATTATAATATAGATGAAATGATGGCGATAGAATAATATTTGGCAACTTATCACCTGTACCTGGCTAATATAAGTACCAAATAAAGTAAAAATAAAGTACCAAAATGGCACCAGGAATATAAAAAGCGAAGTGGTTCGCCCGCAACTCTTGATGATAGTCACATGATTTAGGCTATTGTTATAGAAATTGTTTTAAAATACCGGGAGACAAAGACTCTGTACACTTAATTCTTTTTATTTTTAGCTTCTTTTCAAACGTTTAACTGATCCTCTTTAATCAAACACGAAAACAATCATTGGATGTCTTAACAGCAACTGATTCGGCCTTAAATTTTTGAAATCAAAGGAAATTGAATGGAAACCCGTTTACAGGGAGATCTGCACAGCTTTTTTCAGTATAATTCAATCTTCTATAATATTTTTTAAACCGAACAGATTAGCGTGTTTTTAGATTCTGCGGTGTCTGAACGGGGGTTGGCGAGCGTAGCTTGCAGGGGGCAGAGCCCCCTAGTAATGCTATAAAAAGTGATAAAATATTTTATTAAGATTGGCGATCGTTTCGTCGCTCAAACGGCGACATTTTCAAAATCATTCACGATAGAAAATATTTTCACATAATTTAAAAACAATAAACATGGTAAACAATGTCACAAGACAACATGCATAATGAAAAACATTGCAAAACATAAAATAAAAATTAAATTATCTTGGCTATTTGCGAGCATGTATTAATTTTTACTATTGTTACTAAAATTGCATAGCATCTCTTTCCAAATTTTAGGTAAATCGAAGTACACTAAAACATTGCAAATATTCTTGTTGCGTAAAAATGTCTCTAATGATTCTCTGATTATGGATGGTAATTAAAATATTGATGTATAAATTAACTTGCTATTTTTAAAATCGATCTGTAAAGGCTCTTTGCTACATAATCTGGCTAAAGCTGTGGTTCTTCAGTTGTATTTGATACCTGCTTCTATGAAATTAAAAAATATAGTATGAAAGAAAATAGATCCAATTGAGTCAAACCAGTTATCAGGAGTATACGAAATACCTTTCACCAAAGAAGATGGAACAAAGCAGTTTTATATATGCATGACAAGTAGAAAACTTAAAAACTAGAATCAAAGAACATATAGCAGACATCAAATACAACAGAAGAACCACAGCTTTGGCCAGATTATGCAGCGAAGAACCTTTACAGATCGATGGTTTATGATTTATATATTTATTTTTGTTTTTAGATGAAATGAATGAAAGTTATGCATTTTGGATGTTTGTAATTTATGTATTTTAAATAAACAAAGCAATATGTATATGATGATGGGAATAGAATTTGGTGATTTATTACCTGCACCTGGTTAGCATAGAAGTACCAAAAAAGAATTTCAAATCCTTGATTAAAAAATATTTCTGATTCGATAATTATCAGATATCTTTGATTAAATCCATTTAAGGTAATGGGCATTTCAGCTCCAAAACTGATAATAAAAATTAAATAATACAGTAAGGGAAATATATCAATGATATAACAAACATAACATGCAAATTTAGAGTTGCCAATTTCAGGGGCCAAAAATCAAGGATATCAGGAGACTTTCTCAATGATAATGTTTTTGTTCTTGTAAACATAAAATAACAATTTAATCCAGTTTAAATAATATTTCAGCTGTATAAACTTAGTAAATTTAAAAGCTTTAAACTGTCTTTAATTAAGCAAAAAACATAAAATATGCTTTAAACAATTTAAAATGTGTCATAATTACAAGGAATAGAATATGTCTTCTCATTAAAAAATAAACAACTATGAAATTTATTAATAATAATTCTTTATTAATAAAGGAAAACTATTAATTAAAAAAATGATACATAAGGATTACATACAAAAAATTTATTACATAAAAAACAGTTAAAATTACAACCAAGTAACATTACAACTTATTCATAATAGAAAATAAAGTTAATGGTATCAGATTGTGCATTAAGACCCTATGCTACTCACATGACAAAACTCGCAAGCTAATGTTAATCTTATGGGAGTGTTCTTTTCAAATTTCTCATTTGCATTTTCATATTTTTAAATCGAATTTTTTATAGCGTAGCTGAGGTCTAACTGCAACCTTTTCAACTTTTTTGTTGCAGATATTTTTAGTACTATCACTTTGAAACAAAAAGTAACCTCATTAAAAAAAAAAAAAAAATTGCACCAAAATTGAAAAAATAAAAAAGGGTCTGGTTAGAGATAGACATCTGCTATCATATGAAAAAATAAAATACAAATCCTTTAATATTATTGAAATGCAAATAAGAAAAAAGAAAAAAAAAAAAAAGAGAGCTCTAATTGACTTGCGAATGTCGCTGTGAATGATTAGCTTGCGAATGTCGTCGGTGTAATACTGTAGACTCTTGAGAAAAGTTGTGTTAGAAAATCAAGAGAAATATGGAAAATAAGGAGTATGGAAAATCAAGCAAAAATCAAGAGTCTCATTGCCAAAATCAAGAGGCTTAGTAGGTAAGCCTGCAAAGTGATTATCTTGAGTTGTAATTAAAAAAATTGTTTGAAAAAAAAATCAATTCAAGAGGAAAAAAGTTTATAACACTTCAATTACAAAAATTAACTAGAAGAATAATAAATAAAGCATACAACATCAGAATTTCCACTAGACAGTTTCAGGGAGGTGCTGTGTCTTCTGTGCCCCTCATCCAAAAAATTAACCCTTTCTCTGTTTTGTTTTAAAAAATTTGTTTGCATAGTAAAAACTTACTTATTATTGTCTTGAAAAGAGTTCTCTGAATTAAAAAAAAAAAAAGTGGATTTCAAAATTAAAAAAAAATGTCTTTAAAAACTAAAAAAAAAATGCACTTTATAATCTAATAAACACCTTAAGAAATACAAAAATGCTCTTAACCCCTTAATTCTCGCTCCCGTCATATTCTCGGGCTGGAGATTTAATTGCTGGAAAAAACTTCTGAAACCAGAAAAATTTAACTGGCATTTCGGTGTGAAGTCTTTGAATATTAGCACTCTGGTTTGATTTGTACGTTCTATAATTTGCCATAGATTTGTCATAGATTTGTAATATTTTTGTCATTTTGATATGGATTCTGATGAATCAAGCCTTTCTGATGATAACTGGAATATTAGCCCCTTCACGGTCGCTTAATATTTGAAAAAACCATCAAAAGTGTACCTATTTTTTTTATTACAGAAATTGAATAATTATAAGGTTTCTAAATAAAATATGCAATTAGCTTATTTTTAAGGCGAAAAAACAATATTTTATAGCCATATTCATATTTGTATAAAAGCCATCATGCGAGAATTATGCTGCGGTGGAATTGATTAAAAAAAAAATCACTGGTCCAAAGGACCAGTAAACATCAGAGTTTACTGGTCCGCAGACATCGTCACTGGCCCGCTACATAAAATTCTATTATGTACCTTTAACCCTTCAAGTGACACCTCCCCCCTTCTCTTCCTATTAGAATATAAATGAAACTTCCTTTTAGTTACCCAAAATTTTCAGCATAATAAAATGTAAAATTATAATTTGCTAAAAATTAAATAAACAGTACATGAACAAAAACTATAAAATTATGAATTATAATTATCCAGTTATTTATTTCAACTGAATAAATTTTAATGCAATTTTTTATATATTTTTTTAAATAAAATAAAATTCTGTGGTTTGTGTTTGGTTGCGGTTTTCTCAGGGCTGGGAAAATTTATGC